>OY720116.1:10000000-10692500 GCA_963082685.1 Cyclophora albipunctata | reverse complement strand
TGAATGTTCGAGCAAAACTTGATAAAATAGGTCAGTACATAACATAGTTACTATTTATATTTTACAAATACAACTATGTAACTACCAAGCTGCACCTGATGATACTATTCCTTAGGAATTTTGGTACAAAAAACTCTTCTGTGTTAATTATGTAAATAGTCCCTATATTTTACCTGATTATATGCCATCCAAAACCTGATTATATGCCATCCAAAACCTGATTATATGCCATCCAAAACCTGATTATATGCCATCCAAAACCTGATTATATGCCAATCAAAACCCGGTTTTTATGAGACAAAACTCTCACGAATATTCGCGAAATTTAGAACGAAGATTTTATTTTACTTGTAAATAAATAAGTAAACTTTTCAACCTTTGTCAGACCATGAACTGCTTTGCAATGATCTTTAAAAACTTTGTTAACCTTTCCATACAAAGCTTATTAACTAAACAAATGTTGTTGCAGGTATTTGGACTGCTGAAGCAACGAAGCAACACGCCAACATCGAAATCGGTCGCCGACTGAAGGAGCAGCTCGGCATCCACGGCAAGATCGGTTTCCAGGTGCATCGAGACACGATGGTCAAACACAGCTCGGCCACCAAAAACCTGTACACCGTCTAACACCACTGGAACTATTCGTCAGACGGACAGTCTCATTTGTTAGCAATAACTACAAGACTGATCGCGCAGACTCGCAGCGCCGTCTGATGCACTCATTTCGATGGATAAAAGAGTATTGTTTAACTTGTTTAGACGTCCTGTGCATGTCAAACAAACTTCTCGTTGAAACAATTATACGACCCTTTAAATTTTAAGTCTGATTGTTGTACGATTGAACGTTACTCGGTGAGTAAGTCTTTATTGCTAACTATTTGTAATATTAGCAGCTAGTACCGACCGGGGTTGCCATCTATCGGTGAATATAAGTTTATATTTATAGGTTGGATTGCGTTTGATTGATGGTAGAGGGCGGCCCCGCGAGCCGAGTATGTCGTTTAAATTGTCGAGTGTTTGTTGGTACACATAGATGTAAGGTTACGTTAACTCCGCCCAGCTGGCACGGATCACGGAGATAAATTATCTAGTATAGTAATGAAGTAATATTTTTACATAACATATTAACTTATCATGTATGTCACGTCACGCTTTAGTTATTATATTATAGTCGTTTATTTGCAACTTTCTACTTCTGACGGTTAATTCTCCAGCCTATTGTAACAAGTTTGGATTCGGTAAATGCTGTGTCTATGTCAAATATTTTGGTATTTTATAAAAAAAAATAGTAAAATTACTTACTTGGTTTTCATTTTATCCTTCATCGTAAAGATTGACAATTATATTAAAATATACTCAGGTACAGTTCTAGGCAGAAACCATTACCCGTCGATTGGGGTATGGTCATATAGTTAAGTGTAATCGATGTTAAGGTTATTGCACTGACACAACCAGTGGTAGACTAGCTACACCATCGGTAGTTATGTTTGACGTAATTCTTCTAGATATAGGGTCGGGTGAATAAGTATTCACCCGACCCATTTTACGTTTCATCAGCATTACTTTGCTTTCTACCTTTTAAAATGATTAACTCAAGGTACTTACACCACCATTAGGGAGTCAAGTTGTATAAAAATAGTTCCCCCTACAGTTTGAATATAGTGATAAGCTTTCTTGCCTGCCCTGACCTAATGCTTTTGACCCAGTTTCGAAGTAAACATTAACGGGTAAGAATCGGTTTACTACTTCACACACATCACTAAGGATATTGATTTTAATTGTGTTTTCCCTCGCATTTCACTACAGGTCAAACCATTGTTATTTTTGAATACAAGGCAGTGGGCATAAAGAAAAAAGAAGCCTCAATATTCAGGTTTATTTTTATTTACGACTGTAAACGCGATTAAAAGTAAGCAATATACATACAGGGTGTTTATCGATATGCAACATGGAGGGAAAGTACCACAACTGTTTAAGATAGGGTACCAAGGTCTTTTGCTGAAATGAAACATTGTATTTTTAAAAACAAATTTTAAATTTTCTATATTTGAGAAACTTCCCTTGCTGTTCCATACAGTAGAAAACCCTGTAACTATTGCAGAAGAAATAGTATAACATTTCTGTACCATGCTTGTCGGCAGCCTTTACGCAGTCTTACTCCACCGAATTCGAATGTGCTTTTAATATTCCTTATATTAGGTCCTTTTTTGGAAAGACAAACCAGTGTATGAATAATAAAAACTTTAATACATGGAACATTGAGGACGTAACGTATTTACAATATGGTGCAGGTTCGCGAGTTGGTCTGGTTCCTGATCTCCGTCTCTACAGTTTCTTCCACCTTATGGACCGACTCCTCTGCTGTTTCCAGCGTTTTGTGGACGTTTTCTGAAATCAATTGTTTCTTTATATAATTTATTTAATGAGTTAAATAGTAACATGGCTGATTTTCCAATCAAAGATAATTAATTGGAGGATGAAGGTTCAGTGATTTCATTTTTATTCTTCTATCACTAAACCCTTTTCCTCTATACAAGAGATTGTTTTTGGTTGGAAAATATTCCATATTGGTTTTATATACGAGTATTAGGACATGAAGAAATAGATTGTACAATATTTAAGTATGTGTGTGACGTCATAGGCATTCTTATCAGTTTGTAGATGTAACTAATTTAACAGATATAAACAATTCTTTCAGAAAAATGGGAGTAGTTACGTAAGTTTTAAAATATTTTTTAATGATTGTGTCCTAAAGTACTCCGGGCGGTTTGCTATTTTTTCAGGACTGAATTTGGTGGCTACAATTCAGTTGAGTTAAATTCGTACCTAGAGCGCTCGTGATTTCTTATCAACGCTCTGCCACGCCACGATGTGCAATAAAATATTTTGCGTCAAACGTAATTATTTACATTGTCGTTAAGTAATTTAACATAATTTAAATTAAGTATGTACTTTGTTTTAAAAGTGTGGAATCAGATTCTTGTATGTTTTAGAGTTAACTAAAATGGGCTCATGTACCTACGTAAATCATGAAAAGAACTCAGGTAAATGAGTATGAAAAATCGAATGAGTGGGAAAAAAATAGCTAAAAGAAACTCACCAACAACCTTTTCTTCTATAACCTTCCCTTTTCCAATACAGGAATTTTCTTTATCTTTAATATTTTGGAAAATCCTCGCGAATCTTCCTTTCTCTTTGACGACCACATCTTCCTCTTGCATCAGGTTTTGGGGGTCGATGTTGTCTTCGCTGCGGACGATGGGCATGACTGCTTGGGTCTTCGTCTTCGCCTGTGGACTAGATTTGTCGGAACCACAAGGAATCGTTTCGTTCTCTGACTGCCCCGTCTCACTCTTTTGCCCATCATCAGCATCACTGTGTTTGCTGATCGGACTCATCTGGGAAAGATCAGGCACCTGCAACAACTCTGTAAGTATAGGCGTCTTCGGCGGGGGAGAGTTACTCATATCCAACATCTTGTCTGGTATGTGTAACGCTTTCTTTGTCTCGTCGATGATCTTTGGACTGATAGCGACGGTCTTTTTCATCATGTCTTCGACAACCTCCACTTGTTCCGTAATCTTGTCAGAAGCCTCGTGAACCGTTTCTTTGACTTCATCTTCTATTTTGTCCGCCATCGTCTCCATTTCTTCCGTCATCTTTGTAACTCCAGCTGTGATCGGTGCAACGAATGATGATGCGTCATCCTTGATAATATCGGCGACGTCATGCGTGCTTCCGTTTTCGTTATCAAGGTCGTTTATGTTTACGATGTGTGAGCCGCTGACATTCGCCTCTAACGAATCTATCGATCCGGTATCCTCATTCGTGTTTCCATTAATGGTGTCCGTGGGTAATGGTTCGTTGGCGTTCGAGTTCATAATGTCTTCGATAGTGTTGGTCATCTCCTCTGGTTTGTTCATGGTGGGTACTTTCTGTAGCGGCGGTAGTTCGGTGAGGGAGATGGGGCGGGACTCCTCGTGCACGAGGCTGAAGTCGTTGTTGGTGAAGTCCGCGTTGGAGCCCTTGGTGGCGGTGAGCAGCGTGTGGCACCCGCCGCAGGCTACATTGTCTACGACGTGCCCATTCATAGCGGTGACCCGCTTCGGTCGGTATTGATTGGGGACCTCGTTTGAATTGTCAGCGTCATCGATATCTTCCAAACACAGTTTGTTGTGCCTCGACTCGCCGCACGTGTATAGAAGTCCGTTGTCTGAAATAGAATGCGGGGTGGTCACGTACGCTCACACGTCCACGCGTCCACTGCCGACCAGCTACTTTCGACGACTGCCCAATCCTTCACTTAGTGTTCGTGACAAGGGCAATTATTGAGCAATCACCTACATTCCAAAGGTATAACACTTTAATCGATAAAATGTTAATTGTGACTACTTTTTGGTAGATTTCAAAGTGAATTAAATTTAACCTACCCATCCCTATTTGGACTACGTACCTGTAACGAAGGCTGTGTGCATAGCGCCGCACGCAACAAGTTTTAGTTGGTAGCCGTCGAACATCTTTTCCATGTTAATTTCTGTGGGGATGGTAACGTTTTCTATTTCTTTTGGTAGGCCTAGTTGTCCTTTTTCGTTGGAGCCGAACGCCAGTATGGTGGCCTCGTCCATGGAGAGCAGAAAGGTGTGGTTGGCGCCGCAGCAGGCGCTCTTCATGGGTATCCCGATGGGGAGGACTTCGGGCACGTAGACGGTGGTTGCAGTGTTCGGGATGCCCAGCTTTTGGTTCTCATTGTCACCGGTCACGAATACACCTCCTTTCACTGGTAAACAAAAACGTAGAAAATTAACAAACATTTGCCCAACAGTGGGATGATATAGTACGGGTCAAGAAAAAAGTTGTATACCTTTTTGTCGATTTGGATTGACGTCAAAAGGTACCCGTAACTTAAATACTTTTTGCGTGTTACTCAAATACTTAAGTGTAGTTAACTTTTATCTTAATCTAATTCTTGCGTGTTAGGTTTTTATTAAAACGGTTTTTGAACCTATGGGCCATTTTATTAGATGATTATAATACCAGTACCTATAGTTTTTTGGTACCTAGTACATTAGGGAAAAATATTGACCATATATTGACCTATAGGTAAGTAGTAGATTAGATAGGCATAGTGCATTGTTGAATATTGGATCATGTCAAAATAATAACATGCAAATAGGTCGTGCCAAATTCGAAATTCGTGATCGTTCAAAAACAACATTATTGTGTCTAACGTCGAGGTTAAAATACCTACGTCTACACTGTACCTTCAGTTACATTACATACTTTAAGAACAATTTTCTTGGTAAGTAACAGCACTTACACACAACATAACTTTTTTGTTCGCACATTTTTGGAATTACTGGATAAAAAATTGTCCTAAAGTCTTATAATTTCTCCATACCACTAATCACAATTGGTTTGGCGGGTTATCAGTGAAAGTACCCTAAAACCACTTAAGATTAAAAAACTAAAGTAAAGACATTTCCTTTAAAGCAGTTGATCAACCTCATCAGTAGGTAATTGTAGCAGTCGTGGTGTAGTTTGACTAAGCAATGTTACCTCATTGTTGCAGCTTACCCCTACTTTGATTGTTGGCCGATAGTGGCACTACCGTGACCGCTGCCGTGCTTCGGAGGGCTCGTAAAATAGTCGGTCCCGGTTGTTTTAACCGTCAGTCCATGTCGGAGGCCGTTAGGCGGTCTAAAAACTCTACATATGGGTTGGCCGCCATCTTACACGAACTTACCAGTAATAAACACGGTGTGGTAGTACCCGCATTCCACGAAGGATATCTTCTCCATAAACTTGAGTTCTTGAAAGCTGACGGCTGATCTGGTCTCCTCACCCAGCCCGAGCTGACCCTCCGTGTTGGAGCCGCACACGAACACGCGCCCTTCGTCTGATGGGTCAGGAGTTAGTGGACTCATAGAACATTGGCATATTGCTACTTTGTTAGGGTGTTTTACAAAGCATCTAATAATCATCTAAATATTATCAGCATTTTAGTTATCAAATGGTTTGTCCCTTTCCGACATACGCTATTTTCCATAGAGCGAAAGAGACAAATCACTTGATAACTTTATAACAATGTAACGAAAATATCTGGCTCTGAATCCAGTCGCAAATCGTCCCTTATTTTTTGGTTGGTGATTTTATTTAAAGAATGTACCTATTGTGTTTGGGTGGAAATTGCATATCAGCCCTATTAGTTTAAATTATAGTATTTTCAATTTTAACAGCCGTTAAGAAAAAATTAAAATTGCTTAAATAACAAAAATCTCAAGGACTGAGGGCCCCCAGGGTAGTTATAAAAACTTGTTATTTTACATATCCAAAATGTTTGTTTCCTCTCCTTTTTTACTCTACTCTACCAATAGACGCATAGTATATTTTACTTTCAACCTTACTCCCCGAAAACTACCACCCATTAATAAACTCCCTCACCAGTAAGTATGGCGGTGTGGTTGCTCCCCGCGGACACCTGTCGCACGGGCCCGGGCGCGTCCAGCTCCACCGACTGCGGCACGGTGTGGTGCTCCATGTCCCCGGTGCCCAGCTGGCCCTCGTCGTTGCATCCCACCGAGTAGATCACGTTGTTATCTAGGAGAAAGTGGATTATTATTTTTATATACCATACACGGACATGTCTGCAGACTGTCTCCGAAATCTACGGCAATGACTGGACTACGCCACTTTTCTTGTCTTTGGGTCTGGGCCTTTGCCCTTGGCTTCCCCCATTTCCGCCACTCTTCTAGATTTGAAGCCACCAGTTGTATGTGTAATGTAATATTGTAAATACCTGTATTGTGTAGATTGACTTCGACGCTGCTACATCAAACATACACACTACAAATTTATATAGGTAGTGGAAACGTGTTTTGAATGGTGCCAGGTAAGGTTGTGGATAAACTGAGGAATATGTTTTAAAATCCCATTTGGTTACTGTTATTTCACTTTTATCACAATATTTATGAAGAAACCTCGTGCCTTTTCTTCCCTCGTAGTGGACCCTATTACATCATGAATTAAAATTTTATCAAAGGGTGTTTATCGCCACTTACCTGTCACAAAGACGGTGTGTGCTCTGCCACAAGCCACAAACATGGCTCGGTGTGGCTTCAGCCATTTGACACAGCTGGGCCGCGTCACCTCGTCTTTATGGCCCAGCCCCAACTGGCCCCACGCGTTCCCTCCGAACACGAACACTCTCCCATTCTCTGCGAACACCAAACATCTGATACATTGCAAGAATTTACTATGAAGGAATGCTACTACTGAACGCCAGACGAAAGTTTCGCCTTGTTCTGAAATAAGGGCAGGTTATAGTTAATGGGTTAAGTATTGGGAGCATTGTTTGAATTGTGCCATACGTAATTGATATTTAGTGAGCACATTGGTTTAACTTTGAGTACTGAACTTAATGAACTGTTTTAAAATGACATGGCCAATGATTTGATAAACCTCGTCTGTATTTTTTTTTGTTTTAGGTACCTAGATCAATTACGGCCAACACACTTTCTGGGAAGATACTCCCATTGCAGAATTGAAGACGCTAAAGCTCAGTTTTAGAAAGACGCCGCAGCACAGACCACAGTATATAAAGTGATGACTGATGTTATATAGTGGTGGATGAAACTTTCGGTTTGGGGGCTTTGACCTTGGTGAGGATAGGTTTTATCAGGGCAAACTTGTAGTTATGCAAGCAGCCCTAAAATCTCATTGGATTTAGTCCCTTAAACCCATTAGATAGATCCATCATATTACTAATCCACTCACGACAGATGACAGCGCTGTGCTCATCCCCGCACGAGATGGCGACGATGGGGTCATTCTTGATGAAGAAGTGGCTCGGCTCGTTGTCTGCGAAGCGGGACTTGCCGAATGTGAACACGGCGCCTGTATCTGGAATATTGCAACTTAGTTAGCCTTTGAGCTATCACTGTGCATTAGATAGTGGCATTTCTATCTGAGCGCTACCGTGCTTCGTAGGGCAGTAAGCAGTCAGTCCCGGTTGTTTCAATCGTCAGACCATGTCGGAGGCCTTTAGGCGGTCTAAAAACTTTAACACCAGGGTTGGCCACTAACCTACTCGACATGAATGAATTGCTTGAACAATCAAACGACTGTAGGTTAGAGCTCAGTTATTCTATCCAAATTACTACTTAACAAATGAAATATTATGATTGACACAGCCTGAAACAGCTTATGTTA
The DNA here is from genome assembly GCA_963082685.1 of Cyclophora albipunctata. Lineage (NCBI taxonomy): Eukaryota > Metazoa > Arthropoda > Insecta > Lepidoptera > Geometridae > Cyclophora > Cyclophora albipunctata. Next base: position 10,684,292 of record OY720116.1, on the reverse strand, counting down.
TAACTTATAACTGAAAAAGCTCTGAACAACAAAGAGTACGTGTTGATTCCTGAAGTAAAAAGTCACCGATGCACTTTACATGATGCAAATAATTGTACAGTTGATTCGAAAATGAATATCCGGTGAGGCTTACAGTTAAGCTGAAAGATTTCACCACCCATGGAAGTCGAAATAAAAGAACATGAGTAGGGTTCTATAATGTGTCAGAAATCAATTTAGAAGGTCATTCTAATACAATAGCGAATACGTAATGCCTATGATTTTATTCATAAATTCAGCGTGTGACGATGACGAATGTTCCTAGAAACGTGACTGAAATGGTCATCAGTCACACGGAATGACGTCATTGACTGAATTATAACGATGAAGGGGTTGATTATCAAGAGGGTCGTTAAGGTCACGGGTTTCCGTTAAGTGACCTTCATTTATTTCGGCGAGACCTTATCTGATGGTAAAAGAGTTAGTGATTTTATGCTTAGTAATTAACATGTGTAATCTAGATCAAGTACTAACATAAAGTCTACGTTTGAACTAAATTACAGACTAGGTTGAATTTAATTGCGTTTTGTTTACCTATGTTTTACCTATTTGTAGTGCCTAAAAATTTACGAGCCCATAAATAAAAGGGTATGAGTGTTGGAGTAAATTTTAGGAGCTATATCATCCTTGAATATTGTTAATTTCGTGTGTTCGAATTTCGAATAGAAAAAAATGTTTCTTGTTTTAAAAAAAAACATAAATAACTGGCCCATTATAAAACATAGAGAATAATTCTACAATGTCATAGGTCACTACAAAAGTGACCGCATACTAACTGGTACTAGTTTTCTATTAAAAGTACTTGTTTATTTATTTCCCGCCGACTGGTGGCATGTGAAGCCTGCATTACCATGCCGTGCTTCCTTCCTCGTTATGCTAATTACTTATTACATACTTTATGCATTTCATACAATTGTGTCTATGGTGTATGGTATGGAAAAACCTTTATGGAAATTACGTTAGAATTATCGTTTTCAACATATTACAGTTTTTCAAACACTTCGTATTTATTTATTGCAGTAAATATAATTTTCATGAAATAATCATGCAGCCCTTTTCAGTAAGAAGAAGTACCTGTTTAATTTAACTGAGCTCAGAATCATATTGTTCTTAGGTAGCCTACATAAATAGGTATACGAGTATATACCTTACTCTTATACCTATCTATGTATATATATAATGTACCTTATTTAAAAAAATCTTTAGTACATTATTTACTAGTCATACTTTATAACAAAGTTAAGTGCAAGATGCACATATAGTGCGGGTCTCGTGCGTGACGTTGTATTCCTTGTACTTGTATGCAAGGTGTCACACTGGCCCGCACCCGACCCGCACCCGAACCGCACTCGCACTTTACCTGTCTTGTGCTTAGTACTTGATCAATAAACACATATCTAATCTAACTGCCGACCATCCACATTTCCATAAGTTTCGCTGTAAAGTCCTACATCAACCCAGACTTTCAAAGAAAGGCTGAAATTATCATCATACATACACATTATAGTATTCTCATGGTTAATTTCACTAAGCTACTTAGGCTCGATTTTCTAGGAAAAGGCTAGATATATATAATTTTAAGGTTTTTTCTTTGTTCTTGTTTCACGCAAATAATAGTACCTTTCACTGGTTTTAAAAAAATATTATGTCGGATCCACTCATCTCCTATTGAATGTATGTAGGTTATGAGTATTCTATGGTCCATTTTGTTACGTCATAAAGCGATTCAAATTCTATCCAAAGACAATGACTGTTTCTGGAATCTGGATATTCCCAAAGATGAGATGTGCAAATTTCTGGATAAGCATTTGTGTTGTACGAGTTATTAGGATCGTAAAAAAGGCATTTATATCTTAATCAGATCAAGCAACAATAAACTTACAAAAATATTAAACTGAAAGCAACGATCACTAATAAAACCTAATGATAAGCTTTTAAAAACATATCATAACAAACCATCAGCTTTTAAAAAATAAATGGAAGCACTTTAAAGCTCATTTTAGCTTTATAATTATAAACTGATAAGTTAATTTTATTTATTTTAAGTTAATAACCGTGCCTATTAATTAAACTACTTTACTACATGAATACCTACTTCTCTTGCATCCGTTTAACTCGACAAAGCCTAGTGCTAGCTTAAAGTTAACCTATGTATGTGCTTTCATACGAGTAACAATGGTTCTAAAAGCTCAATGGTTTAAAACCATTCACTATTTTATCAAAATTGTGCTCAAAAGTCAACTAAAAGAGGTGTCACGGCAGTTTTGAAAAAAGAACACCTATCATACTTTGTGCTTGCACTATAATAATTGTGTTCTTTTCTTTACAAAGCATTTGCTAGTGATTGGAAGGTAACCTTCCATTCACTAAAGTACCCAGTAGTAAGTTGTTTATTCTAGAATATTACACTGTGTTGTATTCTTGAATGCTCTATTCTAGAATCTAGGCGCCAAGGTACTAATAGTGTTGTCACCTGGTATGTCGTCGGTCATGGCTGTGGCGCGGTGCTAGCGAGGCATGGCTGCCGAGGGTCGCCCGAGACTGACCGCCACAACACGTGCTGACCACCCTCGCCGCACATGGAGGTACCTAACACACTGGATGTGACGCACGGAGGTTTTATGAATAAACTTTGTTAACAACATAGTTTGGTTCCAATTAGTAAATAACTTTTATACAAACTTAAGTAAACTATTTATTTGCATTTGGGTTTACAGGGTCTTTTTTATAGGAGTTATTAAAAAATATATATTTTAATAAATGTGTCAATCTTATAATATGTTGGTGATATTAGGTTATTACCGTTATTACCGTTATTACCGTTATTATTATTAAAGCTTCGATTCGTGCACCTATAGAAAATATTTTCAATACAGTAACACTAATTATGTTGTCATTTTTGTCACTCTTCCATTGTACCTAGATCTTCGTTCTTTGTTATTGTGGTTGAAACCATGGGTGACCATTAGAAATAGAAACACCCTAGTGTCCATTACAAAGCGTAAACTCGACCATTTCTTCTGTTAAAATGTTCTATTTAGGCACTTTCGCGGGTCTTGGAATACTGGTCTCGGTTTCGTGTGAGCTGGTCATATTTTCCATATTGGTTTGTCGTGAATTCAGTCGATTCTATTGTTTGCAGCGATGCATATTGAACATTTTATGAGGCTTTCCGTTGGAACTTTTTTGTTGCATGAGGTGTTTTATTTATATAGCTCTATGGTTCAATTTTATTATTGATAAATGGTATAATTGATAGTAGATGATAAATGTGTAAGTAGGTAGAAAATCGGCTAATAGACTAGAGTTTTATAGAGTACTAGCAGCGCCCCGCGGTTTCACCCGCGTTGTACCCGCGCCAACAGGAATTTCACGATAAAAAGATATGAGATATAGCGCCTATGTCCTTTCTCAGGCTGTGGACTAACTGTGTACCAAATTTCATTCAAATCGGTTCTGTAGTTTTGGCGTGAAAGCGTAACAGACAGACAGACAGACAGAGTTACTTTCGCATTTATAATATTAGTTAGGATTTTAGTTATACCAAAGTGTGAATATACCTTGTATTTCATTTTCAGTCGTCATCAGTGCGACAAACTTTACATCATCGGTTATTAAAGCTCGCTCAGCATGACCAAAACTGGTCCGTCATTCTCCAAAGGCGATAGGCAAGTTAAAATAAAAATAACATAACGCGTCCCCTGTAATGTCCCACTGCGGGCACCCGCCTCTCGTCTAACTGAAAATATCAGTACAGCGAGGAGTATTCGGCGTAATCACCACGCTTGCCTTATGACGTAGGTCAAACAGGAAAATAAAAACACATAATTGATTAGACTTCTAGTGAAATTAAATGTTTTTTTTTAATGTATGTTTCCAATTCAACAGAGTCGCCATACCAGCCAGGATGGTTCGATTCACTCGTTACGTTCCCACGTCCCTGAACGATAAGTACTAAGTATGACATTGATTTTAGTTTATTTATAAACAGGCAGTTCATTTACATTTTTCTTTTTGTTCTTTTCACGTTCTTCTAACACTAGTACATGTATCACCTCTGTACCTCCTTAGAAATGGATGCTTAATGACGAAAGTTCTTAGTCTTTTTTCTGATTTTCTCGCCCTATTCATGATGGCAGGTTTAATTTCGGGAAGCATGTAGTTTTAGGAAGACTGAGATGATTAGGGAGTGAGGTGGGTTTAGAGCTTAAAACCTTAAAGAAACTGCCCCTATAGCAACTAATAGTGAGTTCCTCCGCTTAAAGTTATTGAGAAATTTGTCGTATATATTTGTAAACGCTGGCAAAGCCGAGGGATAATGTTCTACAACGTTTCGTTTGGTAACAAGACATAAAGCTGCCTTCAACCAATTTGCAAAATGCAGTTTGCAGACCTTGACTTGCATCGATTCCTTCCGTCCATTTAGTAATAGCTTCATAGGTCATTAGGTTTAAGTCTAGGTAATTTCAACAGCCTAGGTAATGTGTCCAGGTCTTGATTGAGTGGCTAGGCAGTTCTACTTGACCTTCGTGATTAATGTTCGTAGCAAGAGTTAATTGTTGATCGTATGATTTTAGATTATGATTGATTAAGTACTTTCGGTGTTTTTTTATTATTTTTTCTGGTAAAATGGTTTACTGAGAATAAGAGGTTATTTTTAACGAACACTTTTTTAAATAAAGGTCTTTCACATGAGCGTGTTGGTTAAAGTGAGATAGAGTATCAGCCTGTAACTTCCCACTGCAGGGCAAAGGCCTCTCATTTTACGAAGATGTCAGTACAGTATTGGATGATATTTTAGTGTAGCTATGTTTTAAACATACATATGTACCTACAACACCCTGATACTTTAAAGTAAGTAGTTGCTGTTATTTCGATAACCTTTAAATTCCTAAGTAATATTTCTCATAGTTTTCAGTTACGTTCACCTATGTTTAATTTCAATAAACAAAGATAGATAAAGTAAACTACACCAACAGATATCACTACCTTTAAATGTCTCCTTAAGTGGTGGCCTTTGTTAGTTACAACCACCTAAGTTAGCTCTGGTCATTAACCTATAACCAAAAGCCAACTACATACTACAGAAGTAGCGAAGCATATGTAAAGTCAGGCTATTTCTAACAAAGTACGTGTATTTAATGTATAACCTCACGTAAAATTAAAATAATAATTTAAGAAGTTCGTTGGCTTGCCGTCACGCACGCTGTTAACTATGCATGGGGTTGTTTCACTTATCGATGGCTACATTGGCCACTTGAAGACGTTTGTACCTGTAAGTATTGTATTGGTTGGCCGTTCTCGTGTCGTTTACCCTACGGTCTTGAACTTGTAAAGGTTCTATGATTTTTTACTGTAGTTATAGAAAGTTTTGGGATATTTATCACGCATAGTCGATGGTTGTATTATTGTTATATTGTGCGTCTGCCACCAAGACTGGGATTGACCTCCCGGGCCGTTTCAAGCCATTATTTTTTACTGTTACTATATTAACATCTAGTGTACTTTTCAGTTTACGAGTGTGTTTTTGCAATTGATCCCTAAAGTTCATCAGTTTTAAACTACATATGTCTAATACTCTTCGCTTTTATTTTTAAAAAAATCTGACGCTTCGACCCCTTTACAGGATTCGTGGTCACAGAAGACTGTTTTATTTTCAATGCCCGTTCCCGTGGGAATTTCGAGAATTTTTTACATAAAAACCTTCCTCTTGAATCACTCTACCTATTACAAAAAACCGCATCAAAATCCGTTGCGTAATTTCAAAGATTTAAGCATACAGACAAACAGACAAACAGACACGAAATAGAGACGACTTTATTTTATACTATGTAGTGATAGTGATAGTGACGACTAGTGTGCGCTGAAACATAAGAAACTAGTATAATTCATCAGTCATTTTCTAATCAAGTCAAGTCCTATCATTTTATTACTAAGAGTCCAAAGCTGAAAGGGTCAGTTTCCGCTGCCCTTTCCCCGCGAAGCACAGTTAACTAGGGGGTAACACGAGAGATTACTATCGTGATTTGTATAACAACATGGATATGTTGTTATACAACATATCCATATAATATATGTGGCTATTTGCATAGTCATAGACTATGCAAATAGCCACATATTTTTTAAACAATAGAAGGTATTTAAATTTAGAACCTACTGTCAGAGTTTCACCGTTTTGCTCGCTTTACACACCGTTTTGCCACACCGTTTTGCTCACACCAGTTCCTATAGGAATTTCGGTATGAAACCTTCTTGAATATGATTATGGGTATAACGTAAGTTAAAGTATCTTTGTCTTTACTTGAGTACCTTCGTGGGGTACAATGGAGTTTTACAATTGTGTTTTTATTTGGATCGAGGTTTGTTTCAAATATATACCTATGGCGTTTGATATCATCCCGCAGGAGTAGGCAGGTGTGTCAATACATCCTTCTCACTGTATTGAAATCTTTAGAGAGCGTAAGTCTTTGCCTTCATAATCGGACATTACAGACTAATACTTTCCTATAATTTCAAAGTTTAAACGTCAACATCGCGAAGTATCCTCTAACATTATAGATCCATCAGTAATGAAGCACGGGTTCATCAAATCATTCAAAGTCACCCTGATTGCTTAGACCCGCTTCTCTTGATTCTTGTAGTTTGCCCCGCAATTGATCCGCTTTATTTATTACGTTACTTATTGTAGATTTTTTCTCGTTCCATAACTAACTTTAAATCATAAATTAAACAAAAACAATGAAATAGGTATGGGTTTAAATCATATAAAGAAATGGTTAAGACTGCATTTTTCTGTACCATTTAAAATAGCATTGTATAGTTTTTTCCATCTACTTTACTCGCCTCTTTGCCACTGATGTCCATTCCTTTAAGCATCAGGCCTTTTAGTTCTACCATCAAACGCCTGCTTCAATTGGTCCACGAACTATACCTTACATCGATATATGATAATATTATAATATTAGTAGTATGAACTTTTAATAATCTGATGTAGTATTTCAATGACACGCCTCGGTGGTCTATTGGTATTTGCACTCACCTGCCAAAACTGAGGTCCCGAGTTCCATTCCCAGGTAGAACAAAAACATGTTTCCTACTATTCAAACATGGCTCGGGTTTGAGATCACCAACCCGCATTAGGCAAGCCTGGTGATTATACCTAATCCTCTTCACTGTACTGTTATCTTCGGTGAGATGAGAGGCCTTTTCCCATTGGGACATTCAGGCTAATTAATAACAATAATATTTCAGTATGAGCTCTTCAGGTGAATGGCTTTTACGCGGTCAAAATTCCGATAAAGCAAGTAACTTCAACGTTTAACTCAGCTATTCCTTTATGGTTGGTACTTATATCTGCCAACACATTACGAGAATTACTACCTGATGTAAAAGTGTTAATAAAATATGTTTTTACCTATTTTTTAGTTATTTCTAATAGCGTTATAGTTTGGTTTAGTTTCGCTTTTATTACAAGGTAACAGAGCGCAATTTGCAATGTCCTCTGAAGCCCGTATTCGTGTTGTTTACAGCTGGTTGCCATGGTAACCGTATCAGTACATCTTTGGATTTTATGCTGATTCGGTCAGCGGGTCGTTGACTGGTCGCAGAAATTCATATGGACGAAGAAATTAGTTTATGAGATAATCTTTATGGTATCATAGTAATTTTTAGCAGGTTTAGTGGCTATTTGGTAAATCTTTGTGTTGTAGTTTTTAGACCACCTAAAAACCTGAAATCAAAATCTGAAATGGTCTAATGTTTGTTATAACCGGAAACGGTATATAAATGTTAGCCACGAAATTTAGATGTTCTCTATAGGTTTTCTATATTTTCTGGTAGCGCTTAGATAGAAATGCCACTACTTAACCATAAGGGAGGCTAATGTGGCCATTGTGGATTTACTTAAGCGTCGTGGGGACTAAATGAATTCTTAAGTAATAATTATTAGTTTTTGACACTTATATGTAAGACCTACCTAATGTTGCATGCCTTTTAATATATCGGCGAAATAGAGAAACCTGTATATATCATAAGACCAATGTATGTTACCTATTTCATGCAATAAATAATTTCATTTCATTTCATTTCATTTCATTTCATTTAAACTGGGATATGAAAATGAGATCAAAGTAACAGAAACGAAATTAAAATAGGTAAAAAATGTGAAATATATCTTAGTCTAGATTCTTGGATATAAAAATGGAATGAAATCCATTGTATGATAATTCAATCTTGCCGGAGCGATAAATAGCGATAAATATTCTACTTATTACATTACATTAAATTTCCCGCCTCCACTTTTATTCTTGAAATGTATAGCGATGAAAAGTTTTTCAGAACCAATGTTCGGGTACAATTTAGTTTTGCTACTCACCGCTAGATGGCGCTAATAGTCAATAACATTACTACAAAATTGTTAATTGAAGGTGTGCTCAGTTATTAGTTTGGTAATAAGATCTTAATACTAGCAGTACCCCGCGGTTATAAGAGTCTTGTACCCGCCCTTTTCCGTGGGAATTTTGCCAAAAACATTAGTTACAAACCCTCTTCTTCAATCATTCTATTTCTACTCTGTTGGTGTACCTCATGAAAATCCGTTCAGTATTTTTTGAGAAAATTGATTACTACAGACAGACTTCTTTTGGAGACTTTAATTTATATTATATTACGGATTATTATGGTGTATATTTTAGTCTGAATTAAAAGTTTGTTCCAGTGAGGTGAGAGGCCTTTGTCCAGTGGGACATTAAAGGCTATGTTTCTCTACGTTATGTGTTAGCATTTTTAACTCTTTGCAATCAGGTAAAATGAAACGCAACTAATTGTCATACTTCAATTTATTACAAAACTTAGGTACTTTTAAAACATTTTAGTAAATGCGAGGACAATTTACACTTACAGTATATTGGCAGCTATACAAATTGAATGATATTAAAATAAAAACAAAGTAAACAACAAAATGGAAAATAACTTAAAATAACTTATGAAACTACAAGAAATGCCAATCAAGTTGTACGACAGAATTTTTTGATATATTTTAGCGTATTAGTAGCGTGATATAAATTATTTTTAAATACTTATTGCAAATGTATGAATAGTGTAAAATTAGCATTAACATACTTGAAAAACTCAAGTAAAATGAGTTAAGTGAGTTCGACTCTATGGCAAAATGGAGTAAACTTAGAACATAGATGAAAATAGCTAAAACATTATTTAAACTGCATCCTTTATCATGACGAGATGTGATAATTATGTTACCACCTCAAACGGTTCTAGCCATTTCATAAAACTTACAAATTACTTTGCATTTGAGTTCAAGTTAATTTTTAATGAAAGTTTAAAATAAAAGATAAGTAACCTTACATTAAGTTTCATAAATATATGTTTAACAGGCGTGAATGCTAGCTGGGTTATTATCACTAGATATTTAAATAGTTAAATCTGAACAATTTATCTTACTGACTAGTTTTGTATGAATACTAAATGAATCCTTCCTTATTAAGGTAAAGCACAGCTTCATTTACACATAAATTATATTTTAATTTAAAGGTCCGTACAGATCTGACGGTCGATGCTACGAAACATTATTATAAGTACTTTACCAACATGATTATAAGTGCTCGCTGCGCACAAATGTATCTTAAGTTTAAATTGCAAATTTGAGGGCCCAAAACAGACTTCCACCGAGAATCCCCGAGAGAATATTGACAGGCGTGGATGTGGGAGTCTTTCCGACTCCCGGAGCTTTCTTTAGAAAGAGCTGCCGAGATTTCTAGTAGAAACTTCTTAGACGATCTCTCATCAGATCTGGCGATGGACCAACACTTGGAATTTGTATGAAATGAATATAGTACTTACAAAGTATTTAAATTAAAGAAAAGTACAGTATTTTTATATAATCATGAAGACACGGGTTTTAAGTAGTGGTGAGCGTTTAATGAACGAACAGTTTTTTTAGACTGTTTCTTTGGCGTGAACGGATAAACAGTCTACCGTTCTCTGATAAACTAGTTTATGAATGAACTACAAGCAACGCGTTGCGCTTTGGTCGAGCGAAGTTCACAGTTCACACTGTGAACGCGTTGCTTGTAGTTCATTCATAAACTAGTTTATCAGAGAACGGTAGACTGTTTATAGTTCACAGTTCACAACGCGACGATACTTAAACCTACGTCATCGTCGAGTGAAATACGAAAGTAGCCGAATATTACCGAAGCGAGATTGGTCGTAATTATGATAATTTAAAATAGACTCTTAATGTTTTCTATTTAGGTACATTTTGCTTTATCATTAATTTAAATTTTGTTTGTTTACAATAAATTCGTAATATTCGTTAGTAGAAAAGTTAATGTTTTTAAATGTTAATTTAAATGAAAAAAGGTTCGAGAATTACTTGTAAATATAAATAAATTGATTGTGTAAATAGTGTAAATACCCATGAAAATGTATATAAAATGAAATGAACTTCTAAATACGCCAGGTTTATGTGCACCTTATATTTATTAATAAAACACTTTTAAAAACATAAAATTTTACATACAAATAAACCTGCCAGTCCTAAGCCTGGAAAAGTATGAGGTGGAGTTCAGTTTATTTTATTTTAAATACATAGTTTTGTAATAATCGCCGTAGCGTAGTACAACTGCTCACGTTCAGTCTAAGAAGTAAACTAGTCGAAAATTGGACTGTTTTTTAAACTAGTTTATCGTTTACCATAAACGGTCTCGTTGCGTCGACGGAAAATACGTCAACGACCCACCGCTAGTTTTAAGTGATAAGTGACCACAAAATATTAAAGTTCCTATCACACTTGTCGGCTTTCGGATTCGAAGTTTACTCGGAAGTCGGCGCTTCTGTTTCTTTCTTATCGGTGCCGACACATAATCGGAAACCTACAAGTGTGAACAGCTTGATACCAAACATTCTGCCAAGGATGTTTTTCTACCAGACTTACTCAAAGTTAGATTGACAAAGATGTCGACAACAAATATTTGGGTTGATAGATTTCAATCGTTGGTACCAAAATTTTTTTAGGCAGAATAGAATCCTTAAGGGATATCCAAAATAGTTTTAGGGACAAAATGATTTAAAAAAGACTAAATCAGATCTAATACAAGAAATACTTGAAAATGGGTATACATAGGTAAAGCGAAGACTAATTCTAGACATTGACTATTCACTGGATTCTAAAATAAGGGTAGTTCCGACTACTCTATAGGAAAGAGAAGAAGAACTGTCTTTTTACATAAAAAAGTAGACACATTTTTGAATCTGATATTTTTGCAAATATCCATTCAAAATTGTCAAAAGTCAGAGGAAAAAGAAAATGGTATCTTTTTTTATCTCTGTGTTACAGGGAATCAGAAAATAAAAATCTCAGTAAATTTCCTATACCTTTATGCAAAAAGACAAAAAGATCGATAGAAAAGATCGAAGAAACTTACATATAATTAAGGAATATGATCGATTAACATTTCATAATTTAAAGACCATTGCAGACTTGAAGGTATTCAAAAGATACGGTTTTTTATATTTATGATATGAGGTAATAAGTACCTTAACGATATGATTTTGAACTGTTCCAAAAAGTTTATCTACGTGTCATTACTATATTATTAAAAAAATAGTTTACACAACATTTTCTTTCGAAGGGTCTATAGTTTTTGTTTGTCTATGGTCTGCATTGGCCAGCTACATTCGTTTACTTGACAATGGCCCTCGCAGGCGTGGGCACATTCATCGTCTGCGGCGGAGGGAACATATCAAACTCTTCCACTATCGTCTTGGGATGTAACGCACTGATGTTATTATCCTCCATGTAGGTCCTAGCTCTAGTCTGCACTAGTGCTGGGATCGCGTTCTTCCTCATCGCGTTAACTTGACGTCCGCGGCCGTTTTTGCGTTTCATGTGCTTGTTTCGAAGGCGTTGTAGGCGGGAGAGTTGGGCCTTGACCTGTTGAGAAGCGAGTCCCGTGCGGCCGGACTTGAGGAGTTCCACGTTACGCTGGTACGAGCCCTCAGGGTCGCGGCGGTTCCAGGTGTACCTGGAATTAGTAGGAGGTATTGGTGAGTCCGGCGAAATAGAGTATTTGTAGTAATAGTGGTAGTCAATAATTTAGTATGGTTCGTCGTGTCCAATGGATGGATATTGAATTATTTATTGGAAAATGTTTTAAAATGAGAGGTTTTTGGTATATTAAATATGACTTTTGAAATTGTAAGACCCTTAGTTTTCAATGATTTTTTCAATGAAATGATCCATTTTGTATTGAAAGCAGAAGTTATGTTTAGATTCACAAATATTGCAGATGTATGTAAAAACAGAATCCTCTCATTAAAAGATCTTTGATTTAGATTTAGATAAAAACTCATGTCCTTTAAAAGCTTCATCCTTCAAATAATAAATCGGAGAAGATGTAAAAAGACCTTAATTTATCTCAAAAGGATCTCAAACCAGTTACATTTCCACATATCTATCTTACCCCGGGAACGGTCTAGTCAGTTTGCTGATGGCCGTCGGTCTCGATCTCTTCTTCAGCTCATTAGGTCTCTGGTCGTGGTTCCGTTGGTGGTTCCTCTTCGGGTTCCCGTAGCCGTACTTGGGCAGTCGCTGCAGAGGGCTGGAGCGGAGGTCGAAGGACTTCGGGTTCACGTCAGTGTTGATGTCGTTGACCATGCGGTCGTGGTTCTCCCTACTCGAGGATGGTACCAGGATCTCGTTCAGTTTCCCCATGCGCTCGTACCGTTTTTGTATCTCTCGCTTTTTGGACGCGGACACTTTTCTCAGCTTGGTTTGACAGATGTATTGGTGTTTTTCAATGCATCGGAGAGGTCGCCATCTGGAATGGTGGATACGTTATGATTAGGATCGTGACTTATGATTTGTTTACACTTGTAATTATTTATTATGTTGAAAATATACCGCATAAGTTTGAACCAAGTAGAGACTTCATTTGGTGACAACTCACGGTGAGCTTAAAGTTCGATTTAATATTACAAGTGTGGATAGAGCCTTAAAAACTTAAGACTCAACCTTAGCAGAAATTACGAAAAGTCCCTCTCGGACGCCAATTTTATGCAATTTTATATTACGTCTACTACGGTACAGTCAGCCCATCCTAATGTTAGTACTTTGTCACTTTGGTATATAAGTTTGAATATGATAACGTTCTTGTTAAGTGTGCCCAATAATTTATGGGTTGACTGTACCTTTTTACGTTCACTACCCACTCACCCAAATAAAAGTTATGATATAAAGTTAAAATATTAATTTCCATGATAACTAAGTAGGTTTACAATGCGATATATAAAATGACCAATTATGTCATAAATCAGTATTAATTCCTATTGTTTACATTAATACAAATCGAAGACTTCCAAATATGGGTATAATTTCATTTGATATTTTATTTTATTACTTATTTTACGAGTAAATATAAACATGAAATATAAAAGACAGTAATAATTTGCAAATCTCGAATATATTATTTAAGAACCGTTAAGGGCTCTGTCAATTTTAGCGACGAATTTAAATTGACAGCGGTAGCGCTCCACGCTACAGTAATACGCAGTTGTCTGCGCACTTGGACATACATTTTTCATTTAACACGTATATAGCAGCCTATTTAAAGAGTGAGTTCTAGTAGGTTGGTGGCAAGCCCTAAAGCCTTAATACCTAAAAATATTGCCAATCCCTCTATATAAATTATACTTTAACTATGATTGAGACCATGAATCAACTTTATAGATTCGGACACCCTCACAAAGCTGTGCCATTATGATATCACCCCCGCCCTAATAAACTGATTCGATTTATAACCAAAGTCGATTAGCGAATTCGATTCCATCGATGTTAATGTAAAGCTGTCGGTTTTTGGCACGTGCTGCTATATCGTTAAGAATTATTTGTGGTATTATAGAGGGGAGTATATTGATGTATACTCGTATAGGGCCGAGATAGTTTCCTATTGTCCTTGAAAGGTGATTGTTCGAATACTTTGAGTTTTTTTTTCTATCACATATATAACCGGTGTGAAGTTTGTCGCACTCACATGACGGCTGATAAACTAGCAGCTAACTAGTGTGTCGTGTCACATCACTACCTAGTGTGTCGGAATTAAACCTTGCTCTTGAATTATGAATGTTGTATGTTGTTGGAAAAAATCTCATGAAGATCCGTTCAGTAATTTTTAGGAAATCAATTATACAGACAGACAGAGCTTTAAGGGACTTTGTTTTTTAATATGTATATATTCTAGTTTTCCACCAATCATTTCATGTCTTATCGCATATAATACTTGCGCTAAGGACCTGTGACTAGAGGTTGAAACTATTGAAAGGTAAAGGTTTCGGTTGGAAACGGACTGAATTTATATAGAAGGATGTTATATTTGTGTTTTATATTATAGGAGAGTCCACACAATGGCGACAGTCAACACAATGAGGTCTGGCCACGAATCGTAAAACTTATTGCTTTTCGCGGTATCGATCTTGGTTCGCCAATAAAATTGTGGTCTAATTATTGCGATGTGGCGAGTTTTATAGCAAGGCAGACGTGCGTGACGGAATTCAAGGTTTTTAATATATTTAGGTATATATGTTGTGTTTAAGTTATAATGTGAAGAGATGATATACCTATTGTTTTTGGGATATTTTAAACAATATTACAACGTCTGCGTCAAGCTATGAGGTATAAAGCCCAACGCATAAGACCAAATTGATCTTTATGTATTTTGATTTAGTAATCCAATCTACAGAAGATGGCTATTTTAAAAAATATATTTGAATCTGTTTTTTTATTTCATAGTCAAATATTTATTTCTAATTAATTAAGTATCTAAGCTAGTAGCCTCTAACTTGCACCACCCAATTTGTTTTATAATTTAGGATCAAATAAATAATCCTGCGTCCCCCAAGCGGGCAGTATGTTGGTCACGAACTAATATTACTTTGTTTTGATGAAACTATTTCCAAATCTGTTTAAGAGTCTAGCCCGGACGGTTCTTGGAAGAGGCACAATGGAGGTTGTCAATGTTGGGTTCTTTTGCGACTTCATTGATTGTAATGTAGGATTTTATTATCTGTTGTTTTACAGGAATATGAACAACCAGGATACAATTTAATTTTCAAAACGTTTAAAACGACAATAATGCAAAAAGTATTTTAAAACTCGATTTCGTTTGTCGTTGGTTGCGATTAATTAAGATTGTTTTAAATAGGAATAGGTTGGTATCGAGTAATTAATAATAATTAATAATTACATTAACTCAATGAGTAATTTTTGAATTAATCCCGAACATACAGACAGGCGCGTCAGACTTCGTTTTATAATAAGCTAGGATTCTTAATAAGGTGATGTCATGAGGTCCAGCGGAATTTATTATCTAATTAAGATTTACATTTTACGAGAGTCCTCGCCGAGGATTGGTTGTAAATGTATAATAATGAATGGTTTGCGTAAACTGATGACGGAGCCGGGAAGGAATTCTAAGGTTTACCGTTTAGTGAAAGTGTGTGTGACAAGTTTCTTAAGGCTGTTTTTCCCTCTTATTACAGTTTACGTTGTGTGTTTTTTCGGTCTAACCCTTTTGTCTAGCCGCCAAAAACTCAGAGATATCAGTGAAATGAACAATAAACTGATCAACCTAATTTTTTCATACATTTAATGTAAAAAATCACTCATTATCCTCTAATAGTACAATTAGGTACGTATTGCGATATACCTGAAGAATTGTTCAGGCACCATGGCGATGCACTTGAACTGCAGCTCCTCGGGGGACATCCTGGGCATCTTGCTGAAGGACTGGTAGTGCATGCGGCGCAGCTCCCCGCCCCACTTCCACGAGCGCGAGTGGTAGTCATAGATGCCGCCGATCCATCGGCTGGGGTTGTCTGGAACAGACAGTAGAAAGTAGTAGACCTTCTTGACATTTAAAAATTGCATAGCAGTGGAACATAACATATAAAGTAAATTTACTTTACTTTTACACTGCACAGCAGTCAATATGACGAATCTATTAGTCGTAGGTTCGAACCACATGGCGAATATTGGTTGTGGCGTTTGGCGACTAGCGTGCGGGCTATACCATAAAGAATATCACAGACAAGTTCTATGACAGTGACTCACCAGCCCTGTTGCTCTTGTTGAGGTACTGGCGCAGGTTCCTGTCCTCCCAGCGCGCTGGTACCGTCAGGTTGCTGTCTCGCTCCTGAAACAAGCAGATTGGCATTCAATAAAACAAGCACTTTCAAAAATTAATTACTTCAAGCACTGCCCGTACTCAGAAACGTCAAATGATTTCTTAGTAGAGATAAAATTTGACATATAATGTATGAAAAATTACGTCAATTAGTTAAGTGTCGTTTTAATGGACATTTTTTAATGTTTAAATGGGATCATTTCGAATAAAACTTGTCCGGGAGACTGAAGTACTTAAGTACTACGTTATGCCAAATAATGGAAGTAGGATATAAGCAAGATGGCTACCAATTTCTTGTGACTTGCTCAAGATATTATAGGTATTTTGTACCTATCGCTGTTATCGAAAATATCCAATAAATTGATTAATTCTCGCTTCGCTAGTTTTGAAGCAGGGATCATACAAAAGTAATAAGTACTTATTAATAAACCCATCACATACACATTCCATTTACTTATCTTTTTCGAGGTGGTAATTGTAACCACAAGGGACGATTCTGGTCACAATATTATACGTAGTAACTATTATATCATTTGTCAACTATGAAGATATCAAACGTGAACGTCTGTGTCTCCTTTTGTCAGCTGTATCTCAAAAGGAGCATCGGCATTTATAAATGACTTTCTAGATTTAAACTATGGCTTGCGCTTCTCATTCCTACGATATAAATATCTTTATTTCTAAATACTAACATATTTTATTACGTTTAGGGCCACTTAACTGCGTTAAACGAAGGCTGCACGCGACGGTTCACTTTTGTATGAAACCGCGTGGGCAATCCGCTAAACGCAGTTTCAGCCCTTAGAATAGATTAAGGACATATAGGACATAAGGACTTATAGATCAACATCACTACATAGTATAAAACAAAGTCGCTTTCCGCTGTCTGTCTGTCCCTATGTATGCTTAGATCTTTAAAACTACGCAACGGATTTTGACGAGGCTTTAATAAATAGAGTGATTCAAGAGGAAGGTTTATAAGTATAAAAATTCCTGAAGTTCCCTCGGGAACGGACACAACGCGGGTAAAACCGCGGGGCGCGGCTAGTCTATACTCATATAATAAAGCTGAAGAGTTTGTTTGAACGCGCTAATCACATCGGACTATTTTGACAGTTACCATAAACAATGAGATTAATTCCTCAAACCGTATCTTTCAACGATATTTTATATTTCTTAATGTCAGTAAAAGATAATGTCTATTCCCCGTAAATCGTCCAATCCATCTAAATCCACGATTATCCTGATATTCGAATCCTATAATCCTTTTCTCTAAACACGTATTATCTTGTTCAGTTCCAAATAAACTGTCAAACAAGTCAACGAACTTTAATTACGAATTTAATTGTGATGCCGTTAAATAAATACCGTTTAATTAATCGGGTGGTTAAGGAAAAGTTATGTTCTTTGTCAACTAGTTCAATTGGGGTAATAATTAGACGAACTAGTGTAGTTTAGTGTTAGTGTTACAGACGATGTACGGCGACTGCACTAATTGAGTTGGGGATCTCCATAAGTCGCGTATAATTAAGTACGGTTGTGAACTACATATGTAAGTTACTGTATTGCCTGTTAGTCAAATAGGTCATTTTATAGGTCCTCAATAGGACGAATAATTCCTCAATAGAGCCATAGGTCCTCAACAGGACATATAGGTCCTCAATAGTATTTGCCTACTTGAGGACCTATTTGCCCTATTTTCCTAAACGTTCCTGGATATTTAGTGATTTTCAAATCAACCTTCCATTGCTAGGCGATTGGGACACATACATATTAAGTGGTTCTTTCAATCAAATACCAGATTGATTGATAACAGCCATTTATAGGAAGTTACATAGATAATACTTCTATAACTAATTAATAATACCCTAAATTAATAAAAATTAAAAAAAAAAAAAAAGAGTATAATTTATTATATTATTATCATCGCTATCTTACTATCGCAAACAAATCAAACACGAATTAATTCTCAGACCGAATCAATCTCCATATCATTATATTATTTTGTTCTCATTCACATCGATCATTAACCCCTTCGCAGAATCAATTCCACAGAATCACAAATGACCGAACATTGTAATGAAACGATTCGGTCACTCGCTAGTGTTGGACAAAATGGGACAATTGCCAATGATCACCGCTCCCGATGACTTCATTCTTCACTCAATATTTGAATACTAATACATTTAATATGATAATAGACACAATTAACATAATAAAACAATTCTAGTTAAAATGTTGATCCTTTAATATTCATTTAATTACTTTGTAATGGCTTGTTTGGCGATTAATCCATTTTGAATGTATCGAAACGGTTTAAAACAGTAAATCTAAAATGCGAGTTTGTAACCATTGCTTCTAGAAAGTGGTGCGAAACTGAAGTAACTACTAGGAGTAATCATTAAAATATATAGTTTACGGCGTTGCCAAGTGGGTTTTACGTAAACTAGTCGGACGTCAAACTTTGGGTAAGTGTAGACAAATGTAAACAAGACGTCGAGTTGCACCGACTTGCAGCTTGGTAACCGTGGGTAACTGGTTGGCAACTAGTCCGTAACTTCTGCTCGCGCCGGCTTCGTTTTTGTAACGCAAATAGAGCTCAAAGCCAAGGTTGCACCGCACATGGTTGCCGGTAGCCGCTGACACCTAACAGCCTGGATTAGTAAACATTTGGATTTTGAAATATAGATTTTGCGCACGGTGCTGTTGCAGATTTTTGTGTATGAATATGGTTTGTTAGTCTCAAACGCTATTTCGAAAAGAAACTTAAGAACATCACTGAAGCAACAAATTAGATCTAGAAATAAAAAATACATCTAGTTTATTTGAAAATTCAATATAATACGTAATGGGCGGAAATGATTTAAAAAAAGCAGCTAAATTGAAAATGTACTTGTATTTTGAAGTCACAAATGTTGTTTACATCTGGCGTGATAGTACAAACGATACCACAGACATCATACTATCCAATCTCACTCTCGTTATTTATTCTGTGACCGCCAGTATTTCAGAAATGTTTCAAAGCTTTTAGATGATCCGATGAACATTTCAGAATGTTCCAAGCATGCTGGAGAGACGCCGTTGATTTACTGATATTTATTATAACACTGACATTCAGCCGGCTCAATTTATTGTTATATCCGAAATGGACTTTTAAAACGTCTGAATAAACTTTAAAGGCCATTATGGTTATCTGTGGTGCGGATAATAGACTAAAATAAAAGTATGGTCATCAACATCACTTTCAGACCGTTCTTTTTTCAAATATTTTCTTTTCCTTTTTAAGGTTGGTATTGGTAAGTATTGTTTGTTTGTTTACATTTAGTAAGTTCTGTCGCTCTATTTAGGGCAGTCTTTTAAAACAATATTATAAATTGTACTTTTTTAACGTAGTGTAGATTGTATTTTTTGTATCAGAGTGATTTGTGGGAATGAAGTTTAAAAAAGACGTGTGGCACTCGGGGACTGCCGCGGTGAAGCTATTGCATAGCATTTTGTATCAACTTAAGCAATTATATTTGATATATTTGATATCTCTTCTCTCTCACCCCACCCGCCTCCTCTCTCTCACCCCTCCCGCCTCCTCTCTCTCACCCCTCCCGCCTCCTCTCTCTCACCCCCTCTCTCTCACACCTCTCTCTCATCCCTCTCTCTCACCCCTCTCTCACCCCCCTCTCTCACCCCCCTCTCTTACCCCCTCTCTCACCCCTCTCTCACCACCCTCTCTCACCCCCCTCTCTCACTCCCCTCTCTCACCCCCCTCTCTCACCCCCCTCTCTCACCACCCTCTCTCACCACCCTCTCTCACCCCCCTCTCTCACCACCCTCTCTCACCCCCCTCTCTCACCCCCTCTCTCACCACCCTCTCTCACCCCCACTCTCTCACCCTCTCTCACCCCCCACTCACCCCCCCTCTCTCACCCCCCTCTCTCACCCCCCTCTCTCACCCCCCTCTCTCACCCCCCTCTCTCACCCCCCTCTCTCACCACCCTCTCTCACCACGCTCTCTCACCCCCCTCTCTCACCACCCTCTCTCACCCCCCTCTCTCACCCCCTCTCTCACCCCCACTCTCTCACCCCCCTCTCCCACCCCCACTCTCACCCCCCTCTCTCACCCCCTCTCTCACCCCCCTCTCTCACCCCTCTCTCACCCCCCTCTCTCACCCCCCTCTCTCACCACCCTCTCTCACCACCCTCTCTCACCACCCTCTCTCACCCCTCTCTCACCACCCTCTCTCAACCCCCTCTCTCACCACCCTCTCACCCCCTCTCTCACCACCCTCTCTCACCCCCCTCTCACCCCCCTCTTTCACCCCTCTCTCACCCCCTCTCTCACCCCTCTCTCACCCCCCTCTCTCTCCCCTCTCTCACCCCTCTCTCACCCCTCTCTCACCCCTCTCTCACCCCTCTCTCACCCCCCTCTCTCACCCCCCTCTCTCACCACCCTCTCTCACCCCTCTCTCACCACCCTCTCTCACCCCCCTTTCCACCCCCTCTCTCACCACCCTCTCTCACCCCCCTCTCACCCCCCTCTCTCAACCCCCTCTCTCACCACCCTCTCTCACCACCCTCTCTCACCCCCCTCTCTCACCCCTCTCTCACCCCCTCTCTCACCACCCTCTCTCACCCCCCTCTCACCCCCCTCTCTCACCCCTCTCTCACCCCTCTCTCACCACCCTCTCTCACCACCCTCTCTCACCACCCTCTCTCACCACCCTCTCTCACCCCCCTCTCTCACCCCCTCTCTCACACCTCTCTCACCCCTCTCTCACCCCCTCTCTCACCCCCCTCTCTCACCACCCTCTCTCACCACCCTCTCTCACCACCCTCTCTCACCCCCCTCTCTCACCCCCCTCTCTCACCCCTCTCTCACCCCTCTCTCACCCCCTCTCTCACCACCTTCTCTCACCCCCCTCTCTCACCCCCCTCTCTCACCCCCCTCTCTCACCACCCTCTCTCACCACCCTCTCTCACCCCCAACGCACAATCGCACACAACGCCGTGTCGAAGACTGCCGAACTGAAACGACGTTAGACGATGCACGGCCTTCAAGCCACACCTCCTTCCCGTCGGATCGGGTAAGCGTGAGGTTTTTTCGTTACGGAAATTTTGGATTTGATCCCCGCGCTCAAGGCCCGCGATAGAAGCTATGCAATAGCTTAAAAAATTAACGCGTCGTGAAAAGAAGTGAAATTAAAGAAATTATGCAAAATACTCACAATACTCGTAAGTTAAACAAGTTAAGTACAGTCTTCAACCCTGAATAAATCCAATATGATAGTCATACATATGTTTCATACTTTCATATTTACTATTTAGGCAAGCCGGGTCTTTGAGACAGTTCTAAATTCAAATTTTTAATTTGATTCGGATCACATCATGCATTTTCATTCGACTTCACAGGGCGATTTCCACAGAAAAATATCAAAGGTAGCCATGAAGTTCAATCAACTGACCGATTGATCTTACATTATTGAAAACACAAAACATCTTGTTACTCTGTTAACTACGAGTATGATGCGGTTATTTCTGTCGGTACTAGCACCATAGAAACAAATTGTTCAACGTTACTTACAACAATGTTTGCAACCAAACAATAGCTATTTGAAGACGAGACGAGACGGGCGAAACATTCGAATTTTGAATTTTAGAATAACCAATGCAAACTGGTTTCGTTTCGTTACACGCTTTTTACAATTTTGTACGCTGACAACCTAATTTTGGGTGATTATACACTTATTGTTTACCATAGAAATTAAGTTCTTTATTAAGATATCTTTGACTTTAATGAGCTACTGCGGAGGTGTAAGTGTTAAAAGATTTTCATCATAAATCTTCCTCAAAAGGAACAATAGATTGATAAGTGGGTATTTAAAAACAATTATATTTATAAAGTATCAAAAATATTTAGATGTTTTTACTGTAATGCTAATGCGTCTCGTGGGCGATATTTTGAAGATATTACTCATTTTTATAACCCAATAAACATTAATTCAAGGATTAAACATATTTTATTTTTGTTATAATATTAGGATTTGAATTTCGAAAACTGGCAACCACATGCATCCAATCTTTTATTTAAATAACTAAGGCCATATTCAAAACATTATTCCTTACAAATGATAACATTTAGCATTTTCCTAACCCATTAATTTCAATTAAATGGCACATTAAAGTCGTGAAGCTTTTAAAATAACATTTTATTTCACCGCGGAACGTTATTTCAAATAATCGGGGTGTTCTACGCGATATTTATAAATCGAACGTGTCAAACTACGAAATGGGAGAATCGATCGATCATTTTGACGTTTCCTTATTTTGACAGTTTAATTTTCCGCGCCAACGCCTACTATTGCCATGAATACGCCCTGAAGAAATTATACTTTCTTTTACGTAAAAGATTGGTTTGATTTATTCTATGCATATGAAATATACAAAGACCTAACCTATTTATGTTTCTTATTATATCTTAGCTAGAACTATCAGTGCCCCGTGAGTTTTGCCCGCGTTGCACCCGTTTCTATGGAAACGTTGTAAAGTAGTCACAAACTTTTCGCTCGAATCACTCTAGAATATCGTATAAAAACCATACAGTAAACTTTACGAAAATTTGATCGACATACAGGCAGACAGGTTTTGGAGACTTTGTTTTAAACTATGTAAGAAAAGAGAGTAATATGTGAAAGTTGCCGTATCTGCTACGTTTTCAGCTAGCAAGGCCTTTGTTCTTCCGTAGGATCTCACTTTACGACCTAAAATATTCTATAGCTTCATGAAAGTTTCGTACAATCCAACATGCATTACATCTAATTGTTTATAATGAAAATACGAAGCGTGGGAATTTCAAACACTAATTTGATGTATAAATTGTGACACGGGCGATAGATCCCTGCCAACTGGGTTACTGAGCTCACGTTTGTTTATCTCTCATTGCAATAATATTCCGCATTTTTCTTACCACGCTACATTCTATTCCTGATGCCAATACTACTGAAATGTTTATTTAAATTTTCAAAAATGTTTGATTAATAGCCTTAGTGAAATACATATATTTGTTTTAATTTATAATTTGTACGTGCTTTTTTGAAGATTGCGAATGTTAATATGTTTTGTGCAAGAAGTTTTGTTTAGAAGTCATAAATATAGGTTGTTAGGCAGCTTACTGAGGTTAGATAATTACAATAATGTTTTAAAGGTTAACCGCCTCATAAACGATATTTAACTTAAATAGTGTTTTAAGGTGTTTTGTCTCTTTCGCTCTTTGGTAAATACCGTATGTCGGAAAGGGACAAACCATTTGATAGCTGGAGTGCTGTTAATAACCGTTTAAGAGTAAGGTCCTAATTATTTATGTTTCGAACTTCATGGTGGACCTCAGAAAATGTATCTAATAGATCTCAAAGAAGGTTGTTTTCAATTTAGTACCCATGTAGATTTTATACCTACCTTCTAATAATAATAAATTAATTTTCATCCAAACAACTAATCTTAATTTGTACCAAGTCAGGTGAAAGTCATGATGTTAGGCTATTTGTTAGGTTTCTAACTAGTTTCACTAAAGTCTAGACTTGCTATTTAGCGCCAGGTTATAGGGTGTAGTGTTAAACGTGACTGAAATACAGTTAGGTCCTTATTCGTGTTAATGGATATCTAGATATCTAGGGCTTTAGCCTTAAAGATATTCATTAGCTTTACAAGTAAAACATAATTTCATGCTGATTTATTATGAACTAGCAGCGCCCCGCGGTTTTACTCGCGTTGTGCCCGTTCCCGTAGGAATTTCGAGATGAAAAGTAGCCTATAACCTTGCTCGATGATAGGTGGACTATCCAACACTGAAAGAATTTTCAAATTGGCCCAGTAGTTCCCGAGATAAGCGCGTTCAAACAAACAAACAAAACACTGCAGCTTTAAAATATTAGTACCTATAGATTCATTTGTTTTGAAAACAGATTTCAAAAATAAGGGGGAGGTAGTTTCACTTTCGTTACAGTGTTCTTTGCATGTCCAAATTTCTTGAAACATTCGTGAATACTTGTTCTATTCTGTATTCAATATAGGACATGTAAAAAAGATAGAGAGTCTAAATCTAGTCAATGACTAACTTCTAAATTAAGAAAAGAGAATTCTTCACGCGACGTACTCGTTAACCATGCACTGTCACCACAATAGAGATGCGAAAATAAACAATACGAACGTTTAGGATCATTCGAATCGGACCCGATTAGTCACACGTCGTTAAACAAACTCTTTGTTTTGTAAACTCCTTCGGAGATATAAAACAGTGAAGCGAATACATGGCTATTCTTGGACACTTTTACTCAGTTTTAACTTAGGATTTGAGACAAAAGTTTATCTATGTCTATCTAAGGCGTTTTTATCTAAGGCACAAGCTGAAAGTCGGGAGTTATGTGTGCGTTTTCAACGAAGCGGAGTGGGGCGGTGCGTAATTCAATCGCAAATAATAACACATTGAAATTGTCAATAGTTGAGTTAAAATCGTAAAGCTCCGAAAATAAAGCTCCACACCGCTCCAGTTCGCTTATATGGAAACGCTCGCTTAAATTGACATGTATCACGTCGGCACGTGCTATTGATCTCGTTGCTTGCTGCTTGTAAGCTCGCTTAATCCAAGTAAATGAAGACGACACTAATTGCAGTTATTTTGATTACATGTCAAAAATCATTGGACGACACGATGCTTTGAATTTTTTAATAGTAGTAGTAGATACGTCTCTGATACGGCCGGTGTGCTTTGATTTTTTTTTTACAGTAGTATATACGTACATTCTATTTTTTACGAGAGTTAAAATGAGAACTAATTTTGTCGATTTTCCAGTCGAAGATGAATTCCTTCTGAAGACGAAAAAGGTTTAGTGATTTCATTCCATTTTTATCCCATCACTGAACCTCTTTCCTCAATGAATTTGGTTGAAAAATCAGTCATGATGGTTTGAACTCTTGAAAGAAAACATATAAATTTCCAAAGTACAAACCTTATTAAACAGCCGCTCCGTATATTATTATTATAAACACAGCGGTATGTAGCCCCTTTGAACACAGACCACAGACAAGCGTTATTAATAAAGCACAGTGACTCTCTGTTCATGCCCTTATTTCCTATATCGATAAATATCATAGATTCGATTTCTTTCAACGCGTTGTTTATGGTTTACTTATTTTATTATTTAGATTCGGGTTAATGGTTGTAGCAATTTCATTGCTGGCATATCTTCCTTGGCTCACAAACACCATATCTCAGTGAAATTCTTTATAAATTGTATTTCAAAACATACAATATTGTATGTTGTATGTTACAAATTTGTAAAACTAGTAAACATGTCTGAAAATTGACAGCTGACAAGTAATATAACTAGGACTTTGACGTTTCCTTCTTAGTTTGTCAGTTATTGAGATCGATCAATCGATAATTAGTCGATATTAACACAATCTGTTTCAGTTATAAAAACGTCAAAGTTACTTGACAGCTGTAATGTCAGTTTGATATTGATTGCTAATGAAGTTGGTTGATTGTAATTAAATTGAAGTTGGTTGAAGCAAAGACTATAAATAGGAGCACTAAAGCTCAGATATCTCTCTTTTTAACCGTGTTCCCACGGATCGGAACCCAGCCTTTACTGGTAAGAGTTGTGTCCTTTTCGCCCTTTAGATTCCATTTAAAAACTAATCAGTGCTGTGAATTTACTAGACTAGAGTTTCAGTGCCATTTTATCAATCCATCTTGTGCGTATTCTGGATGTGAGGTGAATTGCGGGACCACGCCGGGTAACCACATGTGTGTGTGCCGCGTGTGCGAATCATGGTTCCTTTACAGGACGCTTAGGCCTTTTATTTTCACTTCATCCATCACCTGCTAGCCTTTGCACAATGCACTAAACCTAAGCCCTTGCATTAAACCTAATTATTTGCAGTTTTAATATTTTTTATAACCTCGTGTCCTTTTGGTGTTCTCGCTTAGGTGATCACGTCTCCATTTTTACCCCATGCCTTTTATTTTGCAACCCATTTAGCTTGGCTTAATCTCATTCCAGGGTTCCAATCCGGGGTTTCCACCGGTGGGTTTCCACCGGCGGGCTTCATCCGACGGGCTGCGCTTAGTGGAGTTTCCTGTTTGGGGTCATCGGTATAACCGCATGTGCGGTTAACCTTGTTGGCCCAAGCCGGACTCCCACTGCTGGGCGCAGCGACGGCGGATCGCCAGCGAGCCACCACACCACGCTTGTCCGATAACCTAAAAAGATAAGTCTCCCATTTTCATTCCCCGGGAGACTGCCTGCGCCTTTTAGTACGACCCTGAGTTCTTTCTTGTTTTAAAAGTTCATGCATCTAATTACTTTTCATTCTAGTAACGTGTTGTTGTAAATTCTTTTTTAATTAAATTGTTATAAATTAGTTTTCTCTTATTTTACCCGACTGAACCTAACTTAGGTAGGTAGGTTTTAGTCTATTTTAAAACACGTTATAGTGGCGCCCTTCCCTTTACGAACTCAAAAGGCCAGACAGTCCTCCTTATTTTATATTTTTATTGTTTTTTTGTGTTTTGTGTGTGTGTGAAAAAATAGTGTCAGTATTTGTGTTCTACGGTGGGAGATCCTTTGGTGCGAGGCTCGAACGGGGTAGTACCACCCTCCTGTCAGGTTGAGCCTTAAGCTTTTTAGCCTAAGGTAGTCAGGAGAGCCGTCTCATAGTACAAAGCACCCCGAGCGCTAAGAACTTGCTGCTCCACCAGTATATCTGTTTTTTCCCAACGGGTTTTCTGATTTACTGGTTAATTTACCTTTATATATTTTTTGTTACTTAACTTTTGAAACTTAATTTTAATATTTAAGTTTTTCTCAACTTAATTTTATTTGTTGTTTCTTAACTTTTGAAACTTAATTTGGTTTTTAAGTTTTTCTAAACTTAATTTTTTACTATTCTTACTTTTTTTTGATATTCGGCCTTTATAATTGGTAATTGTTAACTACATTTTTTACCTCACACACACACACTTTGTATTTGTTTGGGTGACTTACTGTTAAGTTATTTAATCCTAAGCGAGAACTATAATTTATTTACGGTACAACTCTTATCAGTACGCTCGTTGGTAGTTTTTTTTTTTTGCATTCGTTATTTATTTCTTGTTAATAGCTTTTGCATTAACTATTTATGCCTTAATAAGGCAGAGCTGCTAGTATATGAAGTAGCCCTTTGTGGTTCAGCACCAGCTGATACGGTGTCTGAATTTTTCTTTGCATTGTAAAAGTAATTTTTTGTCTTGCAAAAACGTATGACACGTTTATTTTTTTCTTATTGTTAAAGTAATTGTTTTACTTTAAGTAAGGTTATGAGAAGTAGTATTTAAGTGTTTCTAAGGATTGACTGGAAACATGTGTGAAAAAGGAAAAAAATAATTTGAAATAATATTTATTACTTTGCTTAGCTTGAGGTGATAGACATAGTGTAATGGAGATTGGCAGAAGGCTATTATGGCAAATCGTGGTGTTTGTCCACGTCAGGTGTTTTATGTGGTTTTTATTAAACCAATGTGGTTGGACTACGGCGTTCTGCCTGTAGTGAGCTGTGACGGAACCCTCGGTATTTTATATGGTCTTTGCCATATCTTCCGCTTGGTGTCATCGGTATTAACCGCAAGTGCGGTTTGCCTTGTTGACCCAAGTCGGCTTTTTTTTTCTTTGTCATTAATGACATTGAACCGTATGGGCTAGTTGCAGAGTTTGTTTTTTTAATTTCGCCTGTTTGCTGTGGTCGACGCCTAATCCGTACTGTTGTCTTCCCCGGGCTTAGTACCCTATGTTTACTGTTTAACCATTTTTGGTCATTACCATTTATTTTTTTCCTTTGTCATTATGTTTAAGATTTGCATTAAATCTTTTTTTATAATTATTTGTATTTGTACAACTATTAATTTTTAAGATTGTACTTTCACTGTATTATTAAGTACTGTTTTCCCTTGTACATGGGAACAGTTAGTAGTAATAGCATGTTTGTTTTCTTCCTAGTTCAAAGTATTTTATATACTTTTATATTTTTTTTGGTTTTTGCTATTTTTCTACTCTCTGTAAAGAATTTTACTGAGGTAAAATTCTTGTCTGCGAAGGGAGATATGTAGCAATTTCATTGCTGGCATATCTTCCTTGGCTCACAAACACCATATCTCAGTGAAATTCTTTATAAATTGTATTTCAAAACATACAATATTGTATGTTGTATGTTACAAATTTGTAAAACTAGTAAACATGTCTGAAAATTGACAGCTGACAAGTAATATAACTAGGACTTTGACGTTTCCTTCTTAGTTTGTCAGTTATTGAGATCGATCAATCGATAATTAGTCGATATTAACACAATCTGTTTCAGTTATAAAAACGTCAAAGTTACTTGACAGCTGTAATGTCAGTTTGATATTGATTGCTAATGAAGTTGGTTGATTGTAATTAAATTGAAGTTGGTTGAAGCAAAGACTATAAATAGGAGCACTAAAGCTCAGATATCTCTCTTTTTAACCGTGTTCCCACGGATCGGAACCCAGCCTTTACTGGTAAGAGTTGTGTCCTTTTCGCCCTTTAGATTCCATTTAAAAACTAATCAGTGCTGTGAATTTACTAGACTAGAGTTTCAGTGCCATTTTATCAATCCATCTTGTGCGTATTCTGGATGTGAGGTGAATTGCGGGACCACGCCGGGTAACCACATGTGTGTGTGCCGCGTGTGCGAATCATGGTTCCTTTACAGGACGCTTAGGCCTTTTATTTTCACTTCATCCATCACCTGCTAGCCTTTGCACAATGCACTAAACCTAAGCCCTTGCATTAAACCTAATTATTTGCAGTTTTAATATTTTTTATAACCTCGTGTCCTTTTGGTGTTCTCGCTTAGGTGATCACGTCTCCATTTTTACCCCATGCCTTTTATTTTGCAACCCATTTAGCTTGGCTTAATCTCATTCCAGGGTTCCAATCCGGGGTTTCCACCGGTGGGTTTCCACCGGCGGGCTTCATCCGACGGGCTGCGCTTAGTGGAGTTTCCTGTTTGGGGTCATCGGTATAACCGCATGTGCGGTTAACCTTGTTGGCCCAAGCCGGACTCCCACTGCTGGGCGCAGCGACGGCGGATCGCCAGCGAGCCACCACACCACGCTTGTCCGATAACCTAAAAAGATAAGTCTCCCATTTTCATTCCCCGGGAGACTGCCTGCGCCTTTTAGTACGACCCTGAGTTCTTTCTTGTTTTAAAAGTTCATGCATCTAATTACTTTTCATTCTAGTAACGTGTTGTTGTAAATTCTTTTTTAATTAAATTGTTATAAATTAGTTTTCTCTTATTTTACCCGACTGAACCTAACTTAGGTAGGTAGGTTTTAGTCTATTTTAAAACACGTTATATGGTTTATATTATTTACGTTTTGTTTATTTAACTTCGATTCTTTCTGATTAGCTGTTGTTCCTGGGTTTGTTTGTTTAATTTTACGTTCCGAATAACTATAATTATATAGTCTTCTCATATTGCCTAAGTAATATAACCAGACTAGTACCAATACTTACTGACGTAATTAACATACTACGACTTTTGATTAAAGAAGTACATAAGGCGATATTTTATGTCCCAATATGAGTTAAATATAATAGCGCATTATTAACAATAAATTAATCGACCAATAAACGTTAAATAGGCATTATAACAGTACAATAACCTAATGAATTTACGAGACATGTTCTTAAATACAATCATAAATCATAGACACATTAAAACTGTGTCTATGATCACCATAGACCATAGCTCCAATTCTGCCAATAACTCACACATGAGGTCATTTGAATAATTTCGTAAACTATAAATTAAGCGGCCTCTACACTGGCGACAACATTAATGTCTTCAATTGAGTGTTAATATCTGCAGACACCTTGGTCTTGAGCGGTTGTCTCGTTTGTGTAATTGCCTCAATATCCATGGTGTGACCTATTTGTCTATGGGTGGTTGACGTCAGCCATGGCGCCTGTAATCTTGTCTGTGTAAAGTACTTTGAAGCTATTCTTATTTCTAATCCTAGAAGTGGAAATTTTATACGTAGGTGGAGTAAATATGATGATTGTATTGTACCATTTCATCTAAGTATCAGTCAGACAATAACATTATATTGAAAATGTATTTTCTTCTTTATGTCTAAGCTGTGTATACACACTTCTTTATGGATATTACTGCAAAGTTTCTTCAGAATTCGTTAAATAGTTTTTGCGCGAAAGAGTAACAAATATACATTGATAAGCTTTCGCATTCATAGTAATACTCTATAATAGTAATTGTAATAGTAGAATAAGATATATAGATATAGCTTATTAAAGTAAATGAGTGCAAGAAAGCCATCTAAAAGTATAAGCTGAAAATGCTCTTGTTACTTGGAGCTGCATTGGTTTTGGAACATTCTTCCAATTTTAGCTTATTTTGAATGGAGCAGTGCCAAATTGGTGTCACCCACATGTCACCTGTTATATCCTCTTGTGGTGAAGTCTTTCTTTTATTAAGCTACCTTAATTAGAGATAAAACTCTTTTAATACTCTTTTCCTTTGATATTTAAGTAGGGTTGCCAACATTACAGAATTATCCAAAGAGTTTTGGAATATTACTTTTAATGAGTGATTTTGAATTGAAGCTACATTTACGGATACTTTTATTTTACTTTTTTATCTGTGATTTAATTTTTATATGACAGTGATTTTTTACTTCATTAATTACGTCAAATAATTAAGTGTCGATTTAATGAACGTCTCAAACGTCGAACGGTAGTAAGTCGGCTCTTAGCATGGGTACATCTTGAATGAATCGAATACCTACAGATATATTGCATGTAATAATTACTAATAAGTTATACAACACATCTCGTAGTTATGATTGATGATGTTTTAACGCTGCGGTCACAATCGTTCCGGCGAATCAATGGACCCCAGATGTGCCCTGATTGTGAATATATGACACGGCAAATTGTTTTCAGAGATATTGTTTTAACATGCATCTTTATAATTAGTTGTGCCCCGCGGTTTCACCCGCAGCGCACCCGTGAAAATTTCAGGATTTTTATTACTTATTGTCTAAATAAAATAATAAAGGAATCATTAAAATCGGTCCAGTCGTTCTCGAGTTATAAATGGTGTAACTTACACGACTTTTTTATATTACTTATAACTATTTTTTGCATGGAATTTGATGGATTTCTCGAATAAGGCTCGAGTAACGCTCGTGGTGTAGTTTGACTAAGCGATGACAGCTCAATGCAATGCAAGCAACAAGCAGCTTCGCCTCTATGGATGGTCGATAGTGGTATTTCTATCTGAGCGCTACCGTGCTTCGGATGGCACGTGTAATTGTCGGTTCCGGTTGTTTCAATATTCAGATAACGTCGAAGGCCTCTAAGCGTTTATTTATCTGAATTTTATGTGATTTAACCATTTAGCTTTATAACATTTTAATTGCCTAGATGTATTTTTTATAGTCTAAACCAGCTCTACCAGATTTATTTACGACTACCGTCCAATGTAGGACTGGACATTTCCAGGTATCAGGTACATTATTATAAATTATAATTACTCAGTACCATTACCAATCCCACTAGAGATGTAAAGTTTATAATTAAACCTCGTTACTGGTAGGTATTATAACTCGTTTATTAACAACCTCTTTCGTTCAACAACGCTATCAGAAAAGCAGATTAAAAGCAACTGTACTTAACAGGACATGTGGTTTATATGATCTGTGCATCAACGATTACAGAAAGAATTAAATTACTGAGGTTTTATTCAATCTGTGATTATAGAATGTCGTACCATGGGAAACACGTATAGAATTATCAAAATACCACATATGACATGAATTTAAAACGCATTATTCACTCAAAAGTGCATTTAGAATTGCAATTACCATTCCTAATTCAAATCGTTAAAGTCCACGCACGTAATTTAAATCTATTTATTTCAAGATTTATTTCTTAGAAACAGACGTTAAGCTAATGTCATTCGTGTCCTACTGTCATTAATGTCAACTGTCACATGTCAATATCAATGAGACATTATTAAGTTCAAGGACGAACGTGTTGGCGCCATGCCAGATAAAATAAAAGCTGTGAAATAAAAAAAATAGTAATTGTAAAAAAATACTAGATACATTTCACAGTTCAAAGTTTTATAACGGGTTTTATTTTTAATTTATTGACACGTGAACACAACACGTGATAAAATCTTTATATGGTTCATGTTCCATTTTTTTATATTATCATTTCGATATAAAACAACGGCATTAAAAAGTATAAATGCCATAGACAAAACAAGCCATAAACTTCATAATCTCAAAAACAATAGACCGGAGTAATGATTTGATGTAACTCGATAGACGTTGATAGACGGGGTAATTGAATTCAAATGAGATCAAGATCACGGCCGAACCAGTGAACTGGCAACATTGTGGTTGCGAACGATCGATACACGACGTGTTAGATCTAAGCATACATATAGACAGACAAATAGACAGTCAGCGGAAAGCGACATTGTTTTATACTATGTAGTGATGAAGACGTTGTAATACGTTGGTCGAGCAATGGTAGATCTATCAGAGCTAACTCTACCTTTCTAACGCTGTTAACTAAAATAACCCTACTAATGTAACTAGGCTTAACCTACTTAGTTCTTACACGTGTTGGAACAGAATATAAGACTTTTTCATAACGTTTTACCATTTTATTTGTTGTCATACTGCCGCGCTCAGAGACTAGGTACTTAAATCGCCAGTAAACTATTTGATACATTACATGTCAAAGTCATTCATTAAATCTCTACTAAACATTTGACGTCTCTGAGTACAGACGATAGTAGTCAATATCTCTTTGAAATATCTAAAATAATTCTTCTTCCCTTACTATAGGTAGGAAGACTTCCTTCCATCCACGTATCTAAATATATTTCTTTACCGAATCCCACAACCAAATATAATATGAATATTTGACGGAACCCAAACAGCCGAATGCATCCGAGCCCACTCAACAGGTTCCCTAATTAATGTTTAACTAAGCAATGAAGTTGTTAGTTTTAATTTGTCGCGGCGGCGAGTCCACAGGAATTATAATTACACTAATTACTATGTGATTTCGAGGTATTTGGATGCGTTAAATATTTCAACACATAGGTATTTGTATTTTTAACCTTGTATGGAAAATGTCGATGCAGTTTTAACTGCATTTGACTGTTAAATTTTATGATTTATTCGAGTTATATAAACCACAAATGTAAGAAGTTGAAAGGAGTTTTGAATAAAAGAGATCGAATGAAATAATTACCACACTTTATTTTTTTTAATTATAGAGATTTTTTTTAATTATAAATTAATGGATCATAGAAGCAATACATTCTTTTGGTTCAACAAAGAAACAAATTAATTTCTTCTAAATAATTTGCAATAGTAGATATAACTCATCATTAACACAATATCAACAAGAAGTGAAAAAGTTTTTACATCAGCCTTCAAAATACATATTATGGAAAATATGAAAACCGTGGTAGCACCTATGACGTCATCATAACTTTACCCCAAGGGCCGCTTTAACAATTATAACAGATGTTATTGTATAACCACAATACTTAAACATAATACTATATTCACAAAAGTAACTGTTATTTCGGTAGCAGTAACAGGTAATTATAATCAGCTCCCGTTTATTATATAACTCCATTTATTATATTAACCTATCATTTAGATCTATGATTATATGTTTTTTTTGTTTAGTGGGTGCTACCTTGTCATTTCGATGTTTTTATGTCATGTTAATTTGCGGTTGCATTTCGTGTCATTGTAATGTGACACTTATTCAACTTTAGTTTGTTACAGTACAGTGAAATAATTGAAATGTTGTTAGGTGTTATATAATAGGGAGTTTGATATTTAATTTGATAACTTCCGGGTATTGGTCTCTTTGCTATAATTAAATTAAAAAATAAAAGGTAGTGGGGTAGCTATTTAAAGTATCTATAACAGAAATACACGGCTTTAGGCTTTACCTACACACAGTTTTCAAAAAATAACATCTTGTTCCATAAATCAAATAATTTCGTAAACAAATATTGGACGAACCTTTATCGTTTCAAATTAAGTTATGGATGGAACTGCATGCTCTATGCAGCATTCTAGTCTATGTTTTAGAACCTGATATAATTTCAATATTTGAAAATAGTGTATGCCTTTGCCCAAACTTAGTGAGAGTATCGAATTGAATCGTGGCAGAGGGCCACCTCATCCATAATCGAGTGGATATAGTTAAACCGGCCGAATTATTCGGAGTGCAGCCGTGCCAATGCCGCGTCTCCCAGACCCGCTGGCAACGGGCGCGTGGCTTCTCGGAACTATTTCAGAGGTTAAGTGGGAAGCAATAGCGATAATTAGAATTGTTTCAAATTTGTTATATGTACTATTAGCAGCACACTAAGGCTTTACCCCCGTTGAACCCGTTTCCGTGGGAATTTCGGGTTGAAAAATACCCTATAATCTTTCCGTTGAATATGGCTATTACAAAAAGAGTTAGAACAAGTGTAGTAATTGCTTCGTATCAGTTTTGTGATTTGGTAAATACGTACTCGAAATGAATGTGCTCGAAATCTTACTTATGTGTTTTGATTATTTAATAAAAATCTAAAAACTTTGATCACAAAATAAAGCAGAATGTAAGTTATAGGCCTGTTGAAGGAGTTTTTTGCCGCTTTTAGAAATTGTCTTTAGTTGTATAATCCGTTTATTCATATGACTTAAACCACACCACAAGCTAGTAACTGTCTCTAGTTCACATTAGTGACTAATGAGAGGTTTGTGGCCGCGTCGTGTAATTATTGACTAACATCTCTGATTAATTGACTTACATTTCATTAAGGCACATTCAGATCAACTGCTGAACGGTGTTTAGGTATTAATATGTCAATGAAAATATTGGAATGAGGTTAATGGTTGAACTCTAGATAAACTTAACCGGAGTTTATGAAATTGTTAGTGGAATTGGTCGTTGGTTTTATTTGAATTTTATAATTGGAATATGATATTCATCTGTCAATTTTAAATACCGAAGCTTTATAGGTATGTCACGATTTGTGTTTCATATCATAATCATAACTTTAATTCAATTATTAAATTCACGCTTTATTTTATTACGTTTAGTTGGAATTGGTTTGCAATTAACATCCCACTGATATAAGGTATTTATTACAAACATTAAAATTATCCATGTTAATACTTCTACAACTTCGATTTCCTATTAGATCAGAACAATATTTTAAGATGATTAAGTTGACCATAAGATTGCGATGCGTAATGTCTCATTGAAATTAATAACAACAGTATAATATAATACCTAGTTTTGAGCTTGTGTTACTCACTGATACTACTACATACATATACATACACAAATACTTTATAAGAACATATAATTGACACCCTGACGTCGTCGCCAACAACTATGTAGTATGTCTTCACATATTGTTGACACCGGGCGGGAATCGAACCCGCAACCCAAGACACAGTACGCACTCTCACTACCACTATGCCAACGAGCTTGTCAATTCTGTTATCTATTCAATTTCCATAGTCGTATAACCTCGGTTAACGTACATTAGGACGTAGGTAAGTATGCTAGATTACGACTTCCATTAGGTAACTAAACAAACACATATGGTACGGTAGGTAGTGAGACAAAACAAAAGTGTTCATTTTACGTGTTTACTTAATAACAGTGGGAAAAACTGATGACATCATTTTTAACCACCAAAAAAGTACTTTAGTACCTATGAACTCTTTTCAATTCAGGTAAATTGTAAATGAAATGAATGATTGTGTCTATGCTATACTCGTACTTATTTGAAACAACATTAGAGTTCCGAAAATCTTGTCAAAAATCATTTATAAACGTCCTTTTTTGTCGAAAGAAAACATTAATTTGTCGCATTAAAATCTCACTGTTTTTGTCGAATTAAAAACCTCATCTTTTTCTCGTTGTCGGTTAAAATGGGAAGTTATACATAACATTTCACGGAGTCAGAAGTTCGATTAAAACTGAATGGTGTTGATGTAGTAAATGCGAGCCGGCTCCAGATGCATTACAAACATTCCTATAAATTAATCCAAATAGTTTCAATTTCCTGCATAAGTCAAACGGAAAATGAAACAAACATATTGCATTACCTAGTAGGTATACGAGTATGTTTGTAGCGGAAATAAGATGAAATAAAGGATTTTGTGTAGGTAGATATATGTAGTAAAATCAGTTAATTAGATCCCATAATACAAGCTTGGAGCTTAGTTTAGGTCTAATCTATTCTAACCGTGTATGAATTTTTCCGGGGATATATTATGTTATTAAACTATTATTATTGTTCTGTAAATATTAGTTTATTGTCAATTATAAATCAATTTTGGCAACGGTTTCATCGGAATCCTGAAGATAATTAACATAATTCCTTAAAATCCCAAATCTTTGCAAATTTTTACTACAAATTTTCAATCTTCCCTAAACTATCCAGTCTAGAGAGTCTCTGTAAAACTCGAGAACGACTGCACTGATTTGGCCTATGATATCTAATTTGTTTATGACAGTCAGGAAAGGTTTCTTAGCGCCATATTAATGCATTCAATGCGAGGAAAACCGCGTGACGTATCTTGTTGTTAAAATGAATCAGAATAAATTCTTCAGTATAGAATGTATCAATACATAACCCTTGGAAGCTATTTATTCTGGAGAGTCGATGACGTTAACATTTTTCCCGGAATAACCCGCGTTAAGCAGTGATCAATCTCACTGCATTAAACCGGTGCAATGAAAACGGCCTCGGTACGTCACTTACAATCACCACGCGACAATAACTTTTAATTTTAAACCAATTGATGCTAATTCAATTTTTATTTACACTCAAGGTTGGCGTTTCTTAGTTTTGTTGCGGTTCCGAGTTTATTTCTATTTTTGTAGTCGCTCTGACTGGGGTTTTCGGTATCCAAAATTGTGGTATGATACTAAATTTCATAGTACTTAATTTGTTTTGGCAAATTTGACAAGAAAGAAGGAATTAAAACCTTTATTAAAATCTCTTAAAAATGTTCTTTGCACATTGGCCTGTTGACGCTCTTGATCTTATCGTTTCTAGTTGAAAAGCATCTTCTCTTATCTACGCGGACTACCTCCTGACGCAGTAACTGCTTCGCTCTTCCGTGGGACTACCCTAATGTTATTAGTACGGACCAAGTGTTAGGTATGTAGTGTGATGAGTAGTAAGTACCAAGTAGGTATATTATGTAGGTGCTACCGTGGATGCGAGTAAGGCCACAGTTCCCAGTAATCAAGTTAATTCTGTAACTGAGTCGCGCTTGCATCAACATCTAACAATAGCAACGATTGCAATTCACACATTACTCTCTGATGACGATGAAACATTATTTTAGTAATTTATTTATAGTATTTCAAAAACGAGAATGCTCTCAATTTTCCGAAATAAGTTTTCTTTCCAAGACATTTCTACTGCATAGCAAAAAAATACTCTTTACTACATATATTTTAAACTAATAGGTTTAACTATGTATTAGGGTAAACAAAACTTCTTATATCGGTTTGATTACACATAGCACATCCGCTAGCAAATAACCAAAATGACTCCATTTATATTAAGTGCGAATATTATAAGCGCAACTTCTATTTACCTACGTTATTAGTATAGAAACAGAAAAAGCTTCTAAGGTCCATTGTAGCTTCATAACGACGTAATGTAGCGACATGAGTTTGTTTACCGAAGCTTCATCGACAGAGTTTCATGGTTATGTAAGAAAGCACCATTATTTCTACCTTTGTATTATAAATCTTAATTTATCTGACTTTACGCCTAAACCACTGGACCAATTTTCATGAATTTCGGCATAGATAGTAAGTAAATTCGTATAGGTAATAGGTCAACCCTGGTGTCAGGCTTCAGACCTCCCAAAGTCCGACATAGCTTAATAATTTAACGCAGATCAAGGATAAGTTGCAAGTGAACCTTGGGAACAACTAATACATTGTAATGTCTGTAAGTATTTATGAAGTAGGTGGGCCATCTATAGGTGGAAATTATAAAGCAGTCACCAAAAGCTGACTGTATATAATTAATTTTCTCAAAACTATTTAACGGATTTTCACGCGGTCTTCACCAACGTATAGGGCAATTCAAGATGAAGGTATACGCTTTTTTATGTCAAAATTCCCGCAGGAAAGGGTATAACGTGGGTAAAACCGCGTGGTACTGTTAGTAGTATATGTACACGAAATTATACCTATTCGACACTATCCGTGTAATATGTAACATTGTATTATTAACGTTTATAGTAACGTAGTTACGTTACTGTGTAAGTATTAATGGCAATGAAATCATTTGTTTGTGTTTGATCAGCGGCTGTAGGCAACCTTCAGACTGAAGCTATTGAAATACGATACTTTATGTATTATTTTAATAAGAAATGTCATTGAAATTATACAGCGCACTGTATTTTTTACAGGAGTTTGTCTGAATTAATGTATTTTATCTGAATTGTCAAATATTTTTAAATAATATGTACATATATACTTACTTCCTAATAGGTTGATACAAAATGCTAATAACGTAATTGTTTTTTTGTCAAAAAATAAAACTAAGCGTAACTTATTAAGATTACTATAAAAAACATTAAGTAATAATAAAAAAAACATAACTAGCATAATTATTTATTATACTCTAAAGTATAATTTAATCAATTTTATCATCATAATGAATATCGACTGGTATTATTTATAAAGAAGCTGTAAATTTAATTGGAAAATGTGTAATTTACTTCAATATTAATTAATTGAATGTCATACATAGTTGCCTTTAAATGTGTACAAAATGAATACCAAATGCAATGTAATTGTCATATTTAAATAATTTATGTATATTTATACAGGTGCATACATATATTGGGTGAATCAACTGTTTTTATAGGTATTTTATTATATTTATTGCTTCTTACTTACGTAGGGAATTACGTGTTACTCAACAAGCTGTGTCACGGTTTTACCCGCGTTGTGTTGGTTCCCGTGGGAGGTTTGGGATAAAATATCTTGATCTCAGTTTAACTCGCGAACTAAGTTTAAATAGATTGATCGAGTTCAGTTGTAGCGGTGAAATAGGGGCTAAATGCTATAGCATAGCATAGCAGCTAATGCAGTGTTTACTACGGGCTCAGCTTGTCTTGTTTTATATTTTAAATTAAGTAACAGTTATTATGAAAACCCTATGTTTGTAGATTATTCAGACCTATGCTAATAAATCCGACTGCGCCCACGACGTAAAGGGAAAACAAACATAACATCCGCACACATTTGCGACGTGCGTAAGGTTAGTATAAACGATAAATATAGGAGGAAACTGGAGGAAACTTTCTCAAATATAGCGCTGACATCTGGTGGTGAAAATCCGAACTATTTTAGACCTTATAACTTTGGTACTCTATTGTCTACTGGGAGAATGATAAATATTATTTTAGTTTTCATATCTTTACATCTTGGAAAAATTCTTATCATATTAAAGTCTTTTATACGTATTGGTTTTTTACTGGGGATGATTTCTTTTAAAAGAACACTTAAACATATTTTGAGTATACCTTCGTTCTTTTTCTGAAAATTTCCATGTACATAGGTGTCGCCGTTGTTTGCTTTTTACACCCTACATCTTTTGAAATTACTTACTTGTCAAAAATCCACGACATTCCATAACTATTAAGCATAGACAAATAATTAAACACCATAACCTAAAGCTCACTGATGATCTCACCTAATAGTCCAGATGATGTAACGAACACCATCACAGTCAACAAGACAGGTTTACGACCCGAAATAAATGAATAATAAAATATAGTATTTAGTGTGACATTCAGTGTTGATTGATCAGTCAATTAGATTTATTGGCTCAATTGAACGAAGGGAGAAGGTTGTGGGAATAATTGTTCGCAGTTGACACCAACCCGGTGTCTTGCAAATTGATTTATTGGTATTATCATGTGTGTCAAGTACTGGTTGTGTCTGGAGGCTTCATTCTTTGAAAATTACGCCTTGACCCTAAAGTCAGTTAATGGTTTTGGGCTACGTTGCAGCTTCTACATATACTAGGTTATATTTTTTGAAAAAAATATACCAAGGTAGATGTTTTGGTCTGCGAAAAAACCCCATTGTGTTTATTTTGTGCTTTGTCAGATTTTTTTATAAACTCTAGTGTCTACGATTTTGTTTTGTATTTAGGTTACCCAAGTAATGTTGACAATGGGGTAGAAAGTTTTTAATTTATCCTTATTATTAAAAAAATGCTATTTGATTGGACTAATTAATTGCGTTTTATCGGTTTATTACTAAATTCATGAAGCATATTTTGCATAAAAGTCCCTTGATTGGACTAAATAATCGATATTCATCCGGTTACATTTTATAACTATGAAGATTATTCAATAAAACAATTTGATTGGACTAATTAACCGCGATTTATCTATATAGTTCTAACTAATATGGGAATGGAATAAAGATATCAATAGTGTAATGTTCTGTACATTCACGCAGAATTACACATAGTTCCTTAATATATTACTGTACTGATATCTTCAGTGAGCGTAGAACATTTGTCCGTTAGTATTCCTTCGTTGAAAAACAGTATGAGTAACCTCCAGTAAAATAGTGTATGACGTTTATTGTGGGCGGTGTATGGACGTGGATGTAGTTAGAATTAAGGGATTTACAGTAAATCTATAAATAAGTTGCTATGTGACTTGTTGATACCAAGTCACTGGGTTAGTCACGGTTATTTGTACGTTACATATGTTTGGTAGGTATAGGTACGTTGTATTTATAAATGTGTGCAATTAAATGCATGTTCATTCATAAATAAGACATTATGTTAAGAATTATTTACCGATTAATTCTATAATTATATATGTACCGATTAGAAACGTTTTCCTTGTAACAGATTTACCTAAACCACCCAGTAAGTTGCAATATAAATGGTTACGCATTCTTTTCTCATAAATTGTATCCAATATTCAATATTAATAAAATATTTTCTACTTAATCAAGTATCCTATACTACAACATAGGCGACGCCTATGTTAGATACGCGGTAAAAATAACCAACGTAAATAATTTAGCTTTATCATATTTATGTATACTATAATATAATAAAGCTGCAGAGTTTGTTTGTTTGAACGCGCTAATCTCAGAAACTTCCAATCCGATTCGAATAATTCTTTTTGTAACGGATAGCCACGTTCAACGGGAAGACTGTAGCCTATTTTTCATTCTTAAATTCCTACGGAAACGGGCACAATGTGGGCAAACCCACGGGGTACTGCTAGTTGTTGGCTAAACGCCGTTGTCATTTATTGAAGTCGTTGCGTCGGCCGCAGCTTTTAATCATGTCAACGAAGCTTTATTAAACCGATGATTTGTATGCAGTTCAAAAATATCTACATCAGACAGATAAATATAATTAATAAATATGTACAAGACCTTAATAATTTATAATACAAGATAAGAACTTAAAACGTATAGACTGGAACCAAAACAGAGAAATGCATTAAGCGAAATATTTCGCCCATGACTCGGCGTGTGTTCCTCATATTTCGTGTGGAAGCTTCATAATGCTTTCCGAGATCGTGGCGATGAATAAATTATATTTATTGCGAGGGTGCGCTAGTGATGGGACATTCAGCTGTCATCCATTGGTATATCTCGGACCGTGAGTCATTGTAAAGCTACCGATGAACGGTCGTTGCGATTGTAAATTGTGAAACGGAATTTCACTTTGTGCATTTCCATCCTCGACGACATTTTTATTCTTCAAACTAGCCATCGATGCCGCAGTGGATGCATAGCTTTAGGTACTCTAATTTTATCGAATTAAAGTCAAACTTCCTCTAACATTTTAGCTCTTAAGCAGGTTTTACTTTATTATCCCGAAATTCCCACGGGGCCGGACACAACAAGGGAAATACCGAGGAGCGCTGTTGACCCATATTAGTTTCCCCTATATTCCATTAGCCAGATCCTACCCATCGTCATTTATGCGAATATATCTTTGATTACAATACATAGTGAATGCACAGCTTTACGATGTGTTTACTGTTCACATACATCCAATCAGCAAACAGCGGAAATGTGCATTCTGTGTGTGCATCACAAAATTTAATTTGCAGATTTGACTTTCGAATTTGGAATGACATCAAAATCAGTAAATATTTCTTTAGTACTGAGATTATCAACTGCTGTATCAATAAAAAGTTATTGCGTTACTAACATTGACTATCATGTAACATGAAAATCTTTTTACCGTAAAAATACGGGTTAAACAAAAGTTAGCGTAATAAACCGCCGAGATGGCGCTAACACGACACCGTAAACACGTTTCGTAAACGTTTATGAGACCGCCTGCACTTTACGGGCCTACGCACACATACACGCACGCACACACACACTCCTGTCAAAGTACTAAATGACTAGATGTGTCAAGCAATATCACCCGCATCAAACCCGTTCCCGTAGAATTTTTGGGATAAAAAAATACCCTCAAAAACCAAATTGGAACGCTTGTTGTGATGAAGTGATTGATTATTACCGATTAGGTTGCCATGTGTACCTATGTTTATATAATACCCATGTTTACACAAAAGTAACACGTTTTCGTATTATGTTGTGTAAACTGAAATATTAGCCTGGGTCATGAACAAAATGATTTATTCAAACTGTTTCCAAAACAATTTAAGAAAATATAACTTTTGGGATCATAAACTCAAACCTATCGAAGTGGTTTTTATTGTTTTTTTATTATTAGTAGTTGATGACGAAATAACAAGAAGTTTGCAACGAATGCTAGATCGAAACTAGTTTAAAAGATAAAGTTTATCGTAGGCGTAATATGGCGTCATACTTTATGTCATCAACATTCGTATGTATTCTAATTTCAAATCGAAGGAAATCCGTTGTTTAGTAAATACCATAAATACCTACAGACCCAAACGTCATTAGTTATTTAAACTCCTTGGTTAGCGATACCTGTGTGACGTCACAGGTTTGGCACATTCCCACGTTAGAGTCAATAAAGCTTTATGGTTCTTCCTGTTTGTGGGACACACAGAAACCAGATCATGCAAAGACCCAGTTAACTGGGTCAACTGAAAGTGAAAATGTGCTTTGTTCGGTTGTTAATTAATCTTTGTGGAATCAACGGTTTAGATGAGGTCTAATATGGAAAGTATCTCGAATTGAGTGTTGCTTAAGGGTTTACTGCACTGATATTGCACTGTCTACAAATGGAATTAGCAGTTACTTAAAGAGATTCTCACATTATTGTCTGCAAGTAGTTTAAATCACAAGAATTATGTCTAAATGATACGACTTTCCTTTATAAAAGTTTTAAAAAGAGTTCATCAAATTCTTCTGTGGACTTGTGTAAGAAAAGATAACTTAAAAACATAGTGTTGTCAAAATGTGACGAAACGATCTATCTTTAAACCATATTTGTAAATATTTGTATTAAAACATTCGACTAAATCCTTTGAATATTATTAGTAACCTAATTACTAAATTCCCGGCGATAAATAACAGTTAATTCCGACTCCACTCGACGCGTTTGCTTTGATGGCTGTGGCTAGCCTTATAAGATGAGAATATGATTTAAGATATTGTACGCTTACTA
Source organism: Cyclophora albipunctata (assembly GCA_963082685.1). NCBI lineage: Eukaryota > Metazoa > Arthropoda > Insecta > Lepidoptera > Geometridae > Cyclophora > Cyclophora albipunctata. Next base: position 10,640,301 of record OY720116.1, on the reverse strand, counting down.
TAATTAGAAGAATTATTGTGAACCATCTGCTTTGGCCAGCGGTTTAATCTTCGTTGTTAGTTGCCATATGGATGGTAGGATATAGTGGGTGGTAAATTAGGAATTTCAAGATAATTAACTCGCGCAGACTAACGGCTTTAGGTTACAAGTCCAATTATGCTGCTTAAAGGATTTTTACCTGTAATCTGGCCGAAAAACTTTGTACCTAAATTGCCTACATTAAATTTAATTTATGTCAGACTAGCCGAGTCCCGCGGTTTCACCCGCGTTGTATCCGTTCCCGCGTGAATTTCAGGATAAAATGTATCCCATGTGTTATTCTGATGTATAACCTATATTAATGTAAAGTTTCATCCAAATCCGTTCTGTGTTTTGGTCTTCATAATACATATATAAAAAATATATTTAAAAAATATGTACACAATTTTGTCGTATCTCACTCATGCTGGTTTATGGGTTTCGGATTGATTGACAAGCGAAATTCAAATATCGTCTCATAGTTCACATTGCATGAATGTGCAACGCATTCCACACGTTGTAACGCATAATCTAGGAAATGAATAGTTTTGAACAGACTCTGTTTGTAGTCTCCGGGGTGGTCCATTTATAGTGATGTGCCCGACTCGGGATCCGATCCCGACTACGGCTCGTTATTTTATGTATATTTTTATCCGTCATATTATCGGATTCGTTACATTCTATTGTTTGTAATAAATCCGATTTATTTGTTTGATGTAACAATAGTGATTTTATCATACTTATTTATGTGTGTTTTTATTGCGCGTGAGTAAGATATGTTTACACTATGTAGGTAAGCTTATTCAGAGATTGGTATTATAAATCGATATCTATAAACCACTGAATTTAAATATCGATACTGATCTAATCACTCCGACCTGTCCCAAATTAAATTAGTTATTAATTATTCATACCGATATCAGTTTGTACAATTTTATGATGCTCATTCATATTTTATAGACGTGTGTTGAGTTGTATGCGTGTCAAAATGGTTGTGAAAACTAATTGGTTTTTTGAATTTATTTAGTAAAATGACACTAGTTTACATATACAATGATTTATAATTTATATCCCAATACTTATATTTATAGTCTGATTTAGGGCTACTTATTGGTAAATATTCATTTGACATCAAACATATTTGTGTATCTCTACTGTACATCGTAAGGCCTTTAGGCGGTCTGAGAACTCCGACACCAGGGTTGGCCACAAACCTACATGGACTTACTTGATTTATTATCGTAAAACGCATTTAGAGTTGAATACAACATGCGCGATGGCCACAGTATGAGGAACACAGTATTGGGCCGTATTCGGCAAACGACTAACTGTCAACTAATGTTTGCAGTTGTATTAGGCGAAATATTTATTTAAACGTATTCATTTACAAACTTATATAGATAAACAACCTTTGTTTTTTGAAATCAATTTTACATCAAACAATAATATTTTATTATATACTTATTTTCCAAACAAATTAACCGGAAAATAAATATTATTTGTCCAATCACTACAACCGCTATAAACTTGACGTCAGTAGGTATGTCTCGTGTAGCCAATCTTGAAATAGCTGCATAGGCCCGCTCTAGTGATTTAGATTCACTATTTAATCTACGTTTCTCTATTATTAGTCCACTCGTGTTCTAGGAATGAATATCTCGGCTAGATTTTAGAAATGATTTTATAAAACATTTGAAAAATATAGATGAAATACAGCTGTTGAATTTAAAATAGTTTACATATGTTTCTTATTTATTATGATGATGATTATGATGAAATATGTATAAATAGTTAAGTATTTGATATAAGAATAATATAGATTAGATGTTTTATAAATTTGTGTTGAAAGGTAAGCGTGTTGTTGATAGAATTTCATCTATAGATAGGATTCAGGAAGTATAACGCCATTTAGGGTCGGAAAGAATGAAGGACGTACACCGATGACTATTCCTTACATCAACGTAATCAAGCAACGGTTTTGATATATAAATACACAAATAAGTATCAGTTAGGTAGATTCCAATAAGGATTCAATTTTTAGGGTGTTTTTCCCTTTCCAGTGAGGGCACTGTACTTGGTAGGTGCTTATATATTCAGTGAGCGTAGAGAGAAATATTACCGATTAATATTATCACTCACTACATTGTTTCCTATGCAATCTGTGCATACAGTTGGAATATCATAGTTTTGACATTGCATCATTGTATTTATTTGCATCTAGCGGTAGGTAGTAGTTGTTACTATTTTAGTGTTCAAATCTAGTTCTCAGATGTAGTTCAGCTCATGTACTTCACCTATTTCATTGTGTCACTTATCGTATATCTTGTATACAAATATTCTGCGAACTGCTAAATGTGATTATGTGATATTTGCATCATAACGCGTGGTACGTGGCTTCGTCTTACATTTGTATGTAAATGCAGAGGTTGTTCAAATAATTGTCATGGAGAAGTCTCTTTCAATGATAATAGATTCAATTATCTGTTATCTGCACTCTTAGTGATATGAATTTGAAGTTATATTGATAAAAGTAATGGAAAAATTGTCTGATTGTATAGATGGCCTAAAGCGCAAGACATACGGTTGCGGGTCGCAACACGTTGTATTCCTCGTATTTGTATGAAAAATTCTGACGAAGCCTGACTATATTCCTATTTTTAGACTAATTTGATTGTATTATACTTTCATAGGTCTAACAGCTCTAGGAACAATTTAATACAAAAAAGCCAACATGGGCCAAGTGACCAACGATAAAGTGTTAGACGTCTAGTGTGCTCTCCTTCATAGGTTTCATACCTAAACTGGGCTGTCTAGACTAATATTTTATGCGCAAGCTCTATATTATGCTGTTTTCTATATATAAAACATGCGATAACCACAACAGGGTAAAGAATTAGATAGATAGTCGACATAAAATGCGCAAATCTGAAATATGCGATTCAGAAATTTCCCCCTTGAAAGAGCAGTACAGCTCTATCCTCTCTTTTTCGTTTATATTATTAGACTTTTTCTAACAGTCTAAAAAAATATAGTGCGAGATACCTAAAATAATATACTAATAATTACATTATCAAGAATCTAGAGTTAACTTCTGATTAATCGTTTGAATTCCATCAATAGTGTTGGGATTGCACGCGGCGCCTGCGCTTGCGCAACGAGTGTGAAAAATGTCTCTCAATTAAACCTTGTAGAGACTACTGTTGCATTGTTTGTCTTATTTATTAATGAATGTACGAGATTTGTAATAGTTATTAGTTCAATGACGGGCGTACAGAATATGACTAACTTTTCGAGGCAGTCAAGACTTCAAGATCTTAGTCAATTTTAGAACAGTCGTCGGTATAATTATTATGTCTCACACTAAATAAACAGTCTAACAACAGTCTGGAATAATCTCCAACCATATGGAACTCATGGTTTATATAACCATGATTAAACGGATATCACTACTGACCATCAGGAAAGTAAATCTGATATATTTGACTCTGTAGTAGTAAGTCCCATCACTATATTCATTCATTTATTTCAATTAGGTTAGTGGTCACCCCTTATTTCGAGAGTTTTTAGATCTCCTAAAGGATTCTGATACAGTCTCACGATTGGGCCGACTGCTTAACGTCCTTTAAAGTGCATGGTAGGGCTCAGATTGAAATGCCACTATCGGCCACCTATACAAGTAAGTCTTGATCCGAGCTAAACGTTGCTTAACTATCGTGATGATCTGACATTGCTTGGTCAATCTACGCCACGAGTTCTACCAACTATCAAATATCATAACACTGTTACTACATATGTGATACGTATCGCTTATCTAGGGGCTTACCCAATGTTTTGTCCAAATCATCAAGATAACAATGACCCTATGTTTTGTCCAAGTCATCAAATTTATAGTTCTAGGAATATCTAACGTCTAACGTTGTACTTTTATCTTTAGTAATAGTTTAGTCAGCCTCATAATTTTGGTATAATAACTTAATAGATGTCTCTAAATTCACGTGGGAATTTTGATTACTCTCAATTTGGGAACAACAATTGACCTAAATATTAAATTATTTCTAGAAACAAAACGTGTTCCATATAAAACTCCTTTTAAAAGAATAATTAGCCGACCAATTAAAAATGTAATGTTTATATATTAAACTATTTTAATGAGCCGTGAATACCAAGACTTATGAATAATAAATGTTAGCTGCGTCCTGCGGTTTCTCTGGCGAATTAATAAAAACTTTGTGTTTCGTACTTCAACCGTTCGTTGACGTTTGACACTTTGACATGTGTGACACTCGCTTTCTATTGATTTCTTCTTCGTGCTATAAAGTATTGCTGTCTCAATTTCTTTACCTACAATACAGAGGATAGAGATGAATCGAGAGTGGTAAAGTGTGTGTGAGAGAGAGAGAGAGAGATTTAAAAATATGCAATTCAGAAATTTCCACCTTGAAAGAGCAGTATAGCACTATCCTCTCTTTTTCGTTTATATTATTAGTTAGAGGATTTATTATTGAAGTGCGCATATGCAAACATCGGCGGTGCCTTTGAATAATCGATTTCATTGGACGAATATTCGATCGATTGAAGTGTAAATAAATAATACGAGCACGTCCAGAATACTGATTCAACTATTAATATTTAAATGTTTTTTAGAAATTGGTTTAGAGTTTTATGGTCACTTCCGCCAGGTCATTGACTTGTAAGTACCAATTTTTATTTTAATATGAGGCCATCATAATTATATTATAACTGAATGATAGTAGGAAGAGGAAAAATGAGTGAGTTCTTTGATTGTTAAGCAACGTGCAGCGCGACACCTACTTGAATGGGTGGCCGAAGATGGCATTTCTATCTGAGCACTACCGTGCTTGGGAGGTCACGTTAAATTATCGGTCCCAGTTGTTTCAATCGTTCGACCATGGTAGAGGCCTTTAGGCGGTCTAAAAACTCCGACACCAGGGTTGGCCACTAACCTACTCGACCTTACTTTACCACTGATCGGATCGTCTGCGCTCAGCCTAAGTCATTCAAATGATGACACATTTAAGCTTTAAAAAGCTGTGACCTAAATAGTGTAGTAATATATCAATTAGTTGAAGTTCAAGGTTGGACGCAATGCCAACTCTTACGAGTAGATGAGGACATCGTTATTAATGTTCAATTTATTTATTTTACAGCCCCTCTATAAACATCTATTGAGTGAGAACCAGACACGTAAATAGGTTTAATAGAGTTGTAACTTCAAACTGTGAGACATTTGCCAATAAGTGAGCTTACGTAACAAATATCTATAATACGATCGGTCGAATAAACTGAATGCAGTTGTCGATCGAGCTTAGAAAGCTCCCATAAAGTTGTAAAATTAATCCGATAAATAAACTGAATTACTGAAGGCGTCTCGTTACTCGATGAGTGATGTGCTCTCCCATCAATTTATTAGCTCGCTGCTATATTAAGTTATACAAACGTAACTATCCAAGTTATCTGTTCTAGTCTCATTTACATTTCTTTGTAATTGTTGGTAATTTATTGTGATAGAAGTAGTTAGTAGCTTGCTTTATAGTGAAAGTTTATAAGAGTTTCTGGCCCATTCTTCTTTGGTGATGTTCTTCCAAATGGGTGGTACGTCAATAGAGCCTCTTTGGGCCAAAATATATTATTTGACTTTGACAAACAGTTAAGATTTCAATTTAAAAATGTTGCAGTTTGATACTTTTTGTACAATTAGTTTTCAAACATGACTGGTATTAGAATTTACTGCTTGCTCTTCAGTGTAATGATAAGAAAATATTCACAGATGTCTTCTAAGAGTAAGCAGCCTTTGACCTGTAGTGGCGATTACAAGGTTCAGGTATCAGGTAAAGTTCATCAACCACCTATGAGTAATAGAGTATTGTGAGATGAATCAGTCTTCTGTCTTTCTAAAATATTTGGTAAAAACAATTTCTCAGAAAACATTAATGAATAACAAGTAAAGAACCAATTATCATATTTATATTAACAGCACACAAACAGTAACCGCTTTTATTGCAGAAGGTAATTTGATGACCTCTCTAAGGCCACCGCTTATTAAGACATTCGATTTTTTACTAACATTATGTTTACGATCTTTGTCAATTACGAGCACAGCTAGTCCCCTGTATTACCCGCGTTGCATCCATTCCCATGAAAAATTCTGGACAGAGTAGTTCCTTAATTTTATATGTGAGTCCCCGGCCGCGACGGTCTGTCTGTGTGTCTGGCTGTCTTGACGTGTTTTTTATAAATAGATAGAGTGATTCAAGAGGAAGGTTTATATGTATAAAAAATCCCGATATACCCACGGGAACGGGGCGCTGCTAATATTAAAAATTGTATGCAACTATATTGCGCTAATCATAGCACTACTAGTCAGATATGAATGTTTTTTTTTGTGTCTGTTTGCTACATGAAAGAGAAAGAATATAGATTACTTTTGATCCCGTAATTACCATAGGACCGGGCATAATACGGGTAAAATCGTGGGACGCTGCTGGTACACTCTTTGAAATAAACCTAAGCTATAAAGCTAAAAAAATGCTGTACTAGTAGACTGGGTACTCCTATACCAAGTACATAACGAGTAGCTACGATTGTCATTTGTCAATTTAATTACACATCATTAATAACTACTACTGCAGTATCGATATTTACAGTCTAAGCAATTATCTTGAGTGAATAGTTATAGCAAAGGTGTTCGTAATGTGATAATAGTAGATTGGTGATATTCACAAATGATATTTACGCTTACGTAAGTATCGACTATTAAAACAGGCTTTAAAATGTTTCACCAAAGGTGAATTGCAACTTTAGATATATTGGATACCGAACGTGGCATAGCATAGCTTAGGCGGAAAGATGTTTGTAGCGTCATTCGAACGCATAGTACAAAAAGTTCTATTGCTTATTGTAACTTATATATACTGCGGCGAAATAAAAAAGGATGATTATTTAAGATTTGATTTGATTTTTTTCGGTGTCGGATATTTTACTAAATCACTACATAGTGTAAAATAAAGTCGTCTCTTTTTCGTGTCTGTCACACTGTTTGTCTGTCTGTATGCTTAAATCTTTAAAATTACGCAACGGATTTTGATGCGGTTTTTTGTAATAGGTAGAGTGATTCAAGAGGAAGGTTTTTATGTAAAAAAATTCCCGAATTTCCCACGGGAACGGGCACAACGCGGGTAAAACCGGGGGCGCTGCTAGTTTTAATATAATAGAAATGAAAATATGTAATTCAAAGGTCTACTTTACTTTATGATCAGCTTTATTTTATCTCTGGTAAGACTTGTTTGGAAATTAATGCAAGAAACCTATAAATATTGAATAGCAAAACTTTTAATTGTTGAAAATTGGTCTAAGTATGTTAATTTTCCAGCTTTGTAGGTATAATTAGCTTACATGTCATAGTATGCGTCTAGATAGATACATATTGAATAGGCTAGTTCCTAGATATTTTTATTAGCTCTTGATATAGCCTGGTTGTTCGATTCTACAGCTTATTTACTTCGGATAAGTCTGTGATAGAAAAATACATAACATAACATCAAAAATATAACTTGTAAAAGTCTCACTACTCAGATCTCCTACAGCAAAAAAGTTGTTAGAACTATGATATACACGAAGTCACTATTTAATAATCTTTGGTTATACCAAGTCGGTTAATTTATTCAATATTACCTATATTTTAATAGCATAAACCAATTGACCGCAGTGATTTCGGGACGATAGGTACATATAATAAAAAATTAGTCATGGTCTCATTTTGAAGCTCTCCAGCAATAGATGTGCAGAAAAAGTAGTATTGGGCGTACCACTATTGTCTTAACCCTCAACCTAATCATCATGCCCTTACCTTGCAAGAGAAGTGCGCATCGCTCCACGTGGCTGCAGTGTCGCTGAAGTAGTAACAGCTGTGTCCGAGTCTGATGAACTGAGGGGGACAGATGTACGACATCTTGGTGGTGTTGCGCTGCCCTTGCACGGAACCTGGAGGAGAAGGTGGTGTTAGAAGGGTGTTGGTTGGTCAGGTGTTTCATATGAAAATTTTGATATCAATGAGTGAATAACGAAACTATCCAGTGAATTCTGAGGACATTTTTGTTTTATTGAGATGTGAGAGGAAATTTTTCTTTTACATTTGTAGTGTTGCGCGCTCTGCAGAATTGAATCAGCTGTCTTCTACTGATGAAAGTCTCTAATCTCTATCAGCCCTTATCCTTTTTTATATGTACGAGGAACTTTTCGTCTTGCATCTTGTGTACTTTTCTCAACTAATTGTATAGCTATGGCTACCCGAATTAGGAACAGTACAATAAAGACGTATATTAAAATATACATATATGTATTACATAAGATCATTAGTCGACCGATCCATACAAAATAACTACGATAATTAGTAACAAAAAGTTTTATTATTATGTAGTTTCATTATTCTTTACGAAGCGGAAAATATCCATCAAATTACTAATTATGTCTATTTCGATGTGGTTAACTGAAAAAAGATTTATTTTGTCATATACGTCAGTGGGAAATACAGTACAATATACTTCAAAAGATTAAAGCATGTATGGATTGGAATGAGAAATAAGTTCGAGTCTCTTGTGTATGAATAATTTTTAAATTTTAAATGAAAAAAGAAGACTTTAGATGTGAATATTATGCAGCCAAAAATGTACAAATCATAGTAGGTTTGAAATTCTATGGTTCTCAGTAGCCTTCACAATATTTTCGAGTTTTCAGGCAGATAAAACGCATATAATGGACCGGGACAGCAATCTGGAATATGGTCCGATAGGTTAAAACAAGATAATTTGAAACCTTTAAACCTTGAAATTTTGCGTTTGCGCTAAATTATATGGCGGATGATAGGTAGGATCTGAGACGGTTCCGTCATGTTTATATTTATGTCTGTACTATCAACGCCCCGCGGTTTTACCCGCGTTGTGCCCTTTCCCGTAGGAATTTCGGGATTTTTTATACATATAAACCTTCCTCTTGAATCACTATCTATTTTTAAAAAACCGCGTCAAAATCCATGCTGTAGTATTTGTTTATCGCAAACAGACAGACGCGGCCGGGGACTTTGTTTTATAATATGTAGTGATATTGATACTTGGCCTTTATAATACACATAAGTCGTTGAATAATAACACGGAATGTTCATACATTACATTAGCATTGCAGTCTAGACAGAGAAGTACTACAGTGGGTGGAAATGATATAATTTCTAAGCAAGTTCGCGCCAAGGCCATAGACAAGTCATAAAGAACGGTTCTGGAACGAAACGTTTAGAGTAACGATATTAGTGGACCGTTTCTACCTAAATTATGTTTATTTGAAAATGGAATGTGGTACGTTATTTGAATTATTATAGGTTTTTTTATTAAGCGCGGTGATAACGGCTAATCATTGTACTCATGATAACTAATTTATGTGAGGGAAACGTTTGCCCGTCAAAATCTTCCTCCGTAATTCGAAGCGAGAGTCTCGGGTATATAGGGGCAGGGAAGGACTATATAGAGATGTCACGATCTGTCTTAATAACCTATCTCTACCGGCAATCTCAAATAGAAGATCATGTTTTGACATTTTTTGTTTCTAGATCTATTTGTTAGAGATAAGTTACTAGGACCGGCCGGTATAAATAACGATATAATACTTACATAACGAAATGATGACTAAAGCGATAACGCTGAAAATATTTCGCCTCTCCAAGGCTTCCATTTTGAACTTTATGGTTTAAAACTTAGAGCTTAGAATAAGTTCACAACACAATACTGCACTTCACTGGTTATGTTCTTGCACACATTATGAACTTGAACGAAGAAGATATTTTACTTTAAAAAGACGGTAACTGAATCTGAAACAAAAGAAAAACAGGTTAATTGTGATATAATTACGTATCGTTAAGTTTGTGGAAAGAAAGTATGTATCGTTAAGTTTGTATAAGGTCAGCTCGACCACTTCTTGGATCAGTGGCCGATAGTAGCATAGCTATCTGCAGAGCGCTACCGTGCTTTGGAAGTCTCGTTAAATTGTAGATTGTTTAAATCGTTAGACAATGTTGGAGGTCTTTAGATGGCCGGTAAGACTCCGACGATTAGGGTTGGGCATCAACTAATACGATCTTGCTTATTAACTTTTTTATTTTTTTGGGATTAATTCCTAACTACCTCTAACAACCGCAAGAGTAAAGAGAATACGGAAGTCGGCTGCATTCGGCGAGCGGCTGCAGTTGTCACCAAATTAGGTATTCGCCTAGGTAGGAGTGTCGTGGGAGTGTCGGTATGTCTATCTTGTGTGATGACGTTCGGTGACCGAAGTAGATTGAGACATGTTTGGCGACCGCATTAGGCGAACGATTTAATGGAATTATGTCTTATATCAATTACAAAAGGGAAGTGTATAATATTATTACGTAAATAATAATAGAAACATGTAAATGTTAATTTCACGGCGCACATCAAAGCTAAGGAAATAACAATTTCATGGTTAATTCATGAGCACAGACAACCTACAATCTGGACTATTACATAAGACCTAGGTTTATAGTTCTACTCATAGATAGGCGTAGGTTTAATACTTAACAGGGTCGCATGTAGGACATAGTTATATTTCAACTATTTGATAAAGTATATAGTTTGTATTTTAGCCTCAGCTTCAGTACTAAAGGTATGAAAAAGTCGGTTCTTAGGTTGGTAACGAATATCCATTCATCGATGAATCCCAGGTTTTAATACTCTACCTTTTAAGTGCGAACGAGAGCCCTGAAGGCGCGATTTTAAAAAAATTGTGTTCTTTTCCGTTAAAAAACATCGCTATTCACACAGTGGCAATCCCCTTTAAATCTCCTTATACATGAGCCATCTCCTAATCCGGCCCTGTGCCGTGTTAGACAGATGTTGAGAGCAACAAGTATCTGACCTCATTGCATACCGTAATATCAGTTATCAGTTATTATGATAACACGATTACAGATACATAATGTTATCTTAATAACATCTAATCGAGGGCTGTGAGCCTCACCCTGTGTTACTCACATTAGAGAATGCGTAGTTGGAATTAAAGCTTGGGTTAACGTGACTTTATAGTATATTTAACGACATGTCATTAGCTGCGTACCCACCTAGCGCACAGGCTCGCGAGCCATGGCTCGCGAGCCAAATGCTCGGCTGGTGTGGACGTGCCTCGGGCTGCCTCGGGCGCGCGTTTGCTCGGCTGAGCACGGCTCGGCCCCGAGCCATCTGTTGTCGGTAAACTTGACGCGCTCAAAGGTGCCTCGGTGAGCGCTGTGTGTTAGGTGGGTACGGTTATGTTTTGGCTCGCGCGCGAAGCTAGGAAAATAGCTGGAGGCAATTTCCCTAGCATCGCGAGTGACGGACTCGTGGTCACACCGTTTTGTTACACCAGTGTAACTACGAGTAATTTATTTTCCTCTTGGTCACACTACTCTAAAAAGGATCGCACTTGACTGAATAGTAGGTGTGTAGTGAAGTGCCCGATAGATAAATTAATTACGATAGACAACCGTAGGTTAGGTTAGGTTAAGTTTATATCAGGCCCGAAGGGCCAAAATAAGGCGGAAATAGGAGCTCCGCGCAGCGGAGCTCCGTCGACACTATTATGGCACAAACTGGAACTTCAAAAGTTATATTATATTATTAACATTAAATTATATTATTTATTGAGTCTATTTTTTTGTTTGTGTAAAGCCTGTTTCATTTTAGTTTTTGTGTTTTTGTGTCTAAATGCCATTACTATTTTTGTTTCGATAACTACATTAGTAGCGTATTGATCGGTACCTACACTGTCACTTTCCCGACACTAGTAGTGTAACCACGAGTCTTATGTTTCATTAATTACTGTTGATCACACCGCACAGTGTGACCAAGAGGAAAATAAATTACTCGTAGTTACACTGGTGTAACAAAACGGTGTGACCACGAGTCCGTCATCGCATCGCGGAGGCTGGCTCGCGAGCCATGGCTCGCGAGCCTGTGCGCTAGGTGGGTACGCGGCTATTTGCGTGAAGACGCTTAGAAGAGGCAAAAGTAGATTTGCCCTTAATTGGTAATCAATTATCAGATTGACAATTAACGGGGAAAACAAGGATGTTGGACACAATAGAACATTTTAAAACACAAATGATTTCCGTTCGTCCTATCACTAATTAGATTAGTATAAATGGTATTTTTTTCAGCTAGTAGGACAAAGTCTGCAGGGACGAACGGTATAAAACAAAACACATAATCTTCCGTCTACAAATGTTTCCCTTTTAAGTCTGTCTATCTATATCGGTCTACTCTCAATTCTCAACATAATGAGAAACGCATTAAATTAATAGCAGAAAACAATTTCATCATAAAGCATGGCACGTCTAAAATAAGTATGGTAATTAATCTCTCTGGGTAAAATTAAACCCTGAGAAAATGCAAGATAATGGACGCAGGGTAGATTACAGGTGCATTACACTCGCCAGGATTATAGTAACGCGATACTGGGATCAGACCGCAGGCATTCAGCCGTGTGAATCATGAATTCATCTACGAAAAAATAGTAACATTATTTCACCGATGTTCAAAATTGTTCTGCTGAATGGTTGGTTCAAACCACGTTCAAAAGAGCCTCTTTGGGGACAAAACTGAATAAAAAAATTTGACTTTAACTTTGACTTCACCAACTAGTAGAATGGCACCGCAAAAGATGTTTAATTTTTAACGTACTTAAAAATATGACATGGTTTTTTTTATATCGAATGAAGATATAACTGAACCTAATTCTGTAACAGTTCGTAAAGAATACGGTAATCGGCTGCATCCGGCGACTGACTGCAGTGCAGTCGGCGGATAACCTAGTGTGGAGATGTTGTTTGCTAAATCTATTTCTACTTGGGGCTTAAATGCAATCTTCACTTAAATAGTCCTCAAAAAGTTAATTCAGTTCATAATATTCGATTCAACTCAATCTTTCCTTTATTTAAGCTTATAATATGAATAACTAAAAGCAAAACAACAAAACATCTCAATTCCTAATACTAATCGAACGAAGTATTTTAATAACCAAAATTAATTTGCAATTATAGCTTAGGGTCATCTCCGACGGCCTTTGCAAACGAAGTGGATTAATAAAATATGATTTATGACTGCTTGTGTTATTAATAATTATAAAGATTTGTTAATTAAACACTACTTATTTATTTCCTATTTATGACTGATTAGTTTAAAATTGATATGTTTTCGTGTTAGTGTGAGAAATGGAACTCTTACTTTATGAATCTAGTTTAATGGTAACATGATATCGTGGTAATTAGGTAATACGTATGGAGATTGTCGTAAATATCTTCGATATTTTACTTACTTGCAGCGCCCGGCGGTTTTATATGCTTTCAACATATTTTATAGTACCTTAGACTATATTTGGTTAGAAATTGGTTAACGTGTAAAGTATGTTGCAGACTGTTGAATTTTGTTATATAGTGCTTGGTATAACAAGGCAGTAAACTTTCCTTACAAACTTTCCCGTTTTTATTACAAGTAGATTTTTATTGGAAATCTATAAACATACTCATCTATACTAATATTATAAAGCTGAAGAGTTTGTTTTGTTTGTTTGTTTGTTTGTTTAAACGCGCTAATCTCAGAAACTACTGAACCGATTTGAATAATTCTTTCACTGTTAGATAGTCTATTTATCGAGGAAGGCTATAGGCTACATTTTATCCCGAAATTCCCACGGGAACGGGCACAACGCGGGTAAAACCGCGGGGCGCTGCTAGTAATCCATAAACAGACGATTAACCGCATTTCAAAGACAACTATAGCTTGATTGAAACATCAAACAAATAAACTATTAAGCTTTGTATCATTAACGAACGTTGCTTAACAAAACGACATGGATAATAAATGATTAATAGTGCTACAGATTAATGTACTGTAATATCATTATGATTTGATGATGGATATTATTGTAGCTTAAGGTGGAGACTGACTTGAACAGTCGTGATTGTAGAACTTAAGTGTAACATTTATGGTACATTGTTACAGAAACAAATATAAAACACCTAGATTTGCAAAGAGAATTTCTCACGCGGAGCATACTTGCCTGCTTTTTCGTTGTATGAAAGAACGAGACAGCACTATGTTCAGATTTCTCAGTGTGAATACAGACCTAATACACATACCTAATTGAAATTAAAAAATTAAGCCCCCTTCTCTAAGACGATTTTTGAATATGGTTAAGATGCTAGCGAAAACTCACCGGCGGCGTACTGCCACCTGAAGGGGTTAAGTAATTCATTTATTTTTACCCAAAAATGTTTTATTGACCATATTCATTTTGGTAGTCTTTTCTTACTGTATGACTTCTCAAACGATATACTTTCAATTTATAAATAGAAACAGTCTTCAAAGTCAAATATTTTTATTCAGTTTTGGGCCCAAAGAGGCTCTCTTGACCGTGCCACCCATTCGGCGGAACATCAGCAGAGAAGAATCTTGCAAATGGCGTTTAGAGAGCTATCCCAATTTTAATATCGAACATTCGTCATTCGTCGCAGTTAAATCCTTCCTTAACATTGACAGTGTATCCCTTCTGACGTTTACATGTTAATAATTCATGTTGAGTGACACAGAGAAATGTCGAGTCGACTGGTCACGATCAGACCATTCAACGGTAAAGTGTTACAAAATATTCATCATATTATGAGTTCTGTTGGTTTGTTGCTGATTGTCAACTGGGTTGGTTCAGATGGTTATTAATGTTTGGGTGTGATTGTACGAAGATTGAAAAAGTTGTGGAGTTCCAAATTTAAAAGAGATAGAGTTTTCATTTAGGTATTTTGTTAAAGATGCTCTTTTGTTTAGGTGGGTACTTATGTATACCAACTGTGAAATAAAGTCAGTGAACTTTTATTTGATTAACTGCCTCACTCATAATCGCTAATGATCTCGTGAGAGGCATTAATGAGAATTGTCTGACATTAAATGTATGGAAAATTATGCCAATTAGTTAATGGACGATTTCATAGACATCTTTGAGTACAGCAGAAACTCGTATCTATACTACTCGAACTGACTTACTTAGTAGGTTCCAAAAGAAAAGTAAAATAGATATAGGTGTGATATTAAATAGGCTTTGATATTAGCGGCATGACTGTGTATCTTTCACAATCATTATACTTCGAGGGAAAAATAACCAAATTGGTTATTTCACCTCATATTGCTCAGGTTAAACCATTTTATAGTCAAACTATTGAACTACAATTTGTCTAACAACTTCCGCGTTACAGTAACAGTTAAATTCAACCCACATCTATTCTAAATGTAAACACACCATCATGATAAAAATGCATGTAACGCAATGTAACTGCATTCGTAACTGATTCGTGAATCGAAAGCTCTCGACTATCCACTCGAGAAGCTTTTGATATAATGTGTATCATTCTTTGATATAATACATTGTTTTTGAGGTACAAAGGTGTTGATATTACAAGCCTAGGCCTACATACAACTATAGTGGGTATGTCTGTGTAATGAGATTATAGTAAAAATATTCTAAATAAAATATTAAAACATAATATTAAAGGAAATAGTACGATTTAGAGTTATTACAGGAAATTATTGAATGAAAACCGAAACAAAAGAATATTATAACCAAGCGATCTAAGCGATAAATTCTTATTTTAATGAAACACTTTATAGCAAATACATTTTTCATTACAGCTAGTTTATCCCACTTCCATTGAGTTAAGTTCAATTTCTTTAGACTTATTTACCATAAATGTCATTATTAATTTAATTTATAATTATTCGGAAAAGCTTTCTCTCTTTTGTTTATTTTATTGCTCATTACTGAGTTGGTATATAATAGTTAATATTCTGCAAGAATTTATGATTAATCACAAGAATAGGTACCACTGCATACATTCTGTCAGTTTTATGTTAGAAGTGATGAAAGTATACTAGATAATAGACTTATAGATTTAATGTCAAGAGTATCTTGAATAGTATAAACGGATAGTTTATCGTAGAGCTCGATCGTGTCTCTGTAGTTACATACACAGTCTCCTTGTCTATGAAAACAATAATATAAAGGAGCGTACAGACACTAGAGACAAGACGTATACGATTTTGTTTTTAAGACTAAGGAATTTATAATATTAATTGTTGTTAGACTAGCAGAAGACTGTTTTGTTCGCGCCGGGTCTATATAGTCTTAAGACTATAGTGACCATAAACATAGAATGTGACCACAGAGCTCAGTCAGATGCGAGTATAGAGGGCTTAAACTTTAATAAGAAGAAGTGATAAACAGACAAACCTTGGTCGTACGCTTCAGCGGATCATCTTTACAATGTAATAAAAAAATGATAAATAAAACAATTTCTATAGGATGTAATAAAACCTTGATCCCTTAAGATAATAAACAATTACGAAATACCGACATTACCCAATACCCAGCGGTATTCGTAAACCGCTGTTATGTTCGGGAGCTTACATTAAACAGTAATAAATAAATTATTGGTTCAAATATATTTTAGGGTATGCGTACATTGTCGTTAAACCACATAATTAACTCGGCCTTCAAGGGCTTGTACACATGCGTTCTGAAACGCCCACGTATGTACAATATGTATGTATACATTTATATTAGCTGTGTAAACATAGCTTTAGCAGTAAAATAGAGTAAACTAGTGACGTCACAGAATCGTATATAACATTTTTTTTAGTCTTGTGAATGAACCGACTTTTTGACGTGTGATGTTATGAAATGAAAGTTAATGAAGATTTTTCTGGTCTTATTTTTCATAGTTGGATCCAAATTAGATCCGCTGTGCTTTTATCAACATACTTCAAAAATCTGCGGGAGTTGCTCTATTTGTGTTGTTGTTATTAAATGTTGGTTACCAGTAGGAACCTCTTATCTCTACCTACTTATAACCGATTTCAGAAATCTTTTAGTAAATTTTATCTTATATTATTTTTTAATTAGGGTTTGCCAAGGGAAAATTAAGGAAAAGATTGGAAAAAATGGTCCCAGTTGACCAATTCGATTAAAAGATAATTAATAAATTGCTTATAACATCCTAGAGGTTTAAGTTACCTAGTTAAGTGAGGAGTATGTTACTATGAAGATTATGAGGTAGTTGTTGGCGACAACAGATTGATACCTACCTATCTATTTTTCCACGGTTTTAACCTTGAACATACCATAACATAGTTGACTGATGACTTAGTTATCAAAAATACTGGCAGCAAATCAAAATTACATGTAGGTGAAGATATTTTCGTTCCGTTTGAGATCCGTGTTAGTCATTCAGGTTTTCAGAAAGCGCGCTGTCTTCATTAAAGATCTAAATTGGATACAGTTCATGGTTAGTTAAGTATTTGTTGTTCTGCAGCCAAATGCAATAAATCATACTGTTAAATATATAATCTATCAATTCTAATACAATAACTCTGAAGAGTTCGTTATTTTGAATTTAAATTAATTATTTAAATTCAAAATAACGAACTCTTTTTGTAACGGATAGCCACATTCAACAGTGATCAGCTATTTTTCATCCCGAAATTCCCACGGGAAAGCGGGGCCATTATTGATACCTTCATTGATCAAAGTCGTTCGTTAAGTGTCGATGATAATGAGCGAGTTTAAGAGCTGTGAGTCGGCGAGTTTATTAGAAAACAAACGTCACAAATTACAGGATCGTATTCATTGTAAACTTTTATTGCAACAACTGTTGCTCCACATCAAAGCTCAGAGTGATGTCCGCAACATGTTGACAGCAACTTAGCAACATATTTATGCAATCATGTTTATAGACAAAAGTTTATAACACAATGAATACCTACGGGGCTTAGGTGCCAGTCTTTCGAAGAAATAGAGAATTCACCGGGGTGCTGTTTGTAAACTTGTACTGCACAATTTCAACAACGCTTTCTGATATATAAAAATGAAAGATTAAGAAAGTATTCGTATATTTACGGATTTCAATTAAAATATAACTGTCCAAGATTTTATACAAGAACGTTTCTATATGTATATTTTATAATAATAAATGAACAAATCACATCCTTATTTTTATCTATACTAATATTATAAAGAGGAAAGGTTTGATTTTTTGTTTGTTTGTTTGTTTGTTTGTCTCGAATAGGCTCTGAAACTACTGCACCGAATTAAAAAATTCTTTCACCATTCGAAAGCTACACTATCCCTGAGTGCCATAGGCTATATTTATTCCCGAAATTCCCACGGGAACGGGCACAACGCGGGTATATGTAACCCAAGGTATGAAAAACATGCCTAAAAAAATTGGTTTTTGGCGTGCGCTACTAAATCTATTGATGATACACAAAAACAATGTTCTACACAATCAAAGTACATATCATTGCAAACAAATAAGTTCCCGAGGGCATATGTCTAACTATTATAGTTAAGACACAATAACCGTTTTAAGTTAAAATTAATTAGTTAAAAAAGGAGTGTAATTTTAAGTTGATGATATTCATATGATGATATGAATCTACATCAAAATAAATGGCTCTACAATCAAGGTTAATTATGTTTCTTTGTGTACCTCTTTAAATTATTAAAATCGGACAGTTAGTTTCAGAGTTATGATGAGAAATATCACTACATAGTATAAAATAAAGTCGTCTCTGTTTCGTGTCTGTTTGTCTGTATGCTTAAATCTTTAAAAATTACGCAACGGATTTTGATGCGGTTTTTTTGTAATAGGTAGAGTGATTCAAGAGGAAGGTTTTTGTGTAAAAAAATTCCCGAAATTCCCACGGGAGCGGCCACAACGCGGGTAAAACCGCGGGGCGCTGCTTACAAAATAGTAATGTTCGATGGCGGGTCTCTTATGGCTACTTACTGTTTCGTGCGGTCAAAGCGCGCGGGGATATAGGTACCTACCTACGAACTACGAACGACGAAGACATGCTATGTAGGTATTATCCCGAATTCTTCCTCACATGAAATCTTGATTGTGTATACATATATACTCGCGCGAGACATGTAATATTTTATCCCCAATTTCCCACTTGAAATTTTGATTGTGTATATTCCTGCGGGAGACACGCAATGTTTTATCCCGATTTTCCTACATGAAATCTTGATTACCCGAAGCGAAGCGAGGGCGGGCCGCTAGTCTTATATATAAAATTCTCGTGTCACAGTGTTCGTTCGCGTACTCCTCCGAAACGGCTCGACCGATTCTCATGAAATTTTGTGAGCATATTGAGTAGGTCTGAGAATCGGTCAACATCTATTTTTTATCCCGAAATTCCCGCGGGAACGGTTACAACGCGGGTGAAACCGCGGGGCGCAGCTAGTTATATATATATATACAAAAATAAATACAACAATATTATTGATATTACGTTTTCCAGTAACTATTAAAGTCTGCTTTCAATAAGGAACATGGAAATTGCATCGTAATTCATCATCATCAATTAAAACTTTTGTTTCATTCAAGAATGTTTCAAATATGGACCAATTGATACGAAAGAAATGTAATTACATTACACTTTCACATTCGATACCTGTTTTGAATGGGACACAATAAGGACATTAAGAATTCATTCGCAGTGTCACGACGATGCAGTTTTATTTGCATTTACTTAACGGTACATTTTTATCTTAACTCATATCTTTATGATACTTCACGTTCTTTATTTGGCGAAACGCTATAGTAGTTATTATTCAGCGTGCAATAATTTTAAATAATATTTTTGGTGCTTCTACCTCAACCCATAACTAATACCATGTTTTTCCTATGAAAGTAGCCTGACGTAACTTAAGTCAAGATAAAAAGTAGCCTATGTCAAAGTCATCCTATGTCTATGTCTATGACAGCCTATGCCGATGTCTATGTTAGCCTATACTAATGCCAATGTCAGCCTATGCCAATTTCTAAGTCAGCCTATGCCTATGTCCTGATTAAAATTTTATACAAATAATTCCTCGATGAATTATAATTAAGAAAGTTAGGGTTTCATTACATACACACACACACTAATATAGATCACACAATAACCTACAAAACAAAGTAGGTAATTGTAATTAGAACATTTTCTTGTCTAAAAATACCTCAATTAGACATTGTCCTACATTTATCGAGACATGAAATGATTCATCAAATTTTTGTCACATCCAATTTTAAAATAAGAACTAGTACCGCTGGTTTCACTCGCATTAAGATCCCGTTGGAATTCCGGGATAAAAATAATCATATGAGTTATTCCAGGTCACCTACTGACCCACCTATATGATCTACCCATCTTCAGTGACTGACTGTGACATAATTCATTCACATTCCTCGACCTTTTAATGTGAAAGAGCAACATGCAATATTCGGTACCGTGGAAATGTTAAGCACTTTAATAGATACTTTGTTATTTTATAGGGTATTTAGTATTAGCCTGTAATGTCTCACTGGTAGCTAAATGCCTCATCTCTCATGATTACCTAATTTGAACTAGCCTTTCTTATTTACGGTTAAAATTAGCATTATATGACTACTCATATATATACTTGTGTGATATCTTATGTCTAAAGCATCGTTCATATTGGGCGAGTGTATTAGCTGCTAGCTGGCGAGTTCAATGGAAAGCGTCACACTTGATCAAACTTTTCTTTATTCACCAGTTGTCAAGCTGAATATCAACAACGCTTCATCATTGAAAATCGCATCTAAAAATCTATTTTTATTTGTCAACCTTTGAAATTCTTGGGAACATTAAACGCTTATCGGAATTACAATAAAAAGCAAGTACATCTAATTTATAAGATATCCAAGGTTTTCTAAGAAAATGTACTAATACATCTTGTAGATAGAACTGAGAGCGGTTTAATTTATTGAGATAAATTAGTGTGACGTGGACGATACCGCCACGGATTTATAATCAAAGTCCACGAATCAGATGAGATTGTAATACTAGCCTAGGACTTCAGTCAATGCTTTAATCAGTTAATGTACACACCTGCCGCCTTATGCATAAACGCGGTGTAACTCAAACACTGTTAAAATGTCTTTTGCTCTTCGGAAAATTGCGTATGTCAGAAAGTGACAAACCATTTGATAGCTCAATGCCTCTACAGTCCGACCATCTTATCTGTTCAGTTGACAGCGTCGCTAGTGGAGAATTTGGTTTTGCCATAATATAAGAAATTCACCAAGAAACAAAGGTACCTAATTAAAACATGTCTTGCAAGTCAGTCTATAGATATCATTAAAATTTAAGAAACTACAATATCAATCATATAAAGCCTAACTAAGAGAGAGATTCAATATGACGCGACTGTAGTTCCCATTTTGCCCACCTGAACAGTTAAGTTGGTGGCACTGTAAAAGCTTATTTCAAGTTCATTCATTCATTTCGCATGTGTTTGTGGAAATGGTTGGAAATGTTAGTGGGTAACACGTTACGTTATATTGATGGTTGGATTGGTTTAAAGGTTCATCATTTTTCGTAAAATTTTCACGAATCGGTATTGATTATTGTGATTGCTCTTCCATAATAAATAGTTCTAATGTCAAGTATCAATGTCATAAAACTTGCCTTATCAACAACAGGAGTATTTAGAGAGAGAAAAAAGTATTTGAGTGAAAGCTATTAGCTTTTTTTCTACTGTTAACAAAACAGTTTCTGAAAAGCTGGCCAATAAAATAAATATCTATTTATTTGTCTATTTGCACAGTTTTTGTCGTTAATCCGTCTTTTCACGGGTGATTACGTGCGCTGTCGCGTTTGTACGTTGGATTGTTGGACCACCCAGTGTGATGATGGTTTTATATCGGATAAATGAAATACGTTGTCGTTGTACACGGTTTTAATGTGATAAAGCGTCTGGAATTGATTGAGAGATACTTATTTTACTGATGTCGAAAATGAGGCTATCAATTTGTTTTTTTTTGTTCTAATATCTACTATTAAATTTTAGGGCTGGTTACAATCGTCAAATAAAGTTTAATTCGTAGATTAACTGAAAAGTTTTCATCATACCTTACAAATTATTTTCTTTTTTTTTTCTTTTCGTTCTTCGATAGAGACCTAAGGATTACAAAATGACTCAAAAACAAATAAACTTCATTAAACAGAATAAATCTTACACGATCACCATATTTGTTTCTCACGCTGATTTAACCACCCACTTATCTGCGAGGTCTGGGTGTCAACGTAAATTAATTTATAGTAGTACCTTTGTACGTCTACAGTAGTTATAGGGATGTTGCAATGACATTACAGTAATGGCAATACTTTGATGTAGATCTAAATCATCAAGATTACGTTTTAAGTCTAAAAATTGGGCACTGTAAGTGAATTATTACTGTGGACTCTGGCACTCCTCACTATCACTAAAAGACACTTTTAACTCGATTGCGGAAAAGCTTACTTTCATTATAATACCCATCTATTCATTAGTGAAACTTCAACCACGCGCTTGGGATAACCCTAGTCCATTACTAAAGCACCGAGAGTTATTTTAATGGATACAGTATGTAATGTACAGAACAATATGGATTAATTCAGATCTAATTCGGTGGCGCCTGCGGCGGTACAGACATAACAAATATTATTAATATGACGCACGAGGCATGGGATTAATTATAATCATGTGAATTTAATTAGTTTAGATAAATAAGTGAAAAAACAATCGTTTGTCTTTAATTCACTGCGTAAAAGTTCACGCAATGAAAAAAAAAATAGGTTCAAACTGTCCTGAAATGAAAACATTAATATTGTACGAGTATCTAAAAATGTATCTGTTAAAAATGTACAAATCGAATTGAGAACCTCCTTTTTGAAGTTGGTTGAACTGCGCTTCTTCTTCTTCTTCATCGAGTGGATGGTCAACCTGACCAATCCTGATGTCAGAGTTATTGAAAAAAAAACTGCGCTTTGGGAAATGTATTTCAATATAATTCGTATAAAAATAATTCATAACGACCATTATTTTAAACACATCAACGTACTGAATAAAAATAATGTTGTTTTGCAAGCTGTACTCGTATAGCGCGTCTTATAATTTAACTACGATTATAAAGTATGTGAATGTGTTCATATCTCACGGAACCTCTGCCAAGGTTACTGAAGCACTTGTTCTAATATTTATTTCAATTACTATTACCACCTTTTACTAGTACGATGAAGAAGAGTTAGTTTTTTTGTTTGTTTGATTGTCGTGGCAGTCGCATTTGAATAAGTTTTTTAAGTTTAAGCTTTAGAAGCTTTTAACACTACTCATTTTTATTGGCGTACGTTTACGGATACACTTAGTTTTTATTTTGCACTAGCAGCGCCCCGCGGCTTTACCCGCGTTGTGCTCGTTCTCGTAAGAGTTTCGGGATAAAAAATAACCTATAACCTTCCCATTGAATGTGGCTATCTGTTGCAAAAAGAATTATCCGAATCGGATTAGTAGTTTCTGAGATTATCGCATTCAAAAAAACAAACTCTTCAGCTTAGTATAGATTTGTACGTTTCGGCCTCTTTGCAGGAACTTTTCTTTTTTTTTTCTTAACCTATATCGTCCCACTGCTGGGCAAAGGTCTCCCCCAAACTCTTCCATCTTTCCCTGTCCTTCGCAGTCTCCCACCACTCGCTGTCGAAGGAGACAATGTCGTCCCTCCAGCGTTTCCTAGGCCGCCCGCGGCGCCGCGCTCCTCCCGGGACCCACTGGGTGAAAATTTAAAATAAAAGCGAAGTGTATCCGTCAACGAAGTGTAGTTTAAATTCAAAATAAGTATGTTTGTGTTGGAGAGCCTCATTCCTTTATCTAATACTTTAACCCGAGAGCATAAAGGAACGGGTACAACGCGGGTAAAACCGCGGGTCTTCAGAACATATAAAATTCCTCTGTTTCGTCCGCGTTTTTATTTGCTTCAATTCCAAATCCATGAACCGTTACAGTGTGACTAATCTTTAAACTTACCTACTTCACCTGTGTTTTTGGAATTTAATAAATTAGACGACATTTTGGCAGTTATCGGTCCAGTCTAGACATTATAGAAATACTATGCTGATTTGAGTATTTTTCGTAGAAGTCATAATGCTGAGTCTCTTTTTTATTTTATTTTAATAATGATATAGAGACCTGAATGGCCATATTCAATTAAATATATATATATATATATATATATATATATATATATATATATATACACTCATATAATATAACAATGAAGAGTTTGATTTTATTGCTTTTTTGTTTGTTTGAACGTGCTTATCTCAGGAACTACCAGTCTACCAGTCTGGCTAGTTATACTTTAAAACTAGCATTGCCCTGCAGTTTTACCCGCGTTGTGCCTATTCTATAACCTTCCCGTTGAATGTGGCTATCCATTACAAAAATAATTATTAGAATCGGACTGGTAGTTTCTGAGATTATCATATTCAAACAAACAAACTCTTCAGCTTTATTATATTAAGTATAGATGTATAATGCCTCTAATACACTACTTCGTTCGTCTAATACGGTTGCGGATCTTTTTTCAACCTGATTCCGTCGCTAAACGTCATTTCACATTTAGTTGTCCGCGACGCCAACACACTTTCAATTATTTGACAGCTGCAACGCGGCCGATTACTGCATTCTTTACCGTACCGTAGTCATCATGCGACGAACGACTTACTGCAATAGCGCCGTTTCCATTGAAACCGAGAGGAGTTGTGCGGAGGTCAATGGGCGGTCATCCGGTGCGGAGTTCGCGAATTGCTCAAAGGTTTTGATTAATTTTGACAATGTCAATGCGTTGTTTGACAATGTCAATGCGTTGTTTGACAATGTCAATGCGTTGTTTGACAATGTCAATGCCTTCCTTGACAATGTCAATGCGTTGTTTGACAATGTCAATGCGTTACTTGACAATGTCAATGCGTTGTTTGACAATGTCGATGCGTTGCTTGACATTTTCAATTCGTTGTGATTGCTTAAAAACGCACCCTAAGAATCCCATATATTTTCTCAAAGCTTGCATCTGTTATGTTCTCAATACTATAGGTAATACTTTAAGAGCTGGACTTAAAGGTTACCCATTCTGGGTCGAATGACGCAATTGATGTGCAAATGAATGAGTTTGTGGTTTCAGTTATCAATTTAAAGTACGTATAAGTACTATACTAGTAAAGCCCCGCGATTTTGCGCGGATTGAACTTGTTTTCGTGGGATTTGAGGGATAAAAAATACCAAATGTGATTTTCAGGTTATCAATTACTGTATGGCATTTTTATCAACAAATATGGATTAATCCAATGTTACAATATTTAGCTTTGATGGTTCAATTTAATGAATTGTTTCGTAAGTTCAATCTGTGCATCAAAGGGCAACGATAAAGAACCTTATATGAATCGTAAATTTAAGAAATCGTAACTTTGGCAATGATTTAATTGTGTTTTACAATCAATCTATGTATAATAATTAAAAGAGCCTACAAATATAGATTTAATAGATGACCAACGATCAATTGGAATTTCAATTTACAACTCTATGTTATTAAACAATTAAAGCTTTATTTGCAACGCTAATAGCCGTTTTTATATTTAAATAATAAATTATTTAGGCTTGCTCTGTTGATTGACTTCCTGGTTTCTTATCAACCTTAACATGCGATTACAGTAAGTCGTTCGAAATCGTGCAATATGCGGTAATCGTTACAGTGCAGCAGGTTGAAGAAAACAGTTGTCAACCGCATTGACGACCAACTGCAGCTGTCAAATAATTGGGTGAGTAGGGGCCGGCGCTCACTGCCGGCATGGCACGGCATGGCACGGCAGGTTGTGTAGTGGCATCCCGCGGCGTGCTGCGGCATCCCGCCGCGTTCCGTGGCATGCCGTGGCATCCTGCTGAAAGCCCAGCCACTCTGGCATCCATCACTGCGCCCCACCGAAATGCTGCATAAGTTTCAACCTTATTTCAACTAGCTAGCAATCATAATTCCTCGACCCCAAAGTGACCCATACGTCTCGCGGGATGCAATGGCGCGCCGGGGCATCCCGTGGAATGAAACAGCATGACACGTCATGCCGTTGCATCCTGTGGCGTGTCGCATCATGCCGCAGCATCCTGCGGCACGTCACGGCATCGTGGTATCAAAATAAAGTAACATAATTTCTAAACTCATTGAAATAAGATTCAAAATAACTTGATTAGTAATAAAATCCTTTGCCATGCCATGCCGTGCCATGCCGGCAGTGAGCGCCGGCCCTAAGCAACCTAGAGTGAAGATGACGTTTGTCTACCGAAGTAATTTAAAACAAAAATTGACCGCATTGGCTGAACGTAGTAGTGTATTTGGGGCATTAATGCTAACGAATTATACTCGTAGTATTAGTTATACTTGTCATAAACTAAAAGACGAAATGCCCATTAGGTAAATGTTTATTATAATTACTATAAAATCCCATCACAGGAGTCACGTCACCCACTAAAGTCACAAGCGAGGATGATGATACCCCTAAACCTCGTCACTGGAATGTTATTTCGATAATATTTATATCGCTTGCATAAATATCCATTAATGAAGATTCTACAATTTCTATTATCTTAATTAATTAAATGGAAATTTGGATATTTTTTGTTCTATTATAAACAAAATACTTATGTAGTTGTTTTGGCATACAATTTATAATTATACGTTAAGGAACACACTTAATTAATTAACTAAGTATATGAAACGCTTCAGGGTGTAATCGTAAATCCGAACAATGTAATGTGCGTTAATCACGATTATTTTCAAACTCGACGCTGTAAAACTGTTTAATTACTTCCGAAACATAAAATTCATATTATCAGGTGTCCTTGACAAATAAATAATTACGTAATACATTAATGGGAGCCTGAGTTGGGTCGTAAATTAATTTGTAGATACAATAGAGCCGAGCGTTTGTCGGCGTTTCGCGAATTATGTGAAAGATACGCGAATAAGCTCGCACTAGGCTAAACTATTAGCGAGATTAACGAACAATTATGCGTGTTAGCGGATTGTGGTACGAATTCGTGTTTGATTAACTTGTTTGGGCGAATTGATGTGGGATGACTGAAAAAGAATAACATAGCGTATATAATGGTATCTATAAATACATAACAATCGTGGCATAGCTCAGAAAGGTTAAGTCTTGTCAATTATAGAATGATTATCGACGTCTGCTGAATATGTCAGTTTATGTACCAACATCAAAATGCAAAAGAAGTTAAATAACATAGAATAACAAAAACAACGGATGTGCGATCTAACAACCTAATACCCAGGCTCAGTTTACAGCCAACGATATGCATTCACACTAATTTGTAATACAGAAACAATAAGTCACATGCCGAGGTGCCGCATCGGATTTCGAATGCTTCTGAGAAACTGAGCTAGTTTACAATGCATATCACTGTTCTATACTATGTATATAAAGAGGTTAGGTTTGGTTTCGAAACTATAATTCCAATTTTAAAAGTGATTTGAACTTTTTTTTCTTGGGGTTTTAAAATCAACACTGATCAATACTAATGTTCTGAAAATTAGATCAGATTTAATTTAATAACTACTAAAGTTTCTTAATCACCACATAGGCAAGTAGGATAAATGCGTGGCACAAAAATTCTTATTTAAAGATTATAAGTTAAGATTTAAATTAAAATCAAGGATATGTTTCATACATACACTTTAATGATACTTGAGGTTAAATGAAATAAAAGATCTTGATAAAAGATAATTTTGCTACTTTGTACATAAATTCTCTATACACTAGTTGGGTTTACGAAATGTTTTACTTGCCTTTAAGCTGAGCTTTTAAGTACCCAATTAGTCGGCTAAAGTGCATTCTTCACAACACAAAAATCTATTCTTTTAAACCCGTTAACACTAATTAACATGTATTTCTACTTTATGTTTTAAACGTGACATGCAGTCAGACCAAAACATAAAACTTTTTTCACTCAAAAATGTAAAAAGTTCAACCAAAGCAAGATCAAGGGCGAAAGAACGATTGTTGCTAACTCAAATGTTGCCATACAAAGTTTTATAAACAAAATATTAATTTTGTTTGCTTTTAAACGGTTTACGTAATGGAGTAACATTGAGAATGTCCGGTCCGGAGTAGGACATAGAGTAAACATTACAGGAAAATTAATTGAGATTTAAAACATCAATGAAACTATTTTATAGCAACCTATTTCAATTGTTTTTTAATTTCTTATATCTAGTTATTTTGTGCCATAACATTTATATACTCGTAATGTAGACTTATAGCAAACAATCACGTTTTTATATTATCAATATCTATGCCTATAGAATATTGAAAAATCAAAATCAAAGGATCGTTCCTTTTTCGAAACTACTTCGTTAATGTCATTGGTAATTAGATTACAATTTAATTGATGCGGGTGGCAAAAAAATGCAATGCAATGTCTGCTAAAGATATAATATTAACTCTATGGTTGCCATTTATATTAAAAACAAAACATATCAAACCTCCGCAAAGAATTCCAAACTTCGACATTCAAAATGTGTTCGAAGATTTATTACCAGTTTAAAAAAAGAAAAGTGTTGTCATAAACCGAACAAAAGAAAGCGAAAATGTGGAATAATGTTTTTCTATTTGTGTTTGCCCTTATATGTTTGAGAGTTAAGTTTTTCATTTACATTGTAATTTGTATGTAACGTGATATTTGGTTTGTAAACTTGTTAACATTGTATTTGCTTTGCGTTTTGTTAATGTATTGTATGAATCAGAAATGTGATTCTTGTTAAAATTACTTAAGTATTTGTGCTTTTAAACGACTTTCATACGTGTGATTTATCAAAATGGTTGTGTGTTACCTTTTATTCTTGTTGTTCTACTTTTATTTTTTGAGTATCTACATGGTCTTTTTTTAGTATTTACATGGTCTTTCATCATTTTTACTGATTAATTCTAGTTTGACATAGGTGTTTTGGCTTCAAATGAAATTCAAGAACCTCAGTAGGCGGTTATCAAACGTCATATTGACATAAGCTTAAAATTACCACTACGTAGGTACTACACAATATGCGTCATACAATTGGATAACATTTCGCTTACTAAATAAGATCTTACAGCCTAATGTCTCAAATTTCAAGTTGTAGCCAAAATAGGTCTCTATTAGTTTTGTCCAGCGAATACATTCTACAAATATTGACCTATAAACTATTATTGCGAAGCTGCTTGTCTAATGATCTACCCAGCCTATGCGATGCTTAGTTTGGTGTTGCCAATGTCCTCCTTCATTCAAGTTTCCGTGGCACTGTGTTTCCGGCCAGTTACGATATTGGTGTCAATTTGTAATATTGATATTGTTAACCAACCTTATCTCTTTATTTTATTGCTCTACCTTTGATATATTGTTGTTTGAACATGGAATATGATCTAATGAGCAATAAGGTTAGATACCGGTGCCTAACTTAGTCTTTTTGATCTGTACAGTCAATGTCAAATAACGATTTGAAATACGTTCTAAATTTGAATTACGTTCCATAATTAAACGTTAACTTCATATTAACTCTCATATGAATGTCATTAAGAGGCTTTCTCTGAGATATTCGTAGATATCCGCTAACGGGACCGAAGTAAGCGGCAACTAAGTGAATGATAAAGGAAGGAACTGCCAATGTTCGTTACTGAACGGCTTGGTGAAAGGCGAAGGATATAGGTCACCGTGAGCTGATAGCAAACACGGCTTTGTTCGAGAGAAATGCGGAGATAAACAATGAAGCCAATTAATATATCTATAGCTTAATTTTACTTTACCCTAGGTTCAGCTCGTGATTTGATTGCCCAGATACTTGGTATTGCAAGGTTTACCAAAGTGCTAAAGTATAAGTAAATCGTTTGATTGGATTTGTTGTATGTTATTTGTGTCTTATAAACGTCACCGTTTGAAATGCTCTTCTCATTAATTGTTGACGTTGTGTTAGAAACGGTGTATCGATTAAAATGTGGTTTCTTTTCGTCATATTGTTTACTGCAAGTAGGTAGGTTTTTATCCCAAAACAGTGATGCAGTTGAAACTAAGGGAAGCAGCTAGTTAGTAATAGGTGTACCACCTTATCCATCACACTCTTTAGTTAAAACACTGTTATAAAGTGTTATGTCTCTTTTGCTCGCTGAAAATAGCGTACGTCAGAAAGAGACAAACCATTTGATAGTCTTCTATCTTCTCTTAAGTTATGTCACCGTAACATTGTAACGTGAAGTACGGATTATTTTCAAACAACAAATGTCTCTTGAAGTGATAAGAGAATCGATATAATATTCCACTCCATCTTTCTGTTTTGTACGTTAGCAACTGAAATTCTATTATAATATATTATGTTAATGTTTCAATGAAAATACGCTCGACTTCATCTTTTGATAAAAATAAATCGTTTAATCAAGTAAAGTAACTTAACGCAATTGAAAATTTTAAGTAAGTTAAGTTAGTAGCCATTTTGTATTCACCTCAAAAACTTTATTCTATTCTACACCAGCAATATATGTATTCTGTAGAGCTTTTGATCGTTTAAAGGAAACAATAGAACGCCGATTTCATTTAAATTCAAATTTGGAATAACGGACAGAGGACATGGCATTACTGTGTCATCTATACCATAGACATAGATATTTAAATGACATCAGAAAACACATTCGGTTACTTTATTCCAAGGTGGCAGGTTTAGATAATTTGATATGTTGTAGATTTTATTTAAATAATATATGATTTCCTCAGTTTCAGCCGATTTTTTTGCTAAAGTCCTTCTGAATCTTATGTTTAAATAAGGTTATATTTGAGGAAAATCTGTAAAAAATGTTTTTGTGGCATGAAAAAGAAAAATACATGACACGAAATTGATAAAAAAATAAAGTTTTCAATGTTAGAATTCTATCTTTAAACAAGACATATCGTTTGTTTTTTTAAATGATCTAGAATTAACACCAATCCGCAGTAGGCAAGCGTGGGGTGTGATTACGCCTAATCGTCCCACTGCAGCACTGAACTGATATCTTCGGTGGGATAAGAGCCTTTTGCCCAGCCGTGGAAAATTATGGGCTACTAGCACCACTTTATAGAACTAACAGTTTTTAATACAATTGCTATTGCTAATGATATCCACATTCGTTATAAAAAATATGTTACTTTTTTTCGAAATTCCCACGAATTCATGTAATGCGGAAAAACCGCCTGGCGTTGCTAGCACCTTATTAAAGATGTTTCCGAGAAAAAATCAAATGAAACACCAGGAAGTTGACATCCTCATAAAACAATATGAAATTGCTAATCAGTACCAAGAACAAGTATATCTTGGGTAAATAAAATAGATATTATGTACCTACAACAGTAAATACAGTTACGTGCAAATATCACGATCACCGGTGTTGCTATTTAAAAATTCACGATACGATGATTTTAACTACTTTTATTATGTTTTGTACCTTAAAGATATTGTGTGACTGTATTATTAATTGCTACAAATATACGTCCACCCGGATCAAGCAAAAGTAATAAAAATATTTCTCACGGTAGGTTACAATAGTGGTTAGAAATAGAAAATGAAAAAAAGTGGGAAAATCTAGACTTTATGGCGCAGCGCTTTATAAAAATTGAATTTAAATAAAAGTGTTTGTGGAATTTTTAAATTGAGGTCGAGGTAAAAAAAGGTTTTGTTTTTAAATTGCTCTACATTGTTCATGAAAAAATAAAGTCGATAACATTCAAATTCTCAAACATAGAATAGTTCTGGTTTTTAGATTTAAAGTTTCGAACGCAGTCAACTTCCATCTATGCTATGTATTTTTTGTTTTAATATTTAGTTTTCGAACACAGTTCAGTTTCATAAAGTTTAACAATAAGGATAAAGAAACAACTACTTGGATAATAGTAGTTTATGCAACTGTCATATAATGAAGTAACATTCGTTACTATTATGAAACTCGCTGCGCTCGTTTCATAAACTCACACTCGTGTTTTAATACCCGTGTTATATGCAGTTGCATACACTACTTTATCTTCACTAATGCAATTAATCAAACAACAAGAGTAAAAGCTGACAATAGTTTTTCACGCGTACGTGTATTGTCACAGTGAACTTGCCGCCATTAAAATCTAACCAATGAGAGCGCAGCTCGCGCAGGGCCAATCAGGAGCGAGCGCGCGATGTTATAATGAGATTTTACGATATCGATGTGGATATTATACCATCATGTGAAATTGCTTAAATTGAGTGTTTTGTTGTCTGCGCTATAACAGTAGTAATTATAAGTCAAGTATTGGAAACATAAGTAGAATGTTACAACATTAGTGTAGATAAAGAATGTAGTGAAATCAAAACAAATGCGAATTTGATTTCTCGATTTTCATTGCTTCGCTGCATCGTAAAACCAAATCGGTTCCTGTCAGGGTTGGCAGATAGCCTGAGGGTAAGGAATGATTGATGGACCAGTGATGAGGAAGCCAGTAACAGGTTATTGCAGGGATATGTAAATGCGAAATTGGAGGGAATCTTATTATTACGGGATTCATATTTGTTCTGTACCTGAGAAAATATGCGGTACACCGTTAAATAAACTTAACATAGCCGTTAAAGTAGTTAAAGACTGGAGTTATTTAAAGTATACGGCTTAGTATTATTAGCATAATTTTTGACATTTCTCTCCTAATTTTTTTATTTCAATATTAAAATACTAGCCGCACCCCGCGGTGTTACCCGCGTTATACCCGTTCCCGCAGGAATTTCGGGATAAAATGTATCCCATGTGTTATTCTGATGTATGACCTTGAAAGTTTCATCCAAATCCGTCCAGTAGTGTTTTCGTGAAAGAGTAACAAATATACATACATCCATACATCCATTCTCACAAACTTTCGCATTTATAATATTAGTAGGATTTCTATCCGCTTTTGACATTTATTTACATACGAACAAAACCTAAACTATTGCCAATAGAGATTAGTATTAATTATTGATTGAACCGGCCTTATATTTATGGTGCTGCCAAACTCCTTAAGCGGTAGATCCGAAGCGGCTTCTATCAAACGAACTTTCACAAAGAAAACGTACGTTGTGGGCGTTAATAAGTAATAACTAGTTCAGATTATCAGTTGGTCAAGCTTCGGCTACCGGGTTCAAAAGTTAACAAAGGAATTTTAATTGGTAAAGTCGAATAGGAATGTAATTCGACCATTTTTATGCATCCACGATCGAATTAAGACATTCGCTTTCTTTTTGATTTTGTATTCAGACATTTTCATGAGAATTTTCCGAATTTTATTACAGTTTACGTAATTTAACTCAGAAATGCTTATGTTATGTATTAATACAGTTATATTGTTATGTGTCACTGTCTAAACGATGTGTGGGAAGATATCACATTTCATCAAATAATGATGAAAGTGAAAACTTGCATAAAACAACTTAATCAGTTCGTTTGGAGTGTCGCGTGGGAGTGTGTCACAGGCATTTATTACTTTAGGTTATAGTAAGACATGGGAGATAAGCATTTTAAGCCCTTATAACAGCCAATAACAGCACGGCGACGACACGGCAAAATGCCGTACGCATTTCACAATTTCACGTGTTCTGGTCCATAACAATTGAGAACATGAGAAAAAGCGCATACTAGAGGCAAGATGTCCAACAGATTTTTTGTTTGTCAGACTCAGATTAAAGAAGTTGAATTGATAGCTATTAGACTAATTAAAGACAGTTTTATTAACGTCGAACAAGTCAGTCATGCGTGTCCTAAATGTTGCCGTCACGCAAATTTTTCCGTTACGTCAATTTTACCATCACGTTAATTTTGCCGTCACGTCAATGTTGCCGTCACTTCAATTTTGCCGTTCGATACTACGTAGTGCTGTGTAAACAAACCGGTGTCACATGCATCCGAGGTCTTCTTTCATAATATTAGCATAGACAAGTATTTAGTTACGCTCGTGTTTGCTATGGATGCCCTTTGTTGAGTCACTTTCGCGATGAAAGTTATATTTTAACATAGTTAAAGTTCGAACTGATGTTTCTTAGAACTCTCAATATGGAAAAAGAAAAACATAACAACCACAGAGGTCCAAAAAGATTAAATCGATCTTTTTGGACCTCTGTGCTTGTGTAGTAATAAAATATAGTAGTTAAATATTATCCTCTCCTTCCAATATGTACGTAAGGACATTTTTCAGTATTTTAATTACTGAAAATGAGTTGTTCTGGTATAATAATATTAACAACATACTATAAGTAAAAAATATTAGTTTGTAATGTCCCACTACTGCAAAGGCAAAGGCCTGTCATCAAACCAGCAAGGAGGATTAGGTATAATCACCACGCTTGTCTACTGCGGGTTGGTGATGTCAAATCCGAGCCATATGTTAAAGGTAGGAAACACGGTCCTATACGATAGAATTTATATATCTTATATTCACTGCTTATATAATGTAGGTACACGTACAATCTATTTTATCTCAATACCTAATCATACCTGCAAATTCACTACACTCCAACACAAAAATAGATACCATGTGACATTGTTGTACCCAAGTACCCGTTATCACATCTGGTAGGCGAGTGATAACAGCTATCTGTGTGATAGTAACAATGCTTACTCCACTCACCTACATTCAGTTTATCAGTGAACGCGGAAACTATTAATTAATCTCGTGATAGAATATAAATGTATGAGAAGTTGGGAAGATTTTGTTGTTAGCATGTTACTATGTACTTTATTCATCACTAGCAGAGCCTAGTAGTTTTACCTGGGTTCTGCCCGTTCCCGGAGGAAGTTTGCGATCGGGAAAAGTAACCTAGAAGCCTCTTCTAAGATATGGCTGTACAATACGAAAGATTTCGTAATTTTCAAGACCGCAGTTTTTATTCTATTTCTCTGCAGAAACTTATAGTTACTTTTTCAGCAAATTATAACACGTTTCAGGCATTACATTAATCTACGTACCAAGGCCTACTCCTCGCCATAGTCACACGTTAACTCACTGATAAGAGAGCCTCAGCCACGTCTCGACCGACCTACATCTCCGAGATAAAACGTTTTACTAAACCTATTTGAATAGTTACGAAATGTTATGTAATGGCCCCGTAATGCTCATTAAAGAGTTTTGATTCGCTATTGTTTAATATTGTACAATGGAAAAGAGTGGTACAGGCACAGTTTGTGAATAGGTATTCTGAAAAAGTTACCTTTTACATTTGTTAGTAAATATTTTGTTGATAGTAATTTTTAGCTTTATATGGATGAGTTTTAAAGCGAATTTTGAATGTTCATTCATACCCATTGATAGGTACGACACATACAGAGTGGTTCATTTATAAAGGTCAATATAAAATACATACCATATTTTGTGATATGGGCAAGAAAAAAATCAATTCTCATGAAGGTTGGTCAAAGTGGTCGGGTGTTTTCCGACCACATAATGCTTCTGACATGAACTAACGATTGGCACCACCAGGGTCTTCCAATTCACCGTGACTTCCAAAGTACGTAAAAGTTTGGATAGAAATACCACCTCACCTATCTATTTGTTTGTTTTGTTGTCTTATTTACCTGAAACAAAAATAAAGAAAAATTAAATACTGGTTTATTAAAACAAAATTCTTTCAAAGGTCGAAGTATAGGCAGTACACGCTTATTACTATAAATATTTAACCAAAGAACTTCCGTACAGTTTAGGACGATACTAGGTTAAGTACACTTTTAACTGCTACTTGTTATTGCTGGTGCGTAAACCGTTCAGAGTTAACCAATAAGAAGAAAACGAGGGAAACTTATGCTGGAATGCCGTTTCAGAAAGGCTTACTTTGAACATAGAACATAATATGTATGCAACGCTATATAATGCTAGTCATCCTTACCGTCGCCGGCGCTACACCGTGGCACCCCACAAAAATCCACCAGCCGATAGGAGTCATCAATATTTAATACTCTTAGAGTCATCATTCAAAATCAGGTTTAACTCTCAGTGTGTACATTTTGATTTTGAAAAAGATGCTATAATTAATATTAACCATTCTTTTCAAACCAATACAGATATAAGCAGAACATAATCTACTCCAATAAGTGAATTGGAACATTATGTAAATGTAGAAACGAATACAAGTCTCAAGGAAATCCTTAGAGAATGTGAGATGACATCATGCTAGGACGTCTAGCGCGTTAACGCGATGTCAAACAACAATATTGTCGCTGTGGATTGTAGTGCACCGTTCTAGCGAATTCTTTGGACACACCTAGAGTGGCCGTGAACTTGAAGGACACGCCACATGGTACAGCGACGGTGACTACCTAGTCTACTGTAGTCAGTCACTATACCACAGTCTTTAGATTAATTTGTTCGGCGGAATCCAAACTGCTATTTGTCAGCCTTACAACTGTTGTACAAATCTTGGTTTATTACTTGATACCTGTACTTGTACCATCCAAGTAAGGCAAAAAAGTGGCACGGCCGTACCCTCGTTTTTCTCAAAGCAATTCAAACCGTTTCGACCCCCTATAACTTTGCTGTGGATATAACTAGAAGCCTGAATTATATCACCACGGTATATGTTGAATTTCATTCAATTTGAACCAGTAGTCGAAGAATTATACCTAACTAATCAAAATTTCTTAATTTTGTCAATCACTCACTGACTGACTGACTTACTTTGAAACTTGGGAAAGGGGTAATCAACATAAATACTTCTTAGTATACAATAGATACCTTAATATTGTGATGTGAAAATAATTCGCAGAATTTGCTGTTTGTTTTTCGTTCAGTGACTTTAGCATACGTGTAACATA
This sequence comes from Cyclophora albipunctata, assembly GCA_963082685.1. Lineage (NCBI taxonomy): Eukaryota > Metazoa > Arthropoda > Insecta > Lepidoptera > Geometridae > Cyclophora > Cyclophora albipunctata. The sequence continues at coordinate 10,603,501 of OY720116.1, read as the reverse complement.
AGGTAAATAAAACGTACCTACAATAGATAGATAACGTTATCGGAGATCTAACGGTCTGACTACAGGATTACATCACCCTACACAAACATGTTACTTCCTAACTTCGAGTAAAATAATTATAGTAGAATTAGCCTGTGATGTGAAAGGCCTCTCATCTCACTGAAGAAATCTGTATTTTTGGCTGTTTTTCATTCCGAAATTCCTAACGAAACGGGAACAATGCGGAAAAAACCGTGGTGCGCTGCTAGTTATTAATAAAACCTGCAGGCTTTGGACCTCTTTCATCTCACGTTATATTACTTACTTAATAATTAAATTGTTACGTATTAGCGAGAATAATAACAAAACCAAGCTTCGACCGGTTTAATGACCTCCCAAGTTTTGCATTTACGACAAGTTTTTTATCGGACACACATTTGTGGAATATAATTGAATAGATTAGTAATGGCACTGACTTTTATTGTTAACGTTTTTATGTAATAAGTGCAAAAAATGTTTAAAAGATATTTGAAATGTTGAACAGTATTTTAAGGATATGTCCAAATAAAAACAGGCTTGAAAAAAACATAATATTAGAATAGGATTTAATTAACAATTCGAAGCCCGACCGCATACCGAAACCGTATGCAGTTATCGAACATCGATACGGCTTTTTTGTAGCGATGCTTTTTTGCAGCGATGCTGTCGCGCAATCGCATCGATAGAGTCGCGGTCGCTAGGTTTGTGCGGTCACTGCAGCCCGCAACCGCAGACTGCATCTACAATGTTAACAACCGCACGCAGTTGTGGTCTGTACCTATTTGATGTAACCTACTTGAATATTATTCCCTACATTTATCTGCTTACATTAAGACGATCTTAAAGCATGCACGCCATTACCGTGTAATAAGAGCCTAGACACTGGTTTGTAAACATATGTAGCTCTTGACCTAAACTCTCCATACGATTATTAAGACACAGTATAGGAAGATACAGTAAGGTAACATCTTGAACTTCATCAAATCCGGTTCAAGAGCCTTTACAAATGAGACACCAATACTAATCTAGTTAATAATAGAGAAGAGTTTACATACAATACTGCAGTGGCATCAAAAGTAAAAGACAAGTGTCAAACAATGATCTCGTCTAACCTAATTTAAGGTTCAACCGAAACGTAATTTTTTAAATAGCCGTTGCAATAAAAACTCAAGTTCAATGACGAAATCTCTTTTTATTACTTTTTTCTTAAGATACAAAAAATTCATACCATCATGACTGATCTTTCAATCAAAGACACCTTCTTCCATTAAGGAAAAGGCTCAGTGATGCATAGAATGAAATTGACCTTTTTCCTCTTCAAGAGGAATCGTCTTCGGCTGGAAAATCGATCAAATAAGAGTACATTTTATCGTAAAAATAATAAAATTTATAATATTTGTTCATTCACCAGAAAAGACACAGTATTCATACTGTAGTCTACGAGTATACTATGTATTATTTTATATTTACCCATTCGCGTCCACAGGTGATCGCTTGCAGCTAATCTCCCCTTACACACATTTAGTAACCGTTAGGTTTACGATTGATAGCAAAATGTTTATTGCACTAAATGATAACGTGCTTCAAGCGGCATTTTATATTAAAGGCTACAGTAGGACTGTAATTATAAGAAGAGGTTTATTATCCCTTTACTTCTAAGAGACAGTAATACTCGGATTGGTGTTCGATAGCAGCATTTCATTTGTTGATTCAAGCGTTAGACCATGTTAGAGGCCTTAAGTTGGTCTAAAAATTCTACACCAGAGTTGGCCACTGACCCATACGAAATGAACGAATGAGGGAGAGTAACCTTAGTCAATAGTCAATAGTCTACTCGTGACCACGGATCAGCCTCAGTAGACAAGTGACAATCGTTGCGCATTCTCTTTGGTTGTCTTCTACGAATATGTAAAGATTGGGGTGAATGGGAATGTCTTATTCAGATAGGATGTCTAAATAACAGTGAAGTTTTCATTTGAAGAAGACTTTTGAAGTTAGGCATTTATTTAGAGTAAGTTGTATTACGTATAAAGTGATGTACCTACGTTGTGTTTATATAGCATTGTCATGCTAGGTATCCAAATTAAGATAATATAAACTAATCTAATAGTCAATGGGAGTGGGTGAACCAGTGTACATTACAAATCACTAGCGCCCATCCAAACATAGTTGATAATCTAACTACCTCTAGAGACGTCACGTCTTGATGACTTGGTCGAATACCGAAAATTCGGCTATATTCTTAGCTAGCGGTCGAATATTCGGCGACCAATTGTTTGGCGTTAAAGCGTATGAAATAAAAAAGGTATGTGTGTATTGTTAAATAGAAAACGTGAACCTATGTCAGGAGGTTACGTTTGAGCTTTACGAGCAGTTACTAAGCGCAATACATATACATAATTATATTTTTTGTCTTTACAGTACCCAATATAGTAACAGGACGTCAACAGAACTTCGAAACTTTTGCTGAAAAAATATGCATTAATATGGTATTGTGAAAAATTGTTTTTTCAACAATGCCTTATAAATAAAATCTCTAACATTGTACGTATCTCCGTATATTATTTTATCAAAATCATGGCCGAATAGGTCGAATACCGAAGTGTCAGAATATTCGTAACATCACTACCCACGCAAAAAAACTGCTTTGTATTACCAACTCGAGTGCTCACATTATTGCAGCAAAAACTATTCTATGGGTTCAATGGTTCTTAGATAGTGCTCTTAAATAGCCAATAACGTATTTATTTTGGGTAGACTTTAAATATTTTCATAACAAGTAGATAGCATCTAAATATTGTTACAAACTTTACAACACGAAAGCTACCGTATGCGATAGCGGTACAATTGTGTACCATTGTGGGTCGTAATGGACATACATAACTGGGTCCAAAAGGCATTTATCTGTGAATGGGGCCAAAGGGTACGAATTTACATTAACTTTGCATTGACTGTACCGGAATCGCAGTATATGTGTTATTTTGGATATCGGTATTTTCGCATCGGAATGAAACCATCATTAACATTTTTAAAGATTCGTAAACAACGTGTAGTAGACTATCGGCCGTACTCAGAGAGGTCAAATGCTTCCTCAGTAGAGATTTTAATGAGTGATGCTGACATATAATGTATGAAAAATTACGTCAATTAGTTAACTCTCGATTGAATGTACGCATCTGAGAACGGCAGTCTGATATAATAGGGTGTACGGCTACTTCCCGTTTCTACAACCACACAAAATACCTACACAAAAGTAGCGTTTCTACAACTTTTTAATCTTCATACATTTATTCCCATTTCTACAACCATGTACTTACGTACGGTACTGTCACGTACAATTACTTCATATTTTTTATTAATTCATAGAAAATCTTAAATCAGCGCATTCTCGTATTTTAATAGTTAAAAACCAGAACCTCCTATTTTCTTCACTGATTTGTACCAGTAACGTAAAAAAATAAAAAAAATAACCCTAACCTACCGAATAGTACGTAAAAACAATTTTCTTCACTGATTTGTAACCAGTAACGTAAAAACAATTTTCTTACTATTCGGTAGGTTAGGGTTATTTTTTTAAATCTCAACATCATGACACTACTAAAGAGGAAATTCCCAAGATTTTTAAAAAGGATCTGAAATTATAATGTAGTTTTTTTACACGACTGTACTTGATTGTCAAAAAGTTGTAGAAACGGGAACTTAAACAAAGGGTTTAAAAAGTTGTAGAACCGGGAATAAATGTATGAAGGTTTAAAAGGTGTAGAAACGCTACTTTTGTGTAGGTACTTTGGGTGGTTGTAGAAACGGGAAGTTAAAGAAACGGGAAGTAGCCGGGGTGTACGAACAACCTTAATCTATAAACCCCGAAGGCCTTAAATAAACTTTTGTCTATAAAATAAAAACCAACAATTTACCGAAAGCTTGTTCACAGTCAGACAGTAGCTAAGTAAGTACTTGTTAAATCTGACATAACAATCCTTCTCAGGTATTTAAATAAATCAAGGAGTTAAATATAAGAACGATTAATTAAAAGTTGCATATAAAGTACTTGACCCTTTTATTTCGTTGCGAAAGATTTATTACATTGTTTTTTGGATGTTTTTAAATATAATGCCTCAAATATATTGCTACGTTCGGCTAGGGCGGTTGAAAATCTTGTTTCAATTTACTTCTGTCACCAAACGTCATCTCCGCACTTGGTTGTCCGTTGCTACCAACGCGATAGCTGCAGTCGTTTGCCGAATGCAGCCGATTATTTGCACGCTATCACCGCATGTAGTACGCACCGAACGATTTACTGTAATCGTATCTTAAGTGGTCCAAAATCCAGTATACTCGTACAGTATACAGAATATCAATCAAATTATGTCTGTTAAGAGTTAACGTGTGAAATGCATATCAATTATTTCGACGTAAGAGATAAGGTTGACGGGTTTAACCGAGTTAAAAAAGGCGGAGGTTTTAATTTAGTGGTTTTGACAAGACTTGGAATTTCATCCAGTCATTGGATGCAATCTGACGAACCAAGTAAGTAATACAGTTTTAGAGTCAAATAAAAACTGATATAAGCTGTCAATTTCGACCTATTTGGTGGAAGATAGTTTAATAAGTATGAGGAAGTGGTCAAGCCTGCTTTCAGACATTTAGACCGCCTAAAGGCCTCCGATATGGTCTAACGATTAAAACAACCGGCACTGGTAGTCGGTATAACTATGTCTTACGTTTTTTCATACGACTGTGTAACTACCAGTTAACTTGAAAGTTCCAAGTTATTCAAGTTAAAATAATCCTTAAAGCAATGTCCTTTAAATAACTTTTCCTTTAAATCGAACAACCTTATTCTTCGAAACTGTTCAATATCAGATTAAACTCGGCTTTCGAAACCTCGCGAAAGGGCAAAGAATATAAATATAATTGGACCCTTTCATTTGCATTCGTAAAACTGTATTTTATTATGGATTGCGATTGTGTAATATCAAGTGGTTTACGAGCTTTCAAGTACCAAGATGGCTTCAAGTTAAATGCATATGAGCAGTACTTTTTGAACTGATTTAGAAATAACTTAATTGACCTATTTTTTTATTTAACTTAAATAACTGGAAAAAACTAAAATAGATTATTCAATTTAACTTTAATAACTAAATGGTTTCCGTACATTACATAGTACTACCACAAACCACTATTCGGCGGTGTCATGTAAGCTAAAAGTTACTATCACACTACTGCGGTCGCTTAATGCGGTTCTCTCACTGGTTTAATCTACTTCTGTTGACGGATCGCCTTCACAGTCGACTGTCCGCCAACTGCAGTCACCTAATTAGGTGACAGGTGCTGTCATTTACCGAATTATTCTTAACACGGTTTTCCAAGGCTTTTCAAGGGTAGGCAAGAATTTAAACTGCAAAGGACAGTAAGTAGATGTTGCAGCAATTAAATGACTGCACTTGCTGAGACAAATCGGATATTAATATCCTAATTATTTAAATCGATTCAGTTATATAACACATTTAAATAAAAACTAACAATTTACATACAGTAACAAGTATGTGGCTATTAAATAAAAAGTTGTGTTAAAATGATGATCTCATATTACTTTTAAATTGTAAATAACAATACAAACAAAATCCTAAGGTGTGACCAAAGTATCATTTGAATATGCTTTACCTAATATTAAACCTTAATAACAATGTACTTAGGCATTGTTTTCCATAAATTAATTCCTGAATTTATTGTACAAATTCAAATATAAGATTGACAGTTGACAGATGAATGAATGAATAAATGAGTCAATCATTGAATGAACAATACGTCTCGTTCACGCGTTCACTGACATTATTGTGTCAAGAATGAAGATCCAAGTGATTGATTGTAGTTTTTTATTAACGATTAATATCGTTTTTATTTGCTTTTAACGAGTTTATCGCTGATAGCTAGTTAGCGATTAACTAATGGCTTTATTGTTGTGATGTTACAAATTAAACGTGAGAAATATGTGGTAGGTTACAAGGTGCATGCCATGAGCAATCGATAAGCGATTTTTTTAAATGGCGCATAATAGTGAGAGATAATGGCGTTTGACATATAAATCGCTGATCGTAGTGTTAACACAGTGGCATCACTCTCTAATATCTGAAACATCTATAAGGTCTATTGCAGACGTGCTATTTTTCGCATCCGCGATTCAGTCGCCTTTAAAAGCTTAACGCATCGGCCAAATATTTCTTCCTGCTCACTTGAAAATGCCAAACGCGGCGATTGAGTAGGTTTTTGGAAGCACGAAGAAGCGAATGCGACATCGTTGCCTCATCGTTTCGAATACACTAGGTATCAAATACGCAAAACCATCGATCGTGGATGCTAAAGGTACTATGTCTGTTTGTAGCCTTTATAAGTTTGCGTCAGTAAATTAAATTAGGATTAAGATATGTACAAAAGTTCGAAAATCAAATTTCATACCTCCCTTTTTATTCCACCTCATTCCATTCCACCACCACATACACAGCTATTATGGCGCAATAGATCAACAATTTTCTTCAATAATTAAACAAATAGTATCAGGAAATCCGTGAATACAGCATGTTATTGCACTGGGTGTAATGCACCCGGGCAGGCACGGATGACCCGGTTCTATATTATTTATAAAGCGTAGAGTGGTCGATATTAATGGCTTCATTTGAACTAGCATAATGTTTCTTAATGCGGTCCGTTTAGTGTTCCTGGTATCGGTTCGGTCCCTGTGTCGGCTATTTTTGGTTCAGTAATTATAACGTTGTATATGGTTAAATATTTGATTCTGTTTTAGTTCTGTAAAGGTTTTAAGTTCGAGTAGATTAGTGGCCATGGCGAACCCTGGTGTCGGAGTTTTTAGACAAAAAGACCTAAAGACATGGCCTGGACGATTGAAGCAACAAAAACAACATTATGTTATAAGTACTAATGCCTATGTGGACATTTGACCATTTAGTATACTAATAACTAACATGGCTCAGGTAGAGATCACCAACCCGCAGTAACAGCGCGTGGTGATTACACGTAATTCTCATCATCGTACTGATGTCTTCAGTGCGATGATATGCCCTTAATGGGGACCCAGCAGTGGGACATTACAGGCTCTACTTTTACTATATTATCCTCGGAGATCTAAAAGGATGCTTTTCGTTTCATGATGTCATTAAGTTATTCCTATTACCTTTCCTTTTAAAAATAACAAGGAATCCAATCTCAAAAATAAATGACATTATTTTCCCAAAGTTTCCTAGAAAACAAAGTCATTTCGTAAAAGCTCCAATACAAACTAATTACCAAGATTTCCTCTAAAGATTGCGACCACTTTCTATCAGAATGAAGGTCTCTGGGGCTATTGAAAATGTAAGAACTTATTATTTGTAGGACAACAGAATACCTATAATAATAAATAGACTAGGTAAATAAACATTGGTCGACTTTAGGAGCTTATAGCTATTGACCACCTAAGCATAAAACACAGACACATACAAATACATACATAGACTTTTTTATTGACGGCTAAAGTCATAATGTTTCTTACAATCACGAACCCTAAAAAAATCAAAACCACAAATCCGATATAAACTGAAACTGTGGTATATTGTCTGTATCCCGTTCCATATTCAAATTCAGCTCGCGTTCGCCATTTTATTTCACGTAGGTACCGTGCCGAATTTTAAATTACACCTCTTTCGTAATTCGAATATTTCGTATGTACTGGCAACTTTGCGAATTTTCCCTATGAATACACACTGTTATTTTATTACATAAAACATACTGAGAGAACATAATGGTGATTTTTATTGAATTTATTCTAAAATCGCTGTACAGTTATTCGCAGTTTAGGATTATTGACGCGTTGATGTCTTTTATTAGGTAAATAGGCGATAAATCTATCTATACCAACAAAACGATGTAAGCAGGTATGTTTACAACCATGAATTTATCTTGTTGAATCACTAATGGTTTATTATTAAACATCAATTTACGATAAATTAGCAATTAATGATAGATAAAGGGTTTTATCTACACTAATGTTGTAACATTCTACTTATATTTCCAATACTTGACTTATAATTACTACTGTTATAGCGCAGACAACTAAAACACTCAATTTAAGCAATTGCACACGATGTTATAATATCCACATCGATATCGTAAAATCTCATTATAACATCGCGCCCAGCGAGGCGCGCGCCCTGCGGCCCTGCGCGCGCAGCTGCGCTCTCATTGGTTAGATTTTAATGACGGCAAGTTCACTGTGACAATACACGTACGCGTGAATTTAATGTTTCGCAATGTGTTTTGTTTTTAAAATTTTGTTTGATTAATTGCATTAGTGAAGATAAAGTAGTGTATGCAACTGCATATAACACGGGTATTAAAACACTCGTTAGTATTATGAAACTCGCTGCGCTCGTTTCATAAACTCACACTCGTGTTTTAATACCCTTCTTTATATGACAGTTGCATAAACTACTATTATTCCACCAAATGTATTCTATATTGCTATTACAACGTTAATAAAAAGATGGATACCACTCACCATCATTAAGTATGTAAAAGTAAGTTAAAAGTAGGTTAGTGGACAACCCTAGTGTCAGATTTTTAACTGCCTAAAGGCCCGTCACGGTCGGACGATAGAAACAACCGGGGCTGACAATTTCACGTGCCCTCCAAAGCACCATCATTGATACGTTCTTATGCGTTCGATATGATTAGTGATTACTAGAAGTAGCATAGTGGATAAGCACCTTTAAAATCCGATTGTGCAAGACAATGTCCATTTTCTACGGTAATCTAAGTAATGTTACATCCTTCTACCATAGCTGTAACTTCACGTTTAAACCAAATAACGTAATTACCATGCTGCGCTCGTGGAGGCAATTTATCTTTGCGGTTCGCCAGTGACTAAGAAGATGAGTTGCTTATAGAGTCACCGGCATTCGAGGCTATGCAAATAATCTAGGCTTAATCTAGGCCGAGTTTATACGCCTTATCTTTAATGGATACTTCATCATATTGTTTTAGCTAGAACAATGAGTAATCTGTGTAATGTGAGGGTAGTTATAAAATAACATTTTTAGTTTTTCTATTAAGTGTCACGAGTAATTTTGATGAGCTTGGAAATTTGTATTCAGATAATCCCTTCTCCCTACTAAAACTATAAATGTGAAAGTAACTTTTTTCTGTCTGTCCTTTAAAGGAAAACTGAAAGAGTCACGCCATGTCTAAACCATTAAACCGATTTTGATATAATATGGTAAAAATATATGTTAGATTTTGGGAAATGACATAGGTTATGTTTTATCCCAAAATTCCCTCGGGAGCGAGTATAGTGAAGCGAAACTAGTCTTCTGATAAAGCTTCTTACCTTTAGATAATGTGCAAAGAAAATCCCTGATGAAACTTAATTCAACGTACCATCAACAAAAAAGTCAATAATAATAAGTTATAGGCCGAATTAATAATAAATGACCATTTACCAATACATTATTGAAGGTAATTGTGAGTGAGTCACATTGAAATTATACACTTCTGTTGCTTTTTTGTAGACCTTACATAATAAATGGATCAGAGGAAAAAAGAGGAGAAAAAAGTTTGTCTATGAATAGATTGGGATTCTAGAATTTGTGGTATTTAATGGTTTTTGAGAATTGATTCGTCGGACGCGTGTTGTTTGCTAACTAGGGCCGCGATCTGATTGTTAAGTGATTGGTTTATAGGGTTGTCACTGTACTTGTTTAATTGTCGGTCCCAGTTTTTTCAATCTTTAGACCATATCGAAGGCCTTGTGGCGGTCTAAAACTCCGACACCCGTATTGGACACAATCCTACTAGAACTTACTGTATTTTATACTTTCTTGATATATTTTTGACGATTAATATTTACATCATATCGTGATTTTAGTAAAATAACATAAAAGTAGAATTAAATTATTTATCCAGTATGGTTTTAACCAATAGAATGACAACTATGAAATGTTATTAGTAAATGCGTAATAAAGTGTCTATTATGTCATAAAGAGTCTTCATTAATACCGAATACCTTATTTTTAATAAATTTAATAAATATTTCAAAATAAAACACATAAATTAATACGATAACACAACTCACAGGCGACAACCCTACCTATTACGTAAAGATTCACAAAAAAGGGTCGAGCATTTTTTCCGAGCACACGTGCGCCGGCGCAGCTTCTACATCGAGTATAATATTACGTTGAAATACTGTACCGTAATTGATTGTATTTTTTATTTTTAGCGACTTCAAAAAGGAGTTTTGCAATTGGGTCAAACGAAGCGATGACAAACGAACACAAGAGTACGTGGTTACCAAAATTATTTTGCAACCTTTATTTCCCACTGTTGGGCAAATGGTAACAATTTTAGTTTAGGCCCATCTCGTAGCCAGATTTGGTAGCTAGCTACGAAATGAGAAAAGTGTTTTCCCATCTTGTAGCTAGCTACTAAATGGGAACGATCTATTCGGTAGGTTAGGGGTTTTTTTTTTTACTAGTTAAAATCCTAAATCTTGGACTTTCGAATTCCTATTTCGTAGCCAGCTTCGAATCGGGATTATTTCTCCCATTTGGAAGCTAGCTACCAAATCTGGCTACGAGATGGGCCTAAACCACAATTTTTTTTGTTTTTTTATTGTTAGGTAACTAGTTTGGAAACATTAATGTTTTTGTTATGTTGATACGCTATAATGATTACATTTTTGGTTTTCAATTGAACTACATAGTTAAAATATAAGGGCCAACACTGCGTTAAGCGGGCGCAGGCCGCGGGCGCCCGCGACGGTTCACTTTTATCTGAAACCGCGGCGTGCGCACGCTTATAACGCAGTGTCGGCCCTAAGTATGTCAAACTATCAGCAATATAATAGATATCTACCAATATTTTTTTCATTTCAAGAAATACTCGTAAATCACTCTCCATTTACATTCAGGATATACACATACCCGTAGCTCCATTGCGACACATTGCTTAGAAATTCATACAACATCTTGACTCCGTATAAAGTCAAGTCTTTCCTATATGTCGATGTAATTAATAAACTAATTACTGGCTAATTGACTTTTGTTCGTTTAAGGCAAGTTGTCGGTACAGACAGGTTTGTGGTGTAAAAACGCTAATCTACGTAGATTCTAAACTTTTTAACCAGTCTGGTTTTAGCGTAGACTACTTTTACTTTTATCCTAATGTAATACGCGAAAGTTTGTAAATATTGTAAAAATAAATGTTTGTATTATTTTCTTACTAAAATTGGTGGTCGTATTATTTCTTGCATCTGATAAGCTCATAATTTGGCCTTTGACGAAAACAAATCAAAATTAAAGATGTTTGAAATGTTTGAAACCTACAAAAGCGTAGATCGATAACACACACGTACATATCACAAAACCAAAAAACATTAAATTTATGTTGGGGCTTAAAAAGCTGTATCAATTAAAATTCCGCAAAATGGAAACAAAACCATTAATGAATCTGGAATGTAATCAGGGTTCGCATCTGGTTTTAATATGAAACCGTTATGAAGATATACCGCGTGTCCCAAAAACTGAATTATTGATTGCTAGCAGGTGTCCCAGAGCCTTCGCAAAAAATATAATTTATGTAATAACGCCGCTCGTTAATGTTTTGTTCCGAATATTCGTTAAATGAATGATACATTTGCGTTATTAATATTTTCAATAAGTTTTCAATATACAATTTGTGATTGAATTTGGTAATTGTTTTACAATCGGCTTTTTGTAGAGTAATAATTAAGAATATCTACATATAGAATACGGGAACCTAATCTCATCAAAGAGTTCTAATCGCGCACATACAAGACTCTCAAGACTCTAAAATTAAAGATGTAGGTAATGAAATAACTTATTGCCTAAAGATAGTACAAAAACACTCTATAACTAGTGTCTGTCGTCACCACACTTTGAAACCAAGTAACAAATCAGTCTAATTTAAAACTGTCTAATTTAATTCTGATAGCAATTATAAATGGCCACTTTCAACAATAAAAATTACTACCCAATACTTTCCATTCATTTTCAAACACTTAATTTAGATATGGCACCGCATTTGTAACCACTATAATAATTATAATAAACCAATTTGGTCAGGTGCGAAACGTTGTGTGACTCACTCGGCCGTGTGTCTCGAGTGACGTCATTGTTTGTGGGTCACGGACTTATGTAGGACGGATTCTGTGACCGTGTGTCTGCATTGGATAATATGCATTTTAATTTATTCGATTCGTGGTATCTTAACATAATATCCATTCCCATAGTCTGTACAGCTTGATCCATAAAACAATGTTTTTTGCGCAAGCTTTTAATTTATCATTTGCGGTGCTTTTAATTGGAACTTAAAGTTTGTATCAAAACATCAATCGGAAAAAGAAGCTTGAAATGTTTGACCCACACTTACATGAATAAGTAAAGTAAAATCTGGTCATATACCTATAATAATATGTCTTTTCTGATGTAATAAAATGGTATATTTTTTATAAGAAATTCTTAAAAAAAAAACAATCTTCTTATCAACAATCTTTCCGCTCAATAACATTTTTATTCATATTTTTCTGGAGCAGTAAAAAATTACTGTCAGTTCTGAAGCTTCGATAAGGTAGCGTTAATTTAAAGTTCTATTTTTGAAAAGGTATCTCCTTGATCTTCGGTGAAATTATGAAAACGCTTTCACAGGCGTTAGTTTAGCAATTTGTCATCGCGATCGTCCGCCATCTCTAATTAGCGGTGAAGTGACCTGTCACTTTTGACAGCACTCCAGCAGACATCTGTCATCGCGTAGTTGATTGGCCGTTTTAAGCACATGAAAAAAGGCCGACTGGTTGTTTGTATCATATTTGTCACAACAATAAATCACATTATAAAGTTTTCTAACAATATTAAGTGTGCCTTAAAATGATTTAAATCAAACAAAATTAAAGTGTTCTTTAATGATGGATATAATTTCCGAATTCCTTCGTTGTGGATAGTCGTTGTATAACAACTCGTACCGTTCTAGATAAAAAGTATCTTAATTATCCAAATACTCTAACGTCTAACGATTGAAATTCCTGAGACGACCGTAACCCCCGACACAGTAAGCGTCCTCGCATGTCACTGTGAAAAAGACGAATATGTCAATTATATAAAAATAGTATCATATTATGATCGTTAATCGATATCCTCGTTAGTCCGTTTGTATCAGTCATTATGATGTTTATATCAAAGTCAATGTTTGGCAAAATGCAACGAAATGTTTACCATACTAATGTGATGCAAATGGATAGATCTGCTTTTGATACAATAACATTGGATGGTGGATGATGAATCACACAATGAATTAATGAATTTTCACGAATGTAAAATGGCATGAATAAAAACCTTAAAATATCGTCAATACAGTCACCCTTAGCATCTTTTATAACAACTCTTCGACCTTTAATCTATATATACAGGGTTATTTTAATGTATAAAAATTCGTAACATGGTTCCTAAGCAAAATAACTTCACAACTCTTGTAGTTTGCTCGTACAGACCGATTAAAAAAAAACATCTTGTAATAGTATGGTTTCTATCAAGTAATTTAAAACTTAACAGTCCACTGTTAATTTGCACCTTACATTTTCACATGCACGCACTTTAAACAGCACAATTGTTTTTGTGACTTATGTGTAAAGATCTATGATTGACATTTGTTTGCATTAAAGTAGGTGTTTATGACCTTAAAACTATGATGCCCTTGAATTGTGTAAAGATGTTTAAATAAATTAGTTTTGAACACAATTATGAATAGATCGATGGGATTCCTTTAAAGTCCACGTGTGGGATGAGAATGTGGGCAAAACATAAGCTCAAATACCTATTTTTTTATTACCCTATTAGTTTTCCTTAAGCTTATTAAGATGTATTGAAAAGTGACATGATGTTCGTATGAAACTCACTAGGAACGAAGGAAAAAAGTCAGCTTCAAAATCTCTGGTCGTGTTTGTCTGTCGGTCTGTACGTGCGCACTAATATCAAAAAAATATTGAACAGAATCAATCTTACTGGCGTCTTAACTTTAAGCGAACTCTAATCATATTCTATTGAAACTACGTTTACGGATACTGGCTGTGCCCCGCGGTTTTACCCGCAGCGCCCCCGTTCCCGTGGGAATTTTGAGATTTTTATTCCTTATTTTTCGCTTGTCCTGACAATAAGGAATACAGTGCAGTCGTTCTGAAGTTATGCGCTTACCAACACATTTTGCGATTCATTTTTATATTATAGATTTTTACCTGACGTTTCGGCTCCTTTACAGGAACCGTGCTCACAAGACTCATTAAAATAACCTTTTTAGGTTAAAGTATAAGATTATTATCTCGTCGCTATTCGTAGGATTCAGTTACCTTGCACTTTGATGAATGGCCGACGAGTGACATTGACACTGTTTCACCAAAAGTTGTATAAATCATACATCTGTCACTGTCTTTCGATTGGTTTTGGAATCTAAAGTTAATCGAATCCAATTATTACATATCACTACTAAATATAAAACAAAGTCGCTTTACGCTGTTGTCCCTATGTATGCTTAGATCTAGTTAAAACTACGCAACGGATTTTGATGCGGTTTTTTAAATAGATAGAGTGATTCAAGTATAAAAATAATGTATAAAAAATTCGGGAACGGGCATAACGTGAGTAAAACCCTGGGGCGCTGCTAGTTAATAAATAAACCATCCAGTAATCACTGATCTTCTTGGGTAAGATAATAGGTCTTTGCCCAGCAGTGGAACATGACACAGGCAAATCACATTAAAATTAAGGATACTCCTTATTACAACTCAGTTAAAAGAACACATATTCTCTCAAAATTCATAACAGACAAGTAAAATAAACATTTTTTAAACAAAAATCCCGTAAAATGTAAACCAGGTACAATAATGTCTGTTCTTTGTCAATTGAAAACCCCGCGCCTGTCGAGAGCTCTCCCACTTGTCCACAATTTTATCTCGACTCCGAAATTTTCAAGAACTTATTATCTCGAGCGAATGTTAAATGTCACCTCTTGTTTGTCAAAAATAGATATTTTCCTCCGTCACGGACTTTTTTTTAATTGAATTGTAATGGAGACCGAATTTCATTTTTTTAAGTACTTTCAAATAAAACTTCTCGTTGTTTATTTTCCTGTAAGATAAGAGTTCGGCATTAAAATTGTGGAGATATTATTGTCTTCTAAAATGAGATAATATTGCTTCTATATATAAAAGGCTGTACTGATATCTTCGGTGAGGCGAGAGGCCTTTGACCAGCAGTGGGACGTTAAACGCTAATACTTATGTTTATATTTAATTAAGATTTCGCATTGGCTTCGTTTCGTTATTATCAAACAAAATTATTATGAAGAAATGTCACTTGATAGACGCAGGAAGTCACAATGGAGAGAATATGAAGTGATTACATAATAAGAGATGTGGTGGACATACATATCTAAGTCCAGAAGAAACTATAGAAATATATCTGAAATAAAGTGAACTAAATAACAGCTGACAAAAGCTGTAAAGTATATTTTCTATTCCTTTACTTAAAGAACGTACATGTACTATATGTAACTATATACGAGTATATAAGCTTATAAAGCAACTGTTTGACATTGTGCGTGGGAATTGCGTTGAAAAGTACTTCATACTTTACACTATTTAGTACTATGTCACAGTAAAAAGCGTGTCCGCCGAACTGAACTTAGTTAAAAATCAAAAAGTTTTACTGAGAAAAAGTCCTATGACATTTGCAGTTTGTTGACACAGATGCATTAAACCATATTGTTATTGAAAAAAGTTAAATAAAATTGTTACGGCTACATTTAGAGGCGGAATATTTCAATATTCATTAGGATTTTTGTCAGCCGTTCAAGATTTGGTATTTGGAATCGAACAATGAGAGCGCAGACGATACGAGACGCTGATTGTCAATATTGTTCGGATGTACTCAGCTTGTACTTATTTAGGTAAACTTTCAAAGCTCCAAAAATAGGGGGGTGCTTCATTCGAAATCATCTATTATTTTTGTATGAAAATTTACAATTAAGTAACAATAATCTACAGCAACGTGTGTGTGTATGAGTGTATTAGCCTGTAATGTCCCACTGCTGGGCAAAGGCCTCTCATCCCACTGAAGATCAGTCCGATGAGGAGGATTAGGCAATCACTACGTTTGCGGGTTGGTGATCCCAAACCCGAGGCATGTTTGAAAAGTAGGAAACATGTTTTCGCTAGACCCAGGAATAAAATTATGTCTAGTTATTTTTCGTGTGCACTAATAAAGTTGGGCTTCACAAATCTTTGTAGAGTTAAATGATAGCCTCGGAAGAGCGAAGTATCATTATTATTTTTATTTAGGCTACACTTATGCGGAAAGCTTTTGGTAACGCAATCATAAAATACCTGTAAAACTGCGGGGTTACCTAGTTATTAATCATATTTTAATTCGAGGAAGTGAAAACCAATCATAAACTAACTTCAATTTCTATGTACACTCACGTACAAACTTAATATTCAAATTCAATTATCATAGATATGATGGAGTACAGTCGTAAACAGAAGCCTATTAAAAGATCGACATCACACATCGCACGTAAATTTGCACGACACACTTTTGGCGACACTATTCCGGTCGTAAAAGATTTTACTTGAGGTACAAGTGGTAAGTTTTACGCGGTATTACGATGATGATACAACGTTTACGTAGACATGATCACTAAACTGTATCAAGAGATAGACTCTTATCAAGGAAACAATGTAGGCTTCAACATCAATTCTAAATAAAATGTAAAATATTCAACAATGAATAGGTACTGTATAGATCGTCCGGTATTCGCCCGCAGATAGGCACTCGCAAATTCCATGATCTTTTTTATAATTAGATTGTTATATTTTCTTTGACAAATATTGATCTTTAAACGAACAATTATTTCATAATATTATATGTAATCACCAGAAACGTCTATGTCTATAGGTACTCGGTACCGCTTATGAGTTGCGCCCTAACTTTCACGACTGAATTTTTGCCGCGTGATCTCATTCAGCCTTGGATGCATCATATCCATCGTTCTTGTACCTCAATAACTGTCATTTTGTATGCACATTACAAACTGTACTGTAATAACTACTACCCGCAAACTATCCTGTCACTCTCATAAATGTAACAAATATTTATGTAGCAGTTTGGTCACTGTGGCGTTTATTATTTTCGAGCATATTATTGTGTTAGAAATGTAATATTTTCACATAAATCTTGTCGAATATATTACGTGTGTGTTTGGTAGAAATATATGGTAGATTTGAAATAAATACCACCAATACAATAAAAAATAATCTTTATATTATGTTTTAATATATTACAAAAAATATTTAAAATACCAAGAAAAACAACGACGTGACACGACATATAGAAACACAATTTTGTCATCCCGATAGACACCACTGAACCAATTTTCAGTGCCCTTTTAAGTAGGTATAAAATTAGCTAGTATTGCACAATATATCTATCAAATATAGTAGTGTGACTGAGACCACCCAACCTGAATGAAAATCAATGTTTATTGGCCGATATATTGCACATCGCATGTATTTATGGTTCGACGATGTTTCACCGATGTGTCATCAAAGTCTCATTTTACGTGCGGCAAGTACGTGGTAAAACGCCACGATTTTTTCTTGTTGACGATTTTCCTTTGGATTTGCACTGAAGATTGAACGATAATTGATAAACAATTGAAATTTTCATTCTATATCTAGTTTGCGCCAGCTAGATTATTTTCTAAATAATAGACGCCTGAATAAATACATAATGTCAACGAATTCCAGACAGGAATAAAATAAAAAAATAAGGTAGGTAATATTTATTATTATGACTTTTACTAATAAAGACAACTTGCCCTATTTTAAAATATTTTTCCTTTCTCAAAATCATCCCAATAATCCTAAAAAGCTGTTTCCTTTGAAGATGCACTATTATAAATCTCTTAATATATCTACAACCGGAGATAACCCTTTAGTTCGTCTGTTTGTTTACTAAAACACGCTCTCGGCAGTAAAACGGGAGCATTTAATGGGTTTTATTTCAGTTTTATTATTAATCCTCTTAAAGCTATGATTGGTTATTATAGTTTTTAACAGAGTTCTTAAAGACGTTTATCATCGACTAGCAGCGCCCCGCGGGTTTACCCATGTTGTCCCCCCCCCCCCCCTTCCCGTGGGAATCTCGGGATGAATGATGGGATAAAAAATACCCTATAACCTTGTCGTAGAATGTGGCAATCCATTACAAAAATTATTTTTCAAATCGGTTTGGTAGTTTCTGAGATTAATCTGAAGACACAAACAAACAGAATTACAAATTTTACCTCTTTATAATATTAGTATGTATAATAAATTCGATGATCACGCTTATCTTACTCACTGTACCT
This sequence comes from Cyclophora albipunctata, assembly GCA_963082685.1. NCBI lineage: Eukaryota > Metazoa > Arthropoda > Insecta > Lepidoptera > Geometridae > Cyclophora > Cyclophora albipunctata. The sequence goes on along the minus strand of OY720116.1, from coordinate 10,585,018 downwards.
ATTGCACCTAGTATTGACAGCCTCCGTGGTCCCGTGGTTTGAGCGCCCGGCTCACGACCCGGAGGTTCCGGGTTCGATTCCCGGTGGGGATATCTCACATAAATCTCTTTGTGAGACTTTCCTCAGTTTGGTTAAGGCATTGCAGGCTGAATCACCTGATTGCTCGAAAAGTAAGATGATTCCGTGCTTCGGAGGGCACGTTAAGCCGTCGGTCCCGGTTACTTTCTACGGATAGTAGTCGTTACTTGAGCCATGTCAGAGGCCTTTGGCGGCTCAATAACTCTGATATCAGGATTGGTCAGGTTGGCCATCCACTAGATCTAGATCGATCCTCGATCTAGAAGATCCTCGATCTAGAAGAAGACCTAGTATTACGTTTCTTATGTTTATGATTGGGTTTCCGACATCACTATGTATAAGACAAAAAACAACGGGAAACCACATGCAACAACATTAAACTAAACCCACATTATAACTGAAGTTAACTAAATTAAAGTTAAGTAAGCGTTATGATAACATTCTCTAATCTATGGATTAACGTAACGGCCAGTTTCCGTTTCCTCTCAACTGTCAACTGTCAGAATTAACGCCAAATAGATTCATTATGTTGCCATGTGATTAAAACTTTTATGATTTTATTTTTTTATATTTGGGCTAATATTTGACACAGTTCGAAATATGATAATATTCATTTAATAATGTTTTATCTGCATATACGATTAGACGTTCCTCATACATAAACGGAGGGATAAAAACGCCAAAATATACGACAAATTGGTACCCTTAATTGTAAAATTTTTACTTACAAAAATGATTCTTATATTATGTATATCCGGAAAATAAGAGACCGGAACTAAATATTACCTGAAACAAAAAATAAATTCTGTAACATGCAACTTTTTTTAATGAAACAAAAAACCCTTTTGCTAAGAAATCAAAAAGTTAAGCTCGATCTATAATGAACACAGACACGGAGATATCGGGGTTTATAAAACACAGTCTCTGCTTCACATATTCTCTCAACACAATATATAACTACTATCGACGAAGCTCTTCAGTCAAAACTACTTTTGACTGGTAGCTTTATTTGACTACAACACATGCTCACACACAGCGTAGGTATACACAAGGGTGTAACCACAAACGAAAGCTACATAATACTTAACGTTATTAACTTTTTGGAACCCATATGGCCAGTTAACCATCGACTCTAAACTTCGATAATTTGCGGTTTCGACCGATATCCTTTACATTCTGTGTTTAGTGCATGTCCGGTCAGCTGCCTTTAAATAGATTCCATTATAATGGTTTCGGAGGCTATTGTGCTACATTTTGTGGTTAGAGGTTAGAAATTCAAAGGCTATCTTGCAGGTAATGTTGTATATTGGATGTATGTGGGTCGTTCCATCGTTTCGTACAAAAAACATTTCCAGGTCTTCCTACCCGTGAATTTATGAATAATTGAAATATTAATAAAGGCGAAAACTAGTGTAAATGGTTGATTTAAAAGTTGCATGTTTTATATTACAAGATTATTGAAAATATTTTTCAGGAAAGTAAAAAAACTGCATCGAATTTCATTACCATCTGCTTCCAAGCACGGACCTCGACCGGGATGTTACTATTTACTCTCGTAAATTTCAGTAGACTGTTTAAAATCATACGTATTATTAAAGGTAACAGTCTAACCTATGCATTTAAACACCTAATTTTAAAAAAATATGGCGTTATTAACAGTAAAAAGGCCATTTACAAATTGTCACGCGAAAAAAGTCATTACCATCCATGTTTACAATTTTTCGAATTTTGTAGGTATTATACGAGACATCGCGTTCGGTTCGAATGGTATGCGTTAAAACGGTCAGTTGTCCGCTACGCGCGGAGCGGGAAGGTCATGCCCTCGTCAGTGTCGTAGGTATATTGATTCCACGTAACGATTATAGTGCTTCGTCCACAAATTGTTTCATCACATTCCATCGATTTAAATAACAACTACAGTAAGTAGACTTTATTTATTTGCTAGCATATATTTACCCCTAAAACTAATTTAAAAATTATATTAGTATTTAACTTGTACTATAGTTAATAACAATTATATCAATAAGAAACATTCATTTCTTCATTCATCTCCTCTTCATTACCATCTTTCCTCTCCACATTTTTGAAGGATGGTAATGAACAGGTTTTGGAAGGTAATTAATAAATTTCATTATTAATTTTTTTATAAGTTTAGATGATTTTATTTACATACATATTTACGTATATGTAGATGAGATAAGTTATAGAATCACAGTAGTATACTTTATTTCAGAATCAATATGGGGAAACCACGCAAGAAGTTAAGCAGAGAAGAAAAGCTTGCAAAAGATAGGTTACGAAAACGTGAAAAATATGCAAAAATAAAAGAAAATACCGAGCTATATTCTATACAAAAAGAAAAAGAAAGAAGCAGATATTTAGAAAGGAAAGAGAAGAATAAGATTTGCAGTATTAAAGAGATGACTCCTAGATCTCAGCGAGAACAAAGAAAGCGCTGGCGGAAAAATTCACAGAAGTACTTAGAAAGAAAAGCAGAGAACAACAAAATAAACTTGATATTATGTGAAAATTCTCCACTCCAGAGTGATTGTGAAAATATAGAGCCCCCCAGACCAGATCCTTTGGAGCTTGCTGAACCAGGTCCAAGCCAAAATATGCCTGATCGAGTTGTGGATCAAATGTCTCTCGCAAAGTTAAAACTTAGGCGTTTACGTTATAATCACATAAAAATAATAAAAAGACTTAAAGATAGAATTGACAAATTAGAAAAAGAAAAAGATGTTTTACGAAAACGTACTATTGAAACGCAGAAGGTGTGTGACACTGTTGAAAAAAGGGTTGACGAAACATTGTCTGACATTCAGACAGAAAAGAAGAATGAAATAAAAAAGAAGCTGCTGTTTAGTGAAATTCTGTCACAAAATCTGGAAGAAGGCTACAAAACTGCTGATAAAAAAGACAAGCGAAGCTTTGTGGATACAATTATCAAAGATGATAAGAAATTCAGAAAATATAAATTGCTACATAAATTACCATTTAATTTGAGACCAAAATCTGTGGAAATGAAGACTAAAAAAGTATTGATTAATAAAATAAGGGCATTTTTTGAAGAAGACACAAATAGTAGAGTTGCAGCAGGTAAAAGAGAATTCATAAAGAAGGCAGGTGAGAAGAAACAAAAACGATATTTAACAGATAATTTAAAAAACTTGCATGGTAAGTTCATTAAAGAACAATGTAAAATAAGCTATTCAATGTTCTGTAAATATAGACCAATTTGGGTAGTTTTCCCTAAACCAGATCGTGATACTTGTCAATGTAAACTTCATGCGAACGTTGATCTCTTAATTAAAGCTATAAAGAACGTGAAAATTATCACTGAAAACTCAGGAACAGATGTTATTAAGAGCTTATGTTGTGATGTGGAGCAGTCATGTTTGCAACGAACTTGTAAATTATGTCATAACAAAGTTTTAAAGTATAGTGAATTTCATAATAATAAAAAAATTACATTTTATCAATGGGTTGTAGAGAAAAAACCATACATAGTAAAGGACAATATACAAAAGATTAAAATAGTCTCAATAAAAAAGAAATTTGAGGATTATCCGCGTAATGTCATCTGCCAATTAGAATCAAATTTAGATTCATTTCTTAAGCACAATCTTAATATTATTGTGCAGTATAAAGTGATAAAAGACCTAAAACAAACTTTGCAAGTAAATGAGATATTAGTCCATATTGATTTCAGCGAGAATTATTGTTTAAAATATAATCAGGAAATACAATCGTTTCATTTTGGAGGCAGTAGGGAACAAGTATCTTTACATACAGGGGTCGTCTATTACAAAGGGTGTGATGGTGGAGCACTTGAAACCAAATCTTTTTGCACAGTTAGCAATTGCTTGCAACATGATGCTAAAGCCATATGGGCTCACCTGAGACCTATTTTACACACGATCAAATCTTTAGTGCCCTATGAAACAGTTCATTTTCTATCCGATTCTCCTTCAAGCCAATATCGCAATAAGTTCATTTTTTATTTGATCACAAAATTTAAAAATATTAATCCAAATATAAGTAAAGTGACTTGGAATTACCAGGAATCCGGTCATGGCAAGGGAGCTCCAGACGGTATTGGTGCAGTAGTAAAACGGACCGCCGATAATTTTGTGAAATATGGAGGAGATGTTGGTTCTTTTGAAGATTTTTGGGCTTTGGTTACAAAAAATATATCTAACGTTCATTTTGAGATGATAACTGAAAGCGATATTAAAGAAGTAACATTACCGCCTAATATTCCCGGATTCAAAGGCACTATGAAAGTGCATCAAATTATTTGGACAGCCAATAGTATAAAAACTATAACTTTGCGTAAACTAAGTTGTTTTAAATGTTTTGATTTTCGAATTAATTGTGTACATAATACACATTTAGGAGTTTTATGTTTTGATGATTGTAACGAAAATGAGATCAATTTAGGTGTTGAACGTGATCAAAATGATGATGAGTATCCATTAAGTGTAGATACGTCCTTAATTTTAAATAACATGGATGATTCAAACGTTTTCCAAAATTTACAACCTTTAGCAGGCCCAATTGATTTACAGCTATCTCCGTTAGTTAATGTGGCTGCATCTACGTCTGAGGTTAAAACGCCTAAAGTTACAATTTTATCTGACGTAAAATTAAGTTGGGAAAATCGTAAATTTTATAGAAAACTAAGAGAAAGTCTAGTTCCAAAACGATTAACAAAAGCATTTAACTCTGAACACCAAAGGCATTTCGAATCATTTATCGATTTGAAGACTGATGTGCCAAACGAAAATTATGATAGTGATATGGGTGGTAATAAACGTAATGAGGACTCGGATGACAGTGACACTTATAGTTTTTTTTAAGATACTTACGATTTTGGTATGTGCACTCGCCTGCCAAGACTGAGGTCCCGGGTTCAATTCCCAGGTCGAGCGAAAACATGTTTCTTACTTTTCAAACATGGCTCGGGTTTGAGATCACCAACCCGCATTAGGCAAGCGTGGTGATTACGCCTAAAAAAACCTCCTCACTGTACTTATATCTTCAGTGAGATGAGAGGCCTTTGCCCAACAGTGGGACATTACAGGCTTTTTACTTTTTACTTTTTTTTTTACGATTTTGACCGATTATATTTCTGTTTTGATAGTTGATTGTTTATATAAAAATAGTAAAACCGTAATTTTTGATTGTTACATATTAAGTATTTTTAATATTATTTTGTTTTATTTGACATTTAATTAGACTTCAGTTAGAAGTCTCAACCTTCTTGGCACCAAATGCCGCGATATCTATACTAATATTATAAAGAGGTAATATTTGTAAGTTTGCTGGTTTGTTTGTTTGTTTGTATGTTCGAGGTAATCTCAGGAATTATCAGTCCGATTTGAATAATTCTTTTTGTATTAGATAGCCTCATTCAACGGAAAGGTTATAGGCTATTTTCATCCCGAAATTCCCGCGGGAACGAGTACAACGCGGGTAAAACCGCGGGGCGCTGCTAGTTATATATAAAGACATTACTTTTAGGAGGGTTATTAATAATTATGTTCAGTTAACTTTTTTGAAATATTTTTATGTTGTTGAGTTCTTTAAGTTTTTTTAATGGTTTTTAAGTAAAGTGAATATTGTGATTTTGCATGTAAGACCTGAAAATAATGATATAAGTTCCTATTGTTGTTGTTTACCTAGCTTTAATGATTAATTTTTATTTTTTGAAATGCAAATTTAAAAAACATATTTTTATTAACCTATCTTTTTTTATTGAACTGATAACAAAGTCTGAATACTAATAAATGTTGATTAATAATATCTTATTGCTTTTATTTACATTTACACCTATGTTTACTGTTATTGTGGAGTAGGTATTTCATTACCATCTGCTTTAAAAATTACCGTCCTAGCCCGATTCATTACGCTCCTTTCTTTAGTCATTACCATCCTAGCCCAATTCATTACGCTCCTTTCTTTAGTCATTACCATCCTAGCCCAATTCATTACGCTCCTTTCTTTAGTCATTACCATCCATGCATTAAATTTCAGTGACCATTTTCTCGGTAACTAAACCAGATAAAAGAGTGCCTTATGGTTTTTCAGAATCTATTGACTAACTATATTTGATTATGTACAAAAAAATAAAGAAAATGAGCAATTATTTTTTTTCCTTCAATACAATGTTTTTTGCATGAAACCACGGAACGACCCATGTAGTAATATTTATAGGCGATAGCTATTATAGAGGTCCTAAACTTACGGTTTATATATTTATGAAATTCGAAAACTCGGAAATTATCTTCAAAATAGTCCTTCGAATGTACAGCGATTTTTAGGGCCGAAACTGCGTTAAGCGGGCGCATGCGACGGTTCACTTTGTATCCGCTTAACGCAGTTTCGGCCCTTAGGGTTCGTTTTCGTTTAAGCGAAGTGGAGTTGTGCAGAACTCAATCGACTAATCACAAAGCATAACGAAAATATTTTGTCAATGTCAATGTCTTGTTTGACAATTTCTATACGTAGTGATCGGTAGAATAAGCTTCGCAAACTCTGCTCTGCTTAAATTTGAACTCACCCTCAGTATCAGTAACTAAATTACATTATTCTAATGATACGGAAATTGGACTTTCTTTCTTATATAATAATCAATAATAAAGAAACGGTTAATAATTTAAAAAGTAAATAACTTGACTAATTGCTACACCATCAAGTTTCATTATTTTATTACCACCCGTGTGATTAACATTCGCGCACAACAATGTTAGGAATGGCATTTTTTACTGCAAATTCTTCCCGGGACAAGTTACACACGATGACAACTTGACGTAAAGCTTGCCCTAGAATGTATCGCAATTTCTCTTTGTCATTGTATCTTCACTTAGGAGTTTCGAATTGTTTATATGATGTTTTTGATGTTTCATTGCTAATAAATATAGCACTGCATTTATACGTGTTGTACATCGATTTGGAAAATACGAAAGTATGTCTGTTTGTTTCGCTTTCTCTTTCAACCTACCTAAGGGCTGAACGGATATTAATATTTGTAAAAGGTTTGTTTTGTTTAACCTCTTCTAGTGTGTCTCGTATGAAGTCGTATGTTATTGAGTCAAAGTGGACAAACCAGCGGATAGATTAATAAAGTATTTGTATTAAAATGTATGAAACTGACGTAATTACTGGAAGGCCTTCACTTATAAAGGGTTTCGATGCGAAAGGTTAGACTAAGTCAACAGTTAAGATAGAGATTTAACTACTTTGACATAATACTGTGAAAAACATCTAGCTACAAATGATTTTATGTTTGTATGTTTGACATAACTTGAAGTAAATTATTTTATGTATAGGGTTTTGAAAAAGACACACCTAAAGTTAATTTACATTGTTTCATAACTAGGTTCTGCCTTTGCTTCTATCGCCTTCATTTATAAGACTTGATAAAGTTATACTTAAGATACACTACGTAAGTATAATTTCTATATTACGACTTATCCTTAGTATATTTTTTGGAAGGTAGTACTGTTTTGCAGTTACATACTATATCATCATTTAAAAACAATTATAACCATAAATCCTAATTTAAAAGGCTATAAAACTAATATTTGCATGTAAATTAATAGGAGAATGACAATCTTGTTGATCTCAGATGACATCACTGGCACCTTTATATCAGAGCTGATGTTCAGGAAATGACGCGATGACAATTGTCATGACAACATGTCATTTGTATTTTTACAATCAGTTACATCATTACTATGATATTTGTTAATGGCCTACTCTATGAGTCAAGTTTCTTGATTCTATAAAGACTTTTAAGGACATTAAGCTTTTTTATTTATATTATTATTTAATAGATTGTTTGTAAGAACTTACGCTGAGAAACTATGAATGGAAAAATAATATTGAAATATTATGTTTTTACATCTTTTGCACTTACTTATATGTATTTATATATATGCTTAATATAAACGTTAAGTTTAGTTGAGGCACCTTAACTATGATGACGCCATGCGATTAAGCTTAATCCTTCTCACTGTTCTGATATCTTTAGCAAGCAAGCATCTTATAAGTACTTTTGTAATCAAGCCCTTTACGTTTGAAAACATTAAGGCTTATTTCTCACTCTTTCAACCCTTCTTCACAATACATATTTATTAATATGTGTTTACCATAGACAAACCAGTTTCTTTCAATAACTCATTCAAAATAATCCCTTCTTGTAATCTTTGAAAGGAAGCCATTTAAAATATCCCCTATTAACGAATCTTCAAGAGAAACAAAAGCAAATGTTCCAATAGACCCCAGCCGGTTATCAACGGTGTTAAAGTGACAGTAATTTAAGATGACGTATTACAATTTACCCCTCACGTAACACTACAAAGGAGGTGTAATATTTGGACCCCATTTACGAAATGACAACGCATCTGTCCACACGCTTTATTTGACATTGACATTAATGTCAGTTTTTGAAATTGGAATACTGGTAATGTGTTCTATTTATTGACAGCGGGGTGTCGTGGTACGTTAACACTTTTGATGTTGTATGTACCTTTTTTATAAAATGAATTTGGAGATGCGGTCCGGTTTCGTTCAAAATAAGTTTATATTATTACTAGCTGCGCCCCGCGGTTTCACCCGCGTTGTACCCGTTCCCGCGGGAATTTCGGGATGAAAAATAAATGTTGTCCGATTCTCAGGCCTACCCGATATGCACACAAAATTTCATGAGAATCGGTCGAGCCGTTTCAGAGGAGTTCAACCACGGTACCTGTTCCCGCGGGAATTTCGGGATGAAAAATAGATGTTGGCCGATTCTCAGACCTACTCAATATGCTCACACAATTTCATGAGAATCGGTCAAGCCGTTTCGGAGGAGTACGCGAACGAACACTGTGACACGAGAATTTTATATACCTATAAGAAGATTATCAACCATTACTGTTCCACTGAATACAATGTTTTTGTTTCATTTCAATACCAAAGGGAGATAAATTAATGGTTCTTTATTCTGAGAGAACTATAAAGGGGTTGTGTCAAATATCCAGCGCTGGTCTTTCAGTGCTTATTAGACCACTGCTTACCAGCGCCGAGTTTAAAGACCCGATATGCCAAACCACCACCGATAAACGCTGAACTCTGACAGACGTTGGTAAGCGCTGGTGTTCAACATTCAACAACGTAGACTACCAACTAATAAAACATACTAAGCCCGAATAGCCAAACGTTACTAGTAAAAGGTACAGTTTCACAAGGTTTAGAAGCAAGTAACTCCTTATTTGACCGGTGTTTCAGTATTTTTAAGTATTCAGTGTTTTTGAATGCTTTGAAAATGTTTGAGTTTTCCGAGGATAATCACTCATTTTATATATGTACGTACAAATCTATACTAATCTATACTTAATATTATAAAGCTGAAGAGTTTGTTTTGTTTGTTTGTTTGTTTGTTTGTTTGTTTAAACGCGCTAATCTCAGAAACTACTGAACCGATTTGAATAATTCTTTCACTGTTAGATAGTCTATTTATCGAGGAAGGCTATAGGCTACATTTTATCCCGAAATTCCCACGGGGACGGGCACAACGCGGGTAAAACCGCGGGGCCCTGCTAGTGTTTCATAATTTTGTCTTCAAAAACATCCTAGTATCGTATATTACAAGATACAAAAGTACTACTAAAACGTCCAGCAGGTCAACTGAGCCAGCTGTCAAACTAAATTGATTTACGGCCGTTTGTCAAATTGTACGGTTTAAATATTACACTGTGACATTCCTCGTACAATTATGTGTGTGGATTTGTCAGTTAAAATTCATCACGTTACGGTTGTAGTTAAAATAAATTCTGAGCTAAACTTGGGTTTTTTTAAATACTAGCAGCGCCTCGCGGTTTTACCCGCGTTGTGCCCGTTCCCGTGGGAATTTCGGGAATTTTTTTACATAAAAACCTTCCTCTTGAATCACTCTACCTATTACAAAAAACCGCATCAAAATCCGTTGCGTAATTTTAAAGATAAGCATACAGACAGACAAACAGACAGACACGAAAAAGAGATTTCTTGTGAGATAAAAAAGTTGACCAGGGATTTCTGCGTCAGGGAGTTAAAAAATAAGAATAAATACCTATGTCAAGATAAGGAGATTCAGAAAAATAATTTAAACTTAACACCCACGGCTAAGTTTGTTTATTGGAATCTAACCAATAATCTGTTATACAACATTCACACAAACAATAGGTATTGACTTATGTTTGGTATCTACCTAACGTTACTACTCTGTCGGCATTACACAAAATATTATCACAAAAGAAAGGCACTGAAATGATAAAAATATATGTATATAAAGTCATCGAAAACTCTTATCAGTTTATCGGGACATTTCTCGGAAACTTTGTATCGATTCGAATGAACTCATTTATCGGGAGATAGGTTTGGATCGATCGGTATCTATCTCTGAAGGTTACTCGTGCATCTAGCCTACATCTCGATGGGCTCGAGATAGTACTGTTACGCTAGTACTTTCCTTTTACTTAAAGTAAAAGGTTTGCGACTTATGAACTTAAACGAGTGGTGGTTATTGAAATTGAGATAGTTTACAAGCTTGTAAGTTAACTGTGAGTTACCATAAGAAAATGTTTGAAATTTGACACGTATGAAGTATACTGGTTTATTAATATAAGCGAACACTACTCATTTTGAATCGAAACATTTTTACCTGAAGTTTCGGCTCCTTTACCGGAACCGTGGTCATATAAGAATGTGACCAGTCAGTGTATCCGTAAACGTAGTTTTAATTCAAAACGTATCAAGTAACCGGACGCCTACAATAACACGCGAATTCTACTAAACTAGCCACCTTACGGCTTGTAAACTCGCTAAATTTAAATTACGTCTCAGCTCCTCTTCTAATCTCCAAACCGCAGCTTGTAAACTAGCTCAATTAAACAATGCTTTTAGGCCAGCGCTACATTTGACGGAATCAACAATGTGGATCTTCGTGCAATGCAGTCTTCATTCAATTTACAAATACCGTTCACACTAGGCAGATGATCGGTCGGTCCGTCAATTTGTAAATTATATGCAAGAACATGTATTGGCGTTCCGTCAAGTGTAGCGCTGGCTCAAACACTTTTTAAACCGTTTCTCAAAGTCAGCCACGCAGGATAATCTTAGAATGCAATCTCGGTATAAAATAAGCATACATTAGTACATCGTTAGGAGGTATCCTTCGGCAAATCTCGTCTCAATGACTTCTCGGAAATATGTTACATCGTATACAAATACCTTTTATATACGCCTTTAACAATGTTAAACAAATTAAACACGCCTCTTAAAGAACACAATTTATAATTGTTTCCAAAAGATTTAGAAAAAGAATACATTCTTAGCTCTTTAAATGTCGGTTTATCATTATCAATGATAACATCACTGTTTAAATTGTTTTAATCGTTAGACCATATCGGAGACCTTAAGCCGACCTAAAAACTCCAACACCAGGGTTGACCACTAACCTTCTGAGTTTAATTTTTACCATTCCTTTAGCTCTTACCATTCCTATTGTGTGCTCTAAAAAGATCCCTAATATTGTAGTTTTCTAATTTCACACACGGGAGAATAAAATGAAGAGAGAGAGAGAGAGTACAATATTCATAGTTATAGCTCAGTTTATTAACTTCAGTCAAACGTTTTGAAAACACATTCGTAACGTTTACCCAAATTCTATTCATCACCAATTTCAAGGTTCACATCTTCATACAATATCCGTAAATACAAAATTAACGGCAGAAAAATTTACATCACTATAGAAACATTACAATATTAATAAAATAAATTATGACAAATCACTTTACGAATATGATTTTTGACACATTTGTGCGTTAAATAACTTTTTAGACGTCATTTATATGATTACTTAATTTAAACTTTTAAGGCTTTTTGATCGCTTTAACTGCGTAGTTTTAAAATGAAATATATTTAATACGAATAACTGCAGAATAATATTCATATTCATGATAATAACATTATCATAAAAGTGCTACAGGCAAAGTTAGAAAAGTTGGAAGAATATTTGTTACTGCAAATATTCTTTTCAACATACGAACATAATCGAATATTTTAAACTTAAAATACCGTCTGAAATTTTATAATCATTATTCTCGGTATTTATGTAACCAATTATGTTTATGTAAATTTACTGTCCCACTGCTGGGCCAAGGTATCCCCAAATTCTCTATTCTGTGCCTCCAATCCCTATTGGTAAAGTTATATTTAGTATAATTATTTTTAAATATAGCATGTCACGTAAATATTTGTATACAATAGAATAGAGAAAGGATACTTATACTAGAAAAAACTTTTTTAAGAATAAGGCTGTAAGTAACCATGTAACAATCTTTAATAACATCCATACGTTAACCGTATAATGCATTTAGTCAAAACAATTTCATATTATGTCTATTTCACATAAAGTTTAACAAAATATTATTAAAAAGCAATACAAGGCACTCAAACAATTTAATTAAAAGATGAGTTTATTACCCAATAATTTCAGACCAATCCAGTTTTGTGCATAAATTGGGAGAAAAATATCTGGTGAGCAAAGTATTGTTATTCAATATCATTAATTACGAACATCTATCCTTGATCATCCAAATAATAAAATAACTTTTTAAACAAAATACCAACTTTCAAAACAAGGTTTTTATAACAAACACTGATGTCCTAAATTGGTGAAAAATGAGACCATTCATAATTTTCAGAAATACCTACTAAGATAAGATAGATAAGAATTTTCGAAATCGGTACAAAAGCGACGCAACGGTGATATGATGTAAGAAACATTTTTAAATCTACACGAATTTTAAACCTCCACCCGACCTTTGCAGTCGGTTAAAAACACGCTGAAATACCTATTACAATTAATAGCACATATAAACTCAAATTATTTTCAGAGATTATGAAAATAATATTAAGTATTTATTTATAAACTTTTATCAGTAATAATATCGGATATCGCATAATTGTATTTTTAGCCAAACGTAATATTTATTAGAATAAAGTCACAATCGAGTGTAACTTTAGGACACCCATAGTATTGTTATGATAAATGTAAATACAAATATAATATGTATAATAAAATTCGGACAAGTAAAAGTACCGAAATGATAGTGATAATCGTCAGGCCTCTTTCATTGAATACAGTATATTTTATGTTCAGTCCTTTAAAAAGCCGCATAGTTAAATTCATTGTTGAATTAGAGAACTTTGAAATTGAAAGTTTGAACGATACAATTAACTGGCGTCTATTGTTTTTTGAAAATAATTGACAAATAGGTAGTTTTAGAAGATCCATCGACTGAAAAACTAGAAAACATAGGCAAACTTTAAGTGCAAGTAACCCAGGTTTAATTAGAATGCTACGTTCTTTTATTAATGTTCATATCACGTTAATATCATTAAGTAAACATAAAAAACAATGCTACACACTCAATAAAAACCTTCATAACAATTAAAATTGTTTCCAACCGAAATTTAGGTAAAATAATAATAAGATGTCTACGCACTATTACGAGGAAAAAAAACTATAAAATAAATTATAGTAATACCTTTAGATAAAGCCGGCAATTAGAACCACAGAAGCACTATTCACAAACACAGTTAAATAAAACGTATCGTTTTATTTGGTGATAAATACGCCGGTTTGCGAGAGAACGCGCGTGCGTTACCAACGGCGGGCAGAGTTCGACTGAGCTTCGAATTCCAACCAAATTCAAATGGACCGGTCCAATGAAAAGAGTTTTCTTTTCAGCCTGCTTCAGTATGAAGTCATGCTCGGTAATTGTTTTGGAATGTTTAAATAACATTCCCGATGAACTAACTTTGAAATTAAAATTATGTCACTTTATCTAATGACATAATTTCCGACTCTTTTCCGACTATTGTTGATAAAGAAAATTACTTCTGTTTGCGTTACTCATTTTTTGTTGATTAGAGATTATACTAATTTATTTTATTGTAACTTTTAATTGAGAGAGTTTTCGAGCTGCTAGCCGGAGGGTTAAGAATAAGAATAAAATAAAGTTATTGCCAAAATTAAAAATTACATGTACACAAAGAGAAAAAATAAAAATACGAGGCACTTGACAAACGGCTGCAACTCTGCTGTTGCTCGCTGTACGGGACGGATCCCGCACGGCGCTGGTTTTCTGTTGCCGCCTGCTCCCTGAGGTGAAGCATTCATTAGATCAGGAGACAAGCGAATAAATGGCATTAGTGACATGTTATTAAACTCGCCGGCTGGCAACTAGTAAACTCGCTCAATCTGAAACTCCTTTTGCACAAAATGGGTTTGTTTCCAAGGATCCTTGGATCAGATGCATTATTAGTTAATTTTTTAAAGTTACATCATATATGTAGGTACTCGTAGATTATGACGATCATCATATCTATTGTCAGCAGTGATGTTATCATTGATAATGGTAAAGTAAATTATTAGAATTAGTAGATAGAAAACTTATCAGAGTATCATCCTATGATATTATTGTTTTGACGACTACAAACGTATCGTCAAGAAGTCTTTAGTACAAAGTTCGTTCCAACTTTGTGTATCCCATACGGTCCACAGGCGACAGCGACGAGCGGTGCGAGTTAAATCGATGGCGACTACCGATTATCTATCCTAATATAATAAAGCTGAAGAGTTTAGACTGAAGAGTTTGATGTTCTCTTTGTATGCATCAGAAACTACTAAGCCGATTTGAATTGTTCTTTTTGAATTGGATATTCACAGTGAACGGAATGACTATTTTGCACCTCGAAATTCAATCAGGCACAACACAGGTAAAGCCGCGGGGCGCTGATCGTTATTTAGAACAGTAATAGGTATTTATTTTAAGTTAATCAAATTTCGATTTCATCTTCTTAAAAAAGTTCACATAATCGCTGTCACCATCACCTAACACCTTTACTCTGCCGACACAAACGACAAATCCTGATATTAAATCACTACTTAAACATAAACTAGGGTTGACCACTAACATTCACGAACTTACATAACTACCTATAGGTAGAGTTAAAAAATAATAAGAGTGATTCCATTTTACTATTAATTGAAACGGACGTTGATGTCATATTATTATTTGTTCAAACGGGAACTTACGTACGACGGAGGTTACTGTTGAGTTGAGAAGAGTGATTCCAGCCTAACACTTTCCTGTCCATAGGATCATTCTATTCTTTTTGTACTCCCTTTGTACTTTAAACCGATTTTGGCTATAAAAAGAGTTGTCTTTCGGGCCTTAGTAGTAAATAAGATTTCGGTTGATTACTTAAGATTTTAACTCATAGAAATTCCATCGACAAGAGTTAAAAGCTCTTATGTTTAAGAATTAAACGAATTGAAGAATAAAATTAAGGCCGGCCCGGGACTATCCCGTACCCAAAACCATTTTATTTATTTAATTTTAAAATAGGTCGAGTATCGGTATTACTTTTCTTCTATGTTTACGGTACGCATAGTTTGTAAGCGATGACCAATCGTATGTGATGATTTTATTACAAACAGTATCACTGAAAGAATGTGTAAATATAAATAAATATTTTTGAAGAAGTCATTATGGTCGAAGTACTACTAGCGAAGTTTTATTGGTCGGCTTTTTTTTTGTAGTAGATTTAACTAAAGTATTGTTTGTGTAACTGTAAATACGCGTAGAATCTATTTATTTCCGAGTCGTGTTGCCCAAGTGGGTAGGGCGCCGCCTTCCATTCCGAAAGTCGGAACCTGCGGCTTGGTTATCAAAACACATACCTTTTATATATATACATACCTAATTCATAAATTATCTATGACTAAAACATAGTTATTAAGAGTTTCGCCTCTTTTGCTCTTTGGAGAATAACATCTGTCAGAAAGAGACGAACCATTTGGTAGCTAAAATGATTTTTATGAATAAGGCATCATGTGTACTGTGGGTACGGAGTCGAGAGGATCTATGCTTACCCAGCACTAACCCTTATTTACCTAACTTACCCAGTAATTATGTGATAGCTCGCCGCGCCCGGTGTTACCCGCTTGTACCCGTTCCCGCGGGAATTTCGGGATAAAATGTATCCCATGTGTATTCTGATGTATATTTGCCTTATATTACTTTAAGTATTTTTCAAACTTTCGCTATTTTTACTCACAGTAAAAACACTTACTTTGATTTCCCGACGTTTGAATTTTTTTACTTACTAAAACAACCTTCTGTGCCGCGAAAAACTCCGTAGTGATACGTCAATAATACTATACAGTTTTTTAAAACTCCGTTTAGTAGTTCTTGCACGAGAGAGTAACAAACAAACCTCCTTACATACATCCATCCTCACAAACTTTCGCATTTATAATATTAGTAGGATAATCTCATAAAATATCTTTTTGTAATTTTAAACCCTGATTTGAAACTGTAGCCACATGGGTAGTGACAATGTGACTTTGTTGACAAAACATGCCTTGTATTATGGAATACATTTTATTTATGTTATGTATACTCGTATCTTGTATTCACACTTTTTCCCACAGCCTCAAAATATCTCCAGATCAAAATAAAAGATTATTTGTTTTTGATATTTGTCTCCCACATAACAATTTTGGTTTCACGAAGGTTGTTGAACAAATATAAAAGAAAATTATTGTTAAAAATGTTTAATGGACATTCATGATTTAAGGAAACAATAGGCTTCTTATTAATTGAGATTTGTTATTTGTAAAAGTTTTAAAATATATTTTAATGTTATGAATTTAGGGATTAAATTCGACTGTACATATATAGAATGAACTTAGAGTGCTTATTTTTTATGATAATTATGAGACAAAATATACACCCAAAGGGCCATCTACTACAGCTATGAAAACAAACATACGCACACACAGACGGGCGCTTACACATCGTTCGGCACAAACCATCATTTTTTAAACTTTAGAAACCCGTGAAGGCGCACATTTATATATCAGTGTGTGCGTTTATTTAACAGAGTAGTAAGCATGAGAAATCTATACTTGTACTAGCTGCGCCCCGCGGTTTCACCCGCGTTGTACCCGTTCCCGCGGAAATTTCGGGATGAAAAATAGACGTTGGCCGATTCTCAGACCTACTCAATATGCTCACAAAATTTCATGAGAATCGGCCGAGCCGTTTCGGAGGAGTAAGTACGCGAACGAACACTGTGACACGAGAATTTTATATATAAGATGATAAAGTTGAAGAGTTTGTTTGTTTGAATGCGCTAATTAAAAAACTACCAATATTTTTAATGGATAGCCACATTCAACGGGAAGGTAATAGGCTATTTTTCATCCCGAAATTCCTACGGGAGTAAAACCGCGGGCGCTGTTAGTATTTTATATTTAAAATACATGCTTACAGGTTTCTTAGTATATTAAGTGAACGCTATACATTTTAAATTAAAAGTACGTTTACGAAATATCAGATAAAACATCTTGCACTTTACAGGAACCGTGGTCACAGGAGACATAACAAAACAAAACGAAGTGTATCCGTAGACGAAGCTTCAATTCAAATTACATAACATTTGTTATTATTTCACCTGAAAGTTTTGTCTCATGAACCATAAGTTACAGACAAAGACATATAATTTCCTATTAATCTTCTTCTTCTTAAAAGAAGAAGAAGAACAAGAAATCCTATTGTGCACTCTATTTTTCTTATAGAGTTAAAATATGGACTAATTTGGTTGATTTTCCAGCCGAAGATAATCCATTCTGAAAAGGAAAAGCTATAATTAATATCATTCCATTCTTACCCTAAAACTGAACCATTTTCCTTAACAGAAGAAGTTGTCTTTGGTTGACAAATCCGTCATGATGGTTTGAATTTTAAATCTATTACGAAAATAACATAGATACTATACACATACTTACTATAAGGGCCGATACTGCGTTAAGCGGGTGCCAGCGCGGTTCCATACAAAAGTGAACCGTTGCGTGCGCCCGTAACGTGCGCCCGCTTAACGCAGTTTACGACATTAGGCATTAGGCAAGCGTGGTGATTATGCCCAATCCTCCTCACTGTACTGATCTTCTGTGAGAGATGCCCAGCGGTGGGACATTACAGGCTAATACTTTTCTTTGTTTTACTTACTATTAACCTTGCAATAGTCAGTGGGTAAGAACGTGGAATGTAACAGATCAAGTGTAATGTAATGAGATAAGTACGTACAGTCGGCGTAAATATATAAATATATATAGCGGTCTATCACTTTGAGACTAAAATTGCATAAAACACTGAACGTATATATACCAAGATTATGCAAAAATCGCTCAATATTGTACAAGCTATTTTCACCCAGTTTAATGCTAAATTTTCTGATCGTAGATACAGAAGACGGGTAGGTACTGATAAAATGATAACATTATCATTGACATCACGAATTTGTATACGTTCGTACAGTGGAATGTTGATGGATAGCGCGATTATATTGGATCGACTACTGATTTCTTTGTACCGAGTACGGGCTGCACTGCATCGGTCTAATATAAATGAAGAGGTATAATAATATATATTATTTATATATTTAAATAAGTATTAGTCACATCATTTATAACTTGACACTTTTAATCTAATACTCGCAAATAAGAAACTTTTCATGGATCCCGTGAAGTAATAAACAAAAATATGAAATTCGATTCATATTCGCCATAAATATCGCGTTACGTATGCAAGTAAAATTTTACATTCGTTGCAATTTTAAAAAAAGAGTACAATTATAACATCTTTTTTCTGAAGTTGGTTAACTCACAAAAATGTTTATGCCATGTAACGCCATCTATGATAATTTAATAAAACTTTTCATCTTTTCTACTGACCGCTAGATGTCGCTACTAAAAACTTCAATAACTCAACAACAGATGGCAGCAATAGTATGATACATAAAATAGTTGATAAAATCTAGAGCAATTTACAGGACATATTAACTCTCATTAACTTGTATTGTAGGCGTTAATAAATCTACGACAATATTTTACTTACAAGGCAGATAATTACGAAGAATAAAGTCAAACTATAAATGGGACATTGCCATTTTCGTGTTGTAAATTAATTTAGTGTGTGTTGGTGGATGGATCGAATAAATTGACCTAAGATTTGAGATAAGTTTGCATGTTTTGTTGATAGCAGCTATTTATATTTAGAGACGGTAACTAAGTATGTTCATTATTCACTACATACATATGTACCTAGTGGCTCTTTAAGGATACATACATTTAATGTTATTTCGAAGTAGCAAGCACATCATTAGTAACTAGCTGCGCCCCTCGGTTTTACCCCAATTGTTCGCTCTGAAATTTTGGGATGTAAAATAGCCTGCAATAACCTTCCTGTTGAATGTGGCTTTCCATTACAAACATAATTATTCAAATGAGACTGAGAAACAGACATGAAACAAACTCTTCAAGTTTAATACAATAGTATAGTCTAGATAGTAGGTAATTTACATAAAGTAGTGTGTAGGCAGAGCAGGTAGAGTATAAGTTTACACTAATTAGCCCTTAAAGTCCAATAAAATACTATTACTAGGTAAAGTATCACAGTATGTAGGTCAATTGTAGGTACATACTTAGATAAACATTTTTTGATGTCGAGGTGAACTTACATACTTTCGAAAAAATATTTCAGGAACTCTATTCATCTATTTCATTAGTATTTGCGCACAAAACGTATCCATTTAGTACTTTACACAGAAGAAATATAATCCAAGTTTAACATTACGTCATCGTACAAGGTCGGGTGTACACTTCAGTAAATCGTTAATGAGCCTTTTCATTCATTCATACAATGATATAACTCATCTCTCATGCATTACAAAGTAACGCGACTAGAGTATACTATTACAAGTTATTTATTATCTATATTTATTAATATAACAAGTCTGAAGTTTGATTTTGTGTTTTTTGTCTGTTATAATCTCGGATCACTATCTCAGAACTACTAATCTGATTTAATATTTTTTTTTGTGATGGGCATTGAAGGGAGCTATTTTTCATCCCGAAATGCCCACTTGAACGGGCACAACGTGGATAAAACCGTGGGGCGCTGCTAGTATGGATATAACAACATAGAAAATAATTTTGTTCTGTTTTTGTGCTGTTTGATGGTACATGCTTGTCTAGCACTTAATACTATCCTCTTAGTTCAGAAGACCGTACCCTCAGTAAAGCACAGGTCTAGGTATAAGTGTAACAACTTAAAATTAATTCATACATTCCTTCCAACATTTACTAGAAATTCAACCATAATGTTTGAAGCTTTGCAGCCTAAGTTCAAGGTCTTGTTTTCTATAAGTCTGAGTAAGCGTTAGTTCAGGAATCCTGCCTGCCCACGGGGGTCGATGACCGACCTCGGAACTGTTAGTAACTATTTATTAATCTGCGCTGTTAGTGCTCTATCGAACCAGGCTCAAGTCGAGACTTAGTTTTGGATTGGACCTTGATTTGAGGATTTGGAAATTAATTTAGAAAGGCCTGTTTTATGAGCCAGTTGAGTTCAGACTGTGTTTTGTTTGATTAGTCTGTATTTAGGGAGCTATTGAGATGAGGATGAATTATGCTTAACCTAGCTAGCTCGTCCAGCTAGGGACGTGTCTGATTCCGTATATCCTTTCTTCGATACACATAGACACCTTAGAGATTGACACATGTGTGTACTGTTGGCGAATCAAAATGTTACGTACCTACTTTGGTACTTTGTCGAATTCAAACGTCTCAATTTCTACTTTGTGTCAATGATAATTTCCGAATTTATAATTTTGACAAAGTACTTGACTTGTTAGTCATGATATAAAAAAGCGAAGTTATATTAGAGTGATTGCCGACAGCTATTATACCTATAAGCCGAAAGATTTCCCGACTTTCTTGCTGCTATAATAATTTTGTTACTATTGAAATAAGTGACTGCACATAACATTACGTACTTACTTTTAAAATTGCAAATTGCACTAAACGATCTGTATTTGCAAATATGCAATTTTGTCTGTTTGTTTTACCTTTATGCTGCTCCAGTAACTACACAAAACAAAAATAAAAAGTTACCACCGTATATATTGGCTGTTTTTAATCTGTTCGTTATTTTGTAACCGTCACTAGAGATTTCTCTGTCAGTTAATATTTCCGTGCAAAATATTTACCTTTTAAATTTTAGGGGTCCGCGGGCAATGAGCTGTGAACGCGATGCGAATTGGAACCAATATTTGAACAACGGTTATTAATACGAATTGACCGTATAGTTGATACAACGAATGTTTTGTATGTATTCATTTAAAACATATTCTAAAAGAGAGCACATAGACTAAACATACCATACATAGATAATTCACATCATATTACGCACTATTAAGTTAGGTAATACTATTTCACAACACACCTTGAAGTGTTACAAGGGATGTACAAAATTATTAGGGATAAAAACATAATTGTATATAGGTAATACTTAGTTAACATAGATCTAACTATTCTGAACTATTATTAATAAAATAAAATAAAGTTCATTCAATCCTATAAAATTTTTAAAGAGGTAAAATTTATAAGTTTGTAAGTTTGTTTGTATGTACGAACTAATCTCAGGAATTGCCAGTCCGATTTGAATAATTCTTTTTGTACTAAATAGCCAAATTCAACAGGAAGATTATAGGCTATTTTTCATCTCAAAATTCCCACGGGAACGGCCACAACGCGGGTAAAACCGTAGAACGCTGCTAGTGTTACAATAAAAACCACATGGTAGGCTCTTCTGGTAAGTTGCATAACTTGTGTTACAAGAGACTCTCTGGCCTCAGGCTTGTTTTACGTACCCAATTAACATGCTAGTGTAATCAGCGATAAAAGTACCTTAATTAGCAATAAATGAAAGCTCTAAACTTTATAACCAACAATATTTTATCTAATGAATACGACTAAAAACTAATCAATCTAAACAAACAGGCAAACAGCACGCAATTTAAAAAAAATAAACTTATATAATTAACTAAACTAATGTATGTTTTTTTATCTAACCCTGAGCTAAAACCAGTGAAGATTATGTCACAGCACAGCAGACAATCTTGTGACCACAGTTCCTGTAAAGGGGTGGAAACGTCAGTAAAAAAATCACTACATAGTATAAAATAAAGTCGCCTCTTTTTCGTGTCTGTCACACTGTTTGTCTGTCTGTATGCTTAAATCTTTAAAATTACGCAACGGATTTTGATGCGGTTTTTTGTAATAGGTAGAGTGATTCAAGAGGAAGGTTTTTATGTAAAAAAATTCCCGAAATTCCCACGGGAACGGGCACAACGCGGGTAAAACCGCGGGGCGCTGCTAGTGTTAAATAAAAGCGAAGTGTATCCGTAAACGTGTTCGCTTAAATTTAAGAAACCAGTGAACATTAGTTAAGGTGCGTACAGACTATGTAACATATTATATAACTTGTGATTTATAACACGTCCACATTATGTAACCTTGTTATTCGACATTGCAACATAAAACAATACTGTACACATTAATGCAATATAACAATGTTATATAACCATTGTCGTTTGTCGTTCTTCAGAGAGAGAGTTGTACATATCAATAACATATCATATCAATAACATATTATTATAACATGTTTTATAACATTCAGTGTCCACATTATCTGAAACATGTTATATAGCAATGTTGTATAACATGTTATGTTATATAGTCTGTACGCACCTTTAGAAGGCTCGTTGAACTGTATTTTACAGTAGTTATCATAAAATAACAATCGTCGGTTGTGTGAAGGCTTTTGAATATTATAAATTATAATTTCGTAGTTTGGAGAAAGTCTTTGAAAATGAATTTCTCCTCTAAACAGTATGAATGTGTATGTGATTTCCCACAGTTGAGTAAAGGCCTCTACGCTCACTGAATAACAATAACTAGTGAGGGTTTACCTACTACGGGGTTGATACTAATATAAACTTACTTAAGAGGGATGGCACAAGCATTCTTTATTTGATTTAGCGCCTAAATATGTCTAATAAACAAATGAAGTTCGTTTTAAATCGTGTTCTATTTCGTGCAAGATAAAATTTAAACGAACTAACGAACGAGCTTTTGTTTCTCTAACATATTTAGGTACTTAATAATAGATTAAAGATTTCTTGTGAAAAGACCATTTGGAACTTACCATCCTCAAAAAAGAAACAAAACACAAAAATGATCAAATAACATGCGGAACCCGCCTCGACACCGATGTAATTCCATTCCGGAAAGCTTAGCGTTATAGCTGCGTTGGGAAAAACAGCGGTTAAGTACCCGCATTAAACAAACGTTTTAATTTGCCGCTGTTTAATAACCCACCGCTAAACATCGGCGGATATAGCCGCACAGAACTCCGGGGCGACATTAAACTTATGTATTTCATTTTCATTTGTGGTTTAATCAACTGTATATAACTAGCAGCGGCCCCGGTTTTATACTTTTTTTTATACTCTCGAAAGTGGCTATTCAATACAAAAAAAAAACGAATGTAAACAGTAGTTACAGAGATTGGCTCGCTCAAACAAACAATAAATCAAAGTCTTAAATTTTGATATAAAGTTTTTTTTTTCACACGGGATTAAAATGTAAAATATTGTGACGACCATCCAACCGAAATAAATTGCAATGAACTGAATGGTTGTGTTTGGGTGGTAAATTGGCCATAAAAGTTAAAATTTACAATTTTCAAATATTTTATTGTCATTTATTGATTTTACGGATCCCGGTATCGGTGGATACAATTTAGCGGGATCAGTGGCCAAATATATCTGATCCCGGGATCCGTGGATACAAACCAGAAAAATAGATTGTAAGTAGATATAATAGTGACGTATATGGTACCTATTATAAGGGCCGAAACTGCGTTAAGCTCGCGGTTTCATACAAAAGTGAACCGTCGCGTGCACCCATCGCGTGCGCCCGCCGCGTGTGCCCGCGTTGGTTCACTTTTGTATGAAACCGCGACGGGCGCACGCTTAACGCAGTTCCGGCCCATAATGTATTAATTTCAACCAAAGCTAACACGGATCATGTTCAGCTAAATCGGTGTTTGTCTACTTAAACCAATATTCACTTCCATGTCCTCGCATTAGTTTGCGCTTCGATGTGTCAGTACTATAATTAATTTTGAGGTCTGTATACTAAGTATAGACAGCATTCGGTTCGTATTCTATTTGGTGGTCTATGGGCGGTCTATGTGTGTTTTATGGGTGGTCTAAATTTACGGGGATATTTCATGTCAAATTGGCATAGGAACCGCTTCGCTTTTGTTTCCACGTGATAATTGCAAGAACTTCAAACGACTGCCTTTTGTGTATGGATTGGAGACGACAAAGCAGAAGCTTTATACAATTAGGTACGAGTACAAACTATGTTTCAAGTATTTACAATTATATTACTTATTTAAGCGGGCAATTACGATGGATGTACACGACAGTTTCGGCCACATACGGTGACCTTCGTCAGGAGTCAGAATGATCCGCCACTGACTGCGTCTCGCCGCCCACTGCTTACAAATTTTACAGTAAAATTTAGGAAACCTAATATTAATTATGAAAAATGGGACGACTCAAAACATATTCTTCGTAGTAAACAGATATCCTTCATACACGGGCACAACTAAAACAACAAAAGTACAGGTTTTCCTAGTTTAGGAGACGGTGCTCCAATCACATTAAAATTGTTACATTCTTATTTAAAACTCCTTTTAAGCACTATAAGAAAACTAAATAAGTATTGTAACATATCTATTTTGGAAATTAAGAATTTATTTATTTTATAACTACGAGTATGTATATCTTAAACTAAAACTCCTGTAAAACGTCTAAATATCTTTCTAGTAAAAAGCTCCTTACAACCGAGATATTGTCAGTTGGCAAGCAATTCTGAATATTCAAATAGGTATCTCGTTAGGCGCGCGATCTGAATGTAAATCAGTCGTAACTGGTATCGCTCACATATTTCTCAGGTTAAACGGTGAACGGAACCAAGGCTGCAAGTCTAGATAGATTTAGGATGTACGAATAGGTCTTGTTAGGTTATTAGTGGGGTCAAAATCTTTAAAAAAAACACTGATTCCGAGTCAAGTGAAATTATACCATTATTAATGTATTTTCATGGATATTACAGCTGTTATTCCAACACTATTTTATTGAAAACAAGCACTATTTGTACTAATAGTTTAAAAAAGTATTATTTGTTATTTGTACTAAATATAAGCAGGTTTCCGCAATGATATTAGCCACATAAAATATTTCAAAAGAACGTGCTCTAACTCAGCATTGCCTCTCTTTAACGTTGGTCAAATGTAATAAACCATAACCAAGTTGCAGCGGTTATTTGAAAATAACTTGTATTTTCAACCGTTAGATGCAGCTTGTAAAGTGGTTCAGCGGAGCGGAAATAAGTTTTTATTTGAAAAAGATTCACGATTTAAAGTCGTGTTTTAAAATTTTATGGAGTAAATTCTTTAGACAGTAAATTGGAGGTAATTTCTCATTCAATTCATAACGCTCTAATTACGCTACTGCGTTCTCCTAAAACTTTCGTCGCTCTTCTTTCAATCCACATTCTAAAAGAAAAAATATGGATTAATGTGGACGATTTTCCAGCCTAAGATGATTCCTTCTGAAGAGGAAAAAGGTTTAGTGATTTCATTCCATTCTTTCCCCATTACGAACCCTTTTCCTCAATAGAAGAAGTTGTCTTTCATCAGAAGTTGTTGTGTACACTGAGTCTGTCCTCTACATCACTGCCACTGTACTTAGCTTTAATTACATATACTTATTTTAGTTTTTAATTCATAGTTTAAGTATTGCTTCTTTTCATGTTGTATTTTATGTGGTGTAGAAATAAATGGTTTAAATGGTTTAAATGGTCTTTCCTTGTATTTAGCCAAAGTCACCACGCTTGCCTAATCAGGTTGATCATGTATGTAACTCCCAAAAGCTAATACCTGTACCGACTCATTTTTCTTCAAAAAACAAGTCGTCATATTCCGAAAATGAAACACCTACATCGAAATTGAACAAGCCAAAATTAATTAGCTTTTTTATCGACCTATGTTCTAAGTTCTAAACAGATTGGTATCTATTTATCAACGAAACCGGACTGAGACATAGACCAGACAAAAAATGCAAAACATGGTTCGAAGCCTTCATCCGTTTTCTCGTTACAGTCTTAACATTTAACAGTAATGGTTGCAGCTACATTCACCCTTTTCCCACTTTCCTACTGCCGGGATTGTAGCCCTCGGGGCGTAGTTTGACTAAGCTATGTTAGTTCATTGCGATTGTTAAGCAACGTGCAGCTTGACCCTACTTGGAAGGGTGGCCGAAGATGGCATTTCTATATGAGCGCTACTGTGCTTCGGAGGGCACGTTAAATTGTCGGTCCCGGTTGTTTCATTCGTTAGACCATGTCGGAGGCCTTTAGGCGGTCTAAAAACTCCGACACAGGGTTGGCCACTAACCTACTCGAACTACTTACTTACTACCAGGATTTTAATCGGACGTCACAATACTCATTTTTGAACTAAGATCTTCAATAGAATTTTTTAAATTTTGTATTGGCGTTAATAAGAAAACCAATCCAATGAGGAAGAATAGTTTCGTGCCGCGCTTTGCCGTCAAATGTAGCATAACATACATCTTGATACAATTATATTATGTCTATCGATGTCGGGTTGGATTCTGCCGGTCTCAACTAGCAAGTGTGGTTAGTTTCATTCTATTGACAATTATTGAAATAGGCACCAGCATTCGACATAAACAAGTTGTAGTGAAAGTTTTAGAAATATAACTACAAGTTCTCAATAATAAATAATATTACATAGAATACTACATCACACTTATAACCCTTCGCAAAACTTTTAACACCCTTTTAAGTAGCTATTTGCGTAAAAAGGTAATTAAAAACCATTGCTCATATAAAACTCCTTTCTGTCATTGTCTATGTAAGGACCTACCCAAATGTTTTTCTTTCATTCTTTTGGGTACCCATTCTATTCAACTGTCTTTTGATATAATATATTTTAAACCCAAATTCACACACGGTTAATTCGACCCAAAGTAAGCTCTGAGCTTGTATTATGGAATCTAACTCAACTACTACATATACATACCCAAAAACAAATACATTTATAAGAATTGACACCCAAACGGCGTCGCCAACAACTTTGTCTTCACATATATTCTTAACTCCGGGCGGGAATCGAACCCGGATACCCCGACACAGTAAGCGCTCTCACTGTAATGTACAATCAGTAACCGTGTAATCGCTACATCCTAACTACATTGTAATACGCTGTATAATTGCGGTGTGTGATCTCTGCTAATGAGATGTGTGATAAGATAGCGTTGCCGCTACTTTTACTCGCTTTGGATCCTCTCTCTCGTTTGGATCGCAAACAGGTCCGACCGCAATGATAGGGTTCCCAGTTGATAGATTTTTAACCGACTTTTGGATAAAACAATTAACTTCTAACAAGTTCGAATTTTAAAGAATGTAGCCGATTCCGAAATCTTATTCATCTTTTCTCGTCTGTTCTAAACTGAAAAGCTTGCTGAACAGATTTGCATAGAGTTTTCAGCAACAGAGTTACTCAATAGGGCGGTTTTAGGGTACCTTGCGCTAGCTTGATCAACCGATACGAAAGCTGATTGCTTGATGTTTAATAAGAATTATGATTAATTCTATGGAAAACATCAATATTCAAAATACCACCAAATCCTCCTTACTATACTGATATCTTTAGTGAGATGAGAGACCTTTGTACAGCAGTGGGACATTTCCATTCCAAAATTCTCGCGGAAACCGATAACACCGCGGATGTTGCTAGTCTTTTAAAAACGAAATTCCAAGACAATTAGAAAATAATAGGTACTGCAAATTTACCTGTAACTGAATTATAGTAATTATTTGCTTTAGCTACGCTGCATAGTTATTAGGTACTAAGTAGAAAATAACTCGTGCTAATTACAGAATGTTATTACGTTAGCAGTAAAGCAACATAAGGCAATTTGTATAATATGTAGTTTACATTGTCCTTATACTATGTCATTAGTACATTCATAGGTACATTAGTGTTTATCGCCCATAATTTAGACTATTCGTTACTCTCACTTGTTGTTAATCTATATTCACACTCATACGAGTACTAAATTAATCGGGACTTCATCGTCATCTCGTGAACATGAGTGAACGTTATAATATACTAAATAAAACGGGTATAGACCCGTTTCATTTAGTATATTATAACTGACTTTGTGCGGGTAATTTAAAAAATATTGTATACTCAATTTTTTTTATTGGCACAAAATGTGGTTAAATGTCGTCAATTTTCCAGCCGAAGACGATTGCTTCTGAAGGGGAAAAAGGTTTAGAGATAGGGTAAGAATGAAATAAAATTACTAAACCTTTTTCCTCTTCAGGAGCAATCGTCTTCGGCTGGAAAATTGACGACATTGGTAAACACAGTGAACCCGTGACCACGAGCAGTGTAATCCGCTCGAAATATCGGGTACGTATTTTAGTAAATACGTTATATGTATATTCTAACGCGATATAGACCCGTTTCATTTAGTATAATGAGTGCAAATCGTGTGAGTTTAAATAGTATGTACCTACGTCATAATATATTCTAACGTGATAGTCCCATTGTTGAATGAATGGGAATGCCTTTCATATCAATGGCAACGAAAACGTTAAAGATTTATCTCGTCGTTATTAAATGAAAGATATATATATACTGGTATTTAGACATTATTTATGAATACTGGTAATTCGTCGTAGCACAACCCTACAAAGTCGTCAAATTGAACAGGTATGCAAACACCTCCTGCGTTAGACGGGACACTGACCAGCCTGGAGTAACGCCCTCCCTCCAGGAACATGACCTTGCAAGGATTTACTACACTTACCCCTTTTGAGTACCATGATTCATTTAATTGTGTTTAAGGGAATGTAAAAATCTAGCGACCGTGAAAGAGCCACGTGACTTAAAAATCAAACACAACTATTTAGCTTTTACATTATAATTTAGTGTTCTTTAAAAATATCTCATCGACGTCGCCGTCGTACTCCGTACTCTGGTAACTCCTTTATAAGTACCATGACTTTACTGAATTAAATAAAAACATACAATATGAACATTTTCGAAACTTTTTTCAGAATCCGCTTACTTGCAAGCGTACTTGCAGCTTGTAGACTGTCTCAATGTCAAAGAAGTTTTATTCATTTGTTATTGCCGTTTACGACTATTCCTGACGGCATTTTAAGATGTCTACTGTTCGTCTGTTACTCATATTTCCAAGAACTCCCCACGCAGAGGTTAAACGGCAAATCGAATTCCGCTTAACCGACTTTACGTGATGTGGGAACAAAATAGACAGACTAACAGCAGACGTATTTTCACCTTGAAATTGGGGATGGAAATATATTAATGAAATAAGGTTCTCCTTACACTAAACCCTTACTAGGCTATATAAGTGAGTGGCATTTTTATATTCTCTTTCTTTATATATAAAGTTTGTTTTTTTCTAGAGTTATGCTTTTACACTTACTCACTTATGCTGTTTCAACACTCAGAGCTTAATTAACAAACGCGCAATAAGAACAGTTTAGCTATCAAATGGTTTGTCACTTTTTGACATACGCAATTTTCGGAGGAGCAAAAGAGACAAAACACAGTTTATCAGTGTTTTAGGTACACTACGTTTATTAATAAGGTGGTCAGTGTATAAGCCGTGATATAAGAGTAGGTTTACGGTACTAAGGTAGAGTTTAGTCAACCTTTGATTTTATGGAAACTTATGAAAGGTCTTTATGACGTCTTGTCTCTAGCTCTTGTGTAAAGAAAATTCATAAAATTTTCATTTTATAATAGAGTAAAAGTTGGTGTTAAAACTTGTTAGGAGTTGGGACTTTAGTCTTTAACTAATTACCATATCACTGAACGAATGGTTAAACTAAATAGTTATATTCCTTGAAATGTTCCCTGTATGAATATCTATAGCTACTGATATAATAAAGCTACAAATCTTACTATCAATCTGATTTGAATACCTAATTATTTTCGTAATGTACTAACAGCACCCCGCAGTTTTACCCGCGATGTGCCCGTTCCCGTGGGAATCTCGGGAATTGTTATACATAAAAACCTTCCTCTTGAATCACTCTATCTATTTAAAAAAACCGCGTCAAAATCCGTTGCGTAGTTTTAAAGATCTAAGCATACATATGTAGGTACAGACAGAAAGACAGACAGCGGAAAGCGACTTTGTTTTATAATATGTAGTGATATCCACATTCAACGGGAAGGTTATAGGCTATTCTTCATCGTCAAATTCCCACGGGAGCGGGCACAACGCAGGTAAAACCGCTGGGCACTGCTAGTTTACAATATAAAATTACAATTAAGTACTAACAGTAACCAGTAATGTAAAAGTATCGTGTTATAATTAGTAGAAAGTAGTTACGTAATTAATATAATGACAGTTTGACGGCCGTCTGTATGTATATCATAATTGGTAGCGCTCTATGGCTTTCACTTTAGTTAACAACTAGCGATGCCCTGCGAGTATCCTCGCGTTGTACCCATTTCGACAATGAGCTAACATTGCTTAGACAAACTACGCCGTTGCGAGTGTTAAGCAGCAGGTCGGTCCTTAGTTGGATGGGTGGTCATTAGTGGGGTTTTTAATCTGAGCGCCACCGTGGTTCGGAGACGTAAAATAGTCGGTCTATAGATACATTGTCTAACTACAGTCTTGACTAAGTCTCGACCTAAATACTGTCTGACAACAAACTCTTAACTGGCTCTCTAAATCAAGATTTAATATGGTAAAAAAATAGTCAATCCCTAGTTAATAAAGTATACATGTAAACTAGTGATGGTATTAATATCTATCAGATATAATAATATGTACTTACAATGTAATATACATGTATATAAAACTAGGTATAACACACATACTCTAGATAAGCGTACCACTAATAATACCAAGATATCTTTTACTTATTTGCAGTGCACGCATTTACGTATCTATGTACAGATAGCAAATAAGTCTGTGCATAAAAATCGAAAAATATTTTTGTGACTTACTTTTAAACTTCACACGATTTGCAATCATTATACTAAATGAAACGGGTCTGTATCGCGTTAGATAATTTAACGTAATTTACTAAAATACGACTGCAGTCATCCTGTGACCACGAGCTGTGTAATTCACTCGAAACGTTCGGATACAATACGATATGATACCCGTTTCATTTTGTATAATATTTGTGTGAATGTTAAACATTATGAAGAAATATGCAAAAGAAAAGAGTTTCAGACATATTAAAAAAAAAACAAAATCGGTACCCCCATTTAGGTCAGTTGCTCACATAAATGACTAACTTAAAACTGGTCATACCATCATTTTATAAATACAACAATCTTTTAATTTCCTTATGTTTTTATTTTGAAGTTAAAACAATCATGATTAATTTATTTTATTCTATGCCTAGGTATATTTATATTCATAATATATAACATATGACTGCACTTATTACGTTTTAACCCTTTCACTGCCAAGTGACTATAATCACCACCCATAAAATAAGTATATAATCATTAAAACAGCACTTTTTTGTAGTTACGTTGAAAAGCTGAATATTTTTTGTAATCCCATGATTTAGTTATGTATATCCTATTATGTATTTATATTTTTAACGTCTAGTCAACTAGTTTAATAACGATTTATTAAACAAAAGGCATTGTTTAACATTATTCTGCCGCTGCTGACCTTACATAAGTATTTATAATATAACAATGATACAGTATGTGCTACCCAAACGACATTCGAGAATCTCTACAGTTACCTTATAAAACTCCCCGTAATAAAAAAAACAATGTTATGACGTCATCGAAGCACACTCAATGTAACCACATAGTTTGATTAATGATTCATTAACACTTCAGCTGTTGTAAGTAAACAATTTAATGAATAACTGGATTGTTTCAGTTGTAATTGCTAGAATATTAATTTTGGTAGCGAAACTGTTGATACAATATAACGACAAAATGCTGCTTAGTTTTACAATATCGACTTGTCTCGTATTAAGATTTATTGATACATCTCAATCAGTCACAAATTAAACTTATCCAAATATTAAATGTAGTTAAAATTCATATAAATCTAAATAAGGACCTTAATCCCATGCATTACGTATCCGTCAATAACGTTTTACAAAATAGGAATAAACCAATAGCAGATATGCCAAAACTCGGACATAAAAACAAGACCATTAAAGCTCAGCTCGGATATTCAACTAAATTCGTTTGTGACGTCACTCTCAGATTCAAGTTCGAGATTCGAGACCGGTCGTGTGGAGGCGACATTCAAAACATAACCTCTAAAAACGCTTATCCCATTGTGAGGTAAAAAATGCAGGTTTGGTGTACGAGTGGTAGCGAGGCGAACAGTGGCCGGTAACTAATTCAAGTCAGAGCGGCAGGGAGCCGGCGAAGTGAGCCAGTGCAGTGTTGTTATTGATACGGCAATTGCCGTAATATACGGTTATCCACGTATTTTTTTCAGTAAATACGGTATACGGCAGGCCTTTCAATGCCGTATCAAAAAATACGGCAATTGTTTGTAAGTAAAACGAAACGTTTTTTAACTAGCTCTGCGAAACGTACCACTCATACTCATAGCCGGGGAAATCCCAACTCACGACTAAAACTATCGCCCTATCGTGCGTGCCATCTCTTTCGCCTGAGTTAAAAATAAATGAGACAACGTACTGAACTAAAGTAAATTGGGTTTATCTATGAGTCGAATAGCTCATTCGTAAAGAACATAATACTCGAGCTCTTTCGTTTGTTACAGTTTTGAGGAAAGTAATTCCTAGTGTTTATTTGTGATTTAAACTGATAACATGAGTGATTGTGATTCTGAAGGACCCTCTACCTCAAAAAAGGCTAAAAAGGGTAAACACATAAAACAAAAATATCGACAACAGTGGGAGAATGATATTTTTTTCAAAGACTGGATTGCTCCTGTTGATGATGATCTGTATAGAGCAAAGTGCACCGTATGCGACGTTAAATTATCGTGTGAACTTTCAACTTTGCGACGACATGTGACAAATAACCTACATAAAAAAAAACACTTGCTTCATCTTCAACAAAATCTGTTAGTGCTTATTTTAAACCGCGTGAAAAGGATACAAACACCCTTGTAGTGGAGTGGAAGCCGAGATAAAACTCGTAGCATTTGTGGCCGAGCATAACATTTATTTTTTGGCAATGGATGGATTTAAATTATATACGGCATATTAGTATTTTTTCCCTTCAAATACGGCAAATAAGAATGTAACATACGGCAGCCCCGATTTTTACGATAACAACACTGAGCCAGTGAGCCAGTACCCCACGGACCGCGGAGCGGAGCTCTCGCGCCGCTCGCTACTAACTCTCGATAACTTATCACAACTTGCATGAAGTCATCGATTAAATCAAATACCTATTGATACCCACTCGTGTGTTTAAAGCGACGCGACACGACCTCTGTGACGACGTCTGTGCACAAGTTTTGTGAAGTTTGTTTGTAAGTGAGCACCAGGATGAATGGAACACCAGCCCGGAGGCCGAAGACGGCGTTCTCTGAAACGGTAAGTGTCTAAATACTTTCACTGAGATGGCCGGAAAAGATAGCCTTAAGTCGAGATTAAGTATCGTTGAGCATTCTCGGTGACTGTTAGTGTTTGTAATGACAGTTGTATTTGATAAGGAATGCTAAACATTTTTGATTTCGGTCTGTCCTTGAGATTCTTGTTGCTTGGAACAACTTGTTGAGCATAGCAAAGAAATTCCAGTTTGGTTCCAAAGTTATGAAAGTAAGAAATGCATGGCGACTTTCTTATTTACTCTACATATTCGAAACTTTACCATCTTTAATAAAAATACTTTCCCAAATATGACTTCAAAATTGCCTTTAATATTTCCATAAAAGTGGAGTTCGCAGAAAAGGAATTTGTAACTTATAACAGCTATAACCCTAATCTATGCTCGAAAACTTTCCAACCTTTCGACCACATGTTTAAGTCAAAAGATCCTTGAACTTGAAGTAGACATTACTGACCTGAGGTCGTGCGCATAAGTTATGAGGACATCAATGACCCTCGACTCCGGGCTAACGTGAGGTCAACCCATCACGTTTGATGGGTTAGTTATGAAGGAAATGACTTAGGTATAACGTCACTTGTAATGTTATTTATAACGCATTATAACACGTTATAAATAGAGATGTTTAAAAAAGAAACGTGTGTTTGTATAAAAAGTTATGTAGTGCAGCTGTTTGTTTACAAACTTTATAAGTCATAAGCAGTGTCCCAGGCTTTCAATTGAAGTCATACCACTTATTTCTTAAACAATTTCAAGATATTATGTATCCAACTAGTTATTCAAGGTTACGAACTGCATCCAAAATTGTATCGAAGTCCTTAAAGTCGTATAAGCTTAAAAGAGCAACAAGTTCCAAAACGCCACAAACTTTTTATTTTACAATATACCTAACTCCGATCTCCAAAAATTCTTCTTCAAGAACCAGTTTTTAAAACATTTAAAAATCATTGACATTGACATTCACTATTACGTGTGCGTATTATATGAAACTTATAGGACTAGTTTACATAGTTAAGCGGTTATTTGCACAGGTTTCGTTAAAACCTGCGCTAGTTGTTTGATGACCAAAATCCGAACACACATATTTTTTGTCTAGTCTGCCTTTTGTATGTTCAGGCTAATCTTGTAAATACTGTGCCGATTTTGACGTATTTTTTATCGCTTTAGTAAAATTTACGATAGCTGTGATGCGATGTCGATGGCGATTTAAGGGTTAAGGTATTTTAGTTTTTTTAATGAGAAGATGTATGTTTTATCGTTAATAGAACTTTAACAGATGATCACTTATTTTAACTCATGAAGTAAAACTTGTTCATAGGTAAAAATGCATTATTTAATACATTTAGTTATTTCATAGGTACAATAAGTAAATTTAATTAAGCAAATAAAATATTGTAAATTAAAGAAGGCAAAGTTAAACATATAGGTATATCAAATCATATTCTTCATAGCCTTGGTAGATAATAATTATTATAGTCTCAAGGTTGTTCTAAGTTACCACTCATTTTGAGAAGGGTCATTGCTCTCAAAACTTGCACGCAGATTTAACTTAAAATAAGTTTGTTTCAAAACAAGTTTAAGTTATGAATGTTTGTGTATTACTCATGGTTCGTGTGTTGTGAACCTTATAAAATAGTTGATAATTATGTTATTAAATTGTTTTAAGTATTTGTTTGAGCTTGGATTTATATTATAAAAAATATAATTTACGTTATTTAACCTCCACGCAAAAAGAGGGGTATTATTAGTTTGACGTATCTATGTACCAGTATGTTCACTTGAGGTATTTTGGACCGCATTATTACATTAAGTTGGTAACTTAGCAAAATCTTAAGTTATGAAATAGAATATCAAGTCCAAACTAATAAGTCACAGATTACTTAACACTTACTGTTGAAGATACACAGATTACTTAACACTCACTACAGAAGGGACATAATTTACTAACACTGACTATTGAAGATTGAAAAGGCATAGATTACTTAACAGTCACTACGTGACACAGTTTACATAACAGTTTATTCATAGAAGTGAGAAGACTAATAAACTGCTAATTTATTGGTTTGTGATTCTTGTCTATGGCTGCCTCTACGCGGATTTATTCGCGTTTTACCGACAGCTAAGGGAAATACCTACTTGCTTAGAAATTCGGTCCCTTACCGGTTTTAGAGCTAATAAATATCTATATTTGAGGTAAAACAACTTTTACGGAAAATAACATCTTGATACTATTCTCTTTGTGAATTAGCACATTTTTAAAATCGGTTTAAATTAAGACCATTTTGGTCCAAATTGTCAAATTACCATAGTCCAAATTCAACCTAATTTTAAATAACTCATCTGGTACTTGTATTTATGAACATTCAATTCAATATATTCTCTCAATAGTGTCACAAAATACCAAACCAAAACGGTCTTGCTTCAAAATGTACTTCTATCAGAATTACCTAATATCATGAATAAATTCTGAAATACCTATCTCGATCATGGAAATTGACGCCGTCGCAGAAGCTTTTTAATTTAAATCAGTCCCTTAAAATATAAAACTTTCTTAGCTATTTTATTACCAGTAAAAACTATTGTAAAACTTAACTTACCTACTGAGACCGACTGCGTCATAGTTGTAAGATAATATAATTACATAATGACAACGAATAAAAGTAGTGTCAGTTTGCAGTTTGAAGGTCTAGTTGACATTAGCAGAGCTCTATGATAGAGTTATGATTTTATTTTATTTTAAGTTATGATTTAAATTTCCGGTGTCACCTTTATTCTATGCTAGCCATTCAAGAGGAAGGTTTTTATTTTTTAATCAAGAAAAAATTAAAATGATTTTTAAAGGACTCTGGGTCGGATGCACAGCAACCATGCTGGTCCATGTTACATATGCAAAATACAAAAAAAAAATACCTACAACAAACCAAAAAATAAACCATGAAATACATTAACATTAAAAAAGTTAACTTCTTCACCTGAGCGCTACCGTGCTTCGGAGGGCACGTTAAATTGTCGGTCCCGATTGTTCCAATCATTAGACCATGTTGGAGGCCTTAAGGTGGTCTAAAAACTCCGACACCAGGGTTGACCACTAAACTACTCGAAATTACATTTTTTTCATAGAAAGAGGAAGGTTACTTAAGGTTATAGAGGAAGGTTATAAGCTAGTTTTTAACCCAAATTTCGAAAAAACGAGAACAATCCGGGTAAAACCCCGAAGCATCACTACATAGTATAAAATAAAGTCGTCTCTTTTTCGTGTCTGTCACACTGTTTGTCTATCTGTATGGTTAAATCTTTAAAATTACGCAACGGATTTTGATGCGGTTTTTTGTAATAGGTAGAGTGATTCAAGAGGAAGTTTTTTATGTAAAAAAAATCCCGAAATTCCCACGGGAACGGGCACAACGCGGGTAAAACCGCGGGGCGCTGCTAGTAATACTATATAAGTACCTATTTATATTGAATTGCACTCCAACACAGTTATAACAATTACTTACTTATCAAAAGGCCGATGAACTTGAGTTAAATAAGTTGAATTCAATGTGGTGTCATGCAATTATCTTGTTTATTTTAATTGCACACTGTCACTTGTTTACCAATCATTTCGATAATGTCACAATGAAAGAAAGAAATGTGACATTATTAACTTGGATTTGTTTAGAGGACACTTGTGTTTGTTTATAGTTTTGTGTCATTGTGACTCCCATTCGAGCATAAAGGTTTTTTATTTTTATTTTGGTTGCGTAGTTTTTTTTTAAATCTATGAACTAGAGGTAAAAAAGATTTGTTTTTAACTTTGTTTGATCATTTTTATGCACACCCACCTAACTATTTGTTAGAGCATATCGCTTCTTAGATATAAATAATAATATATTATACCCGGACAAATTCACTCACTGTTAATCAGACCCAAACTAAGCTCTGAGCTTGTAATATGGAATCTTACTCACTGGTAATACATATACAAAAAATACTTCATAAGATTATTGTATAATTGACACCCAGACGTCGTTACTAACAACAATGTCTTCACATATTGTTGACTCCGGGCGGGAATAGAACCCGCAACCGCTGTAAGACACAGTAAGCGCTCAAACTGCCACTATGCCAACGGGCTTGTCATAATTAGTTTAAGTCTCATTTACATGAAAAAAGTCGTAAAACTTTTAACTTAAACTATTCCTATCACCAATGAACTGTAACAACAAACCACACACTTGACTTGACAAGTGAAATGTCATCAAACCAGCTCATCAAACTTTAACAAAACTCAAAGTTGTTTGAACTCAATGACGCTATAGTTTGAATCATACACAAATCAGACAAACAAAAAGTTTACCTGACTCACTGTGGGATGGAGTCGCAAAAAATAATGACGAGTTTCCACTTTGGACAAGCGTCAAACACCTTTGAGGTAGAGTCGCGGTTTCATGCATGTAAATGGCCGTACTGTGTGTAATTTTGGGTTTAAACATGAATTTTTATACTGATATGCTGAGAGAGAGGTCTTTCACTTGTAGTAGGATATAACGAGATAATGATTATTACTAGCTGTCACAAGCAGTGGTATAGATGGGGAATATTGTAGTGTGAAAAATGTAGAGACCGCGATTACTTTATTTTTCCAGATTGAGTCATCATTAATAAAAACATCATCTTTATAATATTACTATACCTAGATGTGTTTTGAAATATAAAGAAAAATATAACCTTAAATAAAAACAAAATGAAACAATAATCTTAGGCTGAGTAATAACAGTCAAGTTAGTATTAAAACCAACAATTGCTTGTTTACTAGGCGAAACATCAAAACGAATAACGTTTGACTAACGACACTGTTATAAATACATTGATAAAATTGTTATAAGTTAAAATTGATAAAAGGTTAGTGGCCAACCCTGGTGTCGGAGTTTTTAGCGCTCAGATAGAATGCCATTATCGGCCTTCCATCAAAGTAGGGATCGAGCTGCACGTTGCTTAACAATCGCAATGAACTTACATCGTTTAGTCAAACTACGCCACATACATTGATATACATTGATAAATGTATATAATTGATTCAATAAGATCGTGTATAATATACCGAGAACTGATAAGATTAACGTGATAACGCATTGAAAGAGATTACGTTGTGTAACTGTCATAACTATTGTGTGAGTGTGTAATGTACCTAGAGTATGCACATGTATGCATCTGTATCAATGTGACAAATACGGAAGTTGTATGCTTGTAACCTTCTCGGCTTATCGGTTTACTTGCCTTAATACAGGATTAGGTCAAATTACAGTCGATTTACTCGTATGACTAAGCAAGACACCTAGAACTTGATAACATACAGATATTTTTCTTACGAGCCGCGCCTCGCGGTGTTACCCGCGTTGTACCCGTTCCCGTGGGAATTTCGGTATAAAATGTATTCCATGTGTTATTCTGACGTATGACCTATATTACTGTAAAGTTTTATTCAAATTCGTCCAGTAGTTTCTCCGTGAAAGAGTTATATACATACCTACATCCTCACAAACTTTCGCATCATTACATAGTATAAAATAAAGTCGTCTCTTTTTCGTGTCTGTCTGTTTGTCTGTCTGTATGCTTAAATCTTTAAAATTACGCAACGGATTTTGATGCGGTTTTTTGTAATAGGTAGAGTGATTCAAGAGGAAGGTTTTTATGTAAAAAAATCCCGAAATTCCCACGGGAACGGGTACAACGCGGGTAAAACCGCGGGGCGCTGCTAGTTTATAATATTAGTAGCTTGTACAACTGGTCTATTTGATTTACTTAATTTTCAATTTCATTATATTTTGATTTGATTCCGTTATTCCGCCGCATTCAGTCCGACGATTTAAAGAAGTGTCAAGAAAAAATGACAGCCTTCTTATGAAGTAATTCAAATATAAAGAACCAAATCAAATTGTATATAGGAATCTAAAAAACATCGGCGAAATCAATTCAATTATCTGGTAACTGTGTTGTAATGTTCATGATAATGGAAAAATCTTCTTTGAAGTTGCCTCGGATAGGTATCTTGTAATTGTTTTCCTAAAATAAAAATAGTGATAACAAAAAACAAAATATAAATTGATATAGGTAGATAAAATTAATTCCCGCCCGGAGTCAAAAATATACACAAGACATAGGTGTTGGCGACGAACGTCTGGGTGTCAATTATATATTCATATACAGTATTTGTGCATGTATAATAAATAAATATGTAATAGTATCAGTTAGTTAGATTCCATTCAAGTTTATAGCTCAATTTGGTTCTAATTAACAGTGTGTGAATTTGGACTGTAAATATTAATTTATTATGTATTTAAAAAACAATAGACAAACATCACCTCTGTTATTCTAGATCATCTTAGCTCCTTTCAACAATTTCTGACCTTTCAAACAACCGGATATTTGAACGTAGCCTTTAAAACACGGCAGCGCTTACACATAATGTCAATCGGCCCACCCACCGACAGAAGAAAGAGGACATAAAAATTATTAACCACATAATACACGGTTTAAAGGTTAATTGGTTTGGAAATGTCCTAAATATGAACCCAATGGCCATGAACTTCGATGAGGGTCACTCCCGACCAATCACTACTGTCCGCAACTAAATTGTTTATCATTATTTATTTATGTCTAAGATAATTGACTTTTCGTGACGTCATCGATCGGCACTTATTTTGGCGAGTCTTTGGGCTATCGCAAATGATAGCTGTCTTTAGAGTACCATTTTAGTGATTCATAGGAATAAAAAGAGGTATTTTTCATTTTGAATAGGATACAATTACTCTGTATCCTTTTTGAAATAACAACCTTGGTTAAATCCTTTAGAACCTGAGATATTATCTTATTTGTTTAGGAAAAATTAATATCACTAAAGTAATTAACAGCTTTACTAAAAAGGTATCCAGAGTATCTACTTTATTGTCTTTAGTTTTATTTTAAACTTTATTTTCAAAGGCTTTGTTTTTAACAAAGATTTTTTTTATCTATAATATAAAGATGAATCGCTGAATCTGTTGCTAAGCGCATAACTTCAGAACGACTGCACCAAATTGGATAATTCTTTTTTTTATGTGTTGCTTATTGTCAGGACAAGGTTTTTATATAAGAAAAATAAGGAACAAAAATCTCAAAATTCCCACGGGACCGGGGGCGCTGCGGGTGAAACCACGGGGCACAGCTAGTACTTAATATAACTATACCTAGGGCTGTTTATATTTACTTATTCACCAGTTATTTTACAATTTCCATACGTTATTACCTAAATAAACGATTGCCGTCAAATCAATATGGCCGACCAATAAATACGCGTCCACATTACTCGGTATTTACCCCGGCGTGTCCGGTGCCGGTCAAACGTGTAAACACGGCATTATGCTATGTTTTATACGCACTATTAGTTACGTTACGGTGATGTAGTTTAGTTAGTGAATAGGGTACTGATTTTTCTTTTCAAGTTAACTATTGAACCTAAAAATGAAATCAAAATATCGTTTCTACGCAGATGAAGTTGTGGGTAAAAGATAGAGAGAGAGAGAGAGAGACAGAGAGAGTTCTCCCGCGACCACGAGAGATGCAATCCCCTCGAAACTTCGGGAAATAAAAACTAAGTTGTTACTTGCTTTATTAACTTTCTAACGGGAAAAAACCCGTGTGAGTACGTTTACTAAAAGATAGAGAGTTTATGAAAAACTGGCACCACGCGGGTAAAACCGCGGACCCGCTAAATTCACTCATAAAGGTGTCTACACACCAAAGCCGCCGGCCCGGCAGCACGAACCCGGCGGCAAGGCCGGCGGCCTGATTTTGAATGAAAATCGTTCAAAATCGTTTAAAATCAGGCCGCCGGCCTTGCCGCCGGGTTCGTGCCGCCGGGCCGGCGGCTTTGGTGTGTAGACACCTTTACACTCTCGTAGATAATCATTTGACGTCTCTGAGTACGGCAGTTGGTAGACAATTGTAAAGTTAGTAAAGAATTGTTGATATTGAGCGATTGTACAACATACTAGCGAGTTCAGTAGAATGTAACTATCACACATGTTCAATCTTTTTAACTATAATTCACTAGCTAATAAACTCGCTAAAAGCTAAACCATTTAATTTAAAAAATATGCTATTTCTATAGCTGTTTTTAACAGGTACGATTCACATAGACACACATAGGTTAAGCAAATGACATAACACCTCTTTTCCACGGTTAGTTAACTACGTCACTGTTAATCTTCTTGATCTGAAGTGACATTCAAAGTGAGGGTTTTGTAAAGGAACCGAAGTAGAGCAACAGGTGTCAACGTAGATATCTCAGCGTATGGAACCTATTGTATACTCTTGTATTGTATTCAACTGACGTCTATTAGTACCTGATGTTACAGCGTTTGAATAAGCGATGTTACTTCATTGCGATGGTTAAGCAACGTGCATCTCGACCCCTACTTGGATGGGTGGCCGATTCTGGTATTCCTATCTGAGCGCTACCGTACTTCGGAGGGCACGTTAAGCAGTCGGTCCCGGTTGTTTTAGTCGTGAGACCTTGTCGGAGGCCTTTAGGCGGTCACACCTCCGACACCAGGGATGGCCACTGACAAAGTCGAAATGAATGTTCCTGATGTTACAGTCTTGCACTAGATATGACCTGACTTTGTGTGGAATATGAGTTGTTAAGTTCAATGGAAAGCGAACGAGTAAGTGATTTGATGCTATTGTTCTATTGAATTCTCCAAAACTCTCAATATGAATGACCGTACTCGGAGGCGAACATATTTCGCATCACGGAAGAGTGAACTATTACTGTCATGTAATGTATAAAAAATAACGTCAATTAGTAAATTGTCAGTTAATTTGACGTCGCTTGCGTACGGCTCAGTCAAGAACTACCAGTCCGATTCGAATAATTCTTTTTGTGTTAGATAGCTACATTCAAGGACAAGTTATATGTATAATTATAATTCCGAAATTCCCACAGGAACGGAAAAAATCGGTTAAAACCGCGAGGCAATAGTTTTACTTAATTTGAAATAAATCATGAATACATTATCGGATGATTGCTCACCGTGATAGACTAACTAATGTATAGTTGGCTCCGTTACATGCGTCGTTGATCCCGACTAATCGAGTTAATTTATTAACGAGTTAATATTCGATATTGTTCATGTATTACATTTGTCAGTTGAATCATTCACATTGAATAGATGATTTAATCCTACCGGATTACCGGATACCGGATTCAAATCACTACATAGTATAAAATAAAGTCGTCTCTGTTTCGTGTCTGTTTGTCTGTTTGTCTGTATGCTTAAATCTTTAAAATTACGCAACGGATTTTGATGCGGTTTTTTGTAATAGGTAGAGTGATTCAAGAGGAAGGTTTTTATGTAAAAAAAATCCCAAAATTCCCACGGGAACGGGCACAACGCGGGTAAAACCGCGGGGCGCTGCTAATATATATTTGATTCCGGTATCCGGTAATCCTATCGTGCTTCGGAGAGCACGTTAAGCAGTCGGTTCCGGTTGTGGAATCGTTAGCCCATGTCGGAGTCCTTTAGGCGGTCTAAAAATCTGACACCAAGGTCGGCCATTAACCAACTCAAACTTACTCACTTACTTGACATGATATAATCCGGTTAAGTTTCCTCCCTCTGCGGAAAAGAACCCAAGCAGAGAGACAGAGCGGCTAAGTCATAAACTCTTAACAGACGCACTTACCCACTTTCTCAAGTATTCATAAAAGTTAGTATCATATGAATAAGTACCTGTATCTTATTTTTGTAGTTGTTTCACCAATGTTTTACCTTACTACCTTAGTCTACAGAGAGTAGGTAATACCTATAATAATAATATAATATACCCAAACAAATTCACACACGGTTAATTCGACCCAAATTAAGCTCTAAGATTATATTGTGGAATCTTACTCACTGGTACTACTACATATACATACACAAATACTTTATAAGAATATATTATTGACACCCAGACGTCGTCGTCGCGGAATCGAATCCGCAACCCCAACACAGCATGCACTCTCACTGCCACTGTGCCAACGGGCTTGTCAACCTACTGGCAAGCAAGTATACCTATACTCAGGTGTAA
Organism: Cyclophora albipunctata; assembly: GCA_963082685.1. Taxonomy (NCBI): domain Eukaryota; kingdom Metazoa; phylum Arthropoda; class Insecta; order Lepidoptera; family Geometridae; genus Cyclophora; species Cyclophora albipunctata. The sequence continues at coordinate 10,541,165 of OY720116.1, read as the reverse complement.
CATATTGAGCGAGTTCACAATGAGTAAGACATTTAGCCCATAACTATTACCTTTTTATCTTTCATACCTGTTTTTATTGGAAATTAAAGATAAAAGAAATCAAAATCAGTCTTCTGTGACCACGGTTCCTTTAAAGGAGCCGAAACGTCAGACAGAAATGTAAAATAAAAGCGAAGTCCGTAAACGTAGTTTCAATTCAGAAAGATAAAAGAAAGATGAGATACCGGTGGGGAGAACCTTGCTAGCAGTTGGAAACAATATGGAAAAGTTAGAAGAATTAATTTTCCTTAACATTTTTCATACATCGAATCATTGGACGCTATCATTATTTATACCACGAATTATTGCTAGCTATATATTTTGGAAAAATTAAAATTACACGCACAATAAGTTAGACATATAGGTAGATTAACAAAAAACGAACCACAATACTCGCAGCATATCATATAGTCGGAACAGGCCAAAAATAACCTCATTTTCTTTTGAAGTAATCCGTCAGAACCACGAGAGCCTGATAACTTAATAAACTCGTGACGTAGAAGTAATCCCATGACGTCACTAAAACTTTAACAAGGACTACATGGACTAGAGGCTTGGGCAGACGAGGGAATAGGATGATCTTACACTGACGTTGAAAAAAAGATCCTCGTTGGGGCCAAAAATGATTAAAAATATTTGACTTTGACAACTTGCAGGTTTGACTGCTTGAAACTGCAAATGTATGTTTGAACTACAGTCTTCTCTATACACATAACTTTCCCGCAGTTTCAGGCGCACTTCTCGTGGGAATATTTAAGTATGAATACTCTTATTCGGGTTTGATATGATTCCTAAAAAACGTTATTTCGTGTAAAATAGTCCAACCGTTTTTGAGAGTCCGCAAACTAGATTTTTTTCATAAGTTAAATGTCAAAAATATTGTATAAGCCATATAGCTAATCAGCTATAATAATCCGGCTGATGGGCGGCCATTTCGTGTCCAGATTTTGTCCACAGTGGACAAAAAGTCCCCGAAGAAAATACTGTCATTGGTAATTGGGGTAAGAGGTTTTGAGTCAATGAGATATGCAATATAATTTATATGCGTTCTATTTTGACGGACAAATCAGTCCTCCGCGGATGATCCCATCCCTCGTATGCACAGGCCTTAAACTAAAATAGAAAGGCTGAAATTGAGAAAACGAGACGTCTTTCGTATTCATAGGAGAAAGGAATTATTAAAAGCTTTCTTTCAGTTAGCGAGAACTCTGGTCATGTACAATGTAGAGCGTGAAATTGTTTCGGGAAATTGTATAGTCTGAAAAAAATATAGAGTTATAGTTGGTAGCGTGGTTTGACGAAGCTATGTTAACTCAATGCGAGTGTTAAGCAACTTGCTGCTCGACCGCTACTTGGATGGGAGGCCGAAAGGTAATGTGCTACTTTTCATTCCAAAATTCATACAGAAGCGGGCAATAAGCGGGTAAAACCGAGAGGCCCTGCTAGTACTCTCATAAACAAGGGTGGATGTACTACGGTCGTCGAACTTCACCCACCGCGTTTATTAAATGAAAACTTTTATTAATTTCAACGTTGTATAAAACAATGTATTTAAAACTCAGCGCAGCTCATATAGAGACCTTGATATGCATGCGGTTTGTGTACGAAATGTGAGGTGAAAGTTTAGGAGAAATTCAATATCCGATTTAGCTTCTTAATTTATTATGGAAGCGGTTAGGGGAGAAATTTGCCTAGCAGTGAGACGGTATAGGTAAGGAAAAAAAATATAATGAGTAGACAAAATGTTAAACAAAGAAAGAATCTGTAATGTTCGGCTGCTGGGCTCCTCTCATCTCACTTATTTAAAAATACCAACCGAAAATATTGTTTATAGAAGTCATCCTAAAAAAATATTCTCAAATCTTAATGTTCCCAATTGGCATCGAGAATTCAATAAAAACAAAGACGAATCGAAAACAAATAAAAAAATATTCCCTTATTTTAAAGTTTTTGTATTAAATTACTTTTATTTTGGCAAATAAAAGGCAAAGTCCAATATGTGATGTAAATGATGCGTGGAAAATGTTCTATTTTATTTGTAACTGAAAATCCATTTTGTGGACTCGGCGCCGTTCCTTTGCCAAAACGGAAAATGTGTAAATCATCTTACATTACATTAGATACGACTGCGAATGACCATTAGGCAAGCACAATTACAAACTTTTTCATACTGAACCAAAACTGCAAAGAATATTATTTAGTAGGAACTATTTTCATGTTTTATTTATATGATTTTTTAGGATAATTTAATATTGTAATTCAAACTTTTAATTTGTAACTATTGTTTATATATTTTTCTAATGTTTGCTCATCTCCGCTCTCCGCTCCCGTTTCACATCCAAGGGAGTCAGGTGGAACTGAAAAACAGCGCTGCTTGACACTCAGGTGCCAAACAGCTTAGAGCTGAGTTCTGCCTATTGCCATTTTTAGTATAGGTTAGAGTATTAGTAACTAAGTTTTTAATTTTTTTTTTTTTAATTATATGTATTTTGTTTTGTTTTGTTCTTAGCTCAAGTGTAATATTTTCTTCAAATGGCAATAAACCATTTTTTTTATTTTTTTTATCGATATTAGAAAGAACTAGCTCGTCCCGCGGTTTTACCCATTCCAGTGGAAATTTCGGGATAAAATGTTAACCTCATTTGTTAATCTGATGTATAACCTATATTGTTGTTAAATTTCATCCAAATCCGTTCAGTAGCTTTTAGTAAAATTGTAACAAACATACATATATCCATCCTCCCAAACTTTCACATATATAATATTAGTAGGATTAGAAAGACTTACGAAAAACAATTCAAATTAAATTTCAAACTTAGTACTTAATTAAATACATACTTTTCTACAGCCCAAACATACTAACAAACTTTACCTCTTTTTAATATAAGTACATGTAGACAAATAAATCGCAAAATGTAGCTGTTTCTAATTTGTACAGTACCTTCGTACTTAGATTTGTAATCAAAATAATGAGGAAATATTTGACGTTTCTTATCAAACCAACATGGCTACTTAAATGCACATTAACGATCCTAATGTCAGCGATGATTTATGATATTGATGCAAAAACGCCTAATGGACCACCCTTGGTAAACAAATATCATTTTCCCATTGAATCTCTCGTAATAGAGTAGACCATCTAAAATAGATATAGGTACCTAAGAGAGTATGCACACTATAGTCACAACAGTCTTCAAACTGACTTACATTTTAAACTCACACGATTTGCAGTCTCATTATCTATATTAATATAACTAAGCTGAAGACATTGATTTTTTATTTGTTTGAAAGAGCTATTCTCAAAAATTGTGCGATGCGATTTCTTTTTCTTATGGATAGCCACATTCAACGGAACGTTAAGAGCTATTTTACGTGTAAAAATTCCCAGGGGAACAGGCACAATGCTGGTAAAAAAACCGCAAGGCATTGTTAGTACATTAACGAACCGGGACTGTGTCGCGTCCAAATACATAACGTATTTAATAAAAGGAAACGAACCCGACATTTCAAGCAAATTACACCACTCGTGGTCATGAGAAGTCTCTCTAAACTGACTAGTTTGACGTGAAAAAACTATTTCACAGTACACAAAATTATTTCCTCTAAGTGACAAACAAAATTTGTGGCAGCCAAAAAACGTACATATGGCAGACAAAAAAGTCTGTTAGACGTCTTGTCTCTAGTATACAAGTTTTCATAGAAGACTGTCTAACTACAGTCATGACTCACCACTACAGTGTGCTCATGCCCTAACTGTATCAGAAACCAAGGTTTGCAATATCAAAAGGCAAATTATATTTAGAACTAGAATTCCAATGCCTGGAGTAGATCAGTAAACAGGAATACCGGGAATCCAAAGAACTAGTCAGTGGAAGTAATTTGACCTTTGAGCTGGAGTGCCCGTAAAGGTGTACATCACTTGGAGAACGCTTCATTGGAAAACGTTGGGAGAAGTTATGTTACTAGTTTGGTATTGAGGTACAGCGGTCCAGTGACCATATTTGTTGTGCTTTCAAAGTATTCACCAGTCGCCGTCGTCGCCCCACATTGTGGCGCCCACTATAGGTTAGTAACATATTTTTAACCGATTTCAAAAACCGAAGGAGGAGGTTCTCTATTCGGTCGTTTTTTTTTTTGTTTGTTTTATGTATGTACTTAAGTACACCGACTGGGGTTTTTAATCCGATTTACATAATTTTTTTTGTACTTTCAAAATACTCGGCAGTCGCCGTCATCGCCGCTGCACATCTGGCATCCACTATAGGTTAGGCACTGGTGCTGTGGTGCTGCAGTATTGGGTTTATCTACAGAAAAACAGGCACAGCTTTAATTTAAAAAAATATGTTTTATAGTATTTAAAACATTGGGGCCATTTAGTAACGATAATTTTCCGTTTAATTTTCCGAAACCCTTCTTGTTTAAGACTGATGGAAAAGGGGGGTTGAGCCTATATTGAACCTGTTAACACATAAAGACCCCCTTCCTTTTGAGACCTTCCCCCTAACCCCCCTCTCCAACTGCGGCCGTGCCCAAAGGAACTGGTTTCCGTCGGATATCCCGTTACTGATACACTGCAGTGCTCCACTTTCTAATGCAAGATGCAGTCCCCAACGGCCAATACTCTTGATTGATACAACAAGGTTACCGGGTCTGGGACGAATTTGTAACTGTTTATTGCATTAATACGTGTCTTGGTTGCAGGAGTTGGGGACTTGGGTTAACCTGAAGGGAATTGTGTGTGTGAAAGTTCTTCTGGTTAGCTTATTAAGAATAGTTTGTTGATCAATTAAGTCTAAGATACCAAAGTAACAAATTCTAGATCCTTCTTAGTCTGTTTTAAGTTATCAAGCTAGTGGATAGTTTTGTTACGCCTTTCGTTCTAACTAATCTTTATTTTATATTATTCGTTTAGTTTGAGTTTAGAACACGAACATTTGGCTTGGCCATACCATAACTCTGTTGTCAATTGTAAAGCTCATGTCGTTTGTGCAGCAAAATCAAGGAATGTATGGAAATCCTTCCTTGCCCTATCAGTTTAGACTTAGCCTACCATATCTGTAGGTCTATCTGTTCGGGACACCCAAAAAGGTTTCATCGATAGACATAGCAAAATTTTGGGCTATTTTTCATACAAAAACTTATGCGATAATGGGTATAACGCGGGTAAAACCGCTAGGCGTTGCTAGTAAATAATAATTATAACGCAGTGTTTACTACAAAGCTGCACCTTGAGAAAGCTTACCTGTGCTAAATATAACTGCTTTTATTGGAAAAACTATTTCTATTCAATATATAAAGCCTTGTTATGGAGTTTCCTCGAGAATTGGACGCGTTATATCAAGTATGAATAATCACGTAGAGATCCTTCACAGAACGGTGCAATAAGGAATATAGGAAGAAACTTGACAATATGAGAAACGGTGGAATATAGCGTAACTGCATATTGAGAGGAACTTGAAATATATCAGTTTGTATATCACTATTTACTGTATTAGTTTATAACTACCCCTATCGACTTACTGCCGCAGTCAGAGTTACTAATGATCCCTTAAAACAGAAGTTAATGAGTGATTTTTGAAATGTAATGTATGAAGAAAACGTCAGTCGGCTTACCAATAACTCATACATCTATTCAGTACGCAAATAAGTATTTAAGTAACAAAACCTGCTCCAAATTGTATTTTGTAAATAGAACACTATTTAAAACGAACGCCATTTGTATGTTAAACATATTTAGGCGCTAAGTAAAGTTAAGAATGCTCTGATTGACGTAATACGGCAATTAGCAGCTTCGTTTTAATTGAGCTAGTTTGCGAGCGGCTTGTTGGCGAGTTTACTACGCGTATGATCAAGCAAGTAATTTGACATATAGCAACTTAGCGATCGTAATAGAAAACCACAAGACCCGATATAATATTTAAAATTCAATATTTCTTTTAATGAGTTTTTCACCAATGTGTCCAACCAACCAATGAACGCACAGTATTTAATATTTATATCATGTCTTCTCGCCTCCTATCACATTTGTCGCGATATCCAGGCTGGTATGAGACTCAGTTTCCATTAAACTCGCTACTCGCCAACTTGCTCATTCCACAACGCCTACTGTCGTAAATTGGTAACGATTGTCACTTGTTTGACACAGCAAATCACAATGCTTTGTTAGTATTGCCGACGAGCCCCTTGGGCAGCAAACCGCTAAGCAATTAAATGCCCTTGTTAACTGCATCGCTTAGTCTGAATGGAGCCTTGCTGTTAAGATATTCATTGGCCCTAGTATGAACTTAAGTTAACTTGGGATTCCTTTGTTGATTTTAGACTAGCTGTTCCACGCGGTTTTACTTGTATTGGTGCCGGTGCCAGTCGCGTCGCGGTAGCAAGGATTTTTTTTGTAGTAGGAGAAACACATTTATGCATCCCTGGTCGTTCGGGAAAACAAACGAGGTGTATACCTAGTTAACCGTCTTACTGTTTTCAAATAAAAAGGCTTAAATACTTAGTCCTTAAGTGTAATTTTTTGGCAAACTGCAATTAGCAAGTTCAATAAAATTCAATTTAAGCTTGTGAGCTTGCGCAATCTTCAATGCATATTTCATAAATCATTCAATTGTATATAGAAATGTATTAAAACATACTTAATAAAGAATACATTAAACTGTATTATTACGAACCAAAGAAAATCACAATATCCTACTGCAAAATAATATGAAAAATAATGCATATAATTTTGTTCTACTTATTCTAGAATCTAATACTGCAGTTCTTTACACGATAAACCGATTAAAATCTTGTGTATTGGCACTCGAGAGAAAATTAACTTTACAAGATGCTCTAGCTGGAAAATTATGTGGTCAGAATAGATTGAAAGTGCAAAGTATAACTGAAATAGAGCTACTTCCAGAGTTATTCACTCTTTGATTTAAAACAAAGTTGTATTGAATTCAGCTGTTGGGAACTTTAACAAGTACATACCTATGTACACAAGGATTTAGAATTCTGATAGTGTCATATTTTTGTAATTAAAATTTCAATTGTATAAGTGGTTAAATTCTAACTAATACGAGTATAATACTAAGTCTACTAGAGGTACATACTAATGTATTTTAACATTTAATTCCTAGCACACAAGCAAAGTCGCGGCGAAAAGCGAACTTTTTGAAAAAAGGGCACATAAATATGTAGCGAATATTATTGTGTCAGAGTAATGAAATTAAGTTATTGAACAACTAATATAATAATTATATTTATGTCACTTGTTTCCTTATAAACTCATATTGTCATTATAATTATTATAGGTAATGATGTCACCATTATTTTCCATAAAGTAGATTATTTTCATATCGTCTTCAGTTTGGTGTTTTTCGTTAGTATATTTATCATTAAGATTTTAATTTTAGTGTTTTCACAGTTCAGTTTGTAACAGTTCTAAGAGAGTAATCCTTCGTTCTTAAAGCACTGACGAGTGAACACGTTCGTTCAGTAATGATCCTAACATATGTTCTACTAGCCGCGCCCTGCGGTGTTACCCGCGTTGTACCCGTTCCCGCGGGAATTTCGGGATAAAATGTATCCCATGTGTTATTCTGATGTATAACCTAATATTACTGTAAAGTTTCATCCTAATCCGTCCAGTAGTTTTTTCGTGAAAGATTAACAAACATGCATACATTGTCACAAACTTTCGCATTTATAATATTAGTAGGAAGTAGAATAATCTCGAGCGAACATCGGTCGAACATCAAACATTGGGTGGCTCAATAAAACCTTAGTTTCGAACACTAAGCGAAAACGCGGTTTACTGTGAAACCTCGTAACTACACGTATTATAATTATTATGAGAAACTTGTGAACTTCCAAAACAATTGCTTCAAAGTTTTCACTTGTGAATCCACCTAAGTTGGAGTTACTAGCGGATTACACTCATGCATTCACCGACGTGAAGAGAACTTAATTATTTAAGATTCACATTGAAAACTTGAATTTACTTGAAAGAATGTTCAACGAACAGAAATGTTGTGTTGAAATACTGGCTGATATGAAAGTAAAGCAGAATTAGGGCGCTTTCAAATTATGCGTTTCGTGTCGGACCGCTGCGGTGCCGAAGCGGGGCGTTTGTCGTATTGTGTACGTACGATCGTGTGTTTTCATACCGCAGCGGTCCGACACGAAACGCATAATTTAAAAGCGCCCTTAAGGTGCGTTTTCATTCAAGTGGAGTGGAGCGGTGGGGAGTGCAACCGACTAATCACAACGCATTATGCCTAGTTTACACGGGCTTCGTAGCTAAGCGCTTAGTACTTGTCACTAATACTAAGTCCTCATGTGTAAACACGCTGATTAGTGCTTAGTATTAGTATTTGTGAATAGTACAAGTGAATAGAAAACGATCCTATTTACTATGCGACAAGTCGATACCCCCACCACGATTTACTAAGCACTTGTCGCTTGCTGACCGTGTGTAAACAGCTCGACAAGTTAGTGACAAGTTGTACCGGGAAGTGAAAACACGTGTTTACTTACGTGTTTTATTGTGATCATGGCTGCGGAAAGGTGGAATTCGGTAACAACAATGAAGTTCATTCAGGAATTTAAATCCTATGAATGTTTATGGAACCATGTCTGGTCACTAATAACTTTTACTGGCTCCAACGTATAAACGGTTACTTTTCACTTGTCATATTGAGGTTTAGTATAGTGACAAGTACTAAGCACTTAGCTACGAAGCCCGTGTAAACTAGGCATTACGAAGAGATTTGACAATGTCAATGCGTTGTTTGACAATAGCCATGCGCGGCTGTGATATGGTGAATCGGGCTCTGCACCGCTCCGCTCCGCTTCAATACAAACTCACCCTTAAGTTAGATATTAACGAAACAATTACGGTACATTACAAATTTATTTATTGTACTTATGTTTCAATTTAAACGATCCTGCTTTGATAAATTTTTAATTATAATTTTCTACGAACTCGTAAGACTGACTCAGGGCCGTTTGTACAAGAGTTTTCAAAGTTCATGTTATTAAAATGTTTTCAATTTTGTGTTTTCTTTTGTTACAGGTAAGTTGCTGAAAAGTAAGCGGTACATCTAACCGTGAGCAGATTCCGGAGATTTGAACACCTCCCATTTTTGAATCAGCAACCTGTAGGCTGTAGTACTGAGCCAACTGCCGCACTTAGAGACGTCTATTAAAACGACACTTAACTAAATGACGTCAATTTTTAAACATTACTTGTCAAATATATAATATAGTCATTAATCCCTAAAGAAACGTTTGAGGTCTCTGAGTACGAGCGTTATACTAAACGGCTCAACTCTATAATGATAAGTTTAATTTCATCTCATACTTCAGAGTGAGAGTAGGTGATAGATAATTCTGCCCGTGTGCAGACTTTGAGACCACTTCCCATCACTATAGAACTAAAATTCTACCTTAAATACTGAGTGTATAGAACTCTATAGAAGGTAGTTCAACTTCATTTGACGGTGATAAGTCCATGTGCAGTGGTATGGAGCTCATCAATCATCGGTTGGCTGCCATGTGCTGCTCGCGGCGTGTTTACACAATGCCCGCTACTCAGCGCTATGACGTATTGGCTGTCTCGAGTCAATATTAGATAAAACGTGTTACGTTGAACTGTATATAATATATACTATGAGTATGTTACGAATGACTCTTATCTGAGAAGTGACATCGAATAGCGAAGTTTTAAACAACCATATTACGAGAATAATAGTACTTGATTATGAAGGAGCTGCAGCAATCGCGAATAGCGAAGTTTTAAAAAAAGAATATGGAATCTTCTGAGACCACGGTTCCTGGGGGCCGAACGTCAGATTAAAATGTGAAATAAATACGAAGTGTAGTGAAGTTCTTGCTCTATTATTTCGTGTTCTTTTTTGAAAAATTCGTTTGTCGTTGTTGCAGCACTGTGACACTGACAACTGGACACGTTATACTCGTAGTAAACGCAACTCCCCTCAGACCCAACCTATTAAGATTGTCACGTGAGGTAATAAAAAGTGACGGTGAAGCCAAAAGAGTCATACTACACTTAACGACCGATGCCAATAACTTATCCGTACCGGTAATCTCAGATAGCAGAGATCATGATTTGTCTGTAAAATTTTAATGCATTCTTTTTTTGCTGTCAACATTTATGATGATATTATGATCTTTATACTTATATATCATTCTACTGGACGTGTGTATGTCACTGAACTCCTCCTAAAGGGCTGGACCCATTTTTTTTTTGTATGCGTTTGGTGGTGTGATGACCCTTGATGGTTTAGATTCACACTAGCGACATCTATTGGGTCGCGGGTGGAACCACCGCGCGGTAGAGCTAATTTAATATAAGCGTCGAAAGTAAGAACAATGTCGCAACCTCAGAATACAGAAGTACCTACAGAACCCGTGAGCGCGCCTAATACTGTAGCTACTCAAACTAGCCTTAAATAGTGTAGTTTTATGCGCAACCGATCAGTCACTTTGTGACCGTCGGAACGCGCTAACGTGTTTTACCCGTGACCAATTTCACGAAACTATGCCGTCTTGTGTCGTTCCTACCTGTAAAAATGCAGTGGGTCTGAAAAAGAAACAGGAAGGGATCACATTTCACGTGTAAGTATCGCATTTAGGTATCGTCTTATTTAAATATTTAATTATTTTCTCAGATTTCAATTGTCATATAGAGTGATGCGTCAATCTATGTTAGTGTTGCCAATATAAGAGTTTTGATTTACCCTTCTTTTTATTACCTTTTGAGGGATTTAATTCGTTGTAGAATATTAATAAGTAATATAATAAAAATTAACCAACTTGAAAAAAGAAAGTATAAAGCGTAAGTGCGGCTCGTATGTACCTAACCTAACAATCCTATTAAATAGTATGTTAGTCTATAGGTTTCTAAAAAAATTTTTGGTGTGCGTGTGAGGGAGAAGGGGAGAGGGGGAGCGGGTATAAAATTATGTTTCTATATTAGCCATCTTAAATTTTAGCTTCCCTGCTGATGAGGAAAGGAAAGCGGTGTGGACAAAAATTATACAAAGAGCACGGCTGGAACAGTTCTGGAAACCATCGAAGCGAAGCGTAGTTTGCTCGATGCATTTTGACTTAAGTAATTATTCTTTTTTTATGTAACTCTTGTACCTAGCTGTAAGTTTTCCGAATACTTTATAATAAAATAAATAAAAACATATAAAGTTTTTCCATCACCCGTTAAAAGTGTGCAAACATCCACCTTAACACCGTGTTTTATTTAATATACCTATCTATTTCTTGAGATAATCAGGTAGGTACATAGTTATATAGAAAAGGACAATTTTTATTCTATTAACATATTACCTCCAAAACTCCCAAAATTTACCCCAAAAATGGGCAAATAATGCGAGAGCTAACAACACTACGCGGGGGACTTTGTTCTGTTTTTGGACACAGCGTGTAGCTTGTAAATACATTTGAATGCTCCTTCTGGTAGGTACTTCTGTATTCTGAGGTCGCAACTTTATCTGCTATCTGAGACATCCATCTTAGATAGGTTATTCGGCCCGGCCCTTAGCCAGCTTGCAGCTTGTAAACTCGCTCTATTTAAACAACGGCATATGAAGATTAAAACTTCATAGATTCTCTCTCTACTCTTTGCCGGGTCGGGTCACAGATAGTCACATTTCTCATTAGTCTAAGTTCACACTACGCTTGTATTTTAGTCGAGTAGCGAGTATTATAGTAGCGAAAATAGTTACCAGATAGAACTCAGTATACTCGTATTACTCGACCTAAGTCTTGGTGTTCAGACACGTTTAGCTACAAAATTACTCGTTAATGGACTACAATGCTACCGTAGAGCGAACTAGGTTTAAAGGAAAGAACGAATATTGAAATCGAGTAGAAGCAATAAAGCCTACTTACTATAAATATGTTAATACTTACTTAAATCGTTTTCTCAAGCAAATATACCTCTTCTCGTAGTATATTTACCCCAGTAATTGATAGTAACGTGATGGATCCAGTTATCGACGAGGTCCAGTAACCGACACTTTTTTTGGTCCATCGCCAAAAATAAGAGTAGTTGTTTATTTTATTAATATGGCAACACTGCGATGGGTGACAGCTGACGTACCACTGACTTTGACAATGAGTTGACAGCACTCGGACATTTTGGTCAAAAAATATGTATTCGCGATTGGCGCGTTATGATAAAAATCCATTTTGTTAGTGAAATCGATTAGAAGCTGAGTAAATTGTTTTCACAAATACTAAAAAAAATAGGTTTTGTAGCGGAACTTTTACTTGTTTCGGGGTTTGGTGTTGAGATTTTAAGGGTATAGAATGTAGTTTCAAAGCGAATAGCTGTTTTTAGGTGAAGTTGATGTTGATGTCGTTTACTGGTTTTGGAATACTGAAGTTCTCTAGTGTTCGACGTGTGTCGATTCTTACGTTAATTGTGACTTTCTAAGTTATCATGTGGCCTTTGTTCTGCAGGAGATGCTAAACAAATCTGTATTTGAATTTTATGCATTGACGTCCATTTACCAGTGAACGACAATGTGTCGAACATTGGTTATAATTAGTGTCGATCATTGGGTAAAAATAGTGTCAATACTTTAAAATTTAAAGTATTGACACAATTTTTACCCAATATTTAATATTTGTTTAAACGGGAACTTGCGTACGACGGAGGCTACTGTTGAGAGTTCCTCAACACGTTTCGGCCCTTCATCAGGAGGTGGGTGAAGCGCTCGCGACTCCCGAGCGCTTCACCCACCTCTTGGTCTCGGGGCTCACGCCTAGCGCGCCGCCGTGCGGAGCACGCGCGCAGAGAGCTGTTGTTGTGGTTGTTGAGGTGGAGGTTGCGTACGAGTGGGTCCGCGCTGTATAGGCGAGAGAGAGCCTTCACTGGAGTTGTCCGTACTCCCGGAGTCCGTTACATGTAGAGGCAAACGCAGAACGAACTCACGGTGTCTACACTAACCCCGTTTGTGACTCTCTCCGAAGATAGCTGAAGACATGGTTTCCAGGCCGTAGGCAGTATTCATCCACTATTTTGATTAAAGTTCGGACAACGACTTATTTCAATGGCCTCGCGAATCCTCGCGAATGGTGACCGTTTTTCCGTTTTTCGTTTTTCCCGGGCTAAGATCCTTGTCTAAGATTTTTTCAGTAACACCCCTTATGTAACGCAGGTACATCAGCGTTCTGTCTGCTGGGGGCTCCCGGACGCGGCACGACGTATTTGCAACCCGTAGACTGTGTCTCCAGCTGTAACCGTTTCTCTCTAGCACTCCCCGCATATGAGAGAGCTCGGCGTCCTAATTCGGGATTTCATAATCTCAGGGCTCTGTTGATTCGTGTCCTTGGAACCGATGCAGTGTGCGAGGGGTGTGGTGGGAATCAGCCCTCAATGAAGGTCATTCGGTGACCTCGATGAAGGTCATCGAATGTGACCGAAACGTGTTTAGGAACTCTCAACAGTAGCCTCCGAAGTACGTAAGTTCCCGTTTAAACAAATAATAATGGCATTAACGTACGTTTCAATTAATAGTAAAATACTATAAATACTTAGAAACTTGTTCCAGATGGCTCAAAAAAAAACCCCAGAACAAATGCGGTGGGCAATGGAAGCGGTAAGGCAAAGCGAAAAGATAGCTAAAATAATATGGTGTACCCAGAATTACGCTAGTATACCTAAAGTTACTTAAATGTTGATTAAAGTATATAAAAAATCAATAAGGTTTTAATTTTTGCCCTGCCCTGTTATATATCTCATAATTGACAAGCGTCAACAAATTGGTTTATTGGTTGAAGAGTATTTACAAATTTAAATCTGATTAATGGTAAATGTTGAATACTGGTAGTCGATTTCTGGCATATGTCGAATACTGGTAGTCGATTTCTGGCATATGTTGAATACTGGTAGTCGATTTCTGGCATATGTTGAATACTGGGGGTCGAGCTATGGAGATTCAATGTCGGTTAGTGGTGATTTCCATAAATTTGACTTTGCATTAAATTTTTCGTAAGCTCATATATCAGAGAGTAATGAATTGTATTACTCATGTAACTTTAATCTATCCTTAATCGTTTTTAAGAATAACTAGTACCGTAACGTTTTGAAATTTTGTTTTACTTAAGTTTGTTTCACGCACGGACCTAAACATGTCGAGGACTGGTTCCATTACGTTACGTATTCTGCGGTTACTTAAGTAAATAATTGTGTCTAATTACAAAATCGCTATTAATAAACTGAAATTAGTACTAAATTTTCTGATGTCATTTGTGAATTATAGCGATTTCATACTGCGTTTTATCAATGTTTTTGGTTATTATTTTCCTCCCGTATTTACTTAAGTTTCTTAGTATTTGTCTGACATTTTGTAAATTAAATCTAGGATCTGAGTAATCCATACTAATATAAATAAGCTGTAGAGTTTGATTTTTGTTTGAACGCGCTAACTACTAATCCGATTTTGAAAATTCTTTTTGTAATGGATAGCCTCATTCAACGGGAAGGTTTTAGGCTATTTTCATCCCTAAATTCTCATGGGGAATATAATACATAAAGCGAGGAAAACAGCAGGGCGCTGCTAGTTCAGTCAGCAACGTCATAATACTATGCACTAAAGGAATTTGTCAAATTATAAATTCTCTAATTCTCATTGATATTTAAGTAGTTATTGTAGAAGTTCGAATGCGACAAGGTTCCTAGAATAGTGGATGAATCAGAGCTGACCTTTCGCTTTTGAAATTATTCGTTCCTTTTAAAGAAGTTCTCGTGAACATTCTTTTGAGCATTCTCATTGTGATTGAAACAGCTTTTTGTATGGATGTTGATATTGTGTGCGTTTGTTTGTGTTTCTTATATGTCTGTTAGTTACAAAGTAACAAATAAGCCTGAGGTTTTTACTGCTACTCTCACGTATGTACATATATTATGGTTAGTGTAGCGCTCGTGGCGTAGTCTGACTAAGCGATGTTTGTTCATTGCAATCGTTAAGCAACGTGCAGCTCGACCCTTACTTGGATGGGTGGCCGATATTGGCATTTTTATCTGAGCGCTACCGTGCTTCGGAGGGCACGTTAAATAGTCGGTCCCGGTTGTTTCATTCGTTAGACCATGTCGGAGGCCTTTATGTGGTCTGAAACCTCCGACACCAGGGTTGACCACTGACCTACTCGGACTTACTTACTTAGTGTAGATTGAAGAGGTTCTTTGAAGCTGAAGCTAAGTTTTTAACCGACTTCAATAATCGAAAGGAGGTACCCTTTTTTAAAGGTTTTATTGTTTGTTAATACTTCACATTTCAAATATATTTGTGACATTGGCTTTAAGCGGCTTTTTTAATTTGGTCTAAGAACCCTGACCCTAGATTGGCCACTAACCTAATCGTGTTTGTTTTATACTAGTCACGCTCCTAAGGTTTCACCTGCGTTGTAAATTTTACCGCGGGAATTTCGGGATACAATGTATCCCGTGTGTTATTCTGATAACCTATATTACCTACTGTAAAGTTTCATCCAAATCCGTCTCGTAATTTTTTGTGATAGAGTAACAAACATACATGAAAGTTTGTGAGGATGGATGTAAGTATGGATGTATGTATACATCCATACTTACATCCATCCTCACAAACTTTCGCATCACTACATAGTATAAAATAAAGTCGCCTCTTTTTCGTGTCTGTCTGTCTGTTTGTCTGTCTGTATGCTTAAATCTTTAAAATTACGCAACGGATTTTGATGCGGTTTTTTGTAATAGGTAGAGTGATTCAAGAGGAAGGTTTTTATGTAAAAAAATTCCCGAAATTCCCACGGGAACGGGCACAACGCGGGTAAAACCGCGGGGCGCTGCTAGTCTTCTTATAAATTCTTATAACAATCTGGTTTGCAGTTGGTTTTCGCTAAAATGGGTTATAGAATGAATGAATAATAGCTTCAGGAGATTCCCCGTAAACGTTAACGGGTATGACGTCATGCAAGTTGCCGGAAATAAAACTCGTAAAGTATATTAAAATTAAGCAAATATGTAGTACGCGGAATACTTATCTAAAAATACTCTTCAAATTCATATTTTAATTGTAAATTTTACTTAACCTAATTAGGACGAACCCACATAAATGCTAAATCTTATAACTAATATTATACATAATTAATAAAATTTGTAATTTTGTTTGTTTTGTAATTTCATGCTAATCTGAGGAATTACTCAGAATAATTATTTTTGTAATAGAAAGCCACATTCAACGGGAAGGTTATAGGCAATTTTTCATCCCGAAATTCCCACGGGAACAGTTAATTATTTGAATCGGACTGGTAGTTTCCAAGATTAGCGCGTTCAAACAAACAAACTCTTCCGCTTTATTATATTAGTATGGATTGTTTTTTAAGGTTTAGGCATTCCTTACTTGTTGAAAAGTCCCTAAATAAAAATATCTTATATATAAAATTCTCATGTCACAGTGCTCGTTCGCGTACTTCTCCGAAACGGCTCGACCGATTCTCATGAAATTTTGTGAGCATATTGAGTAGGTCTGAGAATCGGCCAACATCTATTTTTATCCCGAAATTCCCGCGGGAACGGGTACAACGCGGGTGAAACCGCGGGGCGCAGCTAGTAATATAGATAAAAAACTAGATTAAAAATTAAGTAATCTACTACAATACCACGCACGTCAAACTTACAACACCTTTTTGGCGGTAGGGCTCAAACACATACCTACATGGCATGTATGATGCATGTTAAATGAATCCTTCCTTACTAATAACATACATACATATTCACCCTTGCATAACATTAGTAGGATGGCGTCAATCCCATCCTTTGTCAAGTCACTTGCCAATTCACGGCCAATGTTGGCCATAGTGTATGTAAAACTAAAATCAGTTTGGCGAACACTTGACGATCGCGCTCGCTTCGAATATTAACTAGACCCTGCGCAGACAATACAGATATTATTTGTTAGATTATCTGCATAGTACAGACTATTACTTTTTTATATATTTTGATCTCTAAAGGCGGTTTTTACAAGAACTCTTTAATCTATTTAGTACCTAAATATGTTCAAGAAACAAACGCTGTGCGTCTTAAATTGTATATTATAATGTTCGAAATAGAACACTTCATAAAACGAACTTCATTTGTTTCATAACTCAGATGAAATCTATCGGCCACAAATCTGAGTTGTGACACTGTCACAGCTGTACGTTGTTTAACATGCAATGAGTTATCATCGCTCAGTCAAACTACGTCATAAGCTCTAGTCTAAAGACTTATAGTCTATGTCTACATCTATAGTCTATGACTGGACTTTAGTCTGTGATGGCCCCAACACGATTCGTCATTCATGCGAAACACGTCCCTATTTCAATGGGTCACATTCCCACACCAATTTGTCTTTATTTCGCTGGCTGCGGTTGATAATATTAGTTTTTTCACTTGTTTATTGTAATTGGGAAATCCTTTTTGGTTTGGCACGTTCGGGAGTCGAATATGTAAATTAAGCTATGGGTCCAATGCATTGATATCGAAGCGGGCGTATTGTGCTTTTGCTATATAGATTTTTATTCTAAAATCATGCACTTGATTAGAAATTCATCTGCTGACTTTTGATATTGATATCAATACTAATTGTGCCCTGCCGTGCGATCGACTACCAATGGTGCCAGGAAGCAAATTAGAATATTTTTTTCTGGTTTAGTGGGATTGAGCCCATACATTTTGTTGACCAGAACATTGTCAATATTTTCGCATTTATAGTATAATATTAATAGTACTTTATAGATTTTATATATTATAGGGATTCTAGACTAGATTTCCGAGCAATGTATATTGGACATGTATCCAACTTTAATACCATAAACATTTCAGTATCACTTACTATAAGTGCATTTCAGTACTATACCTAAAATCGATTTAGTAAGTAGTTACCTACACATCCTCGCTGACATTTACAACACCCATAAAAATAAATTTAACTCTATTCTAACGGTGAGTCCAGACATGTTATCCATATTCGGAAGTATGGAGCCGACATTATTCAGATAATATTCGAAAATCAATATTTACTTGTTAATTGGCCTTCGTAACCGCCTGTACAGTTGTGTGGAAAATGTTTTACGAACGATTGAAATATTCATTCATTTGCAATATTTTGAACGTCGAGTAATTAAAATACAGTACAGTCGAACAGAAACAGCGGTTAAAAGTTTTGAAGTCTGTAGTAGTTTGTGTAGCTTTAAATATATTTTTTATCATATAATCGTGATTACTCTTACCTCGTAGTATATCATTCAGTCTGTAACTGCAGAGTCACGTTTGTCTACTGCGGATTGGTGATCTCCAACCCGAAACAATTAAAAAGAAAATTACAATCAAGTTCGACCCAGAACCTCAGTCTTGGCAGACAAGTGGACATATCTTTAGTTTTAACAGACGGTACCTATTTATTTCATCGTGTTTTGTTTTCAATACAACGCAACAACCCAAAGGCGGAGCGCTAGTAAACAAATTAATTCTAAATTATAATAATAAATAAAACACTTTTACACCCAACTGTACGCCGCCTACATGAGTGGAAGGTTTAAGAACATGAAGTCATCGCACCGATACCAACTCATTGAGAATTCAACTCTATAGACTACTTACGACTTATTATTCATTATGTGTTAACCTTATAATTACATATTTCGCCAATAGGAAAAAGAATATTGAATATTAGTTAACATTACATCTTGCGCTTCTTGCACTATAATTAAAGTGTAATTTTTCAATAAATCGTATGTCACTGGCGCCGTCGATATAGCTGCTACGCGGCACCCCTCACTGTAGATCTTCAGTGAGTTAAGATGATACCTTTGCCCTGCAATAAGAAGAAATAAACTACAATACTATTTTCACATTTTGATAAATCTCAGTTTGTGTTCAAGCACGCAAGTACCAGGCGATCATAAACGGGGAAGAGATTTAAACGATTGAAAAACATATCCGACGCAACATTCAGAGCGCGGCGCTCACCTACATCCAGACGAATGCGCCGAGAAAACTAGTTAAACACGATATTTGCGGTTTTAATACGTAGATTGAACGATCAAATGATCGTAGAATATTCTAGATTAAAACATAGATGAAAAACCGTGCAATTAAAAGTTACTTTTAAATGATACGTACGTTGAACAAATAATTATTTATTTTAACGGGAGAGCTCGGCGAGATGCAGTCGGTTGCGGATCCCTCTAACTCCTGAAGACGGTCACCGTATGTGGCCGAATCTGTCGAGTACATCGACAATACATAAATATACTTAATTACCCATTAAAATAAGTAATTAAAGTCATTTTTATTTAAAGCTAATTTAAGTAAACTACAAAAAAACATTTTTACTCGTAGACTGACTTCGATATTCAAATCACGTTCCATAAGAAAAGCTGCAAAGGCAAGATAAAAGTAAAAAGTAAAAAGTTTTCATACATTTCATACAGCAAAATTATGTTTTTACAAGCGGTCTTACTTACTCAACCAGTCTACGGTCGCCCTAAAATATTAAAATAGATTGGCATCATTTTAACGTATGTAATATCATACGTCATGTATGTATTAAAAAAAGTAGACTCAAGGCACATAAACTGTAAAATTCTGGTCATAAAACTGCACATTACACTTCAATTAAACCAATTGTTACGCATACCGTTCCAATTACCACCAATAAGATCATTAGCTCTTCATTACTGTGTTGTTTTCGGAGTTTTTATCACGCATATGATGTCATTATTGAACAGATTTTGACAGGTTACTACTGGGACTAGAATAACCAAACTATTGTAACTACAAAAATGGGAATAAAGGTTTCTACCCATTACACCGTATCATACCATGACCGTGCTATGAACGTGTCAGCACCGGCAAAATATTAGGTGAGAATAGTCGACGTTGTTGGTTGGTGACGGAACGGTCTAGTGAGTATAGTCTCATACTTTTCAATACAAAAAATACTTTTTTGCCTGACACGTTCATAGCACGGTCATGGTATGATACGGTGTAATGGGTGGAGGCCTTAAACTGCCGAAATCTGCTACTCTGCTATTATAGTAAGTTGGAGTAGATTAGTGGCCAACCTTAGTGTCAGAGTTTTTAGACCGCCTAAAGGCCTTCAACATGGTCTGACGAAACAACCGGGACCTTAACGTTTCTTCCGAAGTACGGTAGCACTCAGATAGAAATGTCACTATCGGTCACCCATTCAAGTAGGGGCCGACCTGCACGTTGCTTGACAATCGCAATGAACTGCTTAGTCAAACTACGCTAGAGCGCTACTACGCTAGAGCGCTATCAACATACATGCCTCTAGTTACTAGAGGCATGTATGTTGATGTACATGCCTCTAGTATATACTAGAGGCATGTGTATTATTCAATTATCCAAAACAAGCTATGATTACAGCATGCTTTCACGCTACTGAACGACATTCTTTTCGCATTCACGACAGACGCCGTCACCGGGTTATCACCGCCCAATCATATCAAATTAGCCTTCATTAGTGACATGCCAAAGACATCATAACACAGGAAACCAAATAAACTGACCGAGTCGAGTGGGTTCCGTACAATATTTATAAATTACGATTATTTCAAAGAATGTCACACAAAAACTGCAGCGAAGTAGGCGTTCAATTGTTTTTGCAATGCTTTAATAGGAAAAAATGTTTGTCTTGCAGAGGTCAAATTAATATAATACATATATTGTTGTAAAGTAGCATTGTTTTCAATTTGTATGATTGGTTTATTTGAGTTATTAATGCTAGATTTGTTTATGTATGAGTACTTTATTTTTAAACAATTTATTTATTTTTATTTTTGTAGTTTGCTTGCTGCCGCACTCAGAGACGTTCATTAAATCGACATTTAAATAATTGACGTATTTTCAAATCTCTACTAAGGAAATATTTGATGTCTCTGAGTATGGGCGTTAATGTTTCTGTTTGAGCTTGAGCTTTGAGTTTCAGGTTGAGCGCAGACTGTAGACTAAATGTTAAATTTATAAATAAATAGCAGCCCCCGCGGTTTTACCCGCGTTGTACCCGTTCCCGTGGGAATTTTCGGGAATTATTTTTTTTACATATAAACCTTCCTCTTGATCTCCTTGATCCTCTTGACCTCCTGATCTATTAAAAAACCGCGTCAAAATCCGTGCAGTAGTATTGGAGTTTATCGCGAACAGACAGACAGACAGACAGACGCGGCCGGGGACTATGTTTTATAATATGTAGAGATGTGCACACAGCCTTAAATTTCAAAAATTCAAAGAGCAGATCTATCTGTTTTAACTAAGAGTTTTATAATAGTCCCTATTCATACAACTACAAGATAAAATCTATGCTAACAGAAAGTCCATTAACTTTTAATAATGGATGTGTTATTATATTAATAATTCAGCCCCTTTAGGGAAGGGTTGTTGTTAGTTGACCTAAACGTTAATAAAAGATTACTATCGTCAGCTGTTTATCCAAAACAATATTTACCGATCTAACAGCGGTCAATAAAGGGATAAGGTATACACTGGAATATATTGTCGTATCATGTGGATATTTATGAAGAGTTAGCATAGAATCGTGTTTGGTACATTATAACTCAATGGTTTGGTATATTATTGTTAAGTGATGGTGTACACGTGTATGAAATAGGAATAAGAATAAAATAAATTTATTGCCAAAACTTAAAAATTACATATGTACACAAAGAAAAAAATACAAGGCACTTGGCAAAAGCCTGCAACTCAGCTGTTGCTGTATGGGACGGATCCCGCTCGGCGTATGTCTGTATTAACCACGCCCCGCGCTGTACCTGTACTCGCGGGAGTTTTAGGATAAAATGTATCCCATGTGTTATTCTGATGTATAACCTATATTACTGTAAAGTTTCATCCAAATCCGTCCAGTAGTTTTTTCGTGAAAGAGTAACAAACATACTTACATCCATAAATCAATACATACATCCACCGCACAAACTTTCGCATTTATAATATTAGTAGGTAGGATGTATGTATGTGTGTTCATACACGTACAAACCGCCATGTTAAACGGATATATACGGAACAACGTTTATAAAAGCTTGGGCATAAGGACTGTCCGCGGAGGACCTTTTGTCTATTTACGAGTATGTATATAGATAGAATCCTTATGTAATAATATAAATAATCCTTATAATTTTGACAAAAACCTAGCTGTTTTTAAGATATTTTTTCATTTCGCAGACACGACATACCAAAAAACCCGTGACAAGTAATATATTGCTTTCAGAAACTTCCGTACTATCTTCTTCGCTATTTATCCCCGAATTCCTACGGGAACAAGTCACCAGGTTGCCTTATATAAACATACCGATTGCTTGACAATAAGATGATAGGACAAAACAAATTCTTCCTTGTATGAACCAGACAATATTAATACCTTAATTGATGAATTCCTGATACATTGATGACAGAATAGAAAAGACGTAGATCCGTACAAGAATAATTATATTATGTTCAGTAAGTTAGTTAACTTTTTGTAAGTGATTGATACTCAATGTGTTTGGTAAAAGTATGTAATTTCGAGTAGGGTAGTTAGTGGCCAACCCTGGTGTCGGAGTTTTTAGGCCTCCGATATGGTCTAACAATTGAAACGGGACGGGACCGACTATTAAACGTGCCCTCCGAAGCACGGTAGCGCTCAGATAGAAATGCCACTATCGGCCACCCATCCAAGTAGGGGTCGAGCTGCACGTTGCTACTTGCACGTTGCACTACGCCACGAGCGGTACTGTGTGTACACGTCAAAATCACTCATTAAATCTCTACTAAGGAATTACTACAACAAATTAACTACATTTGTTTGCTATTCTTAATAAAACTGGTTGATGATCTCATTCTTTTTTTTTTTTGCAATAAACCCGAAACAACTGAAATAGTTTTACAGACACAGACGATTACTTTTAACTGCCTCCGTGGTCTTGTGGTTTGAGCGTTCGGCTCACGATCCGGATCCGATGTGGGGACAAATGTCTCACAAAAATCTTCTGGTGAGACTGTCCTCAGTTTGGTTAGGGCATTGCAGGCTGAATCACCTGATTGCCCGAAAAGTAAGACGATTCCGTTTTTCGGAGGGCACGTTAAGCCGTCGGTCCCGGTTACTTTCTACGGATAGTAGTCGTTACATAAGCCATGTCAGACGCCTTTCGCGGCTCAATAACTCTGACACCAGGATTGGTCAAGTTGACCATCCACTCGATGAAGAAGAAGACTTTTAACTGTATACCTACAAGGTTCATTTTTAATCCAAAAATTCCTGGCAATAAATTCACGGATGTTACAACTAAAAAATAATTTTCGTACAGGTATTTACACTCACTCGGACAAGAAAAGGGTTGCGTCTGCCTAGTCCATACCTTCTTGAATCATATTTTAACAACATAATCTCTATTTGTACAGGAAAAGGTAACTTTTTCTGTTATTTAGATATTTGCGACAAAAAAGTACGAACAACGAACTTGCCTAATTTATTTACTGAGTTTTTTGTAATAATTTTAAATAATGTATGTATTCTTATCTCAAAGTAAGAATAAAGGTATTCTCTGCCGCACCCAGAGACGTCTATTAAATCAACACTTAACTAATTGACTTGTTTCATACATTACATGTCAAAATTTAAATTTAACAGCCTCCGTGGTCTTGTGGTTTGAGCGCTCGGCTCACGGTCCGGAGGTTCCGGGTTCGATTCCCGGTGGGGATATCTCACAAAAATCTCTTTGTGAGACTGTCTTCAGTTTGGTTAGGGCATTACATGCTGAATCACCTGATTGCCCGATAAGTAAGATGATTCCGTGCTTCGGAGGGCACGTTAAGCCGTCGGTCCCGGTTACTTCTACGGATAGTAGTCGTTACATGAGCCATGTCAGAGGCCTTCGGCATCTCAATAACTCTGACACCAGGATTGGTCAGGTTGGCCATCCACTCGATGAAGAAGATGTCAAAATTCACTGGGAAGTACCTAGGTAGTTTGACGTCCCTGATAATCTAGAACAAACGGGCAAAAATAGCCGCTAGCGTTCTATTTAACTCGCCGGCTTGTAGTTTGTAAACTCGCTCAGTTTAAACGGAACTTTTAGGAACTACCCGCGATCTAATAGATGGCGTTAGTGTGAAAATTTTCTCGCGCTTTAGTATGTTTGTTTTTTTTCCTCTTCACTGTACTGATATCTTCAGTGAGAATGCCTTTGCCGAACAGTGGGCTACATTACAGGCTAATACTTTACTTTACTTTTAGTTGTTTTGAGCAGGAAAAAATGTCGCTCTTAATAAAATTTGCATAGATTAGTAAATATACAAGAATAATTCAAAAGGTACTTAATAATGATATACTTGGGTCTGGAGACCTTAATCAGCGGTTTAGACATGACACAGGACAGAGGTTTTAAATTGTTATGTCTGAGCCCACAGCCCTTGCCTACATTGCAACTCTTAATTTAATCAGTAGCTTGAAAACAAAACGTATATATAACGTATTTTGATAACTATATTGGTTTATGCAGTACTAGCAGCGCCATGCGGTTTTACCCGCGTTGTGCTCGTTCCCGTGGGAATTTCGGGAATTTATTATACATATAAACCTTCCTCTTGAATCACCCTATCTGTTAAAAAAATATTGCATCGAAATCCGTTGCGTTGTCTTAAAGATCTAAGCATACATAGGGACAGACAGAGGAAAGCAACTTTGTTTTATACTATGTAGTGATAGTGATAGTGAAGTGACTGGTTAGTATAACTTACTTTGACTCCACAAAAACATACAAATATTTGGAAAAAATTAAGTAATCAAGGGAGGATTGCATAAGAACTTTCGCTCGCACAAGCATCTAAATATGTATAAAAACAAATGACATTCGTTTTAAATTGTGTTCTATACAGTGCAGAATAAAATACAATTTCAAACGAACCGCTTTTGTTTCTTGGACATAAAAGTACTAAATAGATTTAAGTTTTGCGCAAATATACATTAAGACCAAACAAAGTGATTTACTTTTAACATGTTTAACTACTTATGAACTTGCGTCAATTACCTAATTGTTGATTAAGTAAATTGATGTCGATGTTTCTGACTACAGCTAGTTTAGTTCTGTGCAGAATATTTCTAGTTAATTTCAAAAGATGCATTAATTTTGTCATCGATATGACATTTTGATTTGACGTCATAACATTATTTACTGTTACATCTCGCACTTAACTTCAAACCAAGGTTGATAACTAACGATAAATAATAATTTAATTAAATGATAAACTGTCAGCGGATGCACTTTACGACCGCTCACAACGACAAGGTCTTCATAAAACTTTACTGGAATTCTACTCCAATATAAATGAAAGTATGTACGCGTACAGAAAGTACGAAATAATCTACACAAAATGTTAGTCTTTACTACTCTGTCACCTTAGTAAAATCCTAAAACTCTGTACACATTTTTGTTGCCATCAGGTATTGTGGAAGTTGAATATGGTTAAGCATAGCTAGTACCAAGCTATTCTTTTAAAATTTTCATCAATATGGCTCAATAATATAGAATACAAGCCTCCCGGCAAAACATTTGCCATATAAAAATTAAAGGATGGACCCACCCATAACATTTATTAGTACTCATAAAGTGGGTAATCAATAGAATGTTTTATATATATAAATATACGCCCTGAATATTTATGAAAATGTCTCAAAATGGTTAAAATATAGAGCCCTCCATGGTTTTAAAAAAAAACAGGTCATTGAATAAGTAGGTTATTGTAATATAATTTCATGTAAGTAGAATATTTCCGAAAAAGTTTAATAGAAGTATCACTACAACGTCTTTTATGCTACGTACCAAATACGAGAGACAACAGAACGCTTTGGGCTACTCATTAGACAACTAACAAAGAAAATTTAGAATGTTCACTCTATAATAGAACTTTAATAATAAGGTTATTGTAATGTTACAGCTCAAAGAGAAAAATATAATAAAATCAACTTCTGTTTATAAAAATTACTGTGACTGTTTCGATATTAACTGACTTCAAAAAAGGCGGTTTTGTATTCGACCTTTAAGCCCCAAATACAATACTGCGTTCTCGTGATACGGTCGCCAGTCGTGTTGCAATCTACTGAAGTAGATGGAGACCTTTGGCGACATCAGTCAACTTCACACTTGGTTTTTCGCCGACTACCAACACCAAAGGTCAACAACTAATTAGAACAGAAGAAATACAAATATAATAACATAGTAATAAAACAGCTTTAGTCATCCGCCTCATGCGTAATCATGTTGACTACCGTAATATTTAGACTGTTGCTGCCATCGCACGTTAAGCAGTCGGGCCCGGTTGTTTCAATCGTTAGACCATGTCGGAGGCCTTTAGGCGGCCTAAAAACTTCGACACCAGGGTTGGCCGCTAATCTACTCGCAATAAATGAATGACCGCATGTTGCACTGGCGAACTACTTACTGTGATCGCGCCTTTAATGTATTATTGAATAAAGTTCTCTCTTTGTATGAGACCAGGTAATAAACTGACTTTTATAACCGTAAGAAAATCTAATTAAAATGCGACATAAATTATGAAACTATGTATTTCTTTCTGCAGTCAAAGGTCTTCAAAGAGAAATAGAACGGAAAAATTGCATAACATTTTCTATTTGCCCGCGAAAACCGAAAAATACACGTTCAATTTATAAAACTGAACTGCTTTTTAAATTCTAATTGAAAACTGTTTTTATGAAAGGATTCAAATCAATGAATTTTTAATTTATTTTACAAGAATTTTATTGCGAATACTAGGTATTTTCTTTACGATAAAGTTTCAAGGAATATTTGCATGGATTTTTTCACTCTTTCAACTACTAATATTTATCTAGTTTTGGCAGGAATATATATCCCTTCCTGCTACCAGCGGAAAAAATATTTCATTAATTATCAGGCCTACGTATAGGTACTACCTACATCAGAACTCGACAAGTGTGAAAACCTCTATGTAAAATCTTCTGTTACTGGCACGTCCAAAATAGAATCCGAGCCCACACCCAACAAGTGAAACGAGCTCTTAAAAAAAACGTACTAATGCTTTTTGAATTGAGACTGCGTTTACGGATACACTTCGCTTTTATTTTACATTTTTATCTGACGTTTCGGCCCCTTACAGGCACCGTGCTCACAGAAGACTGTCAGTCTTCTGTAATAGTAGTTTATGCAACTGTCATATAATGAAGGGTATTAAAACACGAGTGTGAGTTTATAAAACGAGCGCAGCGAGTTTCATAATAGTAACGAGTGTTTTAATACCCGTGTTATATGCAGTTGCATACACTACTTTATCTTCACTAATGCAATTAATCAAACAAAATTTTAAAAACAAAACACATTGCGAAACATTTAATTCACGCGTACGTGTATTGTCACAGTGAACTTGCCGCCATTAAAATCTAACCAATGAGAGCGCAGCTGCGCGCGCAGGGCCGCAGGGCGCGCGCCGCGCAGGGCGCGATGTTATAATGAGATTTTACGATATCGATGTGGATATTATAACATCATGTGCAATTGCTTAAATTGAGTTTTTTAGTTGTCTGCGCTATAACAGTAGTAATTATAAGTCAAGTATTGGAAACATAAGTAGAATGTTACAACATTAGTGTAGATAAACGTAGTTTCAATTTAAAATGAGTAGTGTTCGCTTAAACTTAAGAATTATGACCCAGTATGTACCTTACCTCTATATGCATCCGGAGTTAATTTCGCAAAATAGAACAAAATTTATTTCTAAATTCAAATTCATTTTAATTAGTCATGCTCCTTGGTTATGCTACATTAAAATATAACCTCTTTCATAATTGCTACCAGGAAGCATGTTCTATTGTTCTAAACTTTAAATGCCTTCATATTTACCTCCAATCTTATCAATAGGCTATGAAACTTTTTGGTCGAATCTCCTTGACTATTCTCGGAACTCTATGAAATGTTTTATTCAAACGTAGACTCATTATTGAATTAACATCATTGGTGTTTCGAGAAAAGTTTTTGGCGCTATAATCTGTAATTTCGACAAGCCCGTTGTCCCAGTGGCAGTGAGAGCGCTTACTGTGTCGGGGGTTGCGGGCTCGATTCCCGCCCGGAGTCAACAATATGAGAAGACATAGTTGTTGGCGACGACGTCTGGGTGTCAATTATGTATTCTTATAAAGTATTTGTGTATGTATATGTAGTAGTTTCAGTTAGTTAGATTCCATATTACAAGCTTAGAGCTTAGTTTGGGTCTAATTAACCGTGAGTGAATTTGTCCGGGTATATATTTCATTAAATGAGCCCCATTATTATATTAAGACTCAAGCAAAGCGATCTTGGTATAATCTAGTATTTTTTTCTTACGAGATTTAAAATGTGGACTAATGTGGTAAATTTTCCAGATATTTCATGTGGTTCTTTTTGAATATGAAAAAGGTATAGATTCCATTCCATTCTCACCCCATCACTAACCCCTTTTCCTTAATAGAAGAAGTTGTCTTTGGTTGAAAAATCGGTCATTGCATCAGTGATTCGAATTTTGAATTTCGTCAGATAAGAATAAATTGTACAGAGAAATCTTGCTTGCTGCTTCCTCTAAGGTATATTAAGCGATAGTTTTTCATACTAAGCTTTATGTAAGTATCTTGTTATACATATTTATCTCTTGAACGTCATCGACAATAGATTTCCGTGAGCCATATAAGGGTCACAATCGCGGAGGTCGTTTGCTCGCAGTTTATGTATAATGGTAATCAATGACTAAGAAGGTAGAGGTAGATGTAGAGGTTGGAATCAGAGGCCTAATAATAATAATTTAATGTTTAAGTTTCTAATAGAGGGGCATAAGGTACATTTTTGGACCTTACATTTGTTATCTCGATCAAACTCATTCCCGGTTATTCCCATAAAAATGAACCCATTCTAAATTATTTACATTTATTATTACCATCCTGAATCCGTTATTGACGATAAGTTCAATCTCTATATATAAAAATCAATCTTCTTCATCGAGTGGACGGTCAACCTGACCAATCCTGGTGTCAGAGTTCATGAGCCGCCAAAGGCCGATAAAAATCAATGCCACTTTTCGTTGTAACTTTTAACTCAAGAACGGGCTCACCTATCCAAACCAAATGTTTAGGCTTTGTTTGGACTATTTAGTTGATGGTTTGTGTGAAGTTTGCACAAAATCGGTCGAGAGGTTCTTGAATTCCCACGGGAACGGGCACGACGCGGGTAAAACCGCGGGTCGCAGCTAGTTTTCTATATATTTAGATCAAATTTCATTGCATAAGTTACTACTAAGCCTACTTACGTAGTCGTACGTACTTTATCAATACCTTTTATTTCACGTATGACGTCCACGACTGTTGTGTGTTATTCTTCGGATATGACAACTACAAAAGTCTTTCGTAACTCAAATATAACTCGGGTCTTGACGACACGTGAGTCGCGTAAGCACATGTGAACCCAACGGGGGCCTAAGACCTTTACAATTGACTGTACCGAGACAAGCTAATAAAAATCTATTTCTGTTGATAAAAGATAGGGTATGCAAAATACACAGACTTTTTTACGTTTAAATGTATGTTAATAAAGTACAAAATAATATTTTTATGTTTGGATTAGCAGTGCCCCGCGTTTCACCCGCGTTCTGCCCGTTCCCGGGGAAATTTAGAGATATGAAACCTCTTCAATGCAACCTTTTCTTTGAATATGGCTATCTAATACAAAAATAATTATTCAAATCGGAATGGTAGTTCCTGAGATAAGTACGTTCAAACAAACAAAAAATCAAACTCTTCGCCTTAATTTTTTAGTATAGATAAACATAGATTTAGATATAGTCTCATTATAATAGTCTATTAATCCTACTTCCTACGAGTAACAATATTATAAATGGGAAAGTTTGTGAACGTATGTATGGATGTATGTCTGTTGCTCTTTCACGAAAAAACTAATGAACGGATTGCGATGAAACTTTACAATAATATAGGTTATACATCGGATCGGAATAACATATGGGATTACATTTTATCCCGAAATTTCCGCGGGAACGGGTACAACGCGGGTAACACCGCGAGGCACAGCTAGTAGGATATAAATACGATATGATCTGATGAAAAGGCAAAATAAGTGATGTAATTAGTTCATTGAATCACATTGTTTTTAGACCTCTCGGTGTAAAAAAAGGTGTTTTTACCGAACTTGTTATTTTTAGAAACGTAAAAAATAAGCTTCTAAGGTTGAGTTTGTGCCTGTCGGTATCATCGTAGCTCCTAAAAATGTAAAATCCGGTTAGTGAGGACTTATCTCTTTATGATTTGTTAGTAATATTAGTAATATTAATTAAAACGCTAAAGTCTGTTGAAATGGATAGATAGATAATGTATTAATATAGAGAAAATATAGGTATTAGGTAATCTAGGGGATAGTATGGCTATAATTAGCTAGGTCTAGCTAATTAACAAATATGCCCATATTTGTTACTCATGATGATGTTTTCAAAGTAACATACAACATTATCTCTTACGGTATAAAATGTTATTTTTTCAGACATTTCGCTAGTCGCCGTTGCCTGCATCGTTGCGAGTGTATATTATTATATTAGTAAGCGAAAATGCTGAATTTGAATTTTGGCAAAGCAAAAAGATAGAAGACTCTAGTACAATCTGATAATTTCGATTAAGAAATCAAACTGTATTATTTGCGAAAGTATGAATGATTGTTTGTTACTCTTTCACGAAAAACTACTGGACGCATTTGGATAACACTTATAGGTTATACGTCAGAACAATACAAGGGATACATTTTACGGGTACAACGCGGGTAACACCGCGGGGCGCGGCCAGTATTATATAATAAGAGGTTACCACGAGAGGGAACCCCGCAAATCAGATAATGTTTCATAAAATCTTTTTCTACGCAGAATTAAATGCATTGAAAATAACAAGCGATTGTTATTCAATATTCATAGACTGATAGGAAATTGTTATTGTTATGATTTGAATGGCTAATACCAGCCTAGTTTTAAGAGAAACGCTCGGCTCGTGACGGACATTCGCAATTGCTTTTTATCCGTAACATGATGCAGAGAATGCAAATGGCGAATATCTTGAAAAAGGAATATAGATGATTTACTCTTAATAAACGCTATTTAACTATAACCGATTTTGTCTCTTTTGCTCTTTGGAAAACCCTTAAACTATAATTCTGTGTTCTTTTTTCAAAACCATCGCTAGTCACTCCACCGAAGAGCGAAGTACTTGTTACGCTTTTGTTTTCCATGTGAATAACTCTTGCCGCCTTATTACGCTATATAACTAAAACACTTTTTATCGAGTGGATGGTCAACTAAAACACTGTTGAGTTTTGTCTTTTTTGCTCTTTGGAAAATAGCGTATGTCAGAAAGGGGTAAACCATTTGATAACTCAATTGCTGTATATCGGCGTTTATGAATAAAATCCTAACTATAATTCTATGTTCTTTTTTCAAAAGCATCGCTAGTCACCCCTTAAAATAACGATACACGCTGGAAACGGTCACAGACCGCAACCTCAAGCGAATCGCGGCCATTGAAGGTGCATTCGCAGACGTTGTAGGTGCGGTTTCATTGAAGCAGAGCGGAGCTGTGCGAAGCTCATCGGACCATTCTCAACGCATTACAGAAATATAATGACAATGTCAAGGCGTTGTTTGACAATTGTAGTGCGGTGTGTTTCGTCGACTGAGCTCTGCACTACCCATCTCCGCTTCAAAGAAAAATGCACCTTATCAAGTTTTCACATACGGTCTTTAATCTGCCTTCAACTTGTCCCTTAATACTCGTCTCCTTCACTTATGTAAGCACCAAATGAACAAACGGATGGAGACCTGTCCGTTTGTCTGTTGCTTACCGAATGTTAATTAAACAAAAGTTAACCCCGAAAATGTGTAAAGATGTCGTGCACCAAAGAATTAGCCGCGCCTAGTGGCTCCGTAATTAGAGTGTTTGGATCACGCTATACTGGCCTGATCTAAGGGGGAGCACAGACAGGCGACTTGTTTACAGTTAATTAAGGTGTAGTCATGCTAAGGCCTAATCCTCCTCAGTGTACTGATATCTTCAGTGAGATAAGAGAATGATACATTTTAAAAGAAAAACATCTATGAGCAGGACTTCATTAAGGACAAAATGTCACATACACACTTTTTAAGCTCACTCCTTATAAATAAACAAATCGAAATACGGAAACCACTTTAATCCCTATAGTGGTCATCCCGTGACCACAAGTGGTGCATTCCACTCGAAACCTCGGGTACGTATTTTTATAAATGCGTTATAGTTTGACCGCGATATTGTCCCGATTTGTAATGTCACACACACTGTTTCACCACAAAGATGTGTGTTCCATTTCCACTGCCATGTCAGAAATAAATATTAAATTCATACTTTTGACGCGTACTTTTTTGTGGTTCACCGCACGAAGCGTGTGGGGAACACGTAGATATAAAATGTTATTAACATTCGTGCACAGAGACGTCCAGTAAACGACTTTAGCAAAGACTTAATGAGTGTTTGAAATGTTAAGCGTTGATTTAATGGATGACTCTGAGTGACTAAGTTTTTGATCCGTTCGCTGACCACTTCTGGCTGCAAGTGGAGTCGTGTGCGCGCGACCTTAGACACCATTAATTAATATTAAAATGATTTATTTAGTGATAGCCGTAAATTAAGTTGTATATTATCCACGTATCAATCATGGCGCCTTTGGTTTTTTAGTTGAAATAGTAATTATGACTCATCCTTATACCTATCAGGTAAAACAGAATGACTAGCTAATTAATCGTTCATTCATTTCTAGTAGGTTAGCGGCCAACCCTGGGTCGGAGTTTTTAGACCGCCCAAAGTCCTTCGACATGGTCTAACGATTGAAACAATCGGGACCGACTGCTTAACGTACCCTCCGAAGCAGTTTAGGCCCATCTCGTAGCCAGATTTGGTAGCTAGCTACGAAATGAGAAAAGTGTTTTCCCATCTTGTAGCTAGCTACTAAATGGGAACGATCTATTCGGTAGGTTAGGGCTTTTTTTTTTTACTAGTTAAAATCCTAAATCTTGGACTTTCGAATTCCTATTTCGTAGCCAGCTTCGAATCGGGATTATTTCTCCCATTTGGAAGCTAGCTACCAAATCTGGCTACGAGATGGGCCTAAACCTCCAAAGCACGGTAGCGCTCAGATAGAAATGCCACTATCGGCCACCCATCCAAGTAGGGGCCGAGCTGCACGTTGCTTAACAATCGCAATGACCTAACATCGCTTAGTCAAACTACGCCACGAGCGCCACAAAATTATCAATTAAATATACAAACCGGTTTAATTATAAAACGACAAATTAATTAATCAAAGTGGTTGTTAGTCCGTTTAATTTTGGAGGGTGAAAATAATTTTAATTAATCGATATTTATGACATAAGTATTTTAATATTATATGTACTACTCCCAAGTATTAATATTATATGCGCCATCCTGTTTTACCTGGTTTGTACCCGTTTTCATGGGAAGTTTGGGGAAAAAGTACCTATATATATTCTCTCAGACTACAATTCACCTATATGCTAATTGTCTTTCAAAGTTTTTGTTTGAAAAAGGAACATACGAGTACGCCCTACTTCCCCACAAACTTTCGCATTCATAATTTAAGTAGGATATAAGGATTCTACTCACATTGTACCCTTTCCTGTCTGTTTCAAAGGCCTCTGACATGGCTCATGTAACGACTACTATCCGTAGAAAGTAACCGGGACCGACGGCTTAACGTGCCCTCCGAAGCACGGAATCATCTTACTTTTCGGCTAATCAGGTGATTCAGCCTGCAATGCCCTAGCCAAACTGAGGACAGTCTCACAAAGAGATTTTTGTGAGATATTGTTGTCCCCACCGGTAATCGAACCCGGAACCTCCGGATCGTGAGCCGGGCGTTCAAACCACAAGACCACGGAGGCTGCTGTGCCCTTTCCTGTGAAAATTGCAATACAAAAATAACTTTTAGCTTCTTGAATGTCCCGTCTAGGTATTCTTTAACAGTCTATAAATACAAATTCTATTTGTTATGTGCCACCATCAAAGTCCATTTCCTAGCATAACCCTTTAAACTTATAACGATTACGGTTCAGCAAAAGTTTTAAATGAGATTTAATGATGTAATATGATATTTGGTGCAATTATCAAAGTTCAGGTCTGATGCTGAAGTTCCCAAGAGTCGAGTCCGGTGACCAAGTTGTGAGTTTCCAAAGACTTTGCTTTGATACTTTCGAAAGCTCTAACTTACACTTTTATATTGTTTTAGGACGAAGTATTTTAAGTTAAGATGACTAGTTAATTATGATTGATTGCTTTTTATTATACTAGCAGCGACTCCTGGTTTTACTCGTTGTAGTCGTAACCGTTGTCCCGTACCCGTTATAACCGTTGGAATTGCGAGATGTAAAGTAGTCTATTAAGGTCCTCTTGAATGAACCAACAATCATAAATGAAACATTTTGTTTTCCTTATAATTGGTAGTTCACAGATAAGCGCGTTCAAACATACAAACTAAAACAAACTATTCGATTCAGCGGCTCTTACGTTAGTTTAAAACTTTACTAGGCAATTTTTTACTTTAGGCTATTTTACACTGTTTACGCTTAAGTTTTTTAACTATTCCAATAAAAAAAAAGTATTAACATTTCAGCACCTTTTTTTCGAAAATGCAACAAATCTTGCATTTTTTCACCATTCTCTAAGTTCCAAATCCAAAAATCTGAATTTATTTTCAGATTAAATTTCAACAGTCCATATACATCCAAGTTACATTTGAATGCTGCACTAAAAATATCAAATCCATATTTATTAAAATCCTACACACGTTACGTGACAAATTCCCCAGTGGACAGTTTACAGCTCAAACAGAGTAGTGTCAATACAAACGATCGAATGTGTCGGCTCATATCGGACGGGCATCAATCTCTAGGGCATCTAGTACACGTAGATATCGGAATAATTGTATACGAGCTCTTTGGCGCAGTGGTATTTGGTAGTGCTTTCTGTGACGGAGGTTGCGGGCTCGATCCCCGGTAAACAATATGTGCTGATTGTCTGGGTGTCAATTATATATTCACTAGCCGCGCCCCGTGGTTTTACCTGGGTTGCACCCTTTCCCATGGGAATTTCAGGATGAAAGTAGCCTATAACCTTCCCGTTGAATGTGGCTATCCATTACAAAAATAATTTTTCAAATCGGTCCAGTAGTTCCTAAAATTAGCGCCTTCAAACAAACAAACTCTGCAACTTTATAATATTAGGTTAGTTAGATAAAGTATTTGTGTATGTATATGTACGAGTATGTAGTATTATCCGTTAGTTAAATTCCATAATACGTGTACAACCTTACTGTCGCACTCATAAATGTTCATTAAATCGACTTTTAACTAATTGACGTATTTTTTCATACTTATGTAATGTCAAAATCACTCATTAAATCTCTTCTAAGAAAGCTTTTGCCGTCTCTGAGTACGGGGGTATGAGCTTAGTTTGGGTCTAACTAACCATGTGCTAAATATAGGGTTACAAACTGGGAGTATTTATATTTATCTAGGCATAGACATCCCACTACTCATCTATGGCAGATCTTAATATCCGACTTCGTTCGGCAATGTTTAGTTTTGAAACTGTGTATATAAATAAATGTCAAAATTTGGCAGACCGGAAACAGATTTTAGATTATGACTGTATCCATGACTTCATCTGTTATTTGAGGCTATAGAGACAGGCCGGCCGCACTGCATCGAATTTGAAGGAAACTTTACTTCTTAGTAAACTAGCAGCGCCCCGCGGTTTTACCCGCGTTGTTTCCTGTGGGAATTTCGGGATGATAAATAGCCGTTACTATTTTTCTTCCCGTTACTGAAGTTCAAGGAATGTGGCTATCCATTACAAAAATAATTATTGAAATGGAAATGGTAGTTTTTGAGGTTAGCGCCTTTAAACAAACAATTACTAGCTGTGCCCCGCGGTTTCACCCGCTCTGCCCCCGTTCCCGTACGAATTTTGAGATTTTTATTCCTTCTTTTTCTTATACAGGGTGGAAGCAGACTACGTCCGAATACTGAAAGGGGGGGTAAATACTAGCCCCTAGACGGCCGTAGGTAACGTCTTTTATCCCAGAAATGAACTTTTTTGAACAAAAATTTATTTTTAATTTTCTTCATGTTTTTGTCAGCCAGCAATGTATACCGTATTCAGTAGAACGCAAAAATGTACGAATAGGTACAGTTCGCGGGCGCGCGCGCCCGCGAACTGTTTAACTTTTTGGCACGAAAACACCACTAGTTATTACGTTAATAATGCCTAACTTGAGTTAAGTACTTATTTGTTTACATAAAAACCTTGTCCTAACAATAAGGAACACATTAAAAAAAGAATCATCCAATTTGGTGCAGTCGTTCTGAAGTTATGTGCTTACAAACACATTTTGCGATTCATTATTATATTATAACTAGCTGTGCCCCGCGGTTTCACCCGCTCTGCCCCCGTTCCCGTACGAATTTTGAGATTTTTATTCCTTATTTTTCTTATATAAAAACCTTGTCCTAACAATAAGGAACACATTAAAAAAGAATCATCCAATTGGGTGCAGTCGTTCTGAAGTTATGCGCTTACCAACACATTTTGCGATTCATTTTTATATTATAACTAGCTGTGCCCCGCGGTTTCACCCGCGGCGGCCCGTTCCCGTGGGAATTTTGAGATTTTTATTCCTTATTTTTCCTATATAAAAACCTTGTCCTGACAATAAGGAACACATTAAAAAAAGAATCATCCAATTTGGTGCAGTCGTTCTGAAGTTATGCGCAGACAACAGATTCAGCGATTCATTTTTATATTATAAATAGACTAGCAGCGCCCCGCGGTTTTACCCGCGTTGTACCCGTTCCCGTGGGAATTTCGGGAATTTTTATACATATAAACCTTCCTCTTGAATCACTCTACCTATTACAAAAAACCGCATCAAAATCCGTTGCGTAATTTTAAAGATTTAAGCATACAGACAAACAAACAGACAAAAGTAGCGACTTTGTTTTATACTATGTAGTGATTATACATCAGTTAGTATACATATACACTAGCTGTGCCCCGCGGTTTCACCCGCAGCGCACCCGGTCCCGTAGGAGTTTCGGGATTTTTTTCTCTCCGTAAGAACCATCCTCGTACTTCAAGGAATATTATAAAAAAAGAATTAACGAAATCAGTTCAGCTGCTCACGAGATTTGCGCTTAGCAAAACATTCAGCGATTCATTTTTATATTATAGATTAGTAAAATAACACAAATTACATTCACCCACTCATACTTAGATTCTGACTTATGTCTTATACTATGTAGCACTCCCTAAGCGCCTCACATTCTTGCGTTAACTTAGCACTAAGTCCCCTAGGTCCCGGGTTCATTACCCGGCCAAGAACAGTTCTATTAAAAGATTTCGCGAGCATCACCGACCAAGTTATATCCGTGGGCCGACATTTCATACAAAAACAAAAGCCGACATTTTTCTTTTGTTTATTTACAAATATTTTGCTTTTCGCTACAGAGTTAAGACGTTAACTATTTTGTGGTTATAAGCGTGTTATGACTAGCAGTGCCCTGTGTTTTTAGCCTCGTTGTGCCTGTTCCCGTAGGAATATCGGGATAAAAAGAGCCTGTTGTTATCTGTCTTGAATGTAGCTATCTTATACAAAAAGAATTATTTAAATTGGACTAGTAGTTTCTGAGATTATCCTGTTCAAACAAACAAACAATAACCAAACTCTCAGCTTTAATCTACACTAATATTATAAAGAGGAAAACTTTGTTTGTTTGGGTGCAATGAATAGGCTCAAAAACTACTGGACCGTTTTTAAAAATCCTTTCACCATTCGAAAGCTACACTATCCACGAGTAACATAGGCTATTTTTCATCCCGAAATTCCCACAGGAATGGACACAACGCGGGTAAAACCGCGGGGCGCTGCTAGTAATAAATATAGATATAAAACAATATAATAAGTCTTGTTATTTCTCTTCTAATTATTATTGCGGTTGAAAAAAACAGCTCTTACCTCATCTGGAACCAAAACATTTGATTAAAATGTAAAACAAAAACTGCAGAGGTTTTAATTAAAATTAAAATGGAGTTCTCATTTTAAAATTATTTCTAAGTACTCTCAAAAGGTCATATCATAACATAAAAGGTGTGTAAGGCTAAGTTTACATGTGTCGTTTAAATGTCAACGTAATCGATCATGTATGCGCTATTTTTATTCTAGCCCTGTGAAGAAAAAAGGTTACCTTAATTAATATTTACCTAAGTGTTTGTTTATACAAGAAGCAGCGTATTTTGAGAAGCTTTTATCAAAATATCATTTTAAAATCAACTTATGAACTACTGTTCTGATTTGAAAAATTCTTTTTGTACTGGATAGCCACATTCAACGGGAAGGTTAAAGGCTACTTTTCATCCTGAAATTCCCACGGGAACGGGTACAAAGCTGGTAAAACCGCGGGGCGCTGCTAGTAGATTATAACTTGTTACTTTACATGGTAACATTGAAGAAACCAAGCCCCCGTTCTCAGTTGAATAACATCTCGAATAATGTTACTGCATAAAAGAGATTATTGTTTATTTTGCAAGGGGTGGGAGATTACGCTTTGAATTCAAACGGCCGATTACGACTGTTTCGGTATTAGAATCAAGATGCTTTTAATATTAATCGCTATCAAGGGGTAGCATTTTTATCTGAGCGCTACCGTGCCTCGGAGGGCACGTACAATTGTCGGTCCCGGTTGTTTCATTCGATAGATCAAGTCAGAGGCCTTTAGGCGGTCTAAAACACCAGGGTTGGCCACTAACCTACACGAACTTACAATAAGGAGTCGATAAGATTAAGCAAGTTTGTAAGCATAGAGTCGGTAAGTTCCCATGTCATACTAATATTTTCCTTTACACAACTTAGTTGCAACTGTTGCAAATAAAATGTTAGTGTGACATGGGACTTGCCGACACCTAGCGCCTTGCACCTTTATGAACAACCAGTAGCTGCTAGAAGTCTTAGTAGTCTTACCAGCTTTGGGATTCCGCAGAAATTTTGAGATAAAATGTATCCCATGTGTTATTCTGATGTATAACAAATAAACCTATGTTCTAGTAAAGTTTTATCTGATTCCGTTCAGTAGATCGGGAAATACATTAGTTGCATTTGCATATGCATTTACATTACTAATATAAGTACATATAATCTTTTAACCCACGAAACTCTCTTGCATGCTTATTTAATGCAGTCGGTCAGTTAATGCAGTCAATTTTTAGGAATTAGACCTTAACACTAAATAGTGTCTAAGTAAAGTCTGATCAACATCTAAATTAATAATTCAGATCATAAAATTTGTTTACGACAATGCTTTGTAAGAATTATCCATCCAGTGCATATTCAGTATACTAACCTTGACACATAATCGGTTAGGAATTGAAATAGTTTTGCTACCTGCCGCTTGAGCGCTAGTGTTGCACCTTTCATAATACAAACATTACGAACGTTTGACTTCACTACATAGTATAAAACAAAGTCACTACTTTTGTCGGTTTGTTTGTCTGTATGCTTAAATCTTTAAAATTACGCAACGGATTTTGATGCGGTTTTTTGTAATAGGTAGAGTGATTCAAGAGGAAGGTTTATATGTATAAAAATTCCCGAAATTCCCACGGGAACGGGCACAACGCGGGTAAAATCGCGGGGCGCTGCTAGTCTTTCTTATAAAACGTTTCTTCATAATAAAATCTATACTAATATTATAAAGCTGCAGAGTTTGTTTGTTTGTTTGTTTGAACGCGCTAATCTCAGAAACTACTGGTCCAATTTGAAAATTTATTTTTGTAATGGATAGCCACATTCAACGGGACGGCTACATCCTGAAATTCCCACGGGAACGGGTACAACTTGGTTAAAGCCGCGGGGCGCTGCTAGTTATTTATAAATATCCTTGGTAGAAAATAATGTTTAAAAAACAAATGGCAAATGATTATGTGTTTATTGTGGAAATGGTATTGCCTTAATGTTTTCATAGTTAAGTATCATTATTTGTTTTACAACAAAAGAAACAGTTAATTATCTGCTACTTACATATGTATGTAGTTTAAAATAACTCCACGTGCCATTTGTTCTATAAATACAGTCACACTTAAAACAATAATAATTTAATATATAAATTGTTTGAAATACATTTTATAAGCAACATTGATAATGAGTCATGATCTAAACAGTTGTCTTGATGTTAGTAGACGCATACATTTCTATAACAAACTGAAAACGCATGTTCCTATAGATTTAACTTTTATATTGTAAAAAACTTTTGCTTCACATGAGGCTTAAATCGCGGTAAAGATTCAAGTCATAAGAGGAAGCGGGAGAGAACTATTTTTGTTTGTTTCGATATGAATGGAGCAAATAGTTGTTTTAGGCCCGGCGCCCATTATCGGCACCGGCACGACTGAGGATTTTAGGTGGCAAATAGCAATATACTATAACATAATGGCAATAAAGTAGAAATTTCCGTGATATGTGGTCGTAATAACAAAAATACCGCTTCGGTATGCTTGAGGCTGCTGTATCGGCAGCCTTGAGAATGCTTCGGGATGCTTCGGCATCCTTCGGTACGCCGCCGGCGCCGAGGCAACACTCGGGAGATAGCAGTGCGGCATCCTTAAGGATGCCTCGTCAACGTTGCAGCATGCCAAAGCATAATTGCCGATAGTGTGCGCTTGCATGTAGGATGCCGAAGGATCCTTTTCCTTGCCGATGCCGATAATGGGCGCCGGGCCTTAGGCTGCATTAAGTACTTTCCTGATGGTTCATTCATTCATGTCGAGTAGGTTAGCGGTCAACCCTGGTGTCATAGCTTTTAGACCGCCTAAAGGCCTCCGATATGGTCTGACGGTTCAAACAACCGGGACCAACAGCTTAACGTACCCTCCGGAGCTCGGTAGCGCTCAGACAGAAATTCCGCTATCGGCCACCCATCCAAATACCACCAAGCTGTACGTTGCTTCGCAATTAATTACCATCGCTTAGCTACGCAACGAGCGCTACACTCTGATGGTTAAAACTGCGTTGACTTCCCGTAGCAACACTGACTTAACTACATTGAATCTTCACGTGTTATCAACACGCTTAATTTACGTAGCAACTAAGAACGACTGACGGCAGAACAGAATACTGAAACAAGTTATTCGGTAGCTAATATTTATGAAGTAGGTGTTCTCACGGTTGCAACGCAGCATTCCCATTCCTGCAGGAATTTTGCGATAACGCCTATAAAATGCAGTCTTTTCTCAAAATCAAATCCATATCTTCGCCAAAATTAATTAAAATCTGATCATAGGTTAATAGGTTCTTAAGAGCGAAACAGACATTAAGACAAATAGACATTTTCATCGTATTCATTCAACAAAATTCAAACAACTAATTCCAGAAATTTATGTAATGTATATTATATTTTCGCCCATAACTTACATATTCCACCAACCTGATTGTTGCTCCTTATTCGGTGCACAAGGCCTCTCGTTGCGCAATCCAAATATTTTGAGTTATGATCTGATGTGCGATGACACCAACAGTTGACACGGACTGGCCTGTTTGATAAACATGCGTGGGAGTTGAATAATCACATGGATCAAATATTGTTAATGTATGTACTTCCCACCTGCCTATATAAAGAATATATACAAAATAAGATGACTCATGATAGGACCACCATGGGGGAAATATAAAAAATATATTTATTACAACCTTTTATTTATTGTTGACTTATAACGTATTTTTTGCGACACAAATATTGTTTTAATTAGTTAAAATACTGCTTCAACTTACGCTCCGCACTAGTATACGTTAACACGTCAAAATGTTAACAGATGTAAAAAAAAAATCCTGGGTTTCCCGCCGCCCGAATAACTTTAATTGACTGTCATTTGAGTTATGAAACAAATTTGTATTTAATAGAGTTCAATTTTTTCAGCGTAAAAACGTGATTTTTAGCGAACGTATTTTACTATTGCCAATACAATGATTGTTTATAATGAACCCATAATAAATAAACGTTATGTGTAATCATGAAACATTTGGTTTGAGCATGAAACTTCATCAGCGCCTCTAGCGGGGAATAGAAGGAACTAGTTGCCTTTGTAACAAGATATTAGTTCTTTTGTTTTGTAGTTCTATATAAATAAAATGTTTAAAAACCTTTATATACCTTTGTTAAATTTATAACAGCGAGCATTTTTATAATTACGTATTTTTCTTTAAAATGGTTATACAACTCACCGCTAGATGGCGTACATAACTTTATTGACGCCATCTAGTGGTGGGTATAATTAACAAATTAGTTCAAATTCCCATCGCTAGATGTCAGTATATGTTCCAACGTTATTTCGTTTAAAAATATAATATTTTTTATATTGCTACTGCGGTAAATCTTTAAAATCGTACGCTTAATTAATAAATGTATTTAAATTGGTACTCAATGGTTCTTAACTATCTTTAATTGTATGCCATCAATTATTTATTAGGTAAACTAAGTGAAGAAGGTAAGTTTATTAAGTGAAGTAGTTGGTAGGTAGGTACCTTAATTAATTAGTTCGAAGGTCTGACGAAGTCTTGAGACAAGAGTTGAATCAGTCTAAGAGCAAAACAATACGTTAATCACGTCTAAATTTACATCGCCTACTTTCGTCGCACGCATATAAACAAAGCCCTTTGTCACAATCATCTATTTATACCACGCACGTAAAGTCATTGACCTCAACTAATAAAAGTGGTTTTAACACAATAATACCACATACTAAGGGTGTTGCAATTTGTCCCACCATTTGTGGACACATTTAGCTTTGTTTGAATGCTCATAAAGCACCACACCTTGGGCACGTCTACCTACATCACCACCAGTTTAAGAAGACACCTCTTGGCAAGTTACTTTGAAGGACAGACGCGCCTTTTTATGTTGGTTCGTTTCGAGCTCACCTATCGCTACAACCACAACCCGTAACCATAAAACTAGTATTCCTCCAGCTTTGTAACAGACCGCCCTTATTCCCAAAAAATAAACCAATATGGTTCGGAAATGAATATATTGAATTCGGTAAAAAAATTCGTCACAAACATTAGAAAGAGAAAGATGAGGAAGCGACGAGAGTCCGTGTTCTCTGTCTGCAAGAGAACTACGAGGTTCATATCTTCAAATACTTCCAATTTATTGAAGAAAATGCCGAATAAGAAGTACAAGCTGTTGGCTCAGATTGAAGAGTTTGATGGACAGATAGAAGAGAAGGACGAAGGAAAAAGTCACGTGGAAGAATTGGAAGATTTCGGGGACAGAGACTTGGACTACTACATGGGGGTCCGGAAGAAGGAAAAGTACTGGCGCGACCCTGACAGCAAGGAGCAGATCCGAAAGGATTTCCTCATAAACCACTGCGGAGTATCCCTTGAAGACTACGAAACCAACTACAAGAAGTCTTCCCCAAACGCGTCTTTCGTATCCCAACCAAGACTTAAACAAGTGCCTTTTAAAATACATAGAAAGAAGAAGACCGATATGAAAGATGATACGTGGAAAGAGAGA
Organism: Cyclophora albipunctata; assembly: GCA_963082685.1. Taxonomy (NCBI): domain Eukaryota; kingdom Metazoa; phylum Arthropoda; class Insecta; order Lepidoptera; family Geometridae; genus Cyclophora; species Cyclophora albipunctata. Next base: position 10,497,412 of record OY720116.1, on the reverse strand, counting down.
AGCCTATTCAGGTTGTTCGCGTATAAGCGAGAAAGCGAATCGACTTCGGATAGTTATAGTGAATGTGATTCTGAAGAGAGTGGCGGCTTGGAGGAGGAATCTAGTGATGAAGAGGTAAAGAGAGAGAGCTATGACCTTAAGGGCACATCCGCGCTTAAACTTTTACTTCAAAAATTGAAGGATTATAAAACACTATGGTTTTCCTTTTGAATGTTACTTCTCTATGCTATAAAAGAACACAAAGACAATTTACTAAATCCGACGGGTAATTCCAAAATTTTGCATGTTTAAAAACAACAATATTTTCATTCAACTGATGTTCTCGCTAGGAGCTGCTAGAGAAACAACAATAAATGACTTAAACCAAAATTACTTTGATATTCTACCTTTGATCCATTTCTGAAAACAATTACGCATCAGCTTCACAATTAGGTAGTCTTTAAAACTTTCTAATGACTAACTCTTTATTTGTGACCTATATAAGTGCACCCGATTACCTAAAAACTTACTTTCAGTTTCGAAGTAAAAATGTGTAACAAAGTATTAATAAGGCGTATTTGTTTGTTCCAGGGAGTCAGAATAAAGGAAGTGTCTGAAGGGAGGCCCTGCGACAACTGTCCCGAGCTGTGTCCTGGTTTCATTGCACATCCGTGGAGGTTAGTTATACCAATTTGTATTCATAATATTTTAGACATTTCTGAGGATTTTAGGGGGACAAAAACTGCGATACCATTTTTCACTCCTGACTGGACTAATATAATAATCTTGGGGCTGATATTCAAATTCGAATCTTGGAATCTAGGGTTGCATCCCCCACTCAACTCCTAACGATAGATTGTATACATTTCGTTAAGAATTTCGGGATAAAACGGAAAATTCATAGTTTAAAATCAATCATAACATAAATCCAAAACGCTATTAAAAATCACTTTACTGACGTTTTTCCAATGTTAGGACTCTACTTGCAAAATAAAAAATTTAATCGAAAATATTCTCTTAAAACTCATTATGGACCACTCCATCTAAATAGTTCAGTGTACTAAACCCGTAACAATATATTATGACGAATTCAATGATTGTTAGACACTAACTGTTTTTTAATCAGACACATAAAATGCTGCCATATTTGCACGTTATAAAATAAAGGAAGTTGAGCTTTACCTTGTTCTTTGACCGTGATGCGACATAATAGTCATACGGCGTTAGGCACAATGAAACGGACGATACTTACATACAAACAGATACTCGATAATCATTTATAAAGTTTACTTAACATAGGAAATGATTGGAAAATCTTGGAAAATGTTGAAATATTCATAAAGGCAATAAAGTGGAAAATCAATGTAGGTATTTCATCTAAGAATCATGTCACTACTTACAGTACATGATATAGACACAAAAAATACTTAATATCCAAAATCATGGGGGTGTATGGGGGTGTCAAACACCCTTACTCAGTTACGTATTAAATGAATCCTTAGTAGAGTAGAGATTTAATGAATGATTAAGACATATAATGTGTGAAAATTTCGTCAATTAGTAAAGTCAAGGTTTAACGAACGTCTCTAAGTGTGACAGTATTAATTAAGTATTAGCTTATAAAGTCATTGTTGTTTTGATTATTTACATTATTAATACAATTCGCATTACTTCCTATGAATATCCTATGCAGAGAATACAATTATACTAAGATTATTTTATTTTATACTAGCAGCGCCCCGCGGATTTACCCGCGTTGTGCCCGTTCCCGTGGGAATTTCGGGAATTTTTTACATAAAAACCTTCCTCTTGAATCACTCTACCTATTACAAAAAACCGCATCAAAATCCGTTGCGTAATTTTAAAGATTTAAGCATACAGACAGACAAACAGTGTGACAGACACGAAAAAGAGACGACTTTATTTTATACTATGTAGTGATTCTTCAGTATTGTCATTGATATTAGGATTTCTAAGTAAAACCTACCTTGTTCTTCTTATCGAGTGGATGGTCAACCTGACCAATCCTGATGTCAGAGTTATTGAGCCGCCAAAGGCCTCTGACATGGCTCTTGTAGCGACTACTATCCGTAGAAAGTAACCGGGACCGACGGCTTAACGTGCCCTCCGAAGCACGGAATCATCTTACTTTTCGGGCAATCAGGTGATTCAGCCTGCAATGCCCTAACCAAACTGAGGACAGTCTCACAAAGTGATTTTTGTGAGATATCCCCACCCGGAATCGAACCCGGAACCTCCGGATCGTGAGCCGAACGCTCAAACCACTAGACCACGGAGGTTGTTACCTACGGAAGACCTACCTTGTTTATTACTTACGGCGAATAATAGGTAAACTATTGTTTGTAAACATGATTTATAACAAGTAGGAATAAAAGGTTTTAAGAGAAAATACAATATTTATAAACTGGAGATTTGAATCGTCCAATACTCTCAAATTGCGAATGATATGTCTATCAGCGTAATATTGCAAACACCTTCTGTTTAATCCAACTAGATTATAAATATTAACAGATTGTGAACTGTACAAAATTTACAATTTAACGCAATGTTTCTTTAATAAATAATCTGTGCAAAGCAAACTGTGAAATTGTGAAAAATAAACTTCCGTAGTGACATAAAAAAAATTGCCAATCACTGCGCTAATCATTACAACTTTCAAACTACTAGACTGTTTTACATTATTAATCAAGTACCCAGATGTATTTAGGTCCAAGAATGAGTTTCAAATGCCTGTATAACAACAAAATGTCTCCCACTTCGCAATTCGCAATGTAGCAAAATCATAACACAACAAACTATTCAGTCACGAAGCACGACCGCTTATTTACAAATAACATCCAGATACCTATAACAAGTCCATTTATCGCAACTCCAATGAGCGTGGTTATATAAATATTTTAAAAGTGGTCTAATGACCGGGTCACAGATACGTTATCGAGTACCACACATTTAAACGAATGCAGAGACGGATTCAGGATCGGGGCTATAGGGAACTATAGTCAATAGTCAGGGCTGACTGCCCCAAGCATGTGCACTTTACTTTTAGTAAATGAAGTTTGGTGGACATTCTATAGTAACAAACTCTATATTAAACAAGGTGAGACGGAAATACGTATAGTCTACAAGCATGTCCGATTAATGGCACCTTTAAAGGCTCAAGCCGCGATCCACATTACAATATGTTTCCCTTGATAAAACCTACCCTTACCAGGTTCTAGAAAAACCAAATTACTCAATCGCATTGTCAAGCCCAATACCAAAAACAAATACCCTATAAATAAATCATAAGCCCCCAAAAGGGTCTAGCCAAACCAAAATACTCTTCTAATGCCCACTAACCAAAATCCTCGCTCCGACCCTGATCGAATGCATCGAACAAGACAGACAGAATCGCTAACAGGCCCGACACACCGACATTTGTCATTAGGCAGCCTTGTGAGAAGGTCGCACGCGCAGCACAGAATCATCGTGAAAAATACTTCGAGTTAATACTTTACACATCAGTACTTCTAAATATATACTCATGTGTCTTCACCTGAAACAACTCGATATATCGGAAATATATAACAAAATGACGGAGCCAGAGCGAGAAAGAAAAATTCAAAAGTTTCCTTCAAGGGAGAGAAATTTCGCAGTGAGAAGGAAAAATAACAACAACTTCCGACCCCATGTGAACTGTCAAAGCTGCGCAAGAGTTGCAGAGAAGGAGGTCTCTCAAAATGGATGAGTGTGTGTGAAAAAGTGTATTTAACCGTGACTTTATGTATAAAGTGTAGTGAGAAATGAAATTTAAAACTGGAAATTGGGCGTAGAGACTGAAAATTTATCGGATAATAATAATTTGTTATCGGTTTGTCATATTTGATAAAATTGTGCTACGACTGGTACATACAAAGATTCGAATATTCGGATTTGGATGTTCGAAATTCTTTCAAATCAATCGATCAATCGATTCTTATCCAAATATTGTAAAGAGTTGTACTTAGTTCAGAATTCCAAATCGATATTGCCATTCGGATTATTTTTATGTATGGTGTGTCGCCCTAAGCTTATATAATTACATATCTGTATTGATAAAAATGTCGACAGAAAATGCAACAGGTATCAAATTAGAAATGAAATAAATAATCGCCTTATTGCTTAATAACATGTGTTAGTTAATTATCTTTCACGTCATATAATACTATTACAAAACAAATGACAAGTTCAACTATTACGAGTGTACGTTCGGTACTATCTGACAGCTGTATGACCTGACGCCTACAACGCCCACTGGTGGAAGAAAAGTGAAGACAACCCTCATTGCCAACTTTATTGTAGAAGCAGTTTCATAACTTATTCAAGGCTCAATGTTAGACGATGTTATTTATTCTCACTTCTTTGACTGAATTATTTTCAATTCATGGTTGTTTATATTATAATATTAATTGTTATATTATTACCGAAGATGATCCGAATATTACTAAAGAAAAGTACAATAAAGTACTCTATGATTGAGATGAGAGGCCTTTGCTCAGCAGTGGGACATTACAGTCTAAGACTTAAAACAATTAATTATTACCTCTAAGTTGCCAAACTATTCTTGTACGAAAATGAAAATTTTAAAAAGGCATATTTTATTAAAAAAGATTATAAACTGTAGGTACGTACATACGTTAGGCATCAAAAGTCAGTTAAATTAATTCAACGGACTAAATAATGTGAAACAACAACAAACATCCATCCATCAACACAGACATTCTTACTTATAGATAATAAACGACCTCTGAATTGACTCTAAGATATAAATAGACATAATATTTCTATAGAACAGATTACAGTTGTTGTTACCACGGAAGATCGAAGTACGTAAATGGACGCAGTATGTGAGCAAGAGTGGTATCGCCTCCACTTATTGTAGGGTTGACAACCGTACTCTAAAATAGAGTTTTGTACTCTATATCATGTAGGCGTCCTCTATAATCGAGAGCACTAATAGAGGACGCTGAAATACTATTTCTTACACAATATTTACTACAGATACAATGATTTTTTTTATGTGCCGCAGAAAGTACCAAAAATCTCATGTTCAATTCTGTTTTATAAGTCCGTGCTTTTCAGATCTGGTCTTCATACTTTTTAAACTCACACGATTTGCACTTTACACCACAGCGATTACACCGCTCGCGGTCACGTCATCCCGTGACCACGAGCGGTGTAATTCGCTCGAAAAGTATACGTATACGTATTTTAATAAATACGTTATATTATCTAACGCGATACAGACCCGTTTCATTTAGTATAACAGTTATAGTCTAATTCTAAGAAAAAAGTTGGTAACCCTATTTTATTATGACATTTTGGTCTACAACTCGATAAATCACCCCAGTCAATTGATTGATTCATTCCGCTTTTGACCAATAATGAACCAGTAATCCAGTCCGCAAACTACCCAACACAGTAATAGCACAGTAACTCACTGAATGTAACTTTACTGAGTTTAGTGAAGCGAGCAATTCATCGACAATCCGTCACACGCTAATTCCAATACTTTATCGTTGTTTATTTCTCTGTTGTGTTTAAAAAAACTATGTAACTTGAACTTTGATACAACATGTAAACACTTTGTATATCGGCGTTATATAATTTACAGGAAATTGTAATTAGAAACGTATCTCAGACGTATAATAACATAAGTGACAACAAAAACATGATATTAAAATGATAATTTAAATTGAATTTGTTTGTTTTTAGTTAAGTGTATCCTTAAGTTATCAAGAAAGATGTACCTTATGAATATTGTTGTAATGCCTACAATTAATATTAGTCTCGATTACTCTTTTGGCGTTCAAACATACAAAATAGAAACAAAACTTACCCCCGTACTCACAGACGTGAATGCTTCCTTAGTAGGGATATAATGAGTGATTTTGACATGTAATTTAAAAAATCAGTCGATTAGTTAAGTTTCAGTTTAAAGGACATCTTTGAGCGCTGCAGTAAGCTTTATTAAATTAGTACAGTATATTGAAAACGTTTATTAAAACGCCTTGAAAGAAATAATGTTTTAAAAGTCTTTTACCTACCTATATCTAAATCCTTAAAGCCTTTGATAAAGATTTTCAGGTTATTAAGCTCAAGCGTGGTGATGACGCCTAATCCTCCATACTGTACTTATATCTTCAGTGAGATGAGAGGCCTTACTTCTCCTTCAGGCTATTAGCCTCGAAGGAACCATATTCTTGTAAACGGTGCTGTAGTATGGTCACTGGTGAGTCACGTACAGAGTTCGTATTTATATGTTTTGATAACATGCGATAATCATCAAACGTCTAAGTATCAAAGTACCACCTTTAAGAACGTTAAAATCCCTGCTATGTATAGTAGCTCCGATTTTGTTTCAAAATGTGACAACCCTAGGTTCAAGTTTTTACGTTAAAAAGGATAGTCGGCGAGTCGGCTACGGGCTATTAGACGAATAGATGAAATGCTGACGCTTACAAAAGTATGTGGGTGGCTTTTTATTAATAATGGTTTAGTAAACCTGTACGGTTTTTGTATATTTTTAAACGGTTTGGGTAGGTATTCATTAATGGTGTTCGTAAAATCATTTAATCGTTTAATCGGTTTCTATGACGTAAGTTAGAAATAAAAAATATATCTAAGTATGGGACTATACACCGATGCAAAAGGTGAAAAAAGTTAATGACATTGGTAGGTAATACTTGAAGTAAATATGTACGTTGTAATATAATGGTACCTACCTACACTAACCCCCGTACTCAGAGAAGTCAAATGGTTCCTTAACATTGAGTAATTTTGACATGATGAAAAATTACTTTAAAAAAGTGTCGATATAATGGATCTCTGAGTGAGTTATAGTTATGTACATAATGGCGGTACCCATTCAGCCTACCCATTGCCTATGAAAAATTACATCGTATACCTATATACTACCACCTAGTACAGGGCGTCCCACGAATATTATGTACAGATTGTAGCAGGAAGCATTTTTTTGCTTTGCAAATCCATCAAGTTGAATCACACTTCTCCGAATTGAGTTTGATCCTCAGGTAAGGCTAAATACCCACTAGCGATTTAACGGTACAATTCCCATTGTTCATGAAAGGTAAACGTAAATGAATTCACAATTTTCAATGCATCTTTGTCACATGCAAGGCAGTGACCGGCACACTCATCTCTTTGTCTGAACCCCTATTGTTTTAAAGTGTTTGAATAATGAAGAATTAACAAAAATAAAAAAGTTTTGGTTTTTTGGTTTAAGTTTTTTAGACTTTAGATTATTTTTTTATAACTCTATAGTTGATTTCAACTTTTCTGACACTATTATTGTCACCGTTTTTAGGTTAACAATGAATGAATTGTCGTTACGTATAAAGCTAGTTATGATATGAATCTATGAAGATACGAAATAATATATTTTATTAATTATTTATATGAAGCGTTAGTGCAATTTTAGGCCGTCCAGTATACAAATTGATATTCAATCAATTATTGCTAGAGCCTATCACTGCGGAACACCCTGTATACTATGTAAGGCGTAAATAAATCTACACTTTCTTTCCATGTAAAAGAGTTTAAATCTTTACTAATAAGACCAGCACAGATAATAATTCCTTCCTAGTCATACAGGTATAATGTACTAGATCAGAATTGATTATAATACACACATCAACACCGTCTAGGGATATTTTGTATAAAGTTCTTAAACTCAAAAATACTGGCCAGTTTTAAATTATTTTGAAGAAAGCTTATTTAGTAAACCTTTTTGAACGATTCTAAATTTGAATTTGAAAAAATACGACAAAAGATTTACGCGGCATAATGGTAGCGAAGTCCGAAGGTTTCATTTACCTACAGTAGTTTTTGGCTATTTTTTTGTGTTAAATTTTGTACGTAAAAATGATCGAGTAGATATAACAAAACAAAAAATAACACAGACGTACCATACTTTTATTAAAACATCTAAATATATTCCTGTGCAGAAGAAATTGTCTTTTGCAGGTAAATCGGTTTAGGCCCATCTCGTAGCCAGATTTGGTAGCTAGCTTCCAAATGGGAGAAATAATCCCGATTCGGAGCTGGCTACGAAATAGGAATTCGAAAGTCCAAGATTTAGGATTTTAACTAGTAAAAAAAAAGTAACCCTTACCTACCGAATAGATCGTTCCCATTTAGTAGCTAGCTACAAGATGGGAAAACACTTTTCTCATTTCGTAGCTAGCTACCAAATCTGGCTACGAGATGGGCCTAAACTGGTAAATCGGCTCATTCAGTTAGTTCATTTTGACTCCTAAAAAGAAATCAAGTACATACTCAAATCACTTATAAATAACTATGTACTTTATATTATTGCTGGACGAAGGCGCAAAATAATTTAGTTTCGTAGCGCAGTGTAAAGTGTAACCAATTGGTATCCTCAATTGAGACGGAGCTACGATATCACGCGGCCAATTAATATAATTGAAATGCACCAAGGTGACAATGAAATGAATGAATCGCTCCAATTTGTATGAAAAACGTAGGTATTGCACTGTTTTAGTTTATGGTGTGTCGCAGTTTTAGACCGCTTTAATGGTTGGCCACTCACCTATACGAACTTAATTACTTTTAGTCAGCCATGTCGGAGGCCTCTAGGCGGTCTAAAAGCTCCGACACCAGGTCTTCTTCTTCATCGAGTGGATGGCCATCCTGACCAATCCTGGTGTCAGAGTTATTGGGCCGCCAAAGGCCTCTGACATGGCTCATGTAACGACTACTATCCGTAGAAAGTAACCGGGACCGACGGCTTAACGTGCCCTCCGAAGCACGGAATCATCTTACTTTTCGAGTAATCAGGTGATTCAGCCTGCAATGCCCTAACCAAACTGAGGATAGTCTCACCATGAGATTTTTGTGAGATATCCCCACCGGGAATCGCTCCCGAAACCTCCGGGTAGTGAGCCGGGCGCTCAAACCACAAGACCACGGAGGGCGACACCAGGTTAGGCCACTGATCTACTCGTATGAATGAATGAGTCAGTGGTACCGGTGGCTCCTTAGTATTTACTACAATACTTACAAATTTGCAAACCTGGATTTCACCTTTAGGCAAAAAGCACTAGAATAGAGGTATCCTTAGACTCTAGGTAGAAAATGTATATACAATGCAGTAAATTAATAGCGAGAGGTCTAGTGGCTTGTAAGGGGTGTGTTACCTCGATATTACAGTTGCTTAATCAGATATTTCGATATTTACTACCGATAAGAACTTAAGTAAATTTGTAAGAAAATATCCCGAATTTTATACTAAACGCCAAGATATACCCACAAAATACCCCCCTAGATCTTGCAGAACAAATCAAATTGTAGCGCCACCTTCCCGCCTTAAAATGGTATCATCTGGTCCTCTGGAGATGTCCATAAAACTATACAATCATCTACCAGACACACTGAAAAATGAACCCAAAGACACACACTTTTATAAACATCTAAAACAACTACTAGTCGCAAAATGTTATTACACAGTTAATGAATACCTGAATGATAAATTTTAAGCCTAATAATAAGTTAAGCAATAAATAAATTATGTATATAGATATATTAACTAATATAAATGTTATGTTCCTCTCATAATTGTAGTGCCCCTACGGGGTGTCACCACTTACATTGTTATTGTAATATGTAAAATGGTGATATAGCAATAAAGATTTGAATTTGAAGTAGGTACTCATGGTTAGAACCAGATCTTAACTGGGCTGAGCCCCACGTACCCCGGCCGTCTGGCACTACTCGGACGGGGCGGGGGATGCGTAAATGCCACCGCTAAATAAAAAAAAAGAAGAAAAAAATGCTTTTGATTTCTGACTGATCTGACTCTGATGGTTTTCTGGCGCGCACGCAACTGGTAGGTTTAATCAAGAGAAATGACTTGAGAAATGTTTAATTAAAATAACAAAGTTTTATTATTTTTAATTAAAAACAAAACAAATATAAAGTAAATAAATAATTACTTAAGTACCTACCTAACCTTATTCGTCACACTTATCGCCTTTTATAGATAAGAGACGGATTTAGTTATTACTTATACTAAGTACTTGTATTGTTTCCTTATAATTACTCAGTATACTTAAATAATATTAATGTTTTTTTTATATTTATGTATTTCCCTATATGTATTTTTTCTTTATTTTATTGGTTAATTAAACTGAATTTATTAAAATCCATTTAAAATAAAAGAATAATTTGTAAATCCTACTAGAAATAAACACAGAAAATTTACACAACTAGAGAACATAAAATAATTTAAGTAAATGAAATTAAAAACAAAACAAAATTATAAGAAATATTATATTAATGAGATCGAAATTGTACACAACGAACATTATGGGAGAAAAATAATAACATAAAAGTTGTATTAATTAGGCGTTTGGTATTATATAGCTGTTGCACTGAAAATTTCGAACTCTTGCTTGACAGATATTATCGTAATGTCTGAGGTGCACATATATTTTATTTATAAACCAGATTGAATTGCACGCCATCTAGTTAAAAATGTCATAAACTAGTTTAGTACCAATTGTACTAATTAGTACTGCTACTCAACAACAGATGGCGCGATAATAACGAGAATTAAGATTTTGTTAGTACTAGACGTCTTGACTAGATGGCAGCACATTCTCGAGCACTCGTGTGATAAGATTATTAGATACCTATAGATGTAATACAATTTATTTTACCTTTGATAAGTAGGTATGTAGTTATTCGTAAGTCTCATAATTTATTTCGAGAAGACCAAAATAAGAGTCACTGGGTTAAAATTATGATTTGAAGTGTGATTGTTAATTATAGCATATTCTTGTAGGTACCTACTTATTTGTGGTAGACTAGGGGCTTGCTCCTGTCGTCTATATTCAAACACAACTTCCGATAATGATAACTTCGTGATAAAGAGATAAGATAGCTATGACCTAATTTGTTTCATGCATACTTATTATGTAGGTATGTATTGGAATTTTAGCAAGATAATGTTAGTAAATTGGAAGATAAGAAGCATACAGGTACCTATGTTACTCGTCAATAGTCTAAGTTAAGTACTACAAAACCCGAGAATCTAGGTATAACAAATACCTACAGATGTTTATCTACTAGTAGGTACCTACTTACATTGTGCAATTTTATTAGGCAGAATATAAACACACCTTAATAAGTCTAATGGTGCGTTTACATTCTGCCGTCGCGTCACCACTAAGTCCTGGCAAGTGAGTGAGACCACTCTCAACTTAAAGACACTTTGCCTGCCGTCTAGGATAAAGATTCCTTCTCGACAGGAAAAATGTTTATTGATGGGTCGAGATAAGATTAAATACATATGTGTTCCTGCACAGAAAGTACCTAGTTGTTCTTTTTAGGTAGTTTAAACTACTCCTGAGCAATAGATTGTACCTACCTACGTACCTACTAATGAGACTAAAGGTTAGTATAAGTACTTATCTAAAATGAAGAAAATAGGTATTTGTAACAAATGAGGTAATACATTTCTAGAATCTATTAACCCTACCTTAACGTCCTTAACATTATCAAAACAAACCAAGCAGTGACATGACATCATCGGTTGCCTCACCTGCCTAGATTTTATAGTAAAAATCACCATCATTACAAGTTACTTGTTTCTGAGTAAACAGTATGGTGATAGGGGTCAATGTCTGTTGGCCAAGTTAGAGACGTTCCGAAACCCTAATCCCTTGAACTTGAGCGGGAGGTAAACAAACGAACGAACGACAGAAACAACTCGTTGACGCGCATTTGTCATTCGGATCGCACGCGATTCGCAAGCGCCGCCCGCGACGCGCTCGCCATTTGAATTTCGAACGTTCTGTCAAAATAAAAACACATAAAACCTCCGTGATACAATTAAAATTAACTGTATTCCAAACCATAAACAATTCCATTTATGAAGTGAAGTGGTTGTTAGTGATAAAAGTGTAAATTTAAAAAGTTATTCACAAAGGAAGTTTGACCGATAACAGCTGATTATATTGTGGTGACTTTACAAGAAAATATTTACGGATTTTATTGGTTTGTACGGGGAATCTAATTAGAATTTTATAAGTGTGATTGATTACACTACTATGTACCTAATTAGTAATTAATGAGTCTTTGTAGTATTTATAGAGCTCATTGGTTCATAATAATTAGGAGGATAATACCTAGGTAGTCAAATAAAATTAATTTTATTCTCGGTTAGATATAAATAGTCCCTAGTTTTCTGTACACAATAATACATTATTATTTATTTAGTCTTGTGTGGAATAAGTACCTACACATTTAACAATTTACCTATTAATGCCATTATGATGCAAAGTTTTCTCTAAGTTTACTCACACACGCACAATTTTTTTAATTCGTGTTGAATAAACTCCGGCTAAGTGCCTTATTACCTAGCCGTCTATAGTCAAAACTACGACACGTATCGTAACCTTATAACCCTAGGAGGTACCTACCTACCTGGAACCTTCCAAACATTTTTGTGGAAGGTTATACAGACTAGATAGGTAGGTACCTAGCTCCAACATTAAAACCTAGGTAACGCTTATTGAGTAGGTACCTACCTAATAATTGTTATACGGTTTGCTTTTCATTCATCCTAGATTTCTGATAATTGAAATCCCGTAGGTATCTTGGTATATTAGGTGCACGATTATTTCTGATTTTAATATGCTCTAAGTACCCAACCTACTCTGTCTTTCTAGATATACCTAGATATTGCAATTACACGCAAGAAATAGGTACATGCGTGCGGGTGCGGGCCAGTGTGACACTTGTCATACAAGTAGGTACAAGGAATACAACATCACTCGACCCGCAACCGAACCGCACCCGCACTATGCGTGTTGCGCTTTAGGTAGGAAGCTTTTTAGCTCTTTTTTTCTTTCACCCCTTTTAGTTGGTCACCTTGGTGATTAACGATTGTTACAGTCACACCGAAAGTTATTGTTTTTAAAATTAAACCGACCCACCAATAAAAGTGTATTGTGTTTTGCAAGTACAAACATTGGAATTCAACCACAAACGACAAACACAAAATTCTGGTTTGAGTCACACATGGGTTTACTTCTACGTGTGACTCAGAGTTATGTTTTGACTCAAGATATTTCGAGTCCACTGATATGATAAGTGACTGATCGAATCCTTTATCCCTGATACTCAGTAAGTACCTACTGATAACATTGCACCTAAAAGGTCGACAAAATGTTTAAAAAAACAAATTCAGTTTAAAATTGGAACATCCTAACTACCTTCATCAGCTTAACCTGTAACGTTAGAGGTATTAGGCCCATAGCACACGGCGTATTTTATACGCGCAGGCGACGCGCAGATGACGCGCGTATACGAGATTTGAACGCAACCTTGTAACCTAGACACACGGGGCGATCATGAAACGTGCGTTTCCTGCGCGTATACGCGCTGTAGTCGCACGTGGCGTTTGCGTTTTGACCAGAGCCTCCTCCAGTCTCCAGTTGTACAATGGCGTCGGTTGAGACAACACTGCTCATTTGTATGCGCTTCAAAAGCGCGTATACGCGCTGAATGCGTATGTATCATCAATGCAAACGCAACAATCAGCGTCTACGGCGCCGAAGACGCGCGTTCCTAATACGCGCGTCGCGTCGCCTGCGCGTATAAAATACGCCGTGTGCTATGGGCCTTAAGCACAGATTACTAAATAGTTACTACGTACCTTAAGGTAATGGTAACATTGTATACCTACATAACATATGATAAATGATTAAAAATCAAATTCGGTTTAAAATTGGAACTATCTCCAAACTAACCTGATGTATCCTGCCTTGAAAAGTACCTTCATCCAGTCTAGCCTAATTTTTTCAACTCTAACTAAAACTAGACTTTTAACGTCCTACACGTTAAAAGTCTAGTCTGACACTAGGTCACAGTTGATTACTGAAGATAACTGAATAGAACTGTCGTTATAATTCCATTTTTAATTGTTACATTTCAGTACCTGTAACCACCAATAACCATCCCGCAACCAGAGACTATGCGATGGGTATGGTTACAGTAAGCTACTAGCCTAAGCTACTAGCAATATTACTTGCATATCTACTATCTAACAATTTCAACATAGTTAAAGCAGATGTGATGTTATAGTTACGTTAATAATTTAATAAAGATTCGTTCCAAATCAACTATTAATCTGAATGTTCAATATTTACAAGAACCGACCTTCTGGTTAGTAAACACATCAATCATTACTGTAATCCCATTGGTTTGTCCACAAAGAACTTTGGTTTCGTGGGATTACTTTCATCATATGGATGGGACTTTTTCTTCTCCCTCTTTCTTAAGTAAAAAGAAAGAGAAAGCAGGTAGTTACTTACTGTTTATTAAATTTGTTATTATTGTGGGAAATAACTTAAGATGGCTTAATTTGTCCAGTGACGTTTTAAGAAGTCGTTAAATCGATTATTATTTATGTCAACGTCGTTAATTATTCATGGTCCCTTTAAAACAAATGAATGTGTAAAACAATTAGATAGGCCAACATTAAGCTAACTTAGCTGAGCACTACTGACTGCCACAGACATGATAATCTTCATCTTAGGTCTTAGCTCAAATCATCTGTGCACGTAATACTTATAGAAAAGTAGGTCTTGTCTTGGGTCAGATAGCTAATTAAAACAAACACCAGCTAACATTAAAAAATAATACGAAGTTTTTATTACTCAGTTTGAAAATAACTGGAATGGTATCGAACTTGGCATTACTTTAATTACGATCGTTGCCACTTTTTCAATTTCCTGTCAAAATGTCATCGCCCGGCTGTCAATGTCAAACGCATCGAAAATACCGCGCAATGCACAGCCACATTGTTTGTAGCAGTCCCTATTCATTTTAAAAGTAAACATGACTTGTTTGGTTTCTCTAGTTACTAACTAATTGGCGGCTAAGCCAATTGTTCTCGGAACCATTTCATTTGTTTAAACAAATAACTAACTACATATTTGAGTGTGGCTAACAATCGTTTGTTTTATAATTATTTTGACATTTAGGACAGCCATTTAATAAAAGTGCAATACTGACATTTGACAGATTGGTAATTTACGCGGGAAGTCTTCTTTGATTCATGATGGTTGATAGCAGCTACTGTACTTAATAATTATAATAGGATAGACTATACTTGTGTATACATATAACATCTTCAACCTAAGTTCGAGAAGGACAGCTATCATTGCCATACTTTAACTTGTCTGTCAATTTTATTAAAATAATATTGAATTAACACCTGTCCCAACAAAAGTAATTTCACCACAAAAGATGAAATGAAAAAATGACAAACACACCTGTATGTTTGCTGTCGTAAAAACGGTAGTTAGCAACGTAATTTATGTAATTATGCCATAATAGATAATGCTCAAGATATTCCAACAATAGACGCCTAGAAGAAACGTGCCTATAAATAATAGAGGCGTGATGATAATACTGGTAATGGTAAACGTAGCGAATGACGAAATTGTTTATGAAATAGACTATACTAAAAAATATTTACGTTCTAAAGTTAGTCTATGCTCAACACATTCGTCTATCGTGTATTCTTCAATCATTGGGATCTATTATGTTTATCTGATTTGACTTGTTAACTTTTTAGGTAAACTAGATTAGAAATGATTACTTCTTGAAAAGAAAGATTAATCATCTGCTAATAATACCTCAATGATTACTTTTCTGTAAGATCTATCTTTGAGATCGAGTGACTTATTTATCAAGAAAATTTTACTAAAAAGTAAAAAGTTACGGAAGTACAAAGTAACAACGTAAAAAATATTTTACCCTTCCCTTATGTTAAGTCAAAAATATCACTCGGAGTCGTCATTTCATGGATTCACTCTACACCAGTTGACAGGTGACATTCCAGTAACATTTTAATCAAATTAATGTCACACAAATCCCGGACTTGGGAACGCCAACATAATCTATGAAAGTACCTTAGTGATAACTGTTGATTCTTTCGTTGGTAACACATACCTTGTTGCAGCCATTATTGTGTTTTCCAAAAAATATTATAAAAATATTTACTTTAACAGTTAAGCAAAAATCTTATGTAAATAAGACTATGAATGTAACAGTACATTAAATCTAGCATCACGGCGTCTTTGTAATGATTTCATACACAGCTCATACATAAGATATAATGTACTTACAAGACTATTGTACTGTCAATCTAAGACGGGTAACATTGACAAGCTTAGAGAAAATATTGTTCGAGTTACAGACTTGTATTTATGAGAATATGCCGTGAATAGTTAAACTCTAGCGGTGTTACTCGCGCTGTGCCCATTCCTGGGATTTTGGGATAAAAAATAGCCTATAACCTTTCCGTTGAATGTGGCTATCCATTACAAAAAAAATCATATCGAATCGATTGTTTCCGAGATAAGCTCGTTCAAACAAACAAAAATCAAAGTTCACCTTTATCATATTTATATAAGTAGTAGCTGCGCCCCGCGGTTTCACCCGCTTTGTACCCGTTCCCGCGGGAATTTCGGGATGAAAAATAGATGTTGTCCGATTCTCAGCCTACCCGATATATACACAAAATTTCATGAGAATCGGTCGAGCCGTTTCAGAGGAGTTCAACCACGGTACCCGTTCCCGCGGGAATTTCGGGATGAAAAATAGATGTTGGCCGATTCTCAGACCTACCCGATATGTACACAAAATTTCATGAGAATCGGTCGAGCCGTTTCGGAGGAGTATGGCAACGAAAACTGTGACACGAGAATTTTATATATTAGATAGATAGATAGATAGATAGACAGATTATTTTAGCCATTACTGTCCCACTGCTGGGCAAAGGCCTCTCCCCTATCCCTCCATGCATCCCTATCCTGGGCCACTTCCCTCCAGTTGCTGAGATATGTGTCGAGTTCATCCCGCCATAGATTTTTTTATTTTAATGACAGTATAACAGATCAGATATAGATCTAAAATACATATACCCCTAGTTGCCAGGTTAACCGTTTCCAAGGAAGTGTTCAAAAGTCTATTCCTCAGTTTTAATTTATTGTCAAACACCGTTCACTGTTAGCCAAGGTAATGTAGGTTATTGATAAGAAAAACAGTTTATTTAGTTTATTGCTACAGTTAGTTCTATTGTTTAAAATGTAAAAATGCGGGTTGTATCTAGCCTAGGGATTAATTTATTCTATTAACTAGCAGCGCCCCGTGGTTTTACCCGCGTTGTGCCCGTTCCCGTGGGAATTTCGGGAATTTTTTTACATAAAAACCTTCCTCTTGAATCACTCTACCTATTACAAAAAACCGTATCAAAATCCGTTGCGTAATTTTAAAGATTTAAGCATACAGACAGACAAACAGACAGACACGAAAAAGAGACTACTTTATTTTATACTATGTAGTGATAGTGAACTTTGCACGTCATGTATCTTTGCATTGTCATGTAGTTTTATCCGGTATGAACTTGTAAAACCATAGAAACAAGTTTCGTGTTCATAAGTCTAAAAGGTATACTATAAAAAAAAATCAGTAAAATTAATTAGCTACGGCAAATAAAAAAAGTTCCAAACATCACAAGACTTCTTTCAAATTTTGAAACAAAAGCCTTCTGTCTAGTCTAGAACCGAATAAAGTTACAACACAAAAATCGGTGTTAGAAAACTGTGTCAAAACGATAATTAAAAAACATTTTTTTCTCAATGGCGTGTATAAAACTACTCTTGTATGTTTTCACTATTTCCAACAATGAAATCGACTGTTTGACTGAATGTTTACATGTATCAGTTTAGACGCAGACTCATTCATGTTACATGCTCTGTAGAACATCAATCAGATTATAATCATGCGCGCGGAATTCTGTATATACGTTGGTCCGTCATCGAATACAGCCAAAACCTCTTTAAATATTATCAAAGAATCTTCAAAAGTTTAAACCTTCATGGTATTATTTGAAAAACGAACGATTGAAATTTCCATCATGGCCGCTTTTCCCTTGAAGTGTCACTTTGACGTAAAACTTCATTTTCAGGATGTCAATCTATCATTAAAAAAGACTGCGCTAACAAGATTGGTTTCTTTAATGTGTTAGTAATTAAGTAGTCCGTCATTTGTGTTAATTGACACTTGAAGAACTTCACGGTAGATGTAATATAACATTTTCATCAATTCTGAGATTAAAGCCAACGATTAAAAAGAAATTGCCTCCTAAGTCGCTACCTCTTTTCGTTATAAAAGATTTTGTGATATGATGTATGCTTAATTTAGGTATATTCCTAGCGAAATCTGAATATAATCAAAACATTAAAAAAACATTAAATGTGTAAGCGGATGATTAAAATATTTGTTAATACGTATGTTATTCCATTTTATCTGAGCAGCAGTCTGCAATCTCTTAAATTATAATAATGCATCCGGGCAACAGCACCAACGACGCACATCATATTTATTAATTAATTCATAAATTACAATATTTTTATAGTAACTATTGGCATGATGAATCAAATACCTACGTGATCTTTAAATCAGTAGGTACATTAATTAATAAAACAATGTTATTAGTTAAATCTGAAGAAGCTTAGGTGCAGCGACGGCTACGGTCGATTATTTTAAACAAACATTTTAACATTTCAAATGCTACACGTGATTCCCCTTTAGCTTTCTTCTTTAAGGGCCGGCGTGCGCACGCCGCGGTTTCATACAAAAGTGAACTGTCGCGGGCGCGCGGCGTGCGCCCGCCGCGTGTGGCTTCATCATACTAAAGTAAACCGCCGCGTGCGCCTGCCGCGTGCGCACGCCACGGGCGCACGCTTAACGCAGTGTTGGCCCTTACACTAACTTTTTCAAAGACGCCAGTTTTGTGTCATTATAAAACATTTTGAATACTGGTTCAAATTAAAGTAAACAAATATTTGTACCAAGTTCATAGCCATTATTTTCTTTCGTTGAACACAAGTTAAAGAATCTTGGAAATTTCAGCAGTTCAACAACCACAAGTAGTTACTACTACAGAGTACTGATGATTAAAATAGTGCAGGGCAAAAAAATTTTGATAGTAGTTTTAGACATGTTTGTAATTTCCCGGTTAAATATACCAACAGACGCCGCGATTATTTGATTAGATTAGCTTATAATCTGTTTTGACTACAGACTAATAAATTTCTCGCTTGTTACTATGTTAATATTGTAAATGGAAAAGTTTGTAAGGTTGTATGTTCTTTTAAGATTAAATTATGGATAAAGTAATGGAATTATTGTGTAGAGATGCCAGTCTTTTAAACATTGCTAGTGTGATCATTGGTCGAAACTAGCAAATGACAATCCATAACAGAAAACCGAACAATTAACGAAATGTCTTTATTTCTGACCAGGCGAAAAGCCTTTATACCATTCAAAAACTTAATACTAGGGTTGGCAGCTATTATATCAAAGAAATCTTGAAATTCGGGGTAATGGGTTCACCACGGGAGAAACCGTGGCACGTTGTCAGTTCCGGTAAAAACCGTGCAAATCCCCGGTCAAGGCTGCCCAAGCGCCCATCCTTATTCCATGGTGTCATAAAATGATTTCGTTATGTACCGCTATAATATTTTGTCATATTGTCCATCATTTTGTTAGTGAAATTAATGAGACTATAAACGCGTCATTTACTTTAGCACCTTTTTATGGAGCATTCGGTTTTTATGACATTATTCATTCGTTATTCCGGGAAGGTTACTAAGATACGTTTTTTCTGTAAGACAACTGTGACATTTATGGAGTATTTTATCTATGAAGTGGAAGACATGACCAATGTCTTACTAATACAAGTTAATCAAATTAAAGAAAATTAAGTGTTCGATATTAATTCTTGATTTCTTTCGCTCTAAATTCGTTATTCGAAATTTGAGAGACATTTCTAAATGACATCAATTATTGGCAATTTAAAAATAAAACTGACGTAAATTGTTAGTAGCATATCAAAAAATAATGAGGAAGATACGAAGACCAGTGCAAATTGAAACTATAAATCAAAGTGCCGCAATTTCAAGGTGGGCAGTGAATCTAAATAAAGACGCCACTTGCCAGTCAAAATAATAAAAATGTATGAAGGGTAACCCGGATTTTTATTGTAAATATTATTATCATCTAAAAGAAATACGTGCGCAAATCTAACGTTTGTTTCGCTTTCATGTTTGATTTTTACAATGATAACATTCAACTGCGCTATTCCAAAAACAAATTCAACAAACGTCATTCCTTTGACATGTGGCATTATGAGTTTGACAGCCGATAATATGAACCTCTGGATATTCCAGAAATATTCTAGTAACTTCTATGATCAGCATAAATTCAATCGTTTTACGTTTATCTATATTTCTCCGCAAAAAGCACTTAAAATCAAATATTTAGATAGCAATAAAAATAACGGAACTAATTTGTTGGTATTGTGGCCAATAAACTCGCTTGCCAAATTAAATGTTTTTCCAATCTTTTCTCCGTTTAGCTAGGGATAGTCTTTGATCGTTTTAATGAGTTTGTTTTAGCATTTTTTAACGTCTCAGTCAGGAAATGGGATGTGACTGACGCTGATTAAATTGTAGATAAGTATTTATAGTTTAACGAAGAGGTTGAATATTTGGAATAACTGTAGAAGCTAAGATTGACGGGCAAAGAGGGACACAGTTGGATATCAAATGATTTTCTTAAACTCTTTATAATTGATATTTTATTACTATTACTACTTTGGTAAATCCGTAAAATAAGTTAAATCTTTCAAATATCATAGACTATCTTAAGAAAGATCACAATAAGTCGCTCTAAAACGTCGATGACATAATCAAATCAGTGACTTCTCAAATTGACAAGATCAAAAATAAAACACGAAACGCCTATCAAGACATCATCGAAAAAAATCTAGCAAAATTGCAAAGGATAAAATAGACACTGATCGTCTAATAATTTCTTTTGATTGTACTTTATATATTTCAGTGTTGGCAATAAATAAAAACTCATTGACATACATATTGGTATTGTGCCAGTTTAGACTCGTATATTATTTTAATACAGTGTGAAAAATATTTCATTGAGCAAAATACTGAGTTTCCTATAACTGTTTTGACTACGAATATCAACTGCTAAATGATGCGGATTTATTACAGTTGATGACGGTAGCTTTCAATCGTCGATGTGGGATTTTTTCAGTTTATTCAAGGAATTATTTTTGCGAATTTGGGACTATGTTTGAAAATATTCACTTCATTATGATTTTCTTTAGAAAATATTGTCTTTTTCAACCGCTAATCTTTCTACGTGGGCAGTGTAAGATTTGTCATGATGACACTTACTGACATAATATGCTCCCTGTGCCCTTTTAGATGTTAATAGGTACTACATCCGAACTCAAGATAGCTTTAAATGAATTCACTCTGCCTAAGTTCTAGATCTAGGCTGCTTTCATTTGGAGTCATTGACCTGACCAGAATTTGAAGAAAAATCACTGCGCTATCTTGTGTTTTTAAACTAATAAATTATCACGGATTAATTCGATCTAAACAACATTACTGTAGATACTAACAAATTAACACTACAATAATGTAAGGATCCTGCATCTTATCACGTCTTATGTAACAGTTGCAAATTCAATGACGCATACAATTTCAAATAGACAACATGACATAATTTTAACATTTTGGTGCTAATTCACCAATGACGTTATTTGGCATTGCAAGCATATGCAGGGTAATCTAATTATAAACATTATGCCGACAATAATGGTGTTATATATATCAAGTATTTGATTTAGAATTCCAGTTGGAATTCGAGAGTTGGAATCTGATTTGCGGAAAAAATGATGTTGGACAGTTGTTTACTAACGCTTAGAAAGTGCTCAAGAGCAATAATAATGGCATTTTGTGATTCCGACGTTTTCCGTTGATTTTCCTAAACAATTTTGACAGATCCTAATCAATCATCAGCTACTTGTATGCAATATTTATATTGCTTCACTGTTATAGGCAATCGATTCTACTGTTTAAGTTATCAATTTTCCGATGATATCATGAGTTGTACCCGCTAGTTTTTCGCAAAACCGTAGTTAGTATAATAGTGTAGTTAGTGTCTTATCCTATCCCAGCTTATCCTATCCTACTAATACTATAAATAACCGTGTCATAAAAAGCTACAGGCATTGCTACTAGTAGAATAACCGCTTATGTAATGCCTGTCAATTTCAATAAGATTTTCATGAATCTCCTTTTTGACTTGCCTACGCCAGCATACTTTCCGAGACCTCGTTAACACCATAAACGGTCGTTTGATCCCGTAATGGGGTCGTTCGGCCAATTTAATGTCTTTACAAGTGTATTTAGGCACCATATTCGTCAATTCCGGTAAATGACCATTGGGCAGAGATGTAATGTCGCCTTAATGTGACTATTTAATGGGGTAGTTTGTGGAAGCATTTTGGGATCGACAAGGGATGACGAAAACTGCCAATTAGGCGATTAGCGAACTGAGATGGAATCTGAAACAGGACAAATGAATATTGTTGCTTGACTTGAATATTAATGTTGAAGGCATTTTCTTTAGGACGTGTCATTCATTAATTTAATGTTTGTTAATGGAAAATATGAAGTTTTGTCATTATATAAATGAATATCTTAAAGTACGTCTATTAGTTCGGAAATTGTGTTATAATTGGAATAATAAAAAAGTTAGGGACATGCAGTTTAGAAGCTGATGTTTTTTCACGAGTAGGTCCTCTTTTAGCAACGCGCGTATACGTTATAACGTACTAAGCATTTCACAAATCAATAGCCACGATAACGCAAAATGGAAACATCTCCAGACTTAACAAAACAATTATCATACATACTGCAGGAAGCATCAACTTCAATATATGCCTCACGCTCTCCGTCTATCGGATGTGCCTAATTTAAACAATCCTTACGGAGAAGCCATTGTCTCTCAGATCACACGCTTATCATTGTCTAGTTTGTAGGTTAATGTCTACAACAAGTGTTGACTTTAAGTTGTTTTCTATGTTTTTAATTTGGCCTTCTGATAGGACTTGGTTGTTTGGGCCTCCGGTGTTAAAAAGTTTGAATTTGAATGGGTGTTATAAGTTTGTTTATTGATATGTCGATGTGATTATGCGAAATTACTTAATAGCATAATACTTTGATATCAAATGGTAGATGAAGCCAACTGACGGGATCTCACAATATCTCATGAATCTAGGCTTGTTATATTATAGTCCTATAAAAAAGTTCGAAATGTGCATATAATATATCTATGGTTTCGATTTAGTTGTTGAAAAAGTAGCATGATCCTAAGGGTTCCAAGGGTGTGTTTTCATTGAAGCAGAGTGGAGTTGTGTGGACCGTGATTTGACCAATCATAACGCATTACGAAAAGATTTTGACAATGTCAATGCGTTGTTTGACAATCCCAATGTGCTGTGAATGGTGAATCCGCACCGTTCCGCATCGTTTCTACGTAATCGCACCCTTAGCTATGTTTTATTTCAAGTAAATGTTTAGTCAGAACAGGTTGTTTAAAACCCATATTTTTTATTTTTGTTTTATTAGGGTTAGAGCTGCAAAGTGTCATTTTAGAGTGAGAAAGGAAACATTATGGATACATTCGAAAATTTTGGCAAACATACTAATATTATTTTGAACAGTCGTAAAATAATAATAACTCCAAACCTATTTCGACACACAGAAATTATTGTTTGCTTTTATTATTAGCACGTGTCAATCTGGAAAAGACAGGACGTAAAATATTTCGTTGAAATCTATCTATCCATAAATTAGAGACGTTGATGACTCGAATGAGATCGTCATTTGTTTCATTTGTGTTTTCAGCCAGTGCGTTTTTCTTGTCTTTGGTAGAGTTTAGAAATTTTATTTTTCATAATATGTATGTCCAATGCTCGGAACTCGGAACAAATCGCATCTTCGCGCTGCGTTTTCATTCACTTCATGATCAAATTAGTTCATAACATATTGCTTATTCGTTCTTTCATTCAGGAAAAGAGCGAGGGAGCAAATGTTCGTAATTGTTTTGTCTGAACACTGAGTTAAGAGGTAAGATCTAATAAATCTTCAAATATAATTGGCTAAAGCATTAAACCGTAAACAATGACTTTATCTCCTTATTAAGCTTGTATCTTTTAAATAAATTATACAATCGTACATCATTAAACGAAAATAAACCGCATTAAGTTTTTTATGTAGCCTGTCAAATAAAGCGCCCGTTGAAGGTTGAGAACCAAATTTGGATTTGTAGTAAAAACTGTAGGTAGTCATGTTTAACAAGAAGTATGAGTAGATAGAATTAATCTACCTAGTAATGTTTCTTATTATGTTGGCAAATTAATCTTTCACGTTGAAGATAATCCTAACTGATGTCTCTTCTGAGAAAGGATTAAAATCAAAACAAGTTGAATCATTACTTCCTGAAAGCTGATGTTTATTTGTTTTTGCTGTTTAGCCTCATTTATATTAGACTAGTTAAATACTTAAATAGTTCTATTATTTGTAGCAGCACTAAAGTTTTTTATTTCATTAAGAACAAGAAGTCTCACTATTTCATTTAACGAATTTCCTTTAAATACAGGGTGGCATCGGGGACCCAGATGCCGCCCTGTATATTTAGGTACCTATCTATTTCGTTTTAGTTATGCACTGAATTTTATGTGACCGTGGACAATTTTCTTGTAAAGTCATCCCACCAAAACTAAAATAATTTCAGGAGTTCCAACATTCCAAATTCAAAAACTTAACCCAACCAAATTAAAAGTGTCAAAGTGAAAAGTGCGTACCATAGACTAGCCAATCAAATGCGAAGTGTCACATTGTCCGTGTAAATGCCGCCCACGGAGGCAGGAGGCATGTTGTGCCTGACCAGACACGACAACTGCCCTTGGGACGAGGCCCTCAAGTCCTCGGAGATCACTTGGTCGGGTCTCAAGTATACTTGCCTGAAGATATTCCACTTGTACTGCAAAGTCTTCGATCGAGAAGATGTATTGGAAATGGTTATTAGGTAAGTTGTGTTTTTGTGACAGTAGTTTTTATGGTCATTTGAAGGCAGAGAAGAATAATAAAAGTGATCTTAATTATGTACATGTATATATTCAATGTATTTTTATCTATTAGTATAGTTTAGATAAAATTACAATAGAGAAGGCCAAAGGGTCAAAATATTACTATCAAATTCACCTACAATCCGAGCTTAGGTCATATATATTACACTAGTTTTTATTTCACTTCAATCCATGCAGTATTTCCGAAGTTATAACGACGAGAAGTTCAAGCCCTTTTTTGAATTTCCGAGATTAGGCGCGCTTACGCTATGACGTCACAACTCGACTCGGGCGCGGGCGGTCGGTCGGTCCGGTGAACTCCAGTAAACTTTGGTGCGTTATGGCGTCTCATTTCATATTGTTTTGATTGTCTTCGTATTCAAAATACCTATAGCTTGCTTATATTAAAAAAAAAATAAAGTAAATTATCCTGTGTTTCGAAAAATTTGTTTGAAACGTGAAGTGTGTAGAATGGAAGGAGGTTTTTAAAAGGTCAGTCGGACAATCTTCCAAGAGTGGATAGTTTGATAGATGAAAAGGTATTTACATCCTGAGTAAGCATTTCCTACTCTCGGGTAGGTATTTATTAGGAAATGTGTGTTTAATTTAGTAGGTCTTCGATCAACAATGTTGATCGAAGTAGTAGGTACCTACCTATTATGGACGGCGATAAAAAATACTACCAGATACTCCCAATCTACATCTCGAGGTTTTCGATGATTATTTTACCTCTATGTTTTATTTGTACATAAGAAAATGTCACTATTTACCCATATACAGATGTAGGTAAGTTCTAGTAGGTAGGTATTTACGTAGTTATTACTTTTCCGAATAGATAAATAGGTAGGTAAGTACCTACCTGCCTATTAATATAGTTTTATAATAAATAAACCAGATATTTTTTTTATTTTATCCAATGTCCGCTTTAGTTTGTTCATTCACAGTTGTTTTTTTTATAAAAATAAATAATACTTAGTTAAGAAATCAGTGGTGATCAACTTGCGGGCCGCAAATTTTTACTTTTTTATAGGGGTGTTGCAAGTTTGAACGCTAATGTGTCTGTCTACCTATGTCTGTCTGCGTGTCTGTCTGTAGTAACGTAGCATATTTTTAAGCGCGTAAACCGATTTCGATGCGTTTTTATTTTATTTCAATATTGTTTTTTAACAGTGGTTCATAGACATGTTTTGTCAAAATCGGTTAAGCCGTTATAATAGTAAGTACATTAAAAACGTACGTTTTGAAGGTATTTTTTTTAATTCGTAGTGTTTTGTCAGGAAGAGAGAGCTACGGAGATGATGCCATAGGGTATATACAGTTAAAAAGAGAGGGAGACGTATGTAGGGCTTATTGAATCCATCCTTTTTACTGCTGTCATCCACTTCTTCCTAATTTTTGGGTCCCCAGGCACATTAAAAAGGAGTTTATCTGGTGTTTTAACTGTCGAATTGAAGCACTGAGGCACAATACAGTATTTCGTCACTTTTTTTTCACTCATTTTTCCGCAGAAAACAGTTAAATTTTGATTTTTAATGCGCAGCGGCGTGCGTACGAGAGCGCGACTGCCAAATGAGTCGAGTTGTGACGTCATCGACCAGTGAGCGCCCGCCCGCGTTTTTAAAATCCCACGGTCGAAAATACGCACTTTGATCGTTAATATCTTAGCCATTTATTGAGATATGGAAAAAGTAAAAACACAGTTTTTCTTGTAATTTTGTATAGATTTATTTGGTGTGTAAAGTAAAAAATGTTGGCCTTCTCCATTGACAGAGGTGCCGCAGTGCAACGGCAGCGACTAGCGAATCTAAAAATAAAATAACTATAGCTCTCTCACTATAAAATGTATAATTTCAAAAAATCAAATCAAATTTCAAATTTTTCTCGTCTGTATCATAAAAAGACCCTACGACATCATATACGTTTTTCTTGGGGGTCAGACAAATACTTACAATTTCAAATACAATAAATACTAATTTCCGTCTCACATTTAGAGTTAAATTCTAGTTTATCATTATTACAAAGATGAATCAATTAAATTTACGGCGCATAAAAACATTGAAATAGAACGAGCGCGGCGCCTGCGCTTGGTTACAATTAACCTGAAATATTATTAGTGCTCGGGCTTTTGATCAATATTATGTTCATATTAATTAGCAAAAGCACCCAGTGGTAAATTAATTATATATGAAAATAATTTTGATTACGACCGGCTAAAACTGGTTTCAAACCCTTTACTTTGAGAACTTAGGAGTAAAATGAGTTGTTAGCGGCCAACCCTAGTGTCAGAGCTTTTGACTTACTTTAGGGATAAAAAAATCTATGAGTGAATGAATTCTAAGATTGGAATTTAAAAAAATCAATGAGTGAATGAATTCTAAGATTGGAATTTGATTTTTTTTAAATCAAATCAGTTTAATTATATAGGCCATCATCATCATCATCATCATCATCTAACTAATACAATTGCCACTGTGTATTCAAACAAGCCGACTTCATTTTTTTTAGTCCCATGATTTAATTTATTTACAAGTTCATTTTTGAAATTTTTCACCATCATTAAAAAGAAAGGTTTTTTCAGTAAACCACGCAATTTTTCCGTTAGCACAGCCAAGATAAACAAACGTCATCTGTCACAAAAATATGCCTGATTTTTTATAATTAATCATTAGTTATTTATTTTGTATTCATTTTAGAAAACGTACGTCATAAATAGAACAAATTATTTACTATTTTTTAACATTTAATTTATACGATAAAATATCGTTTAATGGTGCGTTTTTCACGTGAACTAAGATTTTTGACAGAAATTTCCATGACTGTATGTAAAATCACTGATAATTTCAGTTTAGTTCAGTAGGTATCTGACCATTGAAAAAATAGAATGCAGTCAGAGATTACGAGGGACAGTCGCAAATAGCGAGAAATTTCGAATTTGTAATTCGAATTTCAATTTATAAGCGTTCGATTTGCTGAGAGGTACATAGAGTATTATTATCTTTCCATTTCGCCCCATCACTCTGTATCTTGTCTATGTCTTGTGTCATCCTTGGGCTGACCTTTGGCACGCGCCCCTAATGGACCCGTCCCGCCCAACCCGTTTGCATTGCGAAGAGATAGGGCGGATCGCGTTTACTTACTTTTAAACCGTGTCGGAATCAACCTTCAACTGTAGGTTACGGTGTCATATAGAGACTTGCTTTTACCCGACTACAGCGTAAACAAAAGAAGTATACATCTTCTAAATACTGCCTTTTATTTATACCTTCTACTCTGTGGGTATTACAAGACTTATGTCTTTGATATTACATAAAGTACATTTAACATGCGGTGACAGCATGTAAATAATACGGTAGTCGGCTGCATTCGGCGAGTGACAGCAGCTGTCATGTAATTAGTTGACAGCAACTGATGAACTTGAACAATATGAACGTTTACATTTTTACAAATTTCAATCAAATGCTCAATCGCATGCACTCTGGATGCACTAGGGCACATGTTTTAACTACATATAAATAGTATTCGTTAAGCTTTCCTGACTATTTTTATTGTCTACGAGTATTTCATTATGTTACCCTCAATGACCTCATCCAATAAATTAATGGCTCCACATTTCACGTTGGTTTATAACCACGACCCCAGATTTATAAACCAACGTCGTTAGATTTACCTTGATTTGTGAATCGTGAATAGATTTTCCTGTAAGATAGGTAGATTTAAAGCTTTCGTTAAGGATGAGCGAGTTTACAAGCCGAAAAATTCAACAGCAAGCGGGCGATACGCCTATCAAATATTGTTTTTAAAATTCGCTAATTCATCGAATCACTGAATTTCAAAGTTACCCCATCACTTAGAATGAGATCAACCGGGCTAAAATTACGCAAAGACAAAGAATTTGTCTTTGTTTTTCTTTAATAGACATATCTATTACTATACGGAGAGAACACAGAAAAGATATAAGGCTATTGTCCTTGATCGCATGTTAGCACTAAGGGTGTCCCAGCTCATAAGAAAGGTTTTTATTGAACAGATAAAATATTGTCAAGGTATATTTACAAGGTATATTACATTGTAATTTATTATGTTATATGTAATATTATTATGTGTGCAATAAAGATTTGAATTTGAATTTGAATATTTTAAGTTTAGAAATATACCATAGATAGACATAGAAACCTCTTCGCTGCTTTCTAGTTCTATAAGTATAGCAAGACAAACTCTTCTACGACTATAGATAAAGTAATAGTAGTTTATGCAACTGTCATATAAAGAAGGGTATTAAAACACGAGTGTGAGTTTCATAATAGTAACGAGTGTTTTAATACCCGTGTTATATGCAGTTGCATACACTACTTTATCTTCACTAATGCAATTAATCAAACAAAATTTTAAAAACAAAACACATTGCGAAACATTAAATTCACGCGTACGTGTATTGTCACAGTGAACTTGCCGCCATTAAAATCTAACCAATGAGAGCGCAGCTGCGCGCGCAGGGCCGCAGGGCGCGCGCCGCGCAGGGCGCGATGTTATAATGAGATTTTACGATATCGATGTGGATATTATAACATCATGTGCAATTGCTTAAATTGAGTGTTTTAGTTGTCAGCGCTAATAGTAGTAATTATAAGTCAAGTATTGGAAACATAAGTAGAATGTTACAACATTAGTGTAGATAAAGTAGCTTACTTACTTCGTCTATAGTTATCTCTAGTCATATTAGTAAGATAGTAAAATAAACGGAGCATTTTTTCAATTATTTAGCGATGAAGTCAGAGTAACAACAATTACGTTTAGCATTGTTTGTTATTACGACATGTTTTGTCTTGTTTGTTTATGTCCAGGATATTATTGTTAATTGTAATAATCTGTGGAAAAATACATACCAATTGTATGATGCATACATTTTTGGGTAGT
Source organism: Cyclophora albipunctata (assembly GCA_963082685.1). Lineage (NCBI taxonomy): Eukaryota > Metazoa > Arthropoda > Insecta > Lepidoptera > Geometridae > Cyclophora > Cyclophora albipunctata. Next base: position 10,467,414 of record OY720116.1, on the reverse strand, counting down.
TAAGTAGATAAGTCTGAATAAAATAAACGAGTTTTTTTACCTGCCAGCTGGCGCACTCACATTATGTTAATAAATCTTAGTCTAAACATTGTTAGTTCACTATGTAAGATCAGTTTACTTGCTGTTAGTGCTACATACAACTTCTAAACTCTCTATCAGGAATGCCACGGTCCAGCAAAGGCATCAGCAGCTAGTCAATTGACTAAATAACATTGAACTTTATCTCTTACACTATAAGCACTATATTATCTATTACACAGCAAGTTTGTGTAAAGTAAAGTAAAGTATAAGCCTATAATGTCTCACTGATGATATCAGTACAGTCAGGAAGTTTGTGTACTTTAAAATAAAACTTTAGTAGCCGTTAGCACCGTGGCTTTCCTTAAATTAAGGAATAAAGTTTGGGTGACTTAAAGAATTCAATTTGAAACAAAACAGAACCTACCCGTAAGCTACAACTTACGTAATGAGGTATATTTTACTCAATAACAAAGTGAGAATAATATTATTGTGGTACACCGCAGAATAATACCTGCTACCGATAGTTTCCTAGTAATGTAATAAGATGTTGGCCCAATCTTGGTAGTTCATATTTGGTGGCCATTTGGTGGCTATTATATCTATGCGTATTTCATTTATGAAAACAAAAGAGGTTTTGATGTAGTTTAAACGTTTTTCTGTCGGATCCAGAAAAAGTTTTAAACTACATTATAACCTCTTTCCGACAACTTGTTGATCAGTAGTTGATCTGATAGACGACCGAATCTAATGGAGTTTTGGTAGTGGTAATGGTACCCACAAATTGAATAAATCCTTTTTTTTTAATCCATTTCAATCGAAGAAGAAAATTGACTAAAATCTTTAATGACCCCACAATAAAAGAGTTTAACGTAAAACAGAAGTCCCTGGAACACGACAAAGATGGGAAACGGCAAATGTTTGGAATAAAGCCAAATAGATCGCTAACGTATTTGAATAATGTCTGGCTAATAACACAAAAATAAACGCTGTCTGTCTGTACGTTTCTTAGGGTTTCACTGAGGGGATTATTTTAAGAACCTATTTTTATTTTGTCGTGAGATTTGCAGTTATCTTGATCATGAGTGTTGCTATGCTAAACTGAGCTTTAACATTGTACAACACTATAATAGTTTGAGTCCTTATTGAACTAAAGAATAAGAAATTTTGTGTAGGCCAACCCTGGTGTCGGACTTAATAGACTGCCTAAACTCATCCTTCTTCTTCATCTATCGATTGAAATAACCAGGATCGACAATTTTACGTGCCGTCCAAAGCACGGTAGCTCTCAGATAGAAATGCCACTATCGGCCACCCATCCTGGTAGGGGCCGAGCTGCACGTTGCTTAACAATCGCAATGAGATAACATCGCTTGGTCAAACTACGCCACGAGCGCTACGGTACGATTTAAGGTACTAGGTAATAATGGTGATTAATTTCCCTAACCAACCAGACTTCGTCATACTTTAAGGAGTAATTTGTTAATTGGGACATTAGTTGTTTATTAGCAAATTATTGGTAATCTCACTGACTAATATGTTTTCCATTAACTACTCTGTTTGTGATACTTCCTCTTAATGAGAGTTATAAGGTTATAACTTAAACGTTATTTTCAATGACATTTGGTAGATTTAAGTGGCATTTTCATTTGGCACAAAATCTTACAGTGATATTTCGTAGATTTAAAAGCCAATTGGTGGAATAAAAAAGTGATGGCCTATAAAATATCCCACTGAATGAGTATTTGATATAGGGTTTAGAGTTGGATTATTAACTAAATACTTCAATATTTCTCAAGTAAATAAATCTGATGTCTATATACCAGTATATAAACGAAAAGTCATAGGCTAAGAGCCTCGAATTTTACATGGGATTTCCTTTTAGGACGTAGGTACTAAGAAGGGATTTTGCCAAATTCGACCCCTAACAAGGGGTGGCTCTTTCACACGAAGCGAAACGAGGACAGCTTGTTATAAATAAAAATAATGTTTACCCCATACACATAGAAACTGTTTGCTGCGCTGTCTATGGTTTACCCATGGATTTATGAATATAAAGTCCTTGGGTGTATCCCAAGTCCAAAGACTTGTCTACGAACACCCACCCGACACCACCCACCCACAAATCGAACCGGATGTTGAATGAAAACTATTTTTATTCCTCCTAACTCTATGGGTGGTGACGTCACTTTTGCCAACGTCTCGCCATACGTTTTAAATCTTTGGTAATTGGTCCATTATTACTGGCAGTGGTTTGTGAAACTCCTTTATTGTTTTGCCTATGAAGGAAGGAAAATTTTGAATTACCGAGTGTTTACTTATTTTTGTGAGGAATGTCTTAATATGGTATATTTGTTTTCATTTTATTTCAATGTAGGAAGTTAAATTTTTGCATGTCGTGCAACCGGCGAAATATTCATGAATGCTTACAATGTATGAATCATTAATAAACGATTACTTTAGGTACTGAAAGGTACTTAAATGTCGTAGATAGCTTACTTATAGTGGGAAGATACTAAGCTAAAGTTTCATACAGTGTTTGTCTAAGTAGAGCGTCTTTGGCAGAGCGATTTTACCAACTACTTACCAGCGAGTAAGACGAGCGAGTATTATACATATTTTAAACATTTTATCCCGCACTCGATAGATGTCAAATCACAGTGTCAAATGCTTCCTTAATAGATATTTAATGAGTGATTTTGACAAGTGTCAATTAAATGGATGTCTCAGTGTGGTAATTAGAAATAAGAAACAGGTCGGTCAGAGACAGGTGAAACTCTACAAACAAATTACTCCAATTTTGATGGGTTTATATTATGGGCGAATATTTAGGTACTAAAGGTTGTCTATGCTACAGAACTTTGAAGTAAAAAAAAACAACTAAATCTTACTAAAGAAATCTTTATTTTGATAAAGACTTAACAAAAACGAGTCATACAACATTCTCAAGTCCGTGTCTGATTAAAGTTTCCCATACAATGCTTAATTCCCTTAATTGGTATGCGTAATGACAATTACTATGTAAGAGGACGTTGACTTGTGACGGATGTATGGACTGGACATAATTATTATCTGATACACGTTTCGATCAATTTTAATTGTATGATCGTGTATGAGATAGACGCGTCCAGCCGACGACTTCATGCAGATTTTTTATCAAGTAAATTATTGGAGAAGTCTACCAAAACAAAAAGTATGTAATCGTTTTTTTTTAGACCCTCTATTTTTAAAGTCATTGTTATACTCCCCTTAATTTCTCCTGGGTAACGTCTGAAGGGAAGAAATTAAGAAGAATCAGGGTAATTTATAATGATGAGTTCTGACTCATCTCATTATTGTTCAACTTCTGCCAACGAAAAATCTGATTTTATTTAGACATGTCAACTTCCGCGGCTCAAGGTATCAAGGCTTTTCTAGTGGGCTATGAAAATATCTAACAGAAACAAAACACTGATAAAAGTGTCTGTCATTTCGATGGAAACGAACTGATGTTGTATCGCAGTTTATTGTCCATAACTACAGGCCTATGATCACCTCCAAAACGTACCGAAACTAAATTCCAATCCCTAATCAAAGCCAGTAATCACAAGCGACATTCGTACTCCTTTTTTCACCATAACATCGCATTCCACATGATTCAAGGGCAAACATTTATTTCAGTCGAACCTCGTTCCGGCCTAAAAGAACCTTGTGCAATTGCAATAAAATATATTTTGGAATGGCAGAAGTTCCGGTAATTAGGACGGGTGCACATCTTAGAGCAAGGGCATGTGATGTTTCAGTTTTAAGGAAGTTTCAAACAAATATGACTTCACTAGTGTGTTTACCTTTATGAGTAAGATGGACTCAAATAGGTTTTAATATGAATCATGAAAGAAAGTAGGTGGTGTGGAATTTATGACAGAACTAAGATTAGATAGTAGTACAGTGAGAATGGTTGGACGATGACCACTTTTAGGTGCAGGTAAAAGATAAATACAAAGTGCAAATAGATGTTTGCACAACGATCGATCGATAGCAGAAGAATCCAAAACGAGATAATGTTAAACACTGCCTAGTGTACATTTGTGGAATTTTTGAGTGTTCCACGGATTAATCTACACTATTTAATACTAGCAGCGCCCTGCGGTTTCACTCGCATTGTCCTCGTTCCCGTGAGAAATTCGGGAAAAGCGAAAAGTATGCTGCAATGACAGTTGTCACCCATACTGTATTAATACCAACCGATTTTCGACAAAAGTAGTCAACGGTGATTTGTCCTGACAGTACCTAGTTTTAGTATTTGACATTATAAATGAGTGTAAAACTTTATTTTGATCTTTGGACCAGCTTTTGAGCTTTACGAGTCTTTAATATAAAGGTGATCCAGGGCGTCTAACTAAACACTTTGATTTCTATACAATATAAACAAGTAGGAGAAAGCTATTGATGTGAAACCGACAAAGGAATATAATAAATTATATAATTTAACAACAGAACTCATTTCAGACGAATTACATAAATATAGCAAAATTCTATAAATAACCCCGAAAAGTAATTAATAATTTTATATGGAATTTGTTTCATGAAGATTGTACAAACATGTATACTAATATTATAAAGACGTAAAATTTGTAAGTTTGTTTGTTTGTTTGTTTGAAGGGCTAATCTCAGGAACTACCACTCCGATTCGAATAATTCATTTTGTAACGGATAGCCACATTCAACGGGAAGGCTATAGGCTATTTTTTTTTCCAAAATTCCTACGGGAACGGGTACAACGTGGGTAACACCGCGGGGCGCTGCTAGTACCAATATAATAAAGCTTGATTTTGATTTTTTATTTCCTTTGACGCGCAAATCTCAGAAGCTACATTCAAGAGGAATGTTAATTTTTATCCCAAAATTCCCACGGGAACGGGCACAACGATTGTAAACCCATTGGGCTAGTTCTAAAATAAAAAGAGTTGATAGAACTCTTACCTCGCATGATCTCATTTTAGAAAACAATATCTCAGACATTGTTATAGGTTATAATCTCGTAGCGTAATGAAATGAAAATATTTTCAAGATTTACTGCGTTTCCAACAATATCCTGACATTTACTGGCGGTCATCGAATACGATAATTTCAAATAGATTTATGTGTTTTCTTTGGACTGAACTAGATGCGGTCTACGTTTACTGTTCTACTGATGTTGAAAACGTTAATTAAATCTGTTTATTGGACCCGAATGTGATGCAAAATAACTTAAATGATGTGGATACACTGCGTGGATGCAATGTCGCTTAAAAATATATTAACCAATATTTCAATGTAAAAGAAAAACAAAAGAACTCCTATCTATGTACAATATCATTATTTGTAAACAACCAAATCACTTAAATCCTAAAACAAAAGGTTCAATCTGCTGATAACCCTCTCATCAGGGTAAAGGTTAACAGGCGGCCTATAGGCGACCTTCAGGCGACCTATAATTAGATAAGCCGCCTGAAACTGATTGATTTGTTTGTAATCGCCGCCTTTCTATTTCCACTTATAAACGGATTTAAGACGCAGTGCAATTGCAAGGGAAAATTGTGGGATTTGGATTCGTTGATTGTGTTTTGGGATTTAAATTGGGATTTCTAATTAGTTTTTGATGTGGAGATCAAAATATGTTCCTTCTCTTTTATGCTGTTAGGTGTTATAGTCTGTTTAATAGTCCTAAGTCTGTTACTGCCACTCTCAGGGACGTCATTAAATCGACACTCATCTTTGTATTTGACGTTGACGTAACATGTCAAAATCACTCATGAAATCTCTACTAAAGACGCATTTGGAGCCTCTTTGTTCGGGCGACATTATATCCGATTATCTTTCAGAGTTCCTTAGTTCCGTTCCGAAATAATCGGACCCAAAGAAAAAACTATCTCAAAACAAATAAAAATCATTTGGGATATGAAAGAATATATATACTGTGCAGATTTTGTTAAGAGACTGTTATTTATCTCTTTTACTACTTGGATTAGAAACCGATATTGACAGTCTCGATTATTCGAATCGTCAGACCATGGCGACAGACCAAACTTTTAAGGGCCTAAAAACTCCAACACTAGGATTGACCACTAACCTACTTATTTCGACATCCAATCCCTCTTTTTTACACGACTGCGAATGCCAAAAAGAGGGTATGTCAAATGCTAAAACCCCTTTTTCTTCATTCCAGTATTCTCAATAGAAGTGAATGAACTCAATACAATGTGTAAATCTGAAGTCATTGTAACTTGTATATAGAGCAACACTTATCCAATTACCCGTTTCCACTGACGGACGTATTGTAACTCACTTTGTGGTACGAATGCGAGGTGTGGCCTGAGGACGTAGGGGATGACTTATGAGGGTGAATCACGGTGAAGTACTTATTACACTGATTTATTGGAGTTGAGATTCGATGTAGTATTATTGATTGTAGTTACGTTGGTTATTATGAGTTATGGGTAGGTTTAGCTTAAGTACCGATTCTTTATATTCGTCCATTAAATCGATACTTAACTAACTGTTGTAATTTTTCATACATTCTATGTCAAAATCACTCATTAAATCTGTACTAAGGAAGCGTTTGACGTTTCGAGTTCGGGCGAATATACGAAGCCAAGCAAACATTTTATTTTGTGCCTCGATAATTAACGTTGGTCATAAATTAAACCTGTCAAGACACTACAAAGTTTTTGTTTTTGATTTTCTTGTCTCTGTCCCTTTATCTCTCTTCTTCTCTCGGTCTTTTGTTCTATATGATGACAAGAGATTTATGAGATATCTTTTTCTTGAATTCCTACCATATAAAACTCATATAAGTACCCGAAAAAGAAGAATACTAACTTTAACTCTTTCTCTTGTTCCTCAGGAAAACGTGCAAGTCGTGCGGGTGCGACCGGCTGCAGCACTCGGTGTACCACGAGGAGCTGGGCTCCGTGCGGGACCGGCTCGGGCTGCGGGACTCCCGGATCAACCACAACGCGTACGACGCGCCGCCCGGCTTGACCGCCAAACAGGTGGGACGTTTAGTATGAGTAGAGTCATTTGTTATTAGTTTTCAGAAGCAATTGTGAGTGGATTAGTGGTGAAAGGGGTTGTTAAGGGAAAAGTAGAGAATAATTATTATGGGAGGACTTAGAAGTGATTTCAAGGAAGAGCCCCCCTTTTTTCTTAATAAAAAAATTAATCTGATTATTAATTTAAAAAAATATATATTTTACATTTTTACATGTCAAAATCACGTTGAATTAGAATGTTAGGGAACGTGCAGCTCGGCTCCTACTTCGATGGGTGGTCGATAGTGGTATTTCTTATCCTCATACGCCCATCAAATGTGTTTATTAAATAACACATATTTTCCTAGTCATAGCGGATTTATTGGTAGGAAATATCAATTTATAATTGTTTGTCCTGTTATCAGTGACCTAATGAGTGGAAGCGTGGCTACTGACATGTTACGATACAAATAGTTTGTATTACACATTCAATTATGATACGATAAGCGATGAGTTTGATGACTTTTACAATATAACTTTGTATGTAATATGTAATAGTATCAGTTGGTTTGGTTCGTTAAAACAAGCTTACGACCGGTTAGATTTTAGCCATGACTAAAGCACTCATTATTAAATCTCCAAAGTTTGGACATTTAAGTTAAAAAAAATGCGTTAATTAGTTAATTGGCGTTTTAATAGACGTCTCTGAGTACTATTATTTATTTAAACGGGAACTTACGTACGACGGATACTACTGTCAAATAATAATGTCATTAACGTACGTTTCAATTAATAGTCTCTGAGTACTGTGTTTAGACCCTTAACCAAACTTTACCCATAAAGGGCGGATTGCACAAGCATTATTTATTTTATTCAGCGCCCAAATATATTTTGTGCAATATAAAATACAATATTCAACGAACACCTTTGTTTCTTCAAAATTGGCTTGTGGCATTTCAATAGTGAACACATAGAAGAATCGAATACTGCACACAAGACGTAAGACAGACTTTGTTTGATAAACTAAACTATGTTACCGGCAACGGTTGTTAAAGAGATATTGAATGTGTCTGTGCTGGGCAAGTCAGACTTATTAGTTTAGATCTAATTAACTGTGTGTGAATTAGTCCTAAACATTTAAATTTATTTTTTCCAGTCGGAGTTATACTGGTCTTCGTTGGCGGAACGCGCGCCGACCGGTGTAGGTGGCGCTACTGGCATCGCGGCGTGGAGAGCTTGGCGAACCAGAGCTCTAGCCAGCCAGCTTCCTAAACAAGATCTCTCGTTAACTCACTGTAGACACGTTGACGAACCTCATCGAAAACAATACGAAGACTTCGTCGCTGCTAGGAATGAGATAGCACTTGATATTGGTTGGTATTAACGCCATCTGTTGTTGGGTAGCTGAAACAAAACCAAAATTGTATGACTTATTTTTGTTGCAGGCGTTGCTGGTCAACATCATGGTGCTTCTATAGATTGTTTAGGTTGCACTAAACCTATTCGAACTGGGAACATTTACGTGCAAGCCCCTAGAATTAGTGAAGATGTAAGTACAATTCAATTTCATCAGTGTAGTATATTACGATATGACGCCATCTACTGCGGACTTTACAATAGAAGAACTAAATAGTAACAATAGTTAATACGTACCCTCAAAAGATGGCGCTGTTTCAAATAGTTCGTCTACTCACCACTAGATGAAAATACAAGCATATACAAGTTCAGCTACTCGCCGCCAGGTACCACCACTGTAACTCAATAACTTTATTGAAGTTATTTTTCTTGCTACAGGCTTATTTCCATGCTGCATGTTTCACGTGTGCTGATTGTGATGAACTGCTTGTGGAGTTGGCGTACTGTGCGCTGGACGGGAGGCAGTACTGCGTCAGGCATTACGCCGAGAGACTCAAGCCGCGGTGTCATGCTTGCGATGAGGTAAGTCCTCTTGACTTTTGAATTCATGATTATATTCTTGGTACTTCATACTGTTAATAGTACCGGAATATTTTTTCATTCTACATTATTAATAAGATGAATTTTGAATTCTAACTTATTATTTGATCGTTCAACCAAAAAGCTTCTTACAAAGCTTTTCAATTCCGCCACTAGAGGCGCTCTTTACATTATTTATGGTGCTAGATGTGCTTTTCCGTCTTAAGTACTAAATATATTAATACTCGCACAAAACTATGCACTGTACTCTTTTCAGTACAAAACGTCGTTTATAATATGTTCATTTATAATATGACTTTTTGCATATAAGTTTAAAGCATTCATTAAAAACCATAATAACTTTACATTATTTTCGCTGTTTACAGCAAAACTACCCAACAGATTGGATAAAATTTGACCCAAAGCTAGTTTATAAAATGTACTAACATATAGGATATTTTGTAGATAGGTTCAAAGCAGGTGTGTCCGCGGGGCGCTGCTAGTTCAAAATAAACCGCAGCTATTTCTGTCTCAGCGGAGTCGTATTGACATTTACCAGGTTCCTAATTAGATAAATATATGCTAGCTCTTGTTTGTGTTGGATACGAATTAATGACAGTAAATATAGTAGGTAGATAAGATATTAACTGTTTGGTATTTTAGATATAAACCTAAATCTACTTGAGACCTCGAAAATTAATCATAAACATATACCAATTCTGGAACCTATTTACCTATTTTGTACCATTTTTTTTGTATTTGGTTCCAAATCTCTATATTTTTTTAGTATAAGATCAACTTCAGTTAACCCTCATGTAGAAGAGAGAGTTAAGAATTTTGATTGACACACAAAAAAATGGTCTTGAATTTTTAACAGCACCTTGTATCCTTTCTCAGGCCGCTTATCATCTCCTAATCAAACTTCGTCAACATCCGTTGAGCTACACAGACAACACTATTCTATAACCATATCAAACATATTAAAAAAAAACATAATTTATCACTTACTATTACATTACAATATTAGCACGAAATATTAGCTCAAGTACTTGTGTCATGAGATGCACATCTGTAATATTTATGGTCGGCGACGCCATTCATTACGACGGACAGACAAACATAATGTTTGTTTCACTATTGTTATTAGTTAGTCTTTACTGTTTGATAAAGTACTTTTTTATGAAGGAACTTCTGGTTTGAGTGTGTTGAATAATCAACATACTTTATTTAATTTTAGGATGGGTAAGTTCTTAACGATAAGTCTAGATCTAGACAGAATAGTATTATCAAAAACGGATTTATGTATGGAATTTGTCATACACTTAGCTTTTAAACCTCCAACATGATTTCTTTTGAAATTTCCATTGAAAAATGACGATACTTTGGGCTAGTGTTAGTGTTAGTGTTGAATCACTCACTCACTGTAATTTAAAACTCATCTTTCCATAGACAAAAAAATAAATAAAACATAGATTCCGCGTTCCATTCATTCGTTCCATTCATTCAACCAACGCAAAATTTTGCTGTAAACATTTTTAATGTAACCCATACATACACTGAACTACTTATTTTAGACACGAACTAAAATAACCATTTCACCAAACAAAAACTGGGGTGCGTTGATTCACACCTTGCAATTAGATTCGACCTACACTCAGTTCTGATACATACTTCGTGATAGAACGACTTTTTTTAATAAAACTCCTTGGTTATTCTAATTAAGAAAAAACTTTACCTTTATTGTGAAAGTGTTCGATATTTAAAGGTGTTAAGGTAGGTGTACACTGCGACAGCTCCGACAGTTGTTATTTTAAGATAACATTTATTTTTGACAATATCTTATGAAACACAACAAATATGATTGTGAAAATAACTTTTTACTCTCAATCAATTATTGACTATTTAATAGCGTAACTGATGATAAAGCTTCATCAGTAAAAAGTTGACTCAATCTTTAGACCATTGAGGAGGTCAGAGCAAAGGCCTTAAAGCGGTCTAAATGCTTCAATACTGCTTACTCCTACAGGATTAGCCAACCTACTCGAACTGAGTACACTGTTTTTATTTTAACTGAGAAGAAATACACTCAGCGGCGCGGTATCTTGGCCACTCACACAATTAAAAACATGAAATTTCAGGGGAAAATACTGTTTTTACTTTTGTGTGGTGTTTTTTCATTGACAATGAGTTTTTCACAAAATGGTGTATTTTCTTTCTTATCTCATTATATCGTTATGTACAGTTAATATGGCTGTTAAATCGTTTAGAAGTGTTAAAAAAACATTAAAGATTACAAAAAAAGACAATAAATAGGAAGATATTAAAATTTTAAAAAGTTATTCCAGTTTTGTTCAAAATTCGTCGGTGGCCAAGTTTCCGTGCCGGTGAGTGTATATTAAAAGTATAAGAAGATTAAGTAAAATTATAATAAAAATATCGAATAAGCTTCTCACTGTCCAACTGTAAGTATACCAAGTGTATTAAATGAATACCGACGTATTAAATATTTCGCGTGCGTAAACGCGGTGGGTGTTTGATGGGCGGCCCATATTCACGAGTTACTACGATATTACACCATCGTATCGCTAATGCGATATTTCCATTAGTCTATTTGTATCGTTCATTATAATAAGTGTATCGGAGTAATGAAACTGATGCAATTATTTCTCCTTATCCTACTAATATTATAAATGCGAAAGTTTGTGAGGATGGATGCTTGTTACTCTTTCACGCAAAAACTACTGAACGGATTTTTATGAAACTTTACAGTAACATAGGCAATATATCAGAATAATAAATGGGATATATTTTATCCCGAAATTCCCGCGGGAACGGGTACAACGCGGTAAAACTGCGTGGTGCTACTCACAAGACATACGTTCGTACTCAGAGTCGCATCAAATGCTTCGTTAGTTGAGATTTAATGAGTGGATGGATGCAAAATAACGTCAATTAGTTAAGTGTTGATTTAATGGACGTCTCCAAGTGCGTCAGTTGGTCTCTAGACACGTCTGTCTGTATGTCTGTATGTTCGCGCTAGTTACGAATAATGGTCATAGACTGGGTAGATTTTCATGCAGTATTTACCGCTAAGCTGAGTAATTTAACAGGATGGTTTTGGCTACTTTTTATCCCGGAACTCCTGCGCAATCTTCATTAACAAAAGCGAAGTAAGGACTGGTAGTTGGTGTTATTATTAATACGTTAGTGAAGTTAGTAAGGAATGGTAATATTTTGTTATTTTTTCTACAGAAAATGCTGGACGTTCATAGATGAAATATGGCTCACAGTTTATTTTATAAGTTGAAATACTTATACAACTTTTTATTCTGAAATGATGTTCCATATGAGACAGTTTCATCCCGGGTATATTTACAATCGCTAGAAGCTCCTATTATTAAAAATTATTGAAGGTTAAATTAAAATTTACTATTGAAGGTTAGTTAAATAAATGGTCGACATCTGTAACAGTTAAATTAGTCAGTCAGCAGCCGATCTCTTGCCCCAGTTAACCCACAAAAATAAATCGAACAATAATCCCTAAGACGTATAGCCGTTACCAGCTCGATATAACTCGATTGAAATTTTATTAATATTGCTAACTGTAATATTTTTAAACTCGATAAGTGTGGACGTCGAAAAATCGGAAGGGCTGCGTGCAAAAATCTAATTTTAATACAATATTTGGAGGCACCTCTCGATAAATCGTGGTAGGTATGCGGCATCGATCTTAGCGAATACCGATCGATCGCTTTGAAGTGTCACAGGCGTTCGCACACCGTAATAAATATAATTCACGCTGTAGAACAAGGATGGTTAACGGTAGCCAAGATCTTTCGTCGACCGCAGTTAGTCGGATCCAGTCCTCCAGTGGTATTACATAAAACATACTTAATAAATATTAAATACTATTTGTTGTTCAAGTAACAGTGTGTGATCAGCTTAACGAGTTCTAAATTCGAATTTTACGCGCGAACGGGTTTCCCGGTTTGTGGATTGTGACTGGCTGTTCAGTTGTAAGTGGAAGAAAAAGTTATGTGTTCGTTTGTTTATATTAACCTTTATGTACTTCAAGTCATTAAATTAAACTGTTTTGGAATTAAAAATTAGTGATAAATAAAATTTGATTCCATTTTTTAAAGGTTTTCGATTCACTTTATAATATTTGATTGTAATGTTTTCTATTTTATAAATGAATACTGAATTTCAATTCAGTATTCATTTATAAAATAGAAAACATTGCTTCAGCATTAAAATTCCATTCAGAAAATAAAATAATTATTTTTGATGTCTCAATATTTTATATATTTTTTTTATATTGTCATTCCAGATTTTATTGTTTTATGGCATTTTATTAATTCTGTAGATATCAATTAGATAAAGTTCTAAAAAGTTTTTTATCAATTTTAGATTGCAACCAAAATATATTAGGAAATTGTGTTCTAAAAGTAGCACTGATATAGTGTTGCTACTCACCACTAGATGGCGTTACTAATTTTTCAAACAAGAAAGAAAATTGTGAAATCTTCATCGTAGAAAAATTGTATTTACTCATCACTACATCACTACATAGTATAAAATAAAGTCGTCTCTTTTTCGTGTCTGTCACACTGTTTGTCTGTCTGTATGCTTAAATCTTTAAAATTACGCAACGGATTTTGATGCGGTTTTTTGTAATAGGTAGAGTGATTCAAGAGGAAGGTTTTTATGTAAAAAAATTCCCGAAATTCCCACGGAAACGGGCACAACGCGGGTAAAACCGCGGGGCGCTGCTAGTCAAATATATTCCGTTACTAATATATTTTTACGAAAACAAATTAGCACGATGCTAGATACGATGCACGTTCTAATCTTAATCTCATTTTTCGATTTAACAACCGACACAGTTATGCCATAACCTAAAACAAATACCTATCTATTATTATTTTAATCGACTCTCTTAATTTGAGACCATAATTTGACAATACTCTTAAATTAACCTAAAACAAATGAACTGCACACAAACACGCCATACATTGTACCGCCGCCATTTTGTCAAAATATCTCAGGTGTAATCAATCTTGGCACCCGACTGCTTTAAAAAACTAATGTCAGTAAACTCTGAGACTAACACGGTTATTAATAAACATTGATTAGTTAGAGGTGTTGACAAAAATACTGGATGCCCCGGAGTAACAGTAGCCATTTTAATATGTGATTTGGTGAGCTTGGCGGTGCTTTCAAAAGTTATCCATAGAGAATTCATGTATTTTTTTAATTGACCCTTTCGTGTTAGGGAGATATTGATTGTAGATTGTCCTAATTTAAACTATTGATTGAAAGAGCTATAATGATTGAAGGTTTTTAATTTTTCAAAGATTCACAAAAAAATAGCTTGCATAGTGTGCTTTTAAAAAAAAAAATAACCACAAAAAAAACGTGTGGTTATAAAATGTAGTTTTTACATCTTTATGGCTAGCTTTATATTTATTACCTGTATAGTTCTAGATAGTCTATGGTGAAGAAATAGGATGCCCTGTGCCTACTGGTTTTTATGATCGCAGCTTGAACATTAGAGCAGTTGATAGGACTGGTTATAATTAGTCCATTATGATAAATCAACAACAATTCTTGACAAGTCATTCCAATTTCAAATCATTCTTTAAAAAAAACTTTTTAAAACCACAATTACCAAAAACAATATCTGGTGCAAAACCAAAGCACTAAAATGCTAAAAAAACAAATGACAGTTCCAACGAAACCTTTAAAAACGAATTGTATCAACCAGACTTCAAAAGTGTGCTCGAAACAGTGAAGGAATTAAAGAGACTAAATTTACGATATTATCGAACACATCTCCGGCCAAGAGTAAAAGAGATACATAAGAACGGTATGATGCGAGCGCGAATAAGATTTCATTGAACGCGTAGGAAACTTAAATTAATGGCCGCGTTACTATGTTATGTGGCGTATGTTAGCGGGAGTGTGTTATTGTTTTGCTTTTTATTTTCACTCTTAGCATTGAGGGAATACCTTGCGAGAGTTGCGAGACACTTCAACAGAGCGCGAGCCACTTCAACAGAGCGCGAGCGTCACATATTCATTATGAGTTTCTCTACTTGTATTTTGTAAACTCTATGGAAACTTTATTATACATTATCTATGAAATCTACATAATTCATTTGTATAGGTATTTAAGGGATAAGGGATTCTGGTAAGGGGTTTAGTTACAATCTGCGAGCTGGTGAGTTAAAGAGAAAGAGAATAAAAGACGAAATAAAGATCGAAAGACGTGGGTGTCGCTCGCTTTCGATAAAACTCGCCGGCTTGTAAACTCGTCCATGTTAACGTCGCGACGCTGTTATATCTGTATGATATGAAAATCAGTTGTTTTTCCTTTGTCTCATTTCAACTCAAAAACGGCAAATTGGCTAATTTTGATCTAGAAGTACTTATGTGGAATTCGAGGGAGGGTTCAAAGGTTTGAAAAACAACTTTTATTGGCGGTACAAAGTTCGCCGGGTCAGATAATTTTGTAAGATATTATGTTCCACTGTAATATCGTGTAATATACAATTATGTTTCACTGCAGCGCGGCACTGTCCACGCTTGCGCACGGCCCGAGCGTGACGTCACGCGGTGTCGGGTTACCGCCCGCCCGGCGCGCGCGCCCGCCCAACTACAACACTTTCTATGACCTTGCCTTTGACACCATTCGAATGTTCATGAATACTTACTTTATTGATAGATTGGTTGTTAGTTTTAATGGTTTTTGAAGTGGGTGAGAATTTGTTGGGTTTTAAAAGAAAAGTATTTTAATCTTTTGCGTTTTATAACTTCTTATATAAACTTATCTTAGAACTAGACTTTTCTACTCTTGTCGTGACATTACCACCGATCTATTCAGCCTTGTTGCAAATGCTGTAGTTGTCACTTCTTAAATTCATAGAAAATATATAACATGTTCATAGTCATTAGCATTACTAAGCATTGTAAGTGAACCCAATGTTTTCTGTAGGTACCTACTTAGGTATTCTAAAGAGCCAATGTATTGAAAGTCAGATAATTAACAAATCTTATGTATCCTACCCTATTAAATGTTTTGCTTAACAAGTATATAAGCGCCAGACACATACAGCGGGTGCGGGTCAGTGTGGGCTGGTTGCGAGACACCATACAAATACAAGGAATACAATGTGTTTCTTACGCTTTATGCGATTGATCCAGATTGACCTAATGATCCACGTAGATACATATTACAACACTAAGCAATTTCTAGGCCAAATTCGTGTATTAATCAACCAATTTTCAAAACAAAACGAAGAAAATATACATCTGTACTGTACTATTATTATCGGTTTTACTTCATATTGTAGGCGTTAGGCGTCGCTTAGTCTTTGGAAAGCCGCGAATATTTCGCAAGAATTATGGCATTTAATTGTACGTTAAACATTATGTTGCGATAAATTCATTTGGCTGTGTGCTCGCGATAACTTTAAAAAAACTACTCAAGAGATTTGCATACGGTTTTCAGCAATAGATAGATTGATTAAGAGTGAAAAATAAGTGTTGGGCTCCTTTTTCTTGCTTAATTATTTCGGGAAAGCTAATAAACCTTCCCTGGACTCCGCCAAATATTTGTTTAAAGGTAAAGGGAACGGAAACAATACAAGTTAAGCAAGGCACCGCTAGTCTCCTATAAGTTTCTCATGCCCATTGTATTGTGTTCTAAAAGGAGGTATGACGTCATAGTGACGTCACGGGTCGGACCGTGTGGAGCGTTACGTATTCGTTACGTTACTCCTTTAATTAGAATAACGTTACTGTATAGTGTTGTAGTCACGAGACGATTAAGCGTTCCGAGAGATTAGCTTAGAATATTTCTTTCAGAATATGTTGTCGTTTTGCTGAAAGTAACTATCACTACGTATATAAAAATATTTGAAAATCAGGTTAAATAGTTAACAGGATTGAGTTAATTTAAATCGAAATAACTTAACCCTAGTAACCGTTCAAAGATACAGTTCGTCTGTATTCGCCTAACTAAATTAGTATATAGATATACTATGACATAGTTACTATTATATGCTTTTGTCAAATGTTTTATTTATTTACATTTTATTGTATTTGAAATAGGATCAAGTGATTACTGAGAATTGCAACTGATTCGTCGACTACTAGTAACGTAGATTATCCTAACAAAAGTAATATTGTTATAGGTAGAGTATAAAAAGTAATAAGGTTTTAATATTTTTTCGTAGACGTATTTTAAATACCTAGGTAAATAACTTAAGCAGTTTATTGACTTGACATTACACTAAAATCAAGATATCGATATACAATTTGTTTTCCAATTGCTTAGAAAAACAGTAAAGTAACAATAAAACTGATTTCATTTTGATAGTGTTTTAACAAAAAAAGTTGAGCCCTCATAAAATCGGTATTCAGTAAATAATATCAGCGAAAGAAGCTCGTAATAAAATGATCGCTGGCATCCTGTCAAAATTAAATAAAGCGGGAAAAATACTTACGTTTTTCTCCCATTTTTCGTTGTACAAATCTTAGTTACGTGTGCAATGAAAAATGCTTAGATTATAGAAAGTACTAGATGTAGCATTCAAATGTATTTACAAGCTACACGCTGTGTCCAAAAACAGAACAAAGTCCCTCGCGTAGTGTTGTTAGCTCTCGCATTATTTGCCCATTTTTGGGGTAAATTTTGGGAGTTTCGGAGGTAATATGATAATAGAATAAAAAGTGTCCTTTTCTATATAACTACCTGATTATCTCAAGAAATAGATAGGTATATTAAATAAAACACGGTGTTAAGGTGGATGTTTGCACACTTTTAACGGGTGATGGAAAAATTATATATTTTTATTTTATTTTATTTTATTTTAAAGTATTCGGAAAACTTACAGCTAGGTACAAGAGTTACATAAAAAAAGAATAATAACTTAGGGCCAATTACAATTTTTCACTATCTAAGATGGCTAATATAGAAACATAATTTTATACCCGTTCCCCCTCTCCCCTTCACACGCACACCAAAAAATTGTTTAGAAATCCTATAGACTAACATACTTACTATTTAATAGGATTGTTAGGTTAGGTACATACGAGCCGCACTTACGCTTTATACTTTCTTTTTTCAAGTTGGTTAATTTTTATTATATTACTTATTAATATTCTACAACGAATTAAAGCCCTCAAAAGGTAATAAAAAGAAGGGTAAATCAAAACTCTTATATTGGCAACACTAACATAGATTGACACATCACTCTCTATGACAATTGAAATCTGAGAAAATAATTAAATATTTAAATAAGACGATACCTAAATGCGATACTTACACGTGAAATGTGATCCCATCCTGTTTCTTTTTCAGACCCACTGCATTTTTACAGGTAGGAATGACACAAGACGGCATAGTTTCGTGAAATTGGTCACGGGTAAAACACGTTAGCGCGTTCCGACGGTCACAAAGTGACTGATCGGTTGCGCATCAAACTACTCTATTTAAGGCTAGTTTGAGTAGCTACAGTATTATGCGCGCTCACGGGTTCTGGTTCTTCTGTATTCTGAGGAAAAATGAATAGTTTGTGTTTTTTAAATGAATGGAATTGAATCTTGTTGCTGATTTATTTTTAAACTGTAATGATTTCGGAATAAAACGAAAGAGGTTCATTTGTTTTTGATCGACGGATGATTTAAACTCTGTACTCTTTGGAGCCTAAACCTCTTTTGTATCTTAAAATTCACAATATCTAGACACGCGGCAGCGTGTCAAGCCAAGTTCAAGCAAAGGAACGGCTAGCCAGCGCCGAGTGTAATATTACACGAACCATTTGGTGCCACTTTTGACCCTTCTATAACTCAAAACCTATTTAACGTAAACACATGAAACTTCGTGTGTTTAATTATATCCATTAGGACATCTAGAAACCCAAATTTCATGAAGCTAGCTCAAACGGTTATAAAGATATGAACGTCAGAAAGTCGTAAATTTTAGTATTGACTGACTGACTGACATATAGTACCTAAACCTAACCTACTTCCAGATGACCTAGAAGGATGAAATTTGGAATCTAGCTCGGTAATTGTGTGTAAGCGTAAGAAAAAATCTAAAAATATAAAATAGTTAAAAAATAGGGGGGGTCCCCATACAAAAAATATATTTTTTAATTGTAGCGTTGGAACCGTTACTAGCAGATATTTGAAACTATCCCAATATATGTATTATTATATTTGCTATTTAACTGCAATATAAACGTAAAGTTAAGTAAAAAAAATAAGTGGTGTCCCCATTCAAAAAAACTTAAATTTCGCGCTAAACAACCGGCCAACGGTGTGTCGTCGGCGGCGCGCGGTAGGTACTTATGACGCGGTCGGTCCACCGTCGCCCCAGCCAATCAGCGTCACGCTCTGATGAATAGTACACAATTATAAGCGGTAGCGATTTGGTAAAAATTTAGCGGGTCGGTTGGTTTATACCTGCATGGTAGTAAAGCGATGTATTATTGTTACCGATATAAGTAATGTACACTCGTGAGCAAAAAAATCGACTCAGCATGCAAACTCGCGGTTAAAAGCTTCTAGCAAAAAATGTAAAGCTTTAATTCAATTTTTTATTTTAAAATCGTAAAGCTGTTAGTTTTAGCTTTAAAATAAGTGGTCTATGTTGTTATTTAATTAATTTTTTTGGTAAAGAAAACATATTCAATGAAAAGAAGTCCTAAGCAATGAAACAATGTAATCATTAACAGTAAAGAAAATACCAGCTTAGATTCGTCTAAATAGAAAATTTATTAAAAGGCTCTTATTAATATTTTGTGTTGCCCCCCCTGGCCCTAATTACTGCTTCCAATCGCCACTTCATAGACCCAATAAGTTTCTTTACTCTATCTTGTCCCATGCTATTCCACTCTTCAATGAGCGCCGCTTTGAGGTCCATTTTCGTGGCTGGAGCGGGATTTCTAGCCCGAACTTTTCTTTTTAGGTCATCCCACAAATGTTCGATAGGATTTAAGTCCGGGCTACGCGCTGGCCAATCCATAGCGGCAATTTCAACCTCTTGTAGGTATTGCCGGACGGAAGCTGCAGTATGTGGACGGGCATTGTCGTGCATTAATGTGAAGTTTTCACGCAAGAAACCGGCGTAGGGGACAACGTGATTCACTAGAATCTCTTCTACGTATCGATTTGCCGTCAATCCCCCCGATCGACCGCCAGTTTCAATAAAAACCAACTCAGTTTTGGCCTCCATTGAAATGCCCGCCCACACCATCCAGGAACATCCTCCGAAAGCTACATTTTCTTTAATGCAGCACTGTGCAAATCTTTCTCCAGGTCGTCTGTACACACGTCCTCTTCTGTCGTTACCATGCAGGCACACCCTGCTTTCATCCGAGAAGAGAACGGAGCTCCACTGTTCGTCAGTCCAATCCACGTGTTCTCTGGCAAATAGTAAGCGGGCTGCTCGGTGGGCTGGGGTTAATTTGGGGCCAGTAGCTGGCCTTTTTGGCTTAAGGCTAGCTGCCTTGAGTCGTCTTCTGACTGTCCAACCACTCACAGCCACTCCTCGCGTTTCTCGGAGCTGTTGTTGGACTTGAACGCCAGTGAGGGCTCGATTCCTTAGCGATGTGCTGACAATGAATCGGTCATCTCTGTCCGATGTGCACCTTTTTCTTCCGGAACCGGGTCTTCGGTTAAAGTTACCGGTCTCCTGGTAACGACGATAAACTCTGGAAACTGCAGACTGGCTCATGTTCAGCGCACGAGCCACTTCACGTTGACTCTGGCCTTGTTGCAACAAGGTGACGGCTTGAGCAGCTTCAGTACTTTTTGTGTCCATTTTCAGGTGGAGTTCTTGTTTGTTGATAACGGAGATGTGTATCGGTTGACGTTTGACGGCTAACTGATAAGGGTGAGCCAGGTAAATAACCTTTTATATGGGTCAGTAACCCTTAATTAGC
Source organism: Cyclophora albipunctata (assembly GCA_963082685.1). NCBI lineage: Eukaryota > Metazoa > Arthropoda > Insecta > Lepidoptera > Geometridae > Cyclophora > Cyclophora albipunctata. The sequence goes on along the minus strand of OY720116.1, from coordinate 10,446,515 downwards.
ACTATTGTAATCGAGCCGAAAAGGGGTAGTTACTGATAACAGCCTATTATTGGGTTATGTCAGCAATAAACATGACAATATTTTACACTGTTTTGAAGCTAACAATAGCAGCTTTAATATTTTACTAAGAAAAACATATTTTTATGGTTTGTTTTTTTGTCGGTGATGTTTGATTGCAGGTGTGTCACCTGAGTCGATTTTTTTGCTCACGAGTGTATGTATTGACTAATTTAAGAATGCTGGTTGAACTCGCTCGCGCCTTGCACTTACGCGGGGGCAGCGCGCGGCTCACAAGCGCTATACGATACAATTTAAAATGCGAACGAACCAAAGTACCTATGCAGCGGAAACGCAAGAAAAAACAATAAATATCAATACCTAGTTTTCTTTACAAAAAGTAATGATATCCCACCAAAAACATAAATGTAAAAAAGGAGAGCCAAGTTCAATACAAAAATTATGCATGGCTATGGGGCTTCGCTGCAAAAAGAATGGAGATCTAAATGAGGGCCAAGTTCTAGGCAATATCTCAATATGTATTTATAGGAACAAAATAACATTATGAACAAGTATTAAACTCTATTTCTTCTCTTTATTCGATACCTATGACAATTGCTGTTATTTAAAAATGTGAGATCTTAAAGTGGGTTAGATTTAACTTGGCCAGTTTGTTGTTATATGTTGAATAACTTTATAAAATGACTGCTGTAATGAAAACTGGTCAAGTCAAATCAAACTCACTTTAAGATCTCACATTTTTAAATAACAGCAATTGTCATAGGTATCGAATAAAGAGAAGAAATAGAGTTTAATACTTGTTCATAATGTTATTTTGTTCCTATAAATACATATTGAGATATTGCCTAGAACTTGGCCCTCATTTAGATCTCCATTCTTTTTGCAGCGAAGCCCATAGCCATGCATAATTTTTGTATTGAACTTGGCTCTCCTTTTTTACATTTATGTTTTTGGTGGGTATAAAATATCGCAGCTGTCATATGTATGTGTTATTTAGATATTGAACATTTTTCAAAACACAAAGGTGTCACGAGCCTGTGGCCTACACAGTTGATAGAAAGATTTCAAAAATGTATGAACTTCCAAAAGCAGGCGGGGTTCTCAGCGCCGTGATTTTTTCCTCCGTTGCTTCTGAACCATTCGTCATTACGCAAATACTTGAAGAAAGGTCTTTTTGTTTCAAGACTACTTCTGTATAACTTTTATAAAGAGTCCGCTTTTCGTTGAAAAACATAGAGTACTATTCCAGTTTATAAGTAAAATCTACCAAGTTTTTGTTCTTCAAAGTTCTAACGTATTATTTCTATGAGTTACGATAATCTGGAGTGCATAAACGTCTTGTCATCAACATCGTGTTAAGATTTATTCGTTAAAGTGTCACAAAGGAATTTTATCATTAATTATATTATATAATTTGACCTTCGTCATAAAATAAATTGGGAACTATTCTTGTACTTTTGACTTTGTCTGACTGTCTTAATGCCCACGCGTTTTTGGACAAATTATTTGGAATTCTGGCCAAAAATAAGAACAAAAAAGTTAAGACTGTCAACTTGGAATGACAAGGATTTATATGCGTCTTTTTAACTGCTAAAGTTGTGTCGCAAAAAAATCTACATAAACATGATAGTAGTAATTAAAGTTTAAGTATTCGTTTATTTACTTAACATAATTTTAAAAGAGGTTTTGTGTTCATAATTATTGTTTAATTTATCACAGCGATTGTTTTCAAATAGGTAGGTACCTATACCTTTGAATACCTTTCTATATTTTTGCGAATAATCTTACTAAGTCAATCGCTAATAGTTAGTTTCCAATGGTATACAATACCTACATTATGATGACAAGATAAATATTTCAAATCATAGACAAATCATTCGTTAAAATAGTTATGATCAGAATCAGATCGGCTACCTGGCAACCTTCATCCGCTGCAGCCGTACATAATGTTAATACGCTCGAGCCACTTCGCCAAGCCGTATTCTAAATGTGGCTACAAAAGTTTGGCATCTATAAACGCTTTAATTTCAGTTGTTCAAATCTTGTCCCGGCGTAATACCGCACCTGGTCCCTGAGCCCTGACTCCTGTTGCGACCCCCTCCGGTCCTTTATGTCCTCGTGTTTGTTGACCGTTGAAATGGGCCTGGTGCTGTCGGCGATCATCTCGTACGCGGGGGTGCGCGAGACCATCGAGTGCGTGCGGCACATCCTCAGCGGGCTGGTGCCTGACACCGACCCGCACTTCGACGACCTGGTTGAGTACTACTCCGCGCTCCTCCGCAAGACGGCCAACAGCGCCGACGACTGGACCACCGCCACCGGCCAGGGGTACCTCTGCCTCGCACAGGACCCAAAAGGAAACCTCACCTCTGCAATCAAGTACTACCACGGCAACCCGGACGCCACCACCACTGCCATTCTATTCTCGACTAAAATATCCAGCTTCGGTGACTCCGTCGAAGAGCCCCCGCAAGCGAACGGCGGATACAGAAGCGAAAGGTACTCCCCACCTTCAAAGACGAAAACGATCCTAACGACCACATCCGACTCGTTCAGCGTCGCTAACAGAAACAAATCCCCCGATACAGATCGAGGCACCCGTGCCGAGTCCTCTGAGCGAGAGCGAGACCCCGACGAGGCAGAGAGGAGCGAGAAACTAACGTGGCAGTACAGACCCCTGAGCCCTACCCCTGAGATACAGTTCCAAGCGTACGACGAGGACAAGCCCACCTTCATCACGGAGGACTACTTAAGGTTACTACCTCCCGTTGTACTCGCACTCGCGGCGCACCTCACTCGCACGCTTGCCCTAGCGCGTAGCTACACTCCATGACATCAGACCATGCACGCTCATCCGGCATCCGATCACTGTACAATACCAATACGTGTGTTGTGATTTTTAGATCTCTTGACGGGATCAAGTATCGTCCGTTGCAACGAAGCGACCCGAGTAATAGACGGCGAAGTTTCAAAAAACGACGCTCTTCGTCGTCGAATTCGTCGAGAGAGTCGCGTGCGTCGCGCGACGAGGAGCTAAAGATGTTCACGTCGCTCGAGGAGGCCGAGCTAGGGGGCGGCGAGGCCTTCGGAAGCGCCCCTAATCTGTCGGCGCGTTCTCATTCCAGAAGTCGATCGAGGGAACCGAAGCCCGAGAGCTGGAGCGTGGAGGGCTCGCTGGACGCGGCTGACGAGCCTCTCAGGCGAGAGCCCCGGCCCGAGCCCGAGGACCGGCCCGACCCCAGCGAGGTAATCCAAGAGGAGGAGGACTTCTGGGGTAACAGCGGGGACTAGTCGCTTGTAGCGCACACCGCACACCGCAGCATGACTCGACTTGACATTAAACTATTCCCCTGTTTGCGTGTTGTTTTACTTCGAACCCCCAGGGCACCCGATAACATTCCTTTGTGACGGGAATAGGCTTTAACGTTTGGCTTCTTTATGAGTTTAATACTTTTGTATTGGAATTTAAGAATCGGACGCAAGGGCGTCTTGTTTGAATATGGTGTTGTTTGCGAGGTCACGATATTATTTGCCAAATTGGTGTCGAATAATCGGAAGTGACCGTCAGTTTGGCGTTAAACTAGAACAGTCGCACGCAAGTGACCTGAACTGGTACGTTTGCCAAGTTTTTTAGATGTCTTTAAAAACTATGTATGTATTTACTGTACAATATAAATATTCGAAATCTCTTCTTTTCAAACATCAGAGCTGGGCTCTATCCTCTTTTCTCTATCTTCTGCCACCCTCTTTAACTGTTCGTACGACATAACATTTGCTCTTTTTTAGTACATATTATTGGCCTATATCTTGTATAGCATAAAAGAATACAGTTTTAGAAATGAAATAGCCAACAGCAACGTTATAAGGTTATGGTAAGGTTGTTCTATATATTTTATACTTAAACTTCTTAACGCTAACACACAAAAAGCGATTGCGTCTTGTAAATTGAACGATTTTACTACTTTTGAATTTAAAAATTGATTAAGCTATGTGTACTCACATAGCTTAATGGGTAATAGCTTAATGGGGGTACATCAATAAACACGTATTAAGAACATTTTAGCTATCAAATGGTTTGTCACTTTCTGACATACGCAATTTTCCCAAGAGCAAAAGAGACAAAACATATTATAACAGTGTTTTAGTTACACAGCTTTATTATATACTACTCAAAAGAAAATAGGGGCCACTAAGTATTTTGATTGCTACTTGAAAAATATAGTAAATGGTAATGTATATTTATTAAAATAACACGTAACAAGGCTTTTATTTTAACTTAGGCTAATAACCATTTAATTGTGAAGTCAATTGTTTCACTTATTTCAATTATCATGAAATTAGTCCATTGTCAACCGGAAAAACTAAACAGTAACTCTTTGCAAATCAAAACAAAAACTGACACAAGCTGTTTTTTTTAATGGTTTAGTAGCGGGTGTGTCCTCCTCTCTTGTTTTCACACTCCTGGAGCCTCGAAGGCATACTCTCGATCAAGTTTCTGATGTTTTCATCAGGTATCTCTTCCCACGCACGTTTCAGAGCATCCATAAGCTGCTGCTGGTTGTAAACCTCTTGCTCATGCTCCCTGACCCTTCGTTTTAATTGGTCCCACATATGCTCTATTGGATTTAAATCCGGACTATATGCTGGCCATGGTAGGACACGAATATGGGAGTCATCCAGTACAGTCTTAGTGGCCCGAGCTGTGTGTGGGCGGGCATTGTCATGCATTAACCAGAACCCTGGCCCCACTCTCTGTGAGAATGGAATCACATGGGGCCTAATGACTTCCTCGATGTACCGTTGTGCAGTTACTGTGCCTTGATTTAAGAAAACCAGCTCGGTTTTGCCTTGTAAGCTAATCCCAGCCCAAACCATCACACTAGGACCTCCAAAGCGGTCAATTTCCTTGATGCAGACATCGGAAAATCTCTCACACTGTCGTCTCCATACTCTAATCCGCCGATCATCACTATAAAGCTTCACTTTACACTCATCTGTGAAGAGCACCATACCCCATTGATTCATGCTCCAATCTGAATGTTCGCGGCAAAAACTTAAACGATTTTCACGTTGAACCCTAGATAAAGGAATTCGTACTACTTGGCGTCTGGACCTTTGCTGGTCTTCATGCAGTCGATTACGTATCGTTTGGTCACTAACACGAGTCCCCGTTGTCAACCGTAGGCGATTTTGTAACTTACGTGCCGTCACAGAGCGCTCTCGACGGGCACACAATCGGATGTAGCGATCCTCTTGTGCCGTAGTCGTTCGCACCCTGCCCGATCCAGGCCTTCTTGCAACACTGCCAGTCTCTTGGAACCGATCCCACACATTTTGGATGGCTCTGCGAGAGAAACCCAACGAAGAAGCTACAGACCGCTGTGAATGACCTTCAGCAATCAATGTAACGGCTCTGGTGGCAGCAATGGTATCCATATGTCTTCGTTGGCGTGGCATTATTAACAAAAGATGTTAAAAGAGGCAAAAGATGGAAAGAAATTGTTAATTTACAGAATATTATTGTGATTCCATCTGAAAGAAATTTGACCTGAAGCTCGATTTTTTTTATTTGCTTCAATTTCTGGCCAGCTGTAAGACTTAAACACCATCATTAAAGAGGTTGGATACTGAAGGAGGCCGGACATCATAAATTAGTCACTTATTAATTAGATTACATCAAAAAATTAACTCAAAAACAGAAATATGTAAGTGGCCCTTATTTTCTTTTGAGTAGTATATATATAACAGCCTCCGTGGTCTAGTGGTTTGAGCGCTCGGCTCATGATCCGGAGGTTCCGGGTTCGATTCCCGGTGGGGATATCTCACAAAAATCACTTTGTGAGACCGTCCTCAGTTTGGTTAGGGCATTGCAGGCTGAATCACCTGATTGCCCGAAAAGTAAGATGATTCCGTGCTTCGGAGGGCACGTTAAGCTGTCGGTCCCGGTTACTCTCTACGGATAGTAGTCGTTACATGAGCCATGTCAGAGGCCTTTGGCGGCTCAATAACTCTGACACCAGGATTGGTCAGGTTGACCATCCACTCGATAAGAAGAAGACAGCTTTATTAAGACGGTGGTATATGTCTAGAAACCCGACTATAATAAAGACAATAGCACCCATCATAAACATGTCACAGCTGAAAGACTTGCCAGTTGATCATTACACAATAAAGCCAAAAATATACACAACCTCGACCCAAATGCAGTGACGCATCTGATGGTACTCATTACGACCTTTTCGCCAGTTTGTATTGTCAATTACACTGTGGTTCAAGGGATAATTGAATTTGGTTGTTAAGATAAAATATATAATGCATGGACGATACGTATACAGATATAAAGACGATACAGATATAATACGTATACAGAGAAGGCAAATGCTTTCTTAGTAGGGATTTAATGAGTGATTTTGACATGTAATGTATGAAAAATTACGTCATTAGATAAGTGTCGATTTAAGGGCTCCCACACAAAACTGCGATGCGATGCGATGCGAATTCCATTTAATATATTCATCTCTTTTCTTTGTACCGTAGTAATGGCGATAGATATAACTATTTCAGTTCGCATCGCATCGCATCGCAGTTTTGTGTGGGAGCCCTAATGGACGTCTCTGAGTGCGGTAGTATAGGTTCTTTAGACATTCAGAACTAAAAGATAAACAAAGCACAGATACTAGGCTTTAGATATTTTAAAAAGTGCAACCCTCCGCGGTCTGTGTGTCCACGATTAACTGAAAAACGACTCATCGAATTTCTATGCAGCTTTCACTGATAGATAGAGCAATTCACAATGAAGGTTTTGGGCTAATTTTCATACCAATGTTACCACCGAGTTCATTCAAAATAATGTACACAGATACTACAAGCAATACGATACGAAGATCTGTTCTTAGAAACCATGTCATGATTTTTAATGCCACAGGGCACTCTGTACATCCCGAATTATTATACAGTACCTACATACATACAAAAGCGCCCCGTCTCGTCACATCATACGTATTACCCCGTTTTACCCTCAATAGGGCTTCGTTAGTGCCCTTTGTGCCCTTTCTGAATTTGTCGCTCCGTTTCACTATACTGATATAGTCTCTACTTATTTAGTGTAGGAAAATGGTATGTTCAACAAATTGTAAGGCTTGTCTGTGAGAAGAGTGTGATTTGAGAAATTGTCATAATTTGATGACACGTTACGGCTTATTCATCTTTGAGGGTCTTTCTTTGATTATCTTACTAATAATATCACGATCTATTTATGTATTTTGAACATACAATATATTTATTAACTAGCAGTGCCCCGCGGTTTTACCCGCGTAGTGCCAGTTCCCGTGGGAATGGCGGCATTTTTATACACATAAACGTTCCTCTTGAATCACTCTATCAGCCGCATCAAAATCCGTTGTGTAGTTTTAAAGATCTAAGCATACATAGAGACAGACAGCGGAAAACTACTTTGTTTTATACTATGTAGTGATATATTTTGTTGAAACTTTACTTAGAGTAACATAGCGTACATCAATTAACACATTGAATACTTTGTATCTGGAAAATTCCAAAAAAACAAATCGTGTGTAACCGTGGGATGCAACTAATGTTAACATGTAAAACTATTTTCTGCATACATAAAATTGCATAATGTTATATGTATGTACTATGTACCATAAATATATCTACGACGTGGTCGAGACAAAAACGAATGGATATCAAGTAACAAACCACAGACAAGTAAGATTAATAAGGTGTTATATTTCAATCATCTATAAGAATAAGAATAAGAATAATTTTTATTGTTCCAAAAAAAACTTAATCTACATATTTTACAAAAATCTCTGACTTCCAAACTAGAAGGTATCTGTGTCTTGGAAGTCAGACTCCACCTCTATACTCTACTAAATCACATATCATAAAGCTGAAAAGGTTGTTTGTTTTAACGCGTTAATCTATAGAAATGCTTGTTGGATTCGAAAAAAATATTTGTAGTTGATATACACATTCAAGAGGCAGGTTATAACCTAGTTTTAATCCCAAAATTCCCACGGGAACGGGTGAACCATCGACGCGCGTATTACTTCAAAAATTGGCTACATGCAAGTAAATACGATGCAAAAAATGTAAAGTATTTCCAACGCAGTAATTTCATTTTGTAATTTGGCTTTCGGCTCATCAATGTATTGTGGATGTAACAGAACAATTAGTTTAACGACAGGAAACATAATGTTTTCATAAAAATCTATTGGCACGTATGTTTGTTTGTATTCTAAGAAGCTTTGTTGTTTGTTGTTCACGAGAATTGGTTATAATTTATCTAAACTCTTTGATTTGTGATTTTTAACGTTTGCACACGTCACTTGTGTCACTATTGAATAATATGAATGAGAAGATTCTGAGATTAGCGCGTTCAAATAGCAAAAACAACAAAATCATATGCTTCAACTTTATTATATACTAGCAGCGCCCCGCGGTTTTACCCGCGTTGTGCCCGTTCCCGTGGGAATTTCGGGATTTTTTTTACATAAAAACCTTCCTCTTGAATCACTCTACCTATTACAAAAAACCGCATCAAAATCCGTTGCGTAATTTTAAAGATTTAAGCATACAGACAAACAAACAGACAAAAATAGCGACTTTGTTTTATACTATGTAGTCAAGTACAGATTCAAGTTAAAACGTGAAAGTCTTTTTTAATTTGAACTACGTTTACGGATATACTTTGCTTTGATTTAACATTTTTATCTGACCACGTCTCCTGTGACCACGGTTCCTGTAAAGGGGCCGAAATTTCAGTCGAAGTGTATACGAAAACGTGGTTTCAATTCAAAATCAGTAGTGTTCACTTAAACTTAAGAAATGTGAAAGTCTTTCAAACTTTGTCTTTTGAATTTACTAGTAAACTCGTTCAGAGTCAACGGCGCCTTATGGAATTGAAAATTTGACATTATCTCATATCTTACTGAGAAATATTGCATATCTCAGATTTAACAGTAGAATGATCTGAATCAACAAATCTCTCGGGAATACTTGTCCAATGTATTTTCGTCCAATCTTTTTTGGATGCACTATTTTAGGTGATTACTCATTTTGTTGTTTCGAACCGTTTGCGTCATTAGATTCTTTTGGTTTCACATAGTTCTTATTGGTATACTTCATTCCTTTTAAAAAGAGTTAAAATAAAATTAAAACACAATTTTTCAGCAAAGACAATTCCTTCTATAGAGGTAAAAGGGTAAGGTTACAATGACATCTGTAAGAGTTATTCTTCTACAAAAATATTTGTCTTTGGTTGGAACAGAGCTTAATTAGTTCGTAGATTTTAACTCTTTTAAAAAGAAATGTAGTATAGATTGTTTGTGATGCGACTCTAATTCGTACGTCGTCAAAACGTGTGACAAATTCGTATTTTTGTTACTGTATTAGTTGTAAAGTATTTTAATTTTTAAACTGTGTAACGTAAACATGTTTTGAGATCATTGAAATATTGAAAATTGCAATGTCTTTTTATTATTATATTTGTTATTGTAACTTCAGAATAAGAATGACGTATTTTGTACTGAAATGGTAACAAGAAATATACGTTCTGAAACGAAAAATAATTGGACAACGATTTTCACGCTGTTTTCAACAAAAGATAGAGTGATTAAAGAAGGTTTATGGGGTAGGTCATAGCTATAATAAATATATTAAACAAAACTATAATTTATTAAGAAAATAAATATTTAATGACAAAAGAAACACAATGAGTAAAAATAAAATTATCCTTTTATCTATGGCATTTCTTAAAATCATCTCTCAATTCTAACAATTTGAATAAAGAAACTCAGACGAAATTGATTTTTTTTCTTAACTCACTCATAGAGTGAACTTAGCTTCACACATTCAAACTCTTTTCTTAAACGTCAATTAAACTTCAACATTTGAATACAGAATCCAGAGGTCCTCAACCTTCAACCCGTCAATACGTATCAACATTTGGCAGTAATGGAGCTCGCCAGGTGTCAATGATGACGTAGTGCAGTTTAAATATAACACATATAAATGACCACGACCAAGACCTTGGCGTGGACCGAAGGTTTGTCGCACCTGAACCAACTGCCAGATACAATTGATGTTTTGTTTACAGTTTTCGTGTCTAACTAGTATTTTAAAAGAATGAACGGATGACCGAAATGATAATGTTCTTAAAGTCTTAAATATTTCTATCTGTATTTTCATATTTTCTTGTATCTACTAGATAATTAATACTCGTGTGATAGAAGCTCTTCACTTCACTGAAAAAATTCAGTTTGCAAAGGTAAATAGGAAAACCGAGTCCAAACTTGTCAAGTTTTACGCATGATAGAGCAGCAAACAACCCTACTCACATTTATAATTCGTCCAGGGGTAAACTGTACACGAAAAAGAACTCAAAATTTAATGAATGCCGATCGATATCGTCTACTCATAATGCGCCAGTTTTATGGCGATATAAATAAATAGTCATACTGGTAAGTAATATATTAGGTCTTCTTCGTCATCGAGTGGATGGTCAACCTGACCAATCCTGGTGTCAGAGTTATTGAGTTTATATATTAGGTATGAAAATATGATGTAGACAGTCTTAAAATATCAACTAATCCATTATATTTTACAACTCATGTAATTGGACACCGAAATTGTTATTTTATATCTGTGGTCTATATAATGACATCACTTCCTTCACGATCGCCATTAACCATCGTAATTCATTCATAAACTTTAATTTGATATTATAAATGTTTATTCGAGAGGAATATTTTTATTACAATTTCTAGCTGAAAGTCAGAATATTAACATTTTAATCAATAATTATAAGAAAATTAAACCTCGATAAGGTAACAGAGTACGAAGTAAATGACTTAAAAATCTAGCCCCTAGTTTTGCTCTAAACTTGACACAATCAAACTCCAAAACTCTTAACCCCTATAAACTTTTAAGGGTCGCGGTCGCCTCTGGAACTAGGCAGAAATCCAAGTAGCGTACTAATATAAAAAATCGCGTAAAATCCTCAATACCTAGGTACTCATAATTGTCCATCCACTAAAACCTAAAAGGGTACTCCGGAAAATGGCTAATTACGAATTAAAAAAAGCGAATAAACATTACATAGATCATAAACTATAATTGACGTGTTCTTTTTGCAAAATCCTACTAAAATCTGCCGCTGCATCGTGACATGACTCTTTATAATCAATAGATACAAACATTGAAAATTGTTCACCACGTTTTTTCAATCTAAATAACTAAAATACTCGTAATTCACTGTGATCACATAAATTTCCCTCCCCATACAATGAAATTAATCTACAATTAAGAATACTTTACTGGTACTTTTGTATAATATCTGCCAACAATGAATTTGCGATCAATTCTTTAGGTATTAAGGTATTAAAACGTAGGTAATATGTGAATGAAATTACGCAATTTGCGTGGGATCAGTTGGGTAGAAGCGATCAATCTTGACGGGCCTACTAAAACCGGAGCCATTACATATACTAGCGATCTAAATAGATCTTGAATTTATTGTTTAACCGACTTTACACACACCATTTTGTTTGAGCTCATTTTCAGCCATAAGGGCGTTATTGATCTGTCACTCTCCGCGTGCACTTTGCGTTGACAGCTTCAATTTCAACTGTAATGCTGGGTTGTTTCAAACAGTTAGTTATCGTAACATACGTTCGTTAAAAAGTGCAAGATCGTGTACGCTGTTAAATTCGTTTAACATGTGGAACACAAGGTGTTGTTTAATAAGTAATAACTTAAAAGACAGTTTTAAATATATGCGGGCTGCCAGTAGAAATTTTGAGCGGCCATTTTCTTACGTATGTTGAGACTAACATTTTGTGTTAACGATAACTGGTGCGTGAGCGTTAACTGACCACCATAAATATATTAAAGTCTAACTATTTACGCATTTTGCATGTGGCGATCGACTTGGCTTAATTGTGCCCTTACAAGTCAGTAAATTGGAAAGAAAACTGTTGAAGAGTATAAAACGAAAGCATCACACCTATGCATTCAATTGAAGCCACTGACTTGCAGTTAGCTAACACTCTTAGGTGGGAATTAAGTAATACTCGTACTAATTAGTTAAGAACCCCCCTTAATTCAAAATAACAATTGTGTCGGAAAATTCCCGTTGATTGAAACATACTATAAAAGACATATTATAAAACACATACAGTGGGTACGCTGCGTTAACATAACAATTACTGAACAGATTTTGACTGATTAATTACGAAGGTATTGGATTACTTTTTATCCCGAAATTCCTACTGAAAAGGACACTAACCAGCCAAAACCGTTATGAAGCGAGAGCAAAATGCTTCGTTTCGCCTTCGTCATATTGAATCAAGCCCTTTGGTACACAAATAAAAGTACACTTGTTCGGCAATTTGTCCATCCAACGTGACGTAAAGCAATGAATTAACTAAGGGACGATAAATGAAGCTACCGATGTAACTGTCTTCGGATTGAGATGCTAACAGCGCGCAATAAATCTGCGTCAAGTCACCGGCCGCGGCCCAGTGGGCGAATAGTTCACGAAATTCATACGTTAATAGGTCACCGCAAGTGCACCAATGAATCAATGGTCGAATTATAAATGGTGGTCGAGTTTTACCCACTTATGAATTAGCGGGTCGGTTTCCGATACCTACTAGGAGCGACGCAGCGAATTCGTTCGGAAATCGCCGCCCGCGCACCTGCCCTCCCCGTCACTCATCCAAAATTAAATCCCAAACTCCCCCCACCGTTCGCTAAGCATTCTGGAATAATTCCTGGGATTCGGCCACCGTTGCCATTCGAATTCGGGTCGCGACCGCGTCTGGTGATACGAAACGGCAACGGAATAAGGAATCATGGCTGACGTTGATGTGCAAGTACAGTACACCACTACCGAGCGCAAGACCCGCAAGGTCAAGAAGACCTCCAAGCGGCGGGAGTCGAAGGATGGCGAGGTGACGGTGACGGAGCTGGAGCAGTCCAACACCACCACCGCCAACGACGATGGGTATGCGAGCGGGGCCGCCAGTGATCAGTGACAGTGTCTGCAAGCTTGCACCTTGCACTATGCCTCCCTCGCATACCCGACCTAATTTAAGGTACTGGAAGATCTTGAACTATAACATATAAATATTTATCGTATTCGACCTTTGTTCAATGAAAGCGAGTTTTTCATGTCGATTCATTGTTTTAACAGTAAAGTATGGGATTAGTTCGTACTAATATGACCCTCGTTTGATGAAAATCCTAAAGTATCTACCAGTATTTGTTAGGATAATTATGTTAAAACCAACCCCTTGATATGCATATGATAAGATTAACAAAGACAATTAATATGATACGCATCTGACACTCCATATGATACACATTAATCATGATGACAAATTAAATAGTAACAAAGACATTATGCCAAATTATAGACAATTAATTATAGCTCTTCTGTAAATAAACTCTATTCGATATAGGAGCGGAAAATTAGTTAGTAAGTGTCTATAGATTACATGTCGATATAAAAAGTATCTTTATACATATATGGCATAGATATCGTATTTTACCATAAAAAGCCTAATTTTATTTATTATACTCGTAGATATAAGGTTTTTACTGTAATCTGTAACTGTAACCATATGTAACTATTCCATAATAAGAATTAAAATGCTTCTAATATCTCGAAATGAAAAGTATTGTACAAAAAGATTAAAAAAATATTGGCTATTGCCCAGCAGTGGGACTTTTCACTGCTGAGCAATGGCTTCTATTCTCAGCTCTTATGTGTTATCCTCCATACTGTACTGATATATTCGGTATTGTACAAAAGAGTCCAAAAAGTCCAGAGTACCAAAAAGTCCAAAAATTAAATGCTAACTATTCCATACGAAAGCTTACCATTACCTTACGAAAGCTTACCAATAAAATACTTACCACCACCAAGTAACCGCTGGCAGTTGCTAGTCAAAACACATAACGTTATCTAAAGCTCCTACACGTAATTGAGTCAGTAACACCAACGCAAAGCTTAAATGAGTAAGCTTTAATTATAACGATGACATTCATAGACAAGCGTAACCATAAACAAATGTTTATTCATGATGCATTGATTTATAGATTAACTAGCAGCGCCCGCGGCTTTACCCGCGTTGTGACCGTTCCTGAGGGAATTTTAGGATGAAAAATAGCCTATAACCTTCTAGTTGAATGTGGCTACCCATTACAAAAATAACTATTCAAATTGGATAAGTAGTTTCTGAGATTAATGCGTTCTAACAAACAAACAAAATTTCATCAAAATTCATCTTTATCATATCAGTATTAATAGCAGAAGAATCTCCCGGTTTTCCCCACATTGCACCTTGTTTGTGAAAGTTTCAGGAAAATTTTGTAATGTGTGCAGATTGTAAACTCCGTGCCAAAAGATGTAAATCCATCAAACTGTCTTGAAAGAAAACAAATATATTCCTCACAAGCTTTGTGATAGTAATATACAGCTTATTAAATTAAGGAACTTTCGTTGCACTTGCATCCGAATTACCGTTCAGTATTTTTATAAAATAATTCCAAACTCAAATATTTTTTTTTTCATTTGTTTTTGATATGGGCAGTTGAAGAAGTAGTAATCGGAATCTACAATTTCTTGTTAAAGCATAACTAATCTATGTGATGGCACGGCATATAGTAGTAGTAAAGTTTTTAGCCTGAAATGTCCCACTGCTGGGCAAGGCTCACCACACTGAAGATGTTACAGTGAGGCGGATAGATAAAGGCTTATAGAAACATTACCTAAACTAACACATAAACGAATTAAGTACTATGTTTATTTAGTTTTAAAATACACATTTGAATCATTTGTTTCATTCAATTTAATTAACTACGAGTACATTATGTTTACAATAATGTGTACAAAAACATTTTTTTCATGCCAACTTAAGAATGCACTGGTTCTCAAACTTTTCTCAGTCATCATGAAAGCTTCATGATGACGGACTTTTCCCACAGTTTTTCAAACTTTTCTCTACCTCAAACAGGTAAAACAGTTCGCAGTTTCTCAAAAAAAATCCACGGCAGTTTAAACAAATTCATGTATTCTATTCAACAAAGATTTTACATGCAGGTGTTATAGTGTAAACAAGCCACATTTTCTCAAACTATTCCTATTTGTCCACAGCTTATTTTCAGCGGCGAATACACGAAAGCCATGAACAAAGACTGGCATAGCGGCCACTTCTGCTGCTGGCAGTGCGACGAGTCGCTGACCGGCCAGCGCTACGTGCTGAGGGATGAACACCCCTACTGCATCAAGTGCTACGAGAGCGTCTTCGCCAACGGCTGCGAGGAATGCAACAAGACCATCGGCATTGACTCCAAGGTAAGAAGTAACTAAGTTACCTGACATTTTCAGGGACAATTCTGAATTTCTTCCTTTTGAAAACAGCTATAAGTAATAATCCAGCAAGATTTTTTTAAGTGTGATATGTAGTTTTAAAGGAGGATTGGAGGAAACGTCCAAAAGATGGCAAAAATAGGCAAGGAATGTAGGGTGTTAGTTTATAGCATGTTAGTGATGCCACTCGCCTGAAAATTGTTATTTCAAGGTCAAATAAAAAAAAATCGAATTCATAGTATAGGCTACATTGGTAGCTTCAGACACTTAATTCACATATCAGTTGCTAAGTTACATAACAATACATAAAGTATTAACATACACACTTAATTTGTATCGTAAAAAATCGCAGCTCTCAAACTTTTTGAAACAATTCGTCAACTGTCAATCAGTTGTCAACCGTTGACAACAAATCAATCGAATATTGAAGTTACCATCAGTCAAACAGAAGTGAACTTGGTAATGTTTTATCAAGATTAATGCGATGACGATTATATATATGTAGATTACATTTGCTTCAAGAGATTACATTTGGCACCAATGTCGGTTGAAGTCAATCACGAATTATATCATTGTTTTCTGTAACATCTCCATCAATTGCTTTCGATTGGCAAAACAATTAACAGTTATAAAAGGTGTTTGAATGAATTACCGGATTCCGGAACTTTTGAGAAAATAATTTTCTAATAAACAAATAGTTTTCATTCAAGACTAATACAGTTGGATGATAAGTTTACAATTTGAAAGCAAACAAATACTGGAAACTATACGAAAATAAATAAAACCATATTTTTAACCGACTTCAAAAAATGACGGTTCTAAATTGGATTGATAATTTTATTAAAAGTAAAAGTAAGTCCGAGTAGGTTAGTGGCCAACCCTGGCGTCGGAGTTTTAGACCACCTAAAGGCCTCCGACATTTCAACAATGTTTTATTTTAATGATCGCCTGAAACATTCCAATGCAGGACAAATACCTCTAGCTTTTAATGACACGAGAAATGCAAGGTGTAATCAAGACCGGATGAAAAATAGCTTAAATCCTTCTCCAAAGTCTAACCTGTCTCAAATTTCATCATATTTGGTTAAGTAGTATAAAGAGTGTAAGCCAATCAGTCAGATAGAGTTACATTCGCATTTATAAATAGGGATAATATTGAAATCCACGTCAGATACCCAGATCATCAGATAACCAGTCAGATCCACCCAGATCGTATAACAATAACGTCTAGCATTCCAAGACATATGACTAAAAGCTGCCAGTACAATAGGCATGCAACAATATTTATCACAGCTGATATGTGAATGGCTGAACTCGGCATTTAGTTCTGAGATCAAATTTAGTAATGTCACTCCAGCCGGCCCAGATTCCTGGCTCACCTTTGCGCACGGCACCAGCCGCGCCGCTGCCAAGACTTAACGATACATCTACCAACAGTTCTACAGTTCAAAACAGCTGTGTTACAAACATGTTATTGTTTAGAAACTCAAGATTACACCCATTCAGAATGTTACACGAAACGAAACCCTATATTACCCTTGCGCTCTCTGAAACTTGGTGACAAGCACTGCATTAACAAATACGTCAATGCAAACATAAGTATATTACACCTCCTTTGCGTTACGTAGTCGGGTAAATTGACAACCTTTTCCGGGATACGTAAATCTAATTGTTCGTGATTGAATCAATTTCAAAGCTTCTACGCTTTATTCCTTCTAAATATAAAATGATATTATCTTCGGTGTGACTGAATTTTTTGGTTTGCATTTTGATGCCAGCTCTAAAATTCCGATGCTGAGACCTCTTTTAGAATATGTAGGTTAAAAACTAATTATTAAACTTTATTGGCAATTGAAGCATATTGATTGTGAATATTAGTAGGATAAGCGGTGTGTTTGATCAATTAGATATGATTGGACATGAATAACTCGATGATTATGAATTGGCAGAATGCTATAGATTATCTCAGGGCGTTTAAGAATTGAAAAGAGGTTAGGTTAAGAGCTTAGCTTTCTGTCTGTATTTTATCCTTTTCAATATAATTTATTCAATATCTTTAACATTGTATAAGGGTTTAATAGGGCCAATTTGTCTACCGAATTTCGAAATGAGTTCGTCTCCTTGCCAGGGCTTCAACCTACAAATAACTCACGAAAGATCTCTACAAAATATTATATTTAAACAAAACATAATCGTAAATTGTATATTGTTTACAAAGAAATAAAACAATAATGTTGAAGTTATGTCTAACAACAATTACGGGTATTTGTAGTTAATTAAAACAAACAAGTGGGAGCCGGGCGCACTATTCTGGGGCCGGCAACGCGTTATTTCCATCATTTTGTTTGTACCGAGTAACCTTGGACTCAGTGGATCTGTCAGACTATTTCGTAAGATTTATTCTGTAATCTTCAGCTTCTGAAAGTATAATCGGCCAAAATAAACATTCATATTTTATTGACATTACGACGTTGGGTGGAAAGTTTATTTTCAACTTTTCAATGGAGGAGGGGAGGTGTATAAATACATTTCTCTTAGTTTTTAAATGGTGTGGTTTGTGCCGAGTTATTTATCGCCGACGAGGCGAACTCCCCTCGCCGTATGCTTTCGAACGACGCACTTTATTAAGATGTTGTTTGCTGCTGCATATTTTATTTATATGATTAAATTGTTATTTACGGAAATTCGAATACTGAAACGAAAAAATGCAGATGGATGATGTTGTTTGTTCATTCGTTCGTTCGAGTAGGTTAGTGGATAACTCTGGTGTCAGTATTATTACACCGCTTATAGGCCTCCGACATGTTCTAACGACTGAAACAACCGGGACCGACTGCTTAACGTGCCTTCTGTAGTACGATAGCGCTCAGATTAAAATCCACTATCGGCCTTCCATCCAAGTAAGGGCCGAGCTGCCCGTTGCTTAACAATTGGAATGATCTAACATTAGTCAAACTATGCCACGAGCGCTACTAAATGAATATAAATATTATATCCATAAACAAAGGGATAGATAAAGCAATAGAAATATTATATCCATAAACAAAGGGATAGATAAAGCAATAGAAATATTATATCCATAAACAAAGGGATAGATAAAGCTAACCTCCTCTTGAAGAAAGTGAGTCAGACAATCCACAGACATAATGAAATAGAGACATAAAACAGAGTTAACGTTCCAATAAGAGTTAAATAGTGACGTAAATGATAACGAAAGCAAATAACGTTATTATAAAACAAACATCTGGGGATTGCAATCATACATCAAGTCGTTATTAGGTCGCTCCACTGATCGTAACGTGAAATGGAATTCAAGTGTTTGTGTTGCAGCCAGTCTTAAATCATGTAGCGCATAATGTGCCGTAAATACAAGCAATTCACCTCAATATAATGTAAATGAGAAAGTTTAAGAATAGTGGTATTAGGTATTTTTGCTCTATCGCGGTACAAGGAAACGATAGGATAATAAATAATACCTTAGCTCAAAATTACTATCTCGAACCACGGTTAACAGAACTTAGTTTTAGTGAAGCTAGTTTTGATCTCAGTTTAGCCCCTGAACTAGGATTAAGTTTAACTTGATAAGTTGACTGAGATAAGTAAATTCATGTAGGATCCTGGTGTCAAAGGTTTTAGATTGATAATAAAAAGACGCGATATAGCAAAAAACATCACACTTTTAACTAAGTATTAACTAAGTCTTATCTACCTCCCATTATAAACTAAAGTAAAGGACAAGTAACAAATAGCTTTTGACCAAATAAGCAACATCAAACAAATGGTTTCAATACAAACGATATCCAACTGAAGTATGTAATTACGCCTACGTTATCGAGTAAATTTGGTAAAAAACAAACATAAGGCTTCTGACATTAGCGTCGTTAACATTAAGCGAGTTTCCAAGCTGCGAGCCGGCGAGTTTAATAGAAAAAAGCATCAAGCACGACAAACAGGCTCTGCTTTAGCACTCTCCATTGAAGCGAAGCGGTGCCCTGTTCACCAATCATAGCGCACTGAGATTGTCAAACAACGCATTTACATTGTCAAACTCTTTGCATAATGCTTTGTGCGTCAGTTCAGCTCCGGTCCGCTTTCATGAAAACGCACCCTTATGACCATAATGTTCATAGATGATTTGTAGTAACTAGTAAATTGGTTTAGCGCCATCTCTTATCGATTGTATGAACTACTAAAAGTTTAATGGTATCCGGAAAATGTTCCTTTTTTGAAATTGGACTGTAATTAAAATTGATTATGCTTTGATTATTTTCATCGACTATAGATGGACACACATCTCGTACGTATGACAACTTGTGTTTTGTTAGCAACAAGACTAGGTACCCACTCATATTATTAATCAACAAAAAATGGGTACCTACCTACTTATTGTTATCTTATAAAAATACCGTTACAGGCATACTGTGTTCAAATCTTGAAAGTTATCGAAACATAAATTGTAAAAATAATTTCAAATGTAAACTTTTGGCTCTCTTGAAGTTTTTAATTTTAAAGATGGACGTAGATTACTATTATTACGTAGACATTGAGGAAAATATATATTTCTGCGAAATTCGGTATTTCCTCTCGGCAAGATTCAAAAGTGTCTAATTATTTCCTACCATTCATTTGTTTTAGAGTCTCTTGGCTCCAAATGTTTAAGAAACTTGACTTTGATTTTACTGCGCGTAATTGATAACTTCCTTAAGCATTTCAAAGTAGGAACTTTTAATTGAATTAAGAAACTCAAGTATACTAACTTGAAAAAAGAACCGCCTTGAATTTTCCAGGGGCACTGACCCTAATTCAAAGACAAAGAAAGTATTTTTTCTCTTCTTTCGTAGATTTCTAAGACAACTTTAAACCGAATTTTAAAAGGAGGTTAACCACCTACCTACAATAACTGAAACCAGATACCTACCATCAATTTAAACTTTCAAAAGTCAAATATTATATTCACCTTTGGCCACAAATAGGCTCTTTTGAAAGTACCCCCTTTTACCAATATCCTTAGCTATAGAAAAAAATCCAATTCACAGATCATATTATTAACAATTGAGGTTTAAACCCCCTTAGCACAAGCAAACTGTACTTAACAATCCAACAAAATCTAAAGGCACAATAAAGTCATCTATTTATCTAATCATCCGTGAACCCATGTACAGTAACCATTCTTTATCAAGCTCTTCACCTTCCTCGTTGTTCCTCAGGACCTGTCATACAAAGACAAGCACTGGCACGAGGCGTGCTTCCTGTGCGCTAAGTGCCGCGTCTCGCTGGTGGACAAGCAGTTCGGCTCCAAGCTCGACAAGATATACTGCGGCAACTGCTATGACGCGCAGTTCGCGAGCCGCTGTGATGGCTGCGGCGAGGTGTTCCGCGCTGGTGAGTACAGTTGGCTTTACCTTGACTGTGTGATAGCATAGTGTACCTTGTAGTGTGCCTTGATTATACCGTGACTGTGTGATAGCATAGTATACCTTATAGTGTGCCTTGACCATACCGTGACTGTGTGATAGCATAGTATACCTTATAGTGCGCCTTGACCATACCGTGACTGTGCAATACTATAGTATAAATAATACCTTATTTTTAGCATGATAATGCCATAAAGTAAAATCAAAATATTGTGCAATTAAACCCATAGTAAAATCTTAGATAGGTTAACATTTTATCATCGATATTTAAGTAATTAAGGAAAATGTTGCCACAGCAGATACAACCTGCACACAGGACACACACACACACACACACACACACACACACACACACACACACACACACACACACACACACACACACACACACACACACACATACACACGCGCGCGCGGGCATACAAACCTACAATATCATCCCTGATTTTCGATCACAGATTCATAAATAGAACAATATTACCAATCGACTCATTCGTACATTTCCTCCATACTCTTTGGTCACATCAACACAACTCGCTTACCATGTACGGGTTCAACCTCACCGCAAATGGCTGACTAAGGTGATGGCGGCAAAAACTCGCCACTGCCAATGTCCCGACCTTAACACTCGGTATTTCGATGTATTTTCGTATCAATATCACCTTTTCAGTACATTTCTTATGTGTTCTTAATTTGGTATGTTTTATTCATTTCATTTGTTTGTTTTTTATATGACATGAGATGATCATATGAAAATCAGAATTAAGTAAAAAATATTGCCTGTGTGTAATTCTATAAAGCACTTTTTATTATACATAAACATAAAATTCATAGACAATTCTTAAATGTTTTTTGTTTACCATAATTAATGTTCGGTATTCTACCATATATCCCTTTAAAAGAGTCTATCTAATAATTAAAAAATCTATCGTAACAATTTCTACTACCCTTCTATCAAAGAAATTGGATGACACTCAGAATGTAAACAGACATAGATTGGTAAGAAATCAATTATCACAATGAATAGAAACCTATCAAGTGACATATAATCAGGGTGACAGAAGAAAACAATGTTATAGAAAGACCGGCCAAGTGTGAAACGAACCTATATGTTAATTTCAATAAGGCGAGCGTAGGCTATAGTTAACGTCACTCGAGAGACTTTTGCTCTATGGTCAATGCATATTAAAAAGTCGGTGAGACATCCTGTCCCTCGTGTTTTCATTAAGCAGCCAGTATTAAGACTGTTATGGTTTGAGTTTACACTCAGCTTAAATAAATTTTCTTTATAAACATGCAATTTAAATTGGAAATAGCACATCACTAAATGTACGTACATAAGTCGTTAAAATGTAACAATGGTAAGCTTTAAAGTGCATTACGCCAATTTGGGCCGATTTTATTGGCGCAGGTTAATAGGAGCACAGTTCTTGACCTATTTGATGGTTTATAGCGGCAATAAAATAGTTTAGTTAATGTCGTGTATAGGAACCTTTATTTAAATGTAAACGGACATTTAAAATTGGATGTTGCAACATTTAGAATGGCATTATAATATGTACAAACAAAAAGGTCTAGGTCTATTAACCGCATGTCAACTACTTACGAGTAAGTACTTTATTTATGGTATACATCCTCCTTGTAGGAATATTGGAGTCAATGATTGGAATAAAAAAAAATCTAAAGTACCTACGTAATAATATTACAGTTAAAAAAAATATCATCGTGTAAAATGTGTCAGTTTACACCAAACAGTTAATAGCTGAAGTTTTCATACAATAATGCAATTATGGTGATAGTTAACCTCTTTCTGTCTATTTAGCAGCTGAAAGCATTTTCCCATAATTACCTGAAACACGTAGCCTTTAGTTACCAACATAATGATGCAAATTATCCCTATATTATGGTAATTGTACTTTTAAGGTTGGTTGTCTTGTCATTCAGAATTTAGAAAGAAGGATTGGTAACTTTTTTAACAAAGAATGCCGATTGCTTGAAATAAATGATTTTGAATTTTCGAATCACATTTGAATTTTAAGAACTTTGTTTGTATTCCATAGATAATAACAAAGTATTCTTTCAAAATGGGCTTTTTAATCATGAAAATCACTAATATTTTATTCTACATTTTTACATAAGTAACACCAAACAAATTACATAACGTAATATCTAAATACATGCACGTACCATGAAGCAGGTAATCATTTAGCAATTTATACTTGTCATGAACTGTGTATTTATTTTTTTAGTATATTTTTTACTATAAATCCGTAGATTGATGAATTACTCCCACATGGAGTTACTACTTAGAGATGATGACACGCAAGAGTACCCGGAATTAGAGGATCAAAACATGATTATAATGATTGCTGCCATTAACTGATGATTACTATTAGACCACCATATTTAGTTAAAACCTATTATTAAGTCAAAACTTGTATAGTTAATAATAGGTTTGGTGTAAAGTTTGTACCGCCAGGGGTTAAAAGTGATTATTGAATACATGACTATTATTAATTATCTTCCTAATAATATGTTTTATCGCTTATACATTTAAATACAAACATACAAAATAGCCGTATAGGGCTCTTTGAAATTATGCGATTTCTGTCGTCTTGATACGTGCGTTTTGTGAGTATGAGAAACAAAAGAGCAGCGCGATAAACTGCGCACTACTGCGGCACATAAAACGTGAAAAACGTAAAAACGTGAATTGAAAGAGCCGTAAGTCGTAAAGACTGGTGTTTATCAAACTAGAACCCTAGTAATCCTAAAAACCCTAAAAACTATCCAACTCACACGACTGACAAAACTCTTTACAAATTTAAAAACAAAACGTTTTCAGGGACTTAAGTCCCCGCGGACTAAACCCCCTCTTCTGCGTACCCTGTAAGAACCATATTATGAATAAACGCGGTGTAACTAAAACACTGCTATACTGTGTTTTATCTCTTTTGCTCTTCGGAAAATTGCGTCTGTCAGAAAGTGACAAACCATTTGATAGCTTAAATGTTCGTAATATGCCTAAATGTTTAAGTATCAATTAAGTATCTATACTATACGCTTTCGAACTCCATTAACCACTTATCAATTCCGAGTAAACACACAGTAGTCCTATACAATGACTTAATTCCGTTACAACGGTATTGCTGAAATTCATTCCCCTAAAATAAACACAGCCATAACTTAAACCCCATTCTAAACTAGCACTTATCTCCTTGTAATAAGGCTTGCTTGCCGTAATTTTGACACTGTATCATTTTGACATGAATTAGAATCATAAATCATTCATTAGTTCGTCTGTGGGAGTGACACAGATTAAACTTTGATTACACATTCAAACTTAACTCAATCTTCGAATGCTTTACATTTTAAACGTAGCGATAAACGTCAAAGTGAAGTGATGTTCTATTTTCAAACCTTTATAAATTGTTTTCTAGTTTATGGACCATATTATTAATATTAATATTTTTGAATAAAATCACGGAAGAGCGAAGTTCCGTCTCTATTTCGTGAATATAATGTTATTTGAATATAATTGGACGAATGCAATTTTGAATCCTCCTGAAATAGGTAGCATTTTTTTTCGATATTCTTGAAAATATTATAATGAAACAATTTACCTTATAACATAAACAGTAACTTTAAGTACACTATGTTTAAAGAAATATATGATATTAATAAATTATTATGGTTTAAAAAGGTAAATATTTTCAAAGTGACCATCCACGCCTTTTCTATTTATTGGTGTGAGTCATAACGTGGGCGCAACGGGTTTAACACTTGTAATTTATTTAATAATAATCACTGGGGCATTAATCTAACTGGACTTGTTATTATGACCTTCATGGTGTTCCGTGACTTATGACCAAAATGTCTAAGATTTTAGAATCTGTGGCTAAATTAGCAAGCATTTAAAAATATAACAGGATATCCACAAAACTTTTTATTCGTTCAAATGTGAGAGATTCCAAATTCATAATGTTTTAGTTGTCAACTGAACAATTATCACCTCACCTTTCTATTTTATTTAAGGTTAGATTAAATAATACATACCTACATAATATAATGGTATTTGAATTGACATTTATTACACTTGTATAATTTAAAAGACAATAAAAAGAATAAGCTTAACTTTATAACTAATTCTTAATTACATAATCGGAAAACCCTAAACATCAAAAATAATATTTATTTAAAACCTACACGCTTTGGTTTTAAACAAATAAAATGTAAATTGGGAGCTCTTTTGCACAGACGCTGTCATCAAAATACAATCGTTTTAAATTATTCATCGTAACAACATTCAAAAGCTGATAATATCTAGTCATTTATTTGATTTATGGCGCCAAATCAATGGCCATAGAGTACTTTGTTTTTTTGAAACCTGTCCCAAATGTTGGCAATTATTGTTTTTTAATGTAGATAATTGTTTAAAATGGCGATATCCCATTAATATTTCGGTATTTGATTTATTTATATTTAAATTGTTACAATAAAGTAGAAAAGGCACGTTTTAAATTACTTATTACGTAATACATTACCTAGTTCTTAGTTACTACATACATACAGTATTACACATTGATACGATAAAATGCCCTATTTTCGGAAAATATTGTTATAATTATTAGCTAACATCTGAAAATACGTGATAATTAGTATCTATAATAAGTAAGTTTGTTTAAGTTTTCTTCGACTAATAATTTAAACTCTGAAGTTAATGACGATGTATGTATGTTTATAGATCTATACCATTTCCATAGACTAAAGTAATTTAGAAGAAATTTTTGCCCAGCAGTTTGAAACATAAATTATTATACAAATGGGATAAAATTAATAATAAATATCTCAGTAAAATGTATATAAGTATGTATTATATGAGTGCTAGTACTTATTTATTTATTTATTTAGGACAGCCAGAAAAAGTTACACTATACAAATACTATATAGTACACATAACACAAAATTAAAATATAAATGCACTTTTTTTAGGCGCCACAACGTGCTTAACTTATTATATATACTGACTAGCAGCGCCCCGCGGTTTTACCCGCGTTGTGCCCGTTCCCGTGTGAATGTCGGGATTTTTTTTATATAAAAACCTTCCTCTTGAATCACTCTAC
The DNA here is from genome assembly GCA_963082685.1 of Cyclophora albipunctata. NCBI lineage: Eukaryota > Metazoa > Arthropoda > Insecta > Lepidoptera > Geometridae > Cyclophora > Cyclophora albipunctata. The sequence goes on along the minus strand of OY720116.1, from coordinate 10,420,563 downwards.
CCATTACAAAAAACCGCATCAAAATCCGTTGCGTAATTTTAAAGATTTAAGCATACAGACAAACAGACAAACAGACACGAAACAGAGACGACTTTATTTTATACTATGTAGTGATACTAATAGATAAAGCATTTCCATAGCATTCCATTAGGCACGACTAATGTAAAACAATTTGTACTTAGTTGAACTTGTACGATAAACTCAACTCAGTGTTATAGGCAATATAAACTAATGGGCATTTAAATTATGTCCTACGATAAGTGAGACCTAGATCTGAACGTAGGCAGCAATGTCAGACAGTTATTACAATAACGGTTTCATGCATATTCAATGTAACATGCAAATATGGATACGACATCATTATTATATTTTACTGTAATTGGTAATAGTATTAAAATTACATGTTTTGTACATAAATAATTATGTACTTAGGTAGAGCTTAGAATTGAGTTATACTTTCAAAAGTATTATTGTATGATTTTAAAAAAAAATATTTTTGTAGTGTCTATGGTTGGTTCAACTACAGGGTTTTCGTATTTTTATTTAGCAAAATGATAAAAAATATATTTCTTTATATGTATTGTAAAAATAACAAATGTTACAAAGTTTAACAAATGACGTATTTTGCAAAATGCATCACACAATTTTATCTAAAACATTGCAAACGTGATTTTTTTTAAAACACCTGCTATACTCGTATTATCAAAACACGTAATTGTTTATTGCACGTTTATCGTCTATGACGCAAAATGTAATCGTTTTAACTGAATAAAACTCATTTATTTCCCCTTGGAGATGTATCGGCACATCTCTTCATTGTGTGAGATCAATTAAGTACCAACGGCAGCCTACGTGGTGCCTACGCTTACCGCCAAAGGAGTTCGAATTTCGAACGTTCAGTACCGCGTAAAGCCGCGAAGCCTCCACACGCGCGACACTGAATTAAAAAATATACTTCTGACATTTATCGTACTGTCAGATTTCCCGCTTTTTATTTTTTTCGGTTAAGATACAAAGTTATACAGCCAAAATGTCAGCCGATGTTTTAAGTGAAGATTTAAAATCGCGTTTGCATTTGACGACAAAAACAATAGGACAGGACAGGATACGCCGGGCGAGGGAAAATAACGAGGATGTTGCTATATTGTCTATGTTCCTGCCAAATGCAACGGCTGAGAGGGAAAACAAGAAGTTCTGTTGTGCTTTACGTGACCAATGCTTCCTCGGGGACCCGAGGAAAACAATCGCAGGTGCTTTTTATTACTTTTCTCATATGGTAAAAGGTTTTCTTAGTAAATCTTTATGTTTTATTATTTTTAATTTATATTGGGTAATCTGTTCTCGACATTTTTGTCTGTTATAGCCCTTCCGTTCTTTTTTAAAAAATCCACGTTTATTTTTTATATTATAAATATCCTAATTTCCGGTTGTCGCCGTTTAGTCTATGAATTATAACTTTTGCTAAATAGCTATACTATAAGAATACAGTCATTAACGAGCGAGACACTTTCTAAAACCTGTTAGTTTCAATTATTTCTGGTTTAGCGTCAATCTGGTCTAGGTTAAGTCCTAACGCCTTCATTACAACTTCAAGTATTTTATCCATAAATATCTTGCAATGTTAATGAGAAGGAAATAATGTATATTAGAAATTAAGGAGAAATTAAAATTACCATTCATGATTTAGATATTATGCATGATTCATGGATAAGTAAATTATTACTTTTCGAAAACCGATTTCTAACTGGATTTTTGGCACGGAAATATGAAGCTACAAATGTCAAAACACAAATTTGTCAAAATAGAGAAATCTAAAAATCAGCAATCGTTTTAAACTTCGAAGAAAGAGTCCTTCATAAACAATTACCACTTGACTTCACCTCACCAAAGATGAATCGGCATTTTTTTCAAAACAATAGACAAGAAATCTTCCAAGTAATAGTTTTAATTCACCAAATTAATTTAAAAGTCGACTCACTCACTGATTGAACATTAATTCTACACTAATTGAATGAATGACCGGTACGGACTCGTTCAATTAACTCAATTAATTATTTTTTCATTTATTGGTCGTAAAGCCGTAATTCTACGGTTTTAGATGAAAATAAATGTTCTTCAATTTAATTAACAATGAACGAAAATGGATGGATGGATGTATCTCTTTTACGTTGTAATTTGGTACACAGTTTTCAACTTAAATTCGCATATTGAGTAGTTTTTATTGCGGATTTCCAAACGGATACAACACTTAACAACCTAACAATACTATAGTGAATTTAGGGCTCCCACACAAAACTGCGATGCGATGCGATGCGAACTGAAATAGTTATATCTATCGCCATTACTACGGTACAAAGAAAAGAGATGAATATATTAAATGGAATTCGCATCGCATCGCATCGCAGTTTTGTGTGGGAGCCCTTACCCTACCCTTATGACACCCTTCATGATCTGTCATATGAATTCTTGATGACATCTATGTCATCCCAATACAATTGGTATTAAAAATTAAAGTTGAATAGACGTACCCAATGAGCTGTCACTTTCGACTATCTTCAAAGATATTCGTAGTTTAGTAATAATAGTATAAGTGTATGTATATGTACACTGAAGATGTTTGTAAATATAAAACTACAAAGAATACCTTATTGCATTTGAATACAAGCCGTGTAACAAAACAATGACCTCAATAAAACTATTTTATTTTTAATCTTCAAAGCGATCAATAAAACGGAAATCAATAAAAGTTTAATTAAATTGCAATGCATAAAGATTCAACGGTTCAATTTGTTTAAAGAATACTTTGTTAAGACTGTATAACTTTAGAACCATGTCATTTTAAAGTTGCCGAGTTGAGAACCGCATACAATGAATGCATCTGTAAGTTTTGTTTATTGTGACAAAGCTCGTAATATTTATATACAGTAATAAATAAAAATATTACTTTTGATTGAAAAATCCGAAAATAGTAAAACATCTCCAAGAGATAGGTACTGAGTTAAAAATTACTATTTCTGCTTTAAAATTCCATAAACAACATTTTATCGTAAAATGTAATTCGTACTCTATATTTAGATGTATTCAAAGAAAAGTGAGAGTTTAAAATAAAAGCTCCGTTAAGTGTAATAGCTCGGAAACATTTTTAAAATCTTATAATATCCTATGCGCCTCTCGATCATTATAACCGACTTAAAAATTAAAAAAATAATTTTCTTGTCTCTACCTCTGACCTTTCAAAAAAGAGCGGCAGATTTTAAAAAGAGAAAATAATATTATTTATGGACCATGTTTTTTTTATTACGTCTTATTTACGGGGCAAAGGTCGTGATCTCATACAGCCTCGTGAAGGGTCAAATATTTTTATAGGTTATGTTCTGTGACATGTTATAATATTTTTAATACATAATTATTGAATTTAAATGGTAATAAGTCAATTATTAATACAGTACTCAGCCATCTGTGTCTGAGTTAACAAATTTACGTCAACCTGTAGTGGAACTAGTCTGCCCACTTGTGTAATTATTTAAATCATGATTCTTAGTATTTACATTAGTATTTATTTATTTATAAAACTGTTGTAAACATTAAAGTTGATAAAAATAGCAAGAAAATAAAATATACATAACTGCAGTTGGCAAAATAATACCCACTTAATTTCAGTTTGTTTTATTTAAACTCTCTTGGGACTTCGGGGTACAATAAATAATACACACACATGCACAAATATCGACTACAGCGACTGCGATTTCTGTAAAATATAAGAGTCGATCTAGTGTCATACGTCGTATTAAATTATGGTCTCGGTCTAGTGTCATAAGTCCTATTCTAACTGAAGCACAAGACACACATAGGTCGGGTGCGGGCCGGATGCGGGTGGCGTGACGTTGTATTCCTTATAGTTGTATGAAAGGTGTCACATTGGCTCGCAATGCGCCAGTATGACACCTTTCATACAAATAGTCTTGCGCTTTATACATGACTAAATTTCACACAGATATTATGTCTAAGTAATTTGGCGCTAAACCAACTAATATACATACACGTACCTATTCAAACAGACTTTCTAATTAATATTAGATTACTTAATATCTTAAATCTATAACAAAGCTCCTAGTTTGTTATTCATCTAGACTCTAGATTACTCTAGATTCTAGAGTAATCTAGACAGTGAAAGTAATAGGTGAAATATCAGCCATTTTATATGTAATGAAATCGATCCGCGTGATAGATAACTGTGTCTAATATGAGTTAATTTTAAGAATTACTTTCTCCTAAAAGTGAATAAATATTCATTTCTATTGATGAATTGATCCTTGATAGATTGTGAAATTGTTTTTGTTTTTACAATTTTTTTGTTCAATGAAAGTTAGTGTTAAAATTTATCGGTGTTTTTAGTTACCGATTAATAAATAGTCCATCGAAAAGTTACATTTGGGGTTGCGTTTTTTAGAGGACGCAATTTTATTTTTTTGATGTGTAGGGGGGGTCAGTGTAAAGCTAAAAACAAGTTTGTGGGGTCGCCACCCTTGTCCCACGGCCGCCATCTTGAAAATAGGGGTTGAAATGGTTTTTACGATATATCTCTTAAACTATTATTTTTTTTTAAAAACATTGTTAACAGTTTTGTTGCAAATTAAATTCTCTACAACTTTGGTCCAGTAACTTTTTGTCGTAGAACTATAAATAAAAAAGTTATAAGCGAAAATGTTCAGAAATTCGAAAAGTAAAAATAAAAGACATAAGGGACATTACAGCTGCTGCTGATCCTAATACCGATCTATCGAAGGTCGTAGTTCGATTAGGTGGGTACCATTTGCTCATAATATGTCGTTCATAGGTGCGATTGGATATACCTATCATGTCTGGTAGTGGACTCGAGGATATCTTCAAATTAATTTATGCTGAGAACTGTGTACAGCACATAATGTCTGGACATGCTTATGGTAGGGCTGTACGTGCTCATTTATAGTACTATTATCATCCAGAAAATCTCGTTCTTCTTCTGTAAATTCTATTGAATCCATAACTATTTTTGTTACTGATAAATGCACTAGCAAATAAGCACATACAGCCCTACCATAAGCATGTACAGCCCTACCATAAGCATGACATTATGTGCTGTACACAGTTCTCAGCATAAATTAATTTGAAGATATCCTCGAGTCCACTACCAGACATGATATATCCAATCGCACCTATGAACGACATATTATGAGCAAATGGAACCCACCTAATCGAACTACGACCTTCGATAGATCGGTATTAGGATCAGCAGCAGCTGTAATGTCCCTTATGTCTTTTATTTTTACTTTTCGAATTTCTGAACATTTTCGCTTATAACTTTTTTATTTATAGTTCTACGACAAAAAGTTACTGGACCAAAGTTGTAGAGAATTTAATTTGCAACAAAACTGTTATCAATGTTTTTAAAAAAAAATAATAGTTTAAGAGATATATCGTAAAAACCATTTCAACCCCTATTTTCAAGATGGCGGCCGTGGGACAAGGGTGGCGACCCCACAAACTTGTTTTTAGCTTTACACTGACCCCCCTACACATCAAAAAAATAAAATTGCGTCCTCTAAAAAACGCAAGGTTAGGCCTAAAAAATGTAACATTTCGATGGACTAAAATGTAATAACGGATTGCACAAGTATTCTTAACTTTATTATGTTTAATAAACAAATGAAGTTCTTTTTAAAAAGTGTTCTATTTCCTGCAGTATAAAATTGAATTTTGAATGCTAAGCTTTTGTTTCTTAAACTGCAAACCGCCCTTAGTTTAGTTACCTAATAAAGGACAAAGTCTAATAACAAAGACTTTCAGACTATAATAGAACTTACCTTACCTCCGTTCATCGTATATTTCACAAAACTTATCCAATTTTCTCAAACATTACACTGCTGGCTAGTTCATACAAACAGTATGATAAAATAGGTTATGACACAAATGAGGTTTACTTTACATACAATCTGCCTTATTCATAAATGCTCTTAAGTAAATCACTGTTAAACAGTGTTTTGTCTTTTTTGCTCTTTGTAAAATAGCGTATGTCGGAAAGAGACAAACTATTTTATAGCTAAAATGGATGACGGACTCGTGGTCACACCGTTTTGCAGTGTGACTACGAGTAATTTATTTTCCTCGTGGTCACACTGTGCGGTGTGATCAACAGTAATTAATGAAACATAAGACTCGTGGTTACACTACTAGTGTCGGGAAAGTGACAGTGTAGGTACCGATCAATACGCTACTAATATAATTTAATGTTAATAATATAATATAACTTTTAAAGTTCCAGTTTGTGCCATAATAGTGTCGACGGAGCTCCGCTGCGCGGAGCTCCTATTTCCGCCTTATTTTGGCCCTTCGGGCCTGATATAAACTTAACCTAACTTAACCTACGGTTGTCTATCGTAATTAATTTATCTATCGGGCACTTCACTACATACCTACTATTCAGTCAAGTGCGATCCTTTTCAGAATAGTGTAACCACGAGGAAAATAAATTACTCGTAGTCACACTGGTGTAGGAAAACGGTGTGACCACGAGTCCGTCCTTCTAAAATGCTGCTAATAAGCGTTTATGAACAAGGTCCAATATGATTTGCGGTAACTATCATCATATTTCTTATTATACTTTCCATAAAGTTGACATTGCATATTTTTTACAATATTATAGGTACACTTACCTTTACAAACAAAAATCTAATATTTTATTAAATAAATGAAGAAAAGTATGTAATGTGGCTACAGGATCACTCATGTAGCCTCGACCGGTTTATATTTTTCTTATGGTCGTTCTAAAATTCATACTGGTACAAAGTACTTTAATAAGTATAACTTATCGACATAGGAATTGAAACAAAGACCTCGGATTTGGAAGTCTTAACGTAACCGACCGACGCGTTAAATTAAAATGATACTCATATAAAAACTATATTAACTCTCAAAATACTTAAGTACCTATTAACGATATATTTATTTACCACTTAACAAGTACTTAACTAAAGTATTAAATTCACATAAAACAACAGATTTATTTGACTATTAAAATAAAACTCATAAAAATCACTTTCGTAACCTCAAAACTTAATGTCAACTGAAGTGGATTTCCTTCGCGGATTAAAAGAACGATATTAATTTGTCAACATGTCGTCATCACAAACATGGTCGTTACAGAACCGCTTCTGTCCAATTTGAAGTGTGACTAATTCTTTGAACTCGTCTTGAAAATGTACTTACTTGTACAAGTTTGTACTCTTAAATAAACATGTTAACATCTGCGGCTTCTTCCAATATCTCTCATTTCCGTGATTCAGATTCAATATTTTGGAAAAAGCGACTCTCTAAATTTGAATAAAAATTAACGCCCGTACTCTGAGACGTCAAATACTTCCATAGTAGAGGTTTAATTAGTGATTGTCATGTAATGTATGAAAAATTACGTCAATTAATTAAGTGTCAATTTAATGGATATCTCTGAGAGCGCCAGTATCGTAGTAAATGTTATTTCATGTTGCATCGTTGACATTTAGTTCCTTAAATAGTTGCAACACTGCGAATTACGTTGCTAAAGATTCACAGAACTTTTTATTCGGAACAGTAGCAAACCCCTATTTAAGTAAAGTACTTAAGCTCAAAAGTTGATAATCTACTATATAAAAATAAGTCGGGTTTTCCTCCCTGACGCTATAACTCCAGAACGCACGAACCGATTTCCACGGTTTTGCATTCGTTGGAAAGGTCTCGGGCTCCGTGAGGTTTATAGGGAATAAAAATCTCAAAATTCCCACGGGAACGGGGGCGCTGCGGGTGAAACCGCGGGGCACAGCTAGTGATACATAATTATTCGACCCCAACCCATGAGGTTTACATTATACATCAAACACGTGTTTTTACATCACGAGTTAACAAAACAAAACTTCATAACTCAACACAAAGCTTTACTGTACCAAGAAAAAACCGCTAACCTCGCTTCGGGAAATGCTAGTAATGTCATTTCTCCATAAACGGAGAGCAGCTGTGGCCTGTGGCCCTGGACCGGCCTCAGGGCATCAATCAACGGGCTGACCCTAGGATTATGGACACCGACTGATTTATGAGCTGATTACGTCACTTTATGGGAGATTAATTTCAATGACAACGGTCTTTCAGTAGAGTTAAGTGACTTTAAGATGGACGTTTTCGATTTAATTTTTCTTCTATTTTTTATCTAATAATATTTGTTAGTCTGTTGTAAAAAAAATTTTATTTGATTTTCCATTTCTTGCTTTTTTAAGAAGCTAAATGGTTTATCTATCTCATTACATCCCTAAATACTTAAAAAAGTACCTAATCTAATTACATACTCGTTCCTAGAGGAAATATTTTCACTAATACCATAAAGATCCGGGAGCAATGAGATCTAGTCACATTGCGATACATAGTTAGAATCAAGTACACTCTGAGACTAACCCAAATAAAGTAAAACATACTGTAAAACTTAGCACACACATAATATTACCTTCATTAACCTTTACATTTAACTGCGTACTTAACTCACTACCTAAAACAAATAACAACCCCGTAATGCATAAATATTTTAATCGTAACTTATCCGTATACAATTAAAAATCGATTGCGCACAGTCCGAACGGGAAATACAAAACAATTCATTTGTTATCACGTGTGCTTCAGCGTGTGACTCACACGTGGACACGCACGGCTGTAGTATTATTACAAACGATAGTGTGCAATATTCACGGTAAAAGAAAATACACTAAGTACTTAATCTTGTAGACATAGTCTTCTTGTTCTTATCGAGTGGATGGTCAACCTGACCAATCCTGGTGTCAGAGTTATTGAGCCGCCACAGGCCTCTGACATGGCTCATGTAACGACTACTATCCGTAGAAAGTAACCGGGACCGACGGCTTAACGTGCCCTCCGAAGCACGGAATCATCTTACTTTTCGGGCAATCAGGTGATTCAGCCTGCAATGCCCTAACCAAACTGAGGACAGTCTCACAAAGTGATTTTTGTGAGATATCCTCACCGGGAATCGAACCCGGAACCTCCGGACCGTGAGCCGAGCGCTCAAACCACTAGACCACGGAGGCTGTAGACATAGTGAAACAGCGGTTCAATGGGGTTAGTTTTAGTTCAGTATTAAAAAAAATTTGAATTGGTTATGTAGTTTTCATTATATTAACCCTTAGATACGAGTACGTCAATCTTAAGTAGAGATGTAATGAGCGATTTTGACATGTACTTAATGTATGAAAAATTACGTCAATTAGATAAACGCCGATTTAATGAACGTCTCTGAGTACGGCAGTAAGGTGAAAATTATAATGTATATGTTTTTGATCGTATAGTTTATTTAGGCTGTTTCTCGCGAGAATATCTCCGTTACAGTTCCGTATTTACTCTTATTAAAGTAACGTTTGTAAATGCGTTGTATTATCAAACACTAAAGAATTTTGATTGAAGAAAACTAGTTATGACAGAACAGGCGTCCGCCATTTTGAAAATGTCTGACAATAAATTCTAATGTTTATTATTCCTATAAATATCTGAGTTTACCGTTTTTACATTAGGTTTTGTTTACTTAATGGTCGGACTTAAATTGTATTTGAAATGTTTATTACTGGTACAGTATAAGGTAAAGTTATATTAGAGTCTGGATTACCATCTAACGATCGTATTTAATAATTCAAATCGTTCGATGTTTCGTTTAGATGATCGAACGAATGGTTTTGAGTTCGTGAATTAGGATCAAGCAAGACAGGATCGTGTTTAACGATCGTGGAATTTAGAGACAGTAACAACATACTGTCTTAACTCATATTATTCACCTGTATTTTCATTTCAAATTCTTTTAGTATGATCGTTTTCCCTTCAGCTATATTTTCAAAATGTATCAAAATGAAAGCAACGTAATAGTAACTCAATCTCATATTCAAAGTGACTTGTAACCCGCAGGCAGTCAAGTGTCAAACTCATTGGTAGTGAGCGAGTAAATCATAACCTTTATTACTTCCTCCTTGGGTTTGTTTTTGACACTGGTTATGGTTCAACTTTCTTTTAATGTCTTATTTAGTAAGGACACCATTGATAAATGTTCAGCTTTATTTTATGAACCTAACGTAACCTAAGTGATTCTGATTACCATTTAAAACCATTTAAACCATTTATCTGGTATCAAACTCTCCTAGGAAGGTCTCCTATCAAACTTCTTTAATATTATTTCTAGCAGCCCGCAGTTTTACCTGCGTTGTACCCGTTCCAGTGCGAGTTCTGACATGAAAAGTAGTCACAAGCATTCCTCTTGAAATCACTCTGTATGTTGGTGAAAAGCGCATGAGAATCCGTTCAAGAGTTTTTGAGAAAATCAATTACTTACATACAGACAGGTTTTGGGACCTTTGTTTAATAATATGTAAGACTTTTAACTTCCCCTGGAAAGGTTATAGACTTAGCTCTAGTTTATTCGGAAACGGGTATAAAGTGAGAAGCTGCCGTCTCCCGTCTTTAAGTCACTGGGCCTTAATCTTTTAATAAAACATATGTCGAGAGAGATATTGTTATCGATTTAATACTTTTCACACAGAGACAAGACGTGACTCACAATATTCTAAATTCAATTCGAAGTTCGAACACTTTTTTTTCAAATGTAACTAAAAGTTCTCAATCAAATCTTAACTGGAAGCTGTCACTGGTGATTAGATTGGTACCTATATAACCTAACTTAGCAAATTCACTTATAGCTTACCTAGCAACAAACATTATAACTTTACTCTTCGTTTTGTAAGTCGGTAAATGTCTTTAGTTACATCATTGTACAAACTGCCAAGATGAGGCGGCCTTGAGTGTACATTAATGCAAGTAAATATATACTTTACAATGCAAATATATAATATTTAACTACAAATTTGGTAAATAAAGATTATGGATTATGTTTCATTATTGTAAGTACAGCTTAAGTTGTATTTAGTATAACTAATTGAACAAATATGATCATTCAAATGGGACTCGTTGTACATTTTTTCAATATGTTCTTGAAAACTAATTTTAAAACCTGGCAAAAAATAAATCAATTGTTATCTAAATGCAAAAGATCTAGATAATTATTTCTCCGATTATTTTTGTCGTTATTCCTGAAAAACAGAGGAAAAATAAAAAAAATTAACCATTAGAATCCGATCTTAATAATTTAAACCACAAATATATAGAGCCTTCTAACACAAGCCATTATACCCGCATTTGGTAACTCATCTACACATTTGGTAAATATTTGTCCAACCACTACAGATAGGTATACTACTTTCCACCCACACAGCCGTCTGACATCATCACAACCTTGAAATCCATCTTACAATGATGCATAAGAATTAAGAGTTCACAATCGATGCATTCATTAACAGACTTTAAAAATTGAAATTTGGTTTTTGGGTGCCATATGGACTCGCATGCCAAATTCGAGTCAAGGTCCCACATTCGATTCCTGGGATGGTTCAAGGTATTTTTCAGACCGAGTTCAAAAACAAGGTTGTCCATACGGTTGCTATCTCAGAAGTTTTTTGTTGAACATTAGCTCTTATCCCATAAAGTACTTTTTTTTTAAACTTGCCTGACGCCGCTTCGTTACTTGCTTACACCTAGGTACCTCCTAAACTGTTCTTTTCACTATCGTACCATAACTGTACCTTCGTCAGTATCCTACTATTAATGACTAATACCTAATTACGGTTACCCATAACCCATCGGCACAATAACCCAAATATCAGTGGCTAATAACTGTCAAAGTGGCTTCAACCTCCCACACAGCATCAGTAGCTCATAAGCAAAAAACCAACAACTAGGTACTCTTAATCCACGCCGAATTCATCAATCAATACGCTAAATGTTTTCACACGTGGGAGGCAGACAGCAATCATACATAGGTAGAGTCATACATTGTACAGTATGGTAAGGATAGTCGATGGAATTTGCAGTTGATTAGGTTTAGGTCGAAAATCGCTTGCAGGATTAGCTTAGCTGATTAAGTTTTCTGGTCGACAAATTGTTGGTCGAAATCGCTCGAACTGTTCAAAACTTTCCTGTAACAGTGATTAATAGGGCTTATACTTCATGGATAGTGTTTGTATAGGAGATGACGTTTCGAAAATAATTCGATTTTTAACTTAAACTGACCGTTTTTTCGAAAGTTATTAAAACTCGTAGGTCCGTTATTAAGCTATATTACGATAACGTAATATTAAACTAAATAACTGACTTCACTATACTGAATATTCCGTACGAGACTTTCAATGGAATAGGATGTTACAGACCACATCATTTTCACCTTGCTTTCTGAAAAACCAATATTGCTTCCCAATGGCTGCCGTTCAGCCTACGTGACTGTACAATAGTACGGCCATTGGGTATGCAAATTGGACCGTCCAGTCCAGTTATATGAAATCCCACGCCTTTCACTCACAATGGGAGAGCAGGGGAGCACCGGGGACGAGACAATGAGGGTAGGATGGCAATGTGAGTGTGCGTGACATCATGACGTGGTATTCATTATAATTTAGGACATAGTGAATGAAATTGTAATTCAATTTTATTGTAGTTTTTGTGATCTGTGCTCCTCACTGTACTGATATCTTCAGTGAGATGAGAGGCGTTTACCCAACACTTTTAAAGACTTACTGAAACTTGGCTCTGCGTAAGACCAAAGTCCCTAAATAATATCTTATTGTATTGCGGATTTTAGTCCTTCGCGAGTTTTATTTTACAGCCTTCCACTTGACTTTCAAATGCATTTACTACGATACTTAAATACCTGTTATTTTTAATTTCCTAAATCCGTTCCACTCGCGTTTACCAATTCTATACTGAGCGTTATCGCGTTTTGCAGCTCACGTGTGATATACCGTGGCTATAAACTATACGACAGCAACAATGACCGTGGACAAAAAAGGAACTAATCCAACACTGAACAAAATCTGTCGTTTCAGATACTTTTTGTATTGAATTGGCGACAGTGGCGCCCTCACTTTCAGTATATTGCGCTTTTTACTCAAGTACCCAGTTACGATCGATGGAATTGATATTCATGTATTACAGTAGAAATGACTTGAAGGAATTTTATTACAGTTTTATGTTCATTGTAAGTACGAGTACAAATGTACATAGTTTGCTAGGTAAATCGATAAGTATGTATTAGAGTGGATATGTGTTTTGGAATGTTATTTCCGTGTCATAAGTTAGCGTAAAAACAAAAAATATGCGTGAAGATTTGGCATTCATACTTATTTCTATATCTTATTTCAATGAACTGCAAAATCTTACTATAGCGGTTTGTGTTGAAAAGTATCTTTTATCAATAATTTATGAAATATATCATCCAACCTTAAGTTCATTAAATAATGAAAGGGTACTCTGTAAACAAATATGGCTGACTGTAATACGGCTATAGAGGAAGAAAATTTACAGTATTTTACAGCACCCACTGCTTACTCAATATATCATTACTCCTTTACTGATTAAAATAGTTCATTCCAAAATCACACAGCAAAAAACAAACACTTTTTTACCTTAAAACGTTTTCGACTGCATCATTTCATATTACGGGTATTACACTGAACTTGCAAATTTAATGAAAAATATTGCCATAACTAGTCGCGCTACGGTATCGACACGCGAACTATTTGCTATGAAAAATGTTTGGCTACAGTTGAACATTCAATTAGAGTTTGGTAGAGGAAATTCGAAACAAGGCTTAATGCATGCGGAGTTTTGCTGGTTTACGGATACTTGAATATGGATACTGTTGTTGTTCTTGTCGTTTTACTGTTGCTTATTTGATTTTTGATGATGTTATTTTAAAAATATTAAATTTACTTATTTAATGACACATCAACAGTGCATATTACACATTTAAATCTAGAGTTACAAAGTACATTTCTGATATGAACACCAATAACAACAAAAAAATTATTTACATATATCCAAGAAGATATGGTGATATACGATATATTATGGATTGCAAATCTTCTTAGATAATATATGTATGGAAAGGATGAAGACCTTGGAAGCGAATGCATGTTCGTGCATCACCGGTATATCAGTCCAATGTCGCATGCATCAAGGACGATGGAAACCACCTCGTCACACGCAAACAATGCAATTTACGACCGCACAGTGTTCTACAGAGTACTACGAATCGTTATTCTTACTCAGATGATAGTTATGTTTCGCTCAGAGTTAAACGGGTAATAATTGGAAAGACATAGTTTAAGAAATTAAAAGCGAAGGGTATCTTTAAACGTAATTTCAATTTAAAGTGTGTATTGCCAGGTCAAAGATTAGAAACCAGCCAGAAAAGATAAAGATAAGAGTAGTTTTTAGGTTTGAATTTAGAAAATCTTTAACATGTTGCCAACCGTAAGATTGGAATTTCATAGTATTGGGAGTGTATGCAGTTTTTTTCATATATTGAAATTTTAGATCACTTTATTATGGGACTTCACATCTATCCGTGAATTGTTAAAGAATGAACGAGCTTGTTTTAAACAAGTGCGATTTCTGACATGCAAATAACACATCATCTTTTGCCGATTGTAGAATATTATGACATTGTAAACATTCAATGAGTAGCGTTAAGAATGAAGATGCTATGCCAATAATTTTTCAACATAGACATCACTATGTATTATTAAACAAAGTCCCTGGCCGCGGCTGGCTGTCTGCTCGATAATAGATAGAGTGATTCAAGAGGAAGGTTTATATGTATAAAAAGTCCCGAAATTCCCACGGGAACGGGCACAACGCGGGTAAAACCGCGGTCGTTGCTAGTAGTATTTACACCACTTCGTTTCCCTTTGTCTAAGATATTAAAAAATACTAGTATCCTTTCAGCTATTGTGTAAAGATTTGAACGCGGAAAACGTAAACAATCCCGCCCTTAGCATTGACATCGCTTGTTATGGTAATTTTATTGGCCAGGAACGATTTTACAATACATTTCCACCGTTCCTAACCTTGTAGGAAGTACCGTAAACGCGCCGTAAGAACGCGAGGCCAAGTTTTATTGAACGAATCGGAACATTCGCAAAATTGAACTATCTTGATAAAATTGAACTATCGTCGTGAAATTGGACTATTCCAATAGTTGTGATGGATAAAGTTTTCAACTGTCTGCAAACACGGGATAGTTGCGTTGTGATGTTTTAAATTGAATTGTTCTCTGTTAATCTAGTCTGAAATGTTTGGTAATTGTACACCATACAGTATACGGTAGCGAAAAGAGGGAAGTTAGATATCTGTTTGTTTAAGTTTGTATCTGTCTGTGGCATTATAGAGTTTATTTTAAAGCCCCGTCGTAAAACACATAAGGGTATTTTTTTCTGGTCTTTTTTTCGGTCTGTGCTATTTACGCCCGTATTCACATTTACGATGTCAAATGCTGTAGAGATTTTAAGAGTGTCGATTTACTGGACGTCTCTGAGTGCAGCAGTTAGTTGCCGTTCAAGAACATGACAAGTGTCTAAATAAATATATTGCGTATTTGATTTTTATTAAAAGCCAAAATGTTCAGTAATTATTTCTATTTTTCTTTCTATCCACATTAATCTTCCATTGAAACAAAAAATCCAGATCAATAGCACATTAGGTAAGCACTGAACTATCTTTGCACCTCAATTCCTAATCTCCTTCTTTCTTCCAGGCACCAAGAAGATGGAGTACAAGACCCGACAGTGGCACGAGAAGTGCTTCTGCTGCGTGGTGTGCAAGAACGCGATCGGGACCAAGAGCTTCATCCCGCGGGAGCAGGAGATCTACTGCGCCGGCTGCTACGAGGACAAGTTCGCTACTCGCTGCGTTAAGTGCAACAAGGTGAGGATATGTTTAGCTTAGGACGGTTTTATGTGGTGAAGCTATCCCGGTTTTTATCATAGTTTTATTTGACCTTAAGGGTTTTAACATGATCTTGGATTTGTTGCAAACCTTAAAGCAGTGTAACAAAGACAAACAAAGACTGATGAACTTACTTATTACATATTTCCGTATACCGTTAAGTTGCATGACCTGTGTCTTTCACTTATATAGAAGGAATAGAAGCCTATGCACTTTTGCTTCACATCAAAGTTCCTACAGCAACGGACACTCTACCAGTAAAAATGTGCGAAGTTTATACAGCACCAAAAAATTTGTCGATTGACAGCACCAAGTTTATCCAAATACCTGGTCCAATTTCCAGATTATACAGCGTCATTTAACCAATCATTTTAACCCCTCAGATCATCACCCAAGGAGGTGTAACATACAAGAACGAGCCCTGGCACCGCGAGTGCTTCACCTGCACCAACTGCAACACCTCGCTGGCGGGCCAGCGGTTCACATCGCGCGACGAGAAGCCCTACTGCGCCGACTGCTTCGGCGAGTTGTTCGCCAAGCGCTGCACATCTTGCACCAAGCCTATTACTGGTTGGTATTTGTTTGAAGGTCTCGATGTTGATGGAGTAGTTCGATTTTGGATGAAGCGATAAAACCTTTTCGCTTCATCGAAAATCGAACACATATGGATTTTCAGAAACCAATAGATGGAGACTCCTTTTGTAGAAGATATTTGAAGTAGAAAGAGAGGTTCTTTTTCGAAATGTTGATGATAAATATTGTAATGACTGCTCCTGAGATATCTTTTTCCCCGTGAGATCTTCCAGGCTTCAGACCTAGCTAGACCATCAATTTTTTCTGACCATAAGTTTACAAAGTACCGAGTCATAATAAGTAATGTGTACGGTACGTTGCAGGTATCGGCGGCACCCGCTTCATCTCGTTCGAGGACCGCCACTGGCACAACGACTGCTTCATCTGCGCGCAGTGCAAGACCTCGCTCGTGGGCAAGGGCTTCATCACCGACGGCCAGGACATCATCTGCCCCGAGTGCGCCAAACAGAAGCTCATGTAAATACTCCGCGCTCGCTCTAACGCACGCACCTCTCGACAACACACATCACCTGTCCCGCTCCCACCTACGCTTCACAACTGTCACTGTCAATGTCAAACTAATGTGACGTTTATTTTTTTTATTGCCCGTGCAGTGAAAAAACTATACTGCCGTTAGTCGCTAACGCCAGAGACTGGTGCGCGTCCAAAAAGCAAGACACCTCGAGCGATATGCTATTCGACCTCGTTGACAATTTAAACTTTCGCAAGTTCAGGGTCGAGCCCAGAACTTAAACATCGAACTTTTATACAAAACAATGAAAAATTAACAAAAAAAATGTGAATGCACAAACTATTTAGTTTCGCTTCTATTACAAACGACATTTTATTTATATATTTTGATTACTGATTTGTCACTAATATTGAACCTACCTACTGATATGACTGTATAGTGTATACTCTATATTTATACGTATTATATGTATATGTTTATAGCTAATTGCATTATAATTTCGCTTTGGCTGTTGTATTAATTAGTCCTAGTAAATTATATGATTGTCAAATTACCTAGTGCGATTCACACGTTGCCTTAATAACATATCTAAGTCAATTTCAAGGGTATATATGTGTTATATATTTTATGTTGTAATGTAAATAAATCCATCTTGTAGAAGTTGTATTTAGTGTTGCCCGCCTTTCTATCGATTCGTTCACTCGAAGTGCTAGAGAAGGGAGATCTTCGCAACACTCTGTGGAAGAGTTCTTGACTCACACCACACCCTGGTGTTGCCACGTTTAAAACATCCTAATGTTTATAATTAAGTGCTTGACATTTAACATAGTATGTAAGAATTATATTGACAGTGTAATTTAATGATCAGTTTTCTAAGTATTTATTAAAACGGGAGTACGAACTTATTACTTGCGGCGCTGGCAGTGTTTCTGTCACATAACATTTGAGATTTTAGATATAATGTTGCCATACATGCCGTCGGCGCCGCTCCCTAACATTGTAAATTAAGTGGCATCTAGTTTTTACTAATAAAAAATATTAATTAAAATATTTTTGTTCTCGTGTAAGCAAATCTTGTTACAATAATGTAATGAATGTTATTGATATTTTTACATGATAATATACTTTAGACTAGAGCCTCGTATTAAGTAACATCGGTTTGAGATTGTATCTATTCGTAGAGCTGACCACGTCAAGGGGGAACATTTTTATGAAAGTTTGTTAAACTTGTTAAGAGTTAAATTATTGAAATGTTGAATTAATTTATAATAATGTACACTATAAAATGCTTAGCCGTGTGATCTGATATTTAATATTTGTATCTATCTACCCATAGATTGTAAAACTATGAAACTGAAATAAATCATTAAAAGTAATACTGGTGGTTCTTTTATTATGCCCTAATTTCCTTTAAAATCCTCCTGAAACTATGTAGGTAGGTACTAGTAGCCTAACTAATAATTTTACTATTCATTGAAACGTACGTTAATGTCATTATTATTTGTTCAAACGGGAACTTACGTACGACGGAGGCTACTGTTGAGTTCCCGTTTAAACAAATAATAATACATAACTAATAATTACTGTTTCTAAATCTTGTGAATTGGTTTGTAAAGTGCTATCTAGTGAGTGGCGACTGTAACTTATTATAGTTAATATTATTTTTATTCCAATTAAAATCGAAATAAAAAACAAATGATTTAATTCGAAAAACAAATTCAATACGAACACAATTCTAAGTATAGGTTTTAGGTTTTTTGAATTTTTCACATATATTATGAGGTTATGTGAACAAATTGTCAATACAAGAGTTGTAGATCATTTTATTACCTACAACTTTGCCATTTGACTTGTTTCCGTAGGACGTGTGGTTTTTCTGGAAAACAAGATATACCATTTTTACCCCTGAAAACTCACCCCCTTCCCCTTCCCGACCTCAGATCGCCCGTAATTTATTTTTCCTTTCATTTTTATAATATTCCCCTCCTTTTCTAATGGTTTTCATCCTACTATAATTTTTGTTGGTTTTAAAAATTATCGACCCTGGTCTACAAGCTAAGCTCACAGGTCAAGCTGTATTCATGAATAAAACTATCGTCTTTAATAATGGTCCAACTCAGAAGGTAAAAGCATTTAAAGGATTGATGCTTAAGGATTAATGAAAATAAAATTCAATTTATGGGCTATATTTTAATTAACCACGTTTAAGTATCACAAATCTTAAAAGCTAATTAAATATAACATTTATCTTAAATCTTATGATCATACAAAGTGCTAAAGCATAAATACATTGATATCGAACAATTTTTTAATATAAAACAACCTAATTCATTTACATAAGTATGAAATAATACATTTGCTAAAAATTTTAGTATTACAGCGCCATCTAGTATTGAGTAGCGGAAGTTTTCAGCGCTATTATAATAACATTCAAATTAATATAAGAACCACGATTTCATTACGTAAAAAATCGATTAGACGTTTAATTCATTACAAGCTATAAAAATCCTGCCGAAAAAACAGAATTTTAGAGCACAAACAGATGTATAACCAAAAAATTATTCACGAACATAAAATGTATGTAAAAATAGAAAACGTTCGCTGAGGCAATAAGTGTTAGAAAGGGATGCCTGTACAGCTGTCACTTTCACACTCGTTGTCCTACGGAGCCAAAAATGATTTTCTACTACATATTTCGATGATTATAATACACACAAGTGTAACGTAATAATACCCGCAATTGATATAAAAGAGTGCTTAAGTACAGGTTGAATCATTGAATCAGTTCATTTCACTCAAGTATTCATTCAGTCGGTTCCAAAGTATTTCATCCCGAAGTGGTTTGGCGCCACAGGATGTAGTTCAGATGTGAGTATCTTCATCTTTGGTACGTAGTCTACGACAGCCTGCACTGCGGCGGGAGTGCAGAATAAATTGGAGAGAATGATGCGCTCCTCTTTCACTCCGTGTTGGGTAAGAACGTTTACTGCCTGTGGAAGATAAATAAGTGTTATTTTCCATTTTGCAATACTATGGATGGCGAACATTTTAACTCTGATTCGGTTTCTTTGAGAAGCTGCAACGCCAAATAAAAAAAGACACTTTTTTCGTACTAAGTGAATTAGGTCTGAAGTTTTAAAAACATGGGTTTGGATTTATTCATAAAATAAAATTCGTCAAAATGATACGAAGAAAACTTGTAAAAGCGCCATCTAGTAACAGGAAGCTGAAACATTTTATGTATGAACCATTACATACCTTCATTGCCACCACAGATATCATAAATACAGGAGATATGCTTTGTAAACAAATGTATTCGTGTTCAGATGTCGCCGTGTTCTCCCCACTTAATTCACTAACACAAAAGCAAAAACTATAAGAACGGCACACGAGCTCATATTTCTCCCGCACACAAAGAAACTTACAGCAACACTAATAAACTCAGTAATAGAACACATGCATACAGGGGGCGGGGCTTCTACCTGTAGCTACAGACAATAAACACACATCGCAACTAGTGATGTGAAGAGGTAATTGATTTGAATTTGAATTTGAATTTGAATCGTAGAAAAAATAGTATCGATGAAATTCAGAGCCGACGAACTTTCTTCAATGGTTGAAAGCACTTAGGCTCAAAGTGAGACGAACATATCGTGTTATTTTTTGTGGGAAACCAGTTTGGACCTTTTCCTGTTGCATTTATCCACTTTTCTTTTATTTTTGGATCCTTCGGATAGCTAAAATATTAAAAAGGTGTGAATGATGATGATGATATCAATGATACATGTGTAAGAGTACCGCAATAAATTAAAAACCCATACTTGATTCAATAATAATAATAAGTCGAGTAATCAAGAAATAGTAATGAATTGTGTTTTCAATAATTCATTATATCATTTTTACCTCACATTAGTAAACAACAGCTATAAAGTTCCATGCAGCAAAAAAAGTCTAATTTTGTTCCCTTGTGTAATCATTCGAACTAAGTAGGATCGATATAAAATATCGACAACCTCAAAAGTGACATCACATCTCTAATTATCTACCTAACAATGGACACTGGTTCCAATTAATGAAATCAGGGACATAGAGGTCAAAGTACGAATTTCAATCTGATTTTTTGTAATTAAGGTCTTTGAGTGATTCTAAGCCTATTTTATAGAATACGTTTTTTTGAAATACCTGCCCGTTTCCGAGAAAAAAAATGTTAAGTTTTTTTTTGTATGGAGAAAAATCGTTTTCTTTATTTATTTCATAAACGGGCAGAGACGTTAAAACCAAACCTTAAAGGGATTAAAGAACACATAATTCCTTGCATTTTGTTCGAAATCATCTACTCCATATCTCTGCCCGTTTAAAAACGGCAGGCGTTCCAAATTTTTTTTTTCTTTTGTGGTTTTTTTGGTTTAAATACGCTTGAATGAATACTTAAATAGCAATATTGTAATACTAGTACTTCATTCCATCGATACAAAATGGAATTGTAATATTAATAGCTTAAGTAATTTTATACCTACATACCTGCTATGTTACTTTTTTACCTGGGTATTGTTTTGCGTAGAGGCTTTTGCAAGGCCGAATATGTTTTATTGTTCACGTTACCTGGATAAGATAAGAAAAGAGGGCACTTACAGGTTACAGGTAATCAGGTAACTTACCTGATTAGTTGTTTTCAAAACGGAGTCACTCGTTCCTCGGATCCTAAAGTATCAACACGTACCTACACGCTCTTTACCATTAATATGTCTCAGTTTAAATCAAATTTGGATATATATGTGCTACTGAAATCAAGTGGAAATATCAAAAACAGTGATATATTGTGCACTACGTTTTTAAATCAAATAAACGTTGAAGTTTCTGCTGAAGATCTTAGAATTCTAAAACAGTTCACAAGAACATATGTTGCAAATTTACACAAGAGATGGTTGCAAGCAAATAGATGTCAATCTAATTGTCTTTCAATCTATCTAATAATGCAGACAGTAATTCTTCTTCGGAGTGGTTTTTAAGAGATGAAAGGCACCTTCTTTTATGCTTGTTTGATAGATCCTCTGGTGGGTCTCAGATGGCTTTCTGTGGAGTATTTGTAGCAGCATCTGACTGCGGACTGGCTTCCATTGCTTGAGACATCCAAATTCTCTTTCGCAAATATTGACATCAAATATGGTGTTCTTGGTGAAAAAATTAGATTGACATCTATTTGCTTGCAACCATCTCTTGTGTAAATTTGCAACATAATTATGTTCTTGTGAACTGTTTTAGAATTCTAAGATCTTCAGCAGAAACTTCAACGTTTATTTGATTTAAAAACGTAGTGCACAATATATCACTGTTTTTGATATTTCCACTTGATTTCAGTAGCACATATATATCCAAATTTGATTTAAACTGAGACATATTAATGGTAAAGAGCGTGTAGGTACGTGTTGATACTTTAGGATCCGAGGAACGAGTGACTCCGTTTTGAAAACAACTAATCAGGTAAGTTACCTGATTACCTGTAACCTGTAAGTGCCCTCTTTTCTTATCTTATCCAGGTAACGTGAACAATAAAACATATTCGGCCTTGCAAAAGCCTCTACGCAAAACAATACCCAGGTAAAAAAGTAACATAGCAGGTATGTAGGTATAAAATTACTTAAGCTATTAATATTACAATTCCATTTTGTATCGATGGAATGAAGTACTAGTATTACAATATTGCTATTTAAGTATTCATTCAAGCGTATTTAAACCAAAAAAACCACAAAAGAAAAAAAAATTTGGAACGCCTGCCGTTTTTAAACGGGCAGAGATATGGAGTAGATGATTTCGAACAAAATGCAAGGAATTATGTGTTCTTTAATCCCTTTAAGGTTTGGTTTTAACGTCTCTGCCCGTTTATGAAATAAATAAAGAAAACGATTTTTCTCCATACAAAAAAAAACTTAACATTGTTTTTCTCGGAAACGGGCAGGTATATCAAAAAAACGTATTCTATAAAATAGGCTTAGAATCACTCAAAGACCTTAATTACAAAAAATCAGATTGAAATTCGTACTTCGACCTCTATGTCCCTGATTTCATTAATTGGAACCAGTGGGCAGCACCCGCTTCACGAAACTATCGTGTGAGTGAGAGTATCAGTAAAACACTTTTCCATTGCGCTATTAGACCAGGCGATTCATTGATCGATGTGTATTAAGCAAACAATGGTTTTAGTTCCTAATGAAAATAATTGCTTTTGGTACTTTATCGTGTTTCTAGTATCACGAAGTAATGTTTTAATGAATTTAATAAGAAAAACAATCATATTTTTATACTTACGTGTGAAATGAGATGCCATCTTTCGTATAATTCACAATAGAGGTGTTATTTTTGCAAACAACCACTGTACAACGCGGCATTTTGTAAAAAATCACAAGCAGTGAAGACGTCGCAAGTTGGCATTCGACTAATGGCCGAAACTGGCAACAAGCCGCTTTGCGGCTAGATGCGTTCGCAAGCGCCACGCCTCCTTGCCACATCTCCTGTATTTATGACATCTGTGATTGCCACAAACCGCAATAACATCTTTTTAGAAGTATTCGAAAATACCCTTAACTATAAAAAAATACTTGAGAGGTGTCAAGGGACACCCGGATGGAACGAAGTTTATTTATTAACAACAAAAATAATCGTCGCGACACCACAATGTTCAATGCGAAATAGAAAGACGAAACGAAAATATCTAGCTTGCTTTCTATAAGAGAGAGTGAGACAGACAGAGAAACATGTGCAAACAAGTTTCTCTGTGTGTCCCTAAGGCCCATCGCAGACGACAGACTATCCGTGACGCACTTTTTAGTCTGTGAAAATAGAACCTATGTAATTATATGCAGTAACGCACACGACGCGCAAAAATCCGCGACAATCCGCGACCGAATTTTTGTGCGCCGCAGACTCGATCGCACAAAAAGTCTGTCGTCTGCGATGGGCCTTACTGGCCTAAAAAATGTCGTTACCATTTTCCGGCTAGCCCCCTTTCGTAACCCGCGATAAGGAACTTCGTTCCAAAAACAAAACATGACCTTATAGGTGATTTCAGCTTAAGCGCCTACCTTTTCCGTTAACATACCCCAAAATAACCCCATACCTGTTTCACAGTATTCCCTGTAGACATAATAGGGTACATCAGCAACACTTGTCTCCGAGCGATGTCTTCAGGGAACTTGGCGTACACCACATGTGCCTCATGGGTGTCCGTGTCACTCTCAACCAGGATCTTACCGATGCGGATGGAACGACAGCAGTCTCGGAGACCCTGGAATTAGAATTTAGTAACTGGTAAGGATTAATGGAAATAAAATATTGTGCATATAATGTCCACAATTTATCAGAGAGCCTCTCAGACAATGCTATTTAATTGTACAAATTTATAGCGTTGTCTGGGTACGCTGTAGACGAGTAACCATGAGGCAGACATGAAAAAAATGGGTGGTTGGGTTAGGTTAGGTTAGGTTAGGAAGCCTTGAAATAATTAGAAAAATTTAGAAAATAAAATGTCCACAATGAATACAAACTCTAATAAGTAACTTTCAGTTTGATAGTTGCCAACCTTGGAGCTTAAAGACCATCTAAATGCCTCCTCTAATAATATAATACTAATATTGTATGTTTACACACATTATCAAAATAATCCATGTTTAACATTCTGGGTATACATAATTATATGTCATAAATATTTTTTGCTACACCTCAACATGGCTGTATATATAGGAAAAAAGGCTTTGTTAATTATGGATCTGGACACCCCTTAGCATAGTGATGACACTTAAGATTCCCATTAACGAAGCTTTATCACCAGCTATACAGCACTCATGTTTATAATTCTTCTCACAACCAAATAAATATTAAATCACTAATTCATTGACAGTACCTGTTCCATAGCCTCCCCAGACCTAACAATAGACACCCCACAGTTCCCCGCTCCATACTTGAGTCCCTTATACAGTGCTCCTGTGGGAGTCACCACCTCGCAGTCTGTGAATGGCAGCTTGTTGAGGCTCTCCTCTATGACTAGACGGATCAACCGGTCGGCGTAGAACTTGAAGTCGCTTCTTGTTGTATTTCTAACAGTAATAAGTAAGAAATTGAGTATTGGACAGAAGCGTTATGAATTATGAACCTTTGATTAAACAAAATTTAAATAAATTATTTACTGATGACAATAGCAGTGGGCCCAGGATATAATTCTTTAATCTGTAACGTGACTAATTTAAAAGTGCGAGAGACTTGCCTTGCAGAGGGGTCTTTCAGACTATTACTCTATTGCTATGTATAACTTATAAGTTAATTACTTTACCTACAGAGATAGTAACAATGTATTTATACAGTACAGATGACTCTGAATCTATTGATCATGCATGAAAGACCACGAGTTCATTAATTTGTAACCTTACTCACTTATCCCGCAGAATAGTTTGCAGTTCTTTCAGGTTGTCGTTCGAAGGTAATAGAGTCAAACTGTCGCCGAATTGTTCCTTGACCTCGTCAGCGGTCCACTGCCTAATATCAGTATCAATCAGATCCATTATATCCTATTTAAATTAATTGATTTACTGTATTATATTAAAATATTCCAAGAAAACAGTTTCTCGAACTAAGATTATTTTTAGAAAAACATTACATTGATTTTGACTTGACAGTTGACAATGACAACGTCACAACGGCAGTGTCACGTGTCACAGTAGATGACGTTTCCAGTTGAACACAGGTTATGCAGAAATACGCGTTTCACAGAGGTAGTATAAGCTCGTAAATTAGATTTATAGGTAGTATGCTCGTAAATTTGTTTCACTAATGTAATGATTCTATCTCTTTGACTAGAAACACTCATGTAATGAATGAGTGTATCTGTTTTTTATAAGCCAAATCGATCTGATTTTTGGACACTTACTGGTTCTGAAGGACCCAATACTGTTTTGATCCCTGCCCTGCGATTTCAGTTTCAGCCATCGCATTCTTTGACTGATGCCGTTGTTGGTCTTACGATAAATTAGGATTCCCTAATAATTAAAGGAAAGGGTTTGCGTTACAGCGAAACTTAATAGTAAAACGATAAAATAATATTACGCATTAACGCTTTATTTGCCCAGAAAATACAAATTAATGATTGCAAGAATATTTCACTTTTAAAAACTCGTAGATTACAATGCTCCGACGAATAACACGAGTCTAGTAATCACATCTCGAGCGACGCTAACCACAAAACATTGCTTCACAAAAATAGTTTTCATTTAAATATTTCTATTGAATATGGAACTGTGACCGCTAAATACATAAGATTAATAATAAATGTTGATAACAGATACGACACTGTGCTAACAATTTCATATATAATTAGTAATTACCTATTTTTATTTAAGTATGTAGTTTATAAGTAAATTCTGACAACGCTTATAATAACAAGCTACTTTGATTTCAATCCAACTACAGACTAATGTAGGCAAACATTTAAAGCATTACAAAACAAGTATTCAACGTATCGCATCTGCACCGCTATTTATGCGTTAATCTTATGCTTAAACGTTCTGTTGTTACGTTCTGTTGTTTCTATAAATGCGACAGAGTAAATAAATAGTAAAATATTAAATGCCTGATCGGTATCATTTATTTTATTACAATAATAAAATTTCCCAATTACCGGCGTACTAATTTAACAATAGTCTGATACAAATAAAAAATAATTGTATAAAAAATACGAGCTTCCAAGCTAAACCTGTTACAAAACAGCTAAAACCAATGATTCAGAGATAAATTGCACAAAAACATAAACAAAACATAAAAATACAACACTTTACGAATGTAAAACTGTTAATTTAAAACAGTTATTTTTATACAAATTGTACATTTTTAACATTAATTGCAGCAAATTACATGATGTCTTGTATGATAAACTATTGACCGATTCATATGAAACATTTTCTACAATAACAATCTTTTTAAAAGTTCAAAAATTAAACAGTCATGTACTATCAACCACGTGTAATGTATGGACTCTAGTGTATGTAACCGTAAGTTATTTATCTAATAAATCACCCGCAACCAATGATTGTTCTAAATCACTCCCAACCTAAGTTTATTTATATTGTTATAGCGACAGTTATAAATACTTTAATTTATTTACATTATACAGTTAGGACCTGTTCCACTCTAATGTTTAAATCATACATAAAACACATTAGAATGAGTACATACTACATGGTAATGTAAAATAAGTACTTCTAATAATGCAATTTTGCATTTCAAACGGGTAAAACCTAACAAATGGCAACACTACAGTGCACTCCCAATCGGAGACGGTATAAGATGACATGATATGTCACAGTGTTGCCATATTGTTACATTCTGCCCTAGTGAAATCAGATGATTTTAAATTTAAAATTGTACTAGGTCAAATGAGGTTATACAATAAATCATCCTATTTGCGACGTGAAACAGGTGTTCGGTAACCAACTGGACATAACAGACTATTAAATTTGAAACGTCTAAACAACACGTCTCTAAGAACTGTACTATCAGTAAATTGACTCAGACTAACAACTATACACTAAACTGTACGACTTACCGTTTCATTTCATTTAACCGAGTGTCACTAGACCATCAAAACATATGGTTTAACGCGTTTCAGCTCGAAGCCAGCTATCGGGTCTAATACTTATTAATCACATTACAGACTTGACGTTTACAATGGTGATTGGACATTATGATTAGCCGCCTTAATTAATTTGTATGCGTCCAATAGCGTCAAGTGGAGTCGGACTAATACTAATTAAGTCTATGTTCACACTGGCCCGGTTAGTGTAGGGTACATTTGCGCGGGCGCCTTCGAGAGGCTTTCACGAAACAACTCGCAGTGACGTCACCCGCTTTGTTCACCATCACAACTTTCACTTAAGCCTTTTTATTAATTAACAGCCGACGTGCTTTGTCTCATTCTAATCGAAATAGAACGGGCAAAGCACTCCGACTGCGCGTTGAGATTGGTTAAATTAAATTTAATATTAACCTTAAAGGAATTCGTTTATGAATGAATAAATATTTGCTCGGGCCGGCACCGAGCCTCGTTTGCGCAGACAATACGTTTCATATCGGAATTTCGATATTGTAGACTGTAACCGAATTAACAAAACATTGCCATACAAAAAAACTTTCTAAAAAGGTCCGATATCGACCTCAGCCGATGCTGGGTAATACCTTATTCCACTATAAAGGAATTTAACCTTTGTGCGCTTGTCTCACAAGCATAAACAAAGTACACCGAAATGTTTTATCAAAACACGAGCAAAATATTATTAATAACATACACTTTTAAAAACTACCCACTTTACAAATAAATTATAAAAATCACTCATCTTTTGTAATAAATACGATAACAATAAAATTAGCGATGCGTTTGTTTGGGCATCTGGGATAATGTCAATCATGTCGAGTCGTATCAAATTTGTGACAAAACACCAATTTTAATAACAACCATAAATGTACATTACTAAAAAATCTATCAATAAAATAATATACAAAAAATGCAATGTTTGAACTGTAAAACATAAATCTTATCGATTAGAAACATGATGTGAAGTAATTAGCATAACTGCAATATAATCGAGCGCCATTATCCAAAAAACCCAAATAAAATCATTATTAGCAATAACTACAATTTATCGACTACTTAACGGGTAATATGACATTATAATGTGACATACACATTACGTTGGCTTAATCCTTTGATTGTGTCGTATAGTTATCGCAGTGGTCGATAAACCGTGCTAATACATGAGGCACTTACGTCGTTACGTCGGAATTATAAAGCAAAATACAATGATACACGTTAACTCAACCCCTCTTCAGGGGTCGTTTAAAGCCACGGGCCCAGCGTGTACCGATACAGCGTGGAATGTTTAAAATAACGACGTAAGTCCATCTAGCGGTTTGTTTCGACCGAGATGGAATGATTTGGACCGAGCCAGAGACCGAAACAATCCGCGGCAGCAAACAAAAAAATCTATAATAACAGCCATTTAATCTGTACAATATCACGGTGTGACTAGTGCGAGAGGACGCCGTTCCTCTGTCTGGGGTATCCGTTGAAGGACTTCTCTTTGATGATGTCGTTGTCGTTCTGTGGGGGGTCGATTTTCGCCTTCTTTCCTGGTTTGGAAGAGAGGTAGGCTTTGTAGAAGAATTGGGCGAAAAGGACGAAGTAGGAGAAGTACATGGCCATGGATAGTTTGATGTTGATTTGGCTGATGTGGCAGGAGTGAGGGGCGGCCGTGGCCATGTAGTTGTGGGCCCATATGTTGATGGCGCAGCCGACGATCATCTGCGTCAGTTGGAGCACGGTGATCGTCATGGCGAGGAACTTGGGCGGGTACCGGCCCATGCTCACCAGCGCGTAGTACGAGTACATCACACTGGAATCAACGAAATACAAGTTAATGTTTTACCTTCATACAGTGACCTCGATACAGGCTTTTTAGGCGAGGATATTATAATGCCAATTCCATATTAGGACAACAGTAGATTGGTCACACCAGATAAATTTTTTATCAGATTTGATGCAAAAGGTAATTCCTACAACAAGTTTCAAGGTTTCAAACATGACATATATCAATACTACTTAGGAAACCTTAAAACCACCAAAAGAAAACCAAAAAGTAAAACCATCTAAAGAAATTGGTTGCTAAACACCTAAAATTTAATCACCAATTTGAAGTAATATAATTTATACAACAACAATTTGGCTCCAACCCACCTGTGCACACAGTAGTTCATGACGACAAACCATCTAGCCGAGGATGTGTACTCCGTGAAGGAATACCAAGTGTAGAGCAGCACGGTGATGTGATGGTACCAGTGCAGGAAGATGAGGGGTTTCTTGCGCAGCACGATGAACACCGTGTCGCCCAGCTCGGGCAGCTTGGACAACACGAACATCCACGTCCAGAACCCGGACACTTTGTCTTGTTCGATGAAACTGGAAAGAGAGAAAATATTGGATTAGATTTTTACGTTGCTGATGAAAATTTTAAACCAAAATAAAAAAAATATCGAAAACTGTAGTCTATATGCGATCATCGCTAGTGAGAGCTATGGTTTTTAGGTTACCGGAAAAGCAGAATAGACAAGTTTAGATAATCCAAAAAAAATCCTAGACTAACCGACATATGTTATCATATGACACTGCGCTGCAATATCTAAAATTGGCAGTGCATCACATGCACTGTCAAGTCGTTAAATTCCTATCCTACAATCAAGCAACTCATCATGCAAACAGCTGTAATGATGACAAAACAATGCAATTGCATATACACTATCAGTTACATAGTACTTGGACATGAGACTTAATCGCAAACCGTTTAGTAAGACGATTTTTTTCGACGACGTTCGCGTGTTCGCTTATGGCGAGTCACGCGATATATTTCTGAAATTGCGCAGATATTACAGTATATTATCTTGCGTACGACAATCGGGATCCATATTATGTATTGCCTCATCGATTCGATGTTTACTTCTACTTCTTATTCAGGAAATTGAGCCAATACTTTCGTTATTTGAGTTTGAATGCCCTGGGGCGCTGTTTGTCTCGAAGTTTGACGTATGTGTGAATACACATACGTCATAACATAGGTACTGAAAGAATTTTCAGTACCTATGTTTGTGGTACTGTAGCTTTGAAACTAGCAATACTATTATTGCTTTTAAACTATAAAAAGACGGATGATAATTTAGTTTATTTTTTCATTTGTCTAAATCGTATTTGTGTGTTTTAGGCATGAAACCACCCGAGTATTTCCGCCACTTAATTTTTTAACAGTAATAGCCATATTACTTTCTAATTATTAAATCAGATAATCTTATCACCAGGCTAGGGTACATGTGATCTCTGAACTCGTATAAGTGTTTACATCAGTGTACGCCGGTGCACGAGTCCGCATGAAATACATAACAGGTTTTACAAGTTCATGTTTGTATATCAATCTGTTTATTGAGATTCGATTTCTTGGTGCAAAGCTAGCAGTGGCCAGCGGTTTTAGCCCTATGCAATAAATTTTTATGGAAATTTTAGGATGAAATCAGAGGTCAAAAAGATTAGCACATGCACGATATATTATTTAGGAAGCGTGCACAGGATAAATTAATATTGAATTTTAATATTTATTTTATTACAATCCTGCCGCCTATTATAAAATATATTAACGTTTTGCATTTTTATCAGTGATTTTATGAATATGTATTCCGAGAAAGAATATTATATTTTGTCCTCCAGTTTAAATTATATGAAATACAAATAATTTTATATCCAATTTCAACCAGATTCATTCATAAATGCATCAAAAATACTTATTATTACTTAGGGTCATTGCTTTGAATACAGTTCATTTAATTTATTAAATTTTCGAATAATATCAAGGTGAACTCAATTATGTCTTACATAATGAAAGGTCAATAGAGTTAATTAATTGATTTTAATGCGAATTAAATTAACAAACAATAGTAGTAATAAATTTAACGGAAATATGTAGTCAAGTTTCGTTTTCATTCTTATTAAACCCAAAAAACAATTTATATTTCATTAGAGGTCGGTTGCGACTTCTTAAAATATATTTTTTGATAAATGAAAATCCCGAATTCGGGAATGCAATTTAGTCGGTTTATGGTTTGAAAACGACTCATTTAGCATGTGGTATTTATTTTTTTAAAAAGTCCGGGACCCAGGGTTCACTTAAACAACTATTCATACGTATTTACTTGAAGTTTACATGCTTAAGGCGTCGTTTTCAAGCCATATTACCGACTAAGTAGTATCGCATTTTCGAATTTTCTAAAATCCCGAAATCCCGTGATTTTTATTTAACAAAATAAAATAAAAAGCCGCATCCATACTTAGTCAGATATCAACTTTAGGTAAATATGCATCCGACTATCCGATCTTCACTACATAGTCACTACATAGTATAAAATAAAGTCGTCTCTTTTTCGTGTCTGTCTGTATGCTTAAATCTTTAAAATTACGCAACGGATTTTGATGCGGTTTTTGTAATAGGTAGAGTGATTCAAGAGGAAGGTTTTTATGTAAAAAAATTCCCGAAATTCCCATGGGAACGGGCACAACGCGGGTAAAACCGCGGGGCGCTGCTAGTATAAAATAAAGTCGTCTCTTTTTCGTGTCTGTCTGTTTGTCTGTCTGTATGCTTAAATCTTTAAAATTACGCAACGGATTTTGATGCGTTTTTTTGTAATAGGTAGAGTGATTCAAGAGGAAGGTTTTTATGTAAAAAAATTCCCGAAATTCCCACGGGAACAGGCACAACGCGGGTAAAACCACGGGGCGCTGCTAGTTAGTTATAAATTATCAAGATATAATCAGCCTTTCACGTCATTCATTATTAGAAGTTTAATAACAAAACAGTTTAACGGACAGATTCAATTACATTATCATAATAGAATGAATTACAAAGAACAGATTACAATATACAATTAAGTACAGAATAG
Organism: Cyclophora albipunctata; assembly: GCA_963082685.1. Lineage (NCBI taxonomy): Eukaryota > Metazoa > Arthropoda > Insecta > Lepidoptera > Geometridae > Cyclophora > Cyclophora albipunctata. The sequence continues at coordinate 10,388,117 of OY720116.1, read as the reverse complement.
TATTGTATACATAGTTGAGTTTGTATGCGTGTCAGTGGGCTAATAAGATGTATTTACTACGTGTTTGTCTGTATGTATGTGCCAGTATCGAAGCGAGCGCATAATTTCCCAAATGACGTAACTTGTTGGTCACTTTCTATTTCCAACTGTCTGCAACGGATTAAGGAGCGAAGTGGGGGGAAAGAGATAGTATTTCGATTCTTGGGCCGAGACTCTTGAAAAATTATTAACTTGTTACGACTTGATATCTTCAGTGAGCGAGGATTTAAATTACTGTACAGGCGTTCTGGTTTATTAAATTTGAGCGATCACGTCTCATTTTGAATAGTTAGGGGTTCGTGTAAAGCGGCCGAAACGTCGGATAAAAATGTAAAATAAAAGCGAAGTGTAAACGTAAACTACGATTCAAAATATACAGACGTTTCTTGAGATGTATAGTACTGGTACAGATACAGTGGTACTGATATATATAATATGTTTATACGTAATTGGACTTTTCTATCTAAACTTTACGATTCGATAATCATATCAATACTGGGAAATCTCAGCACGTGCCGAATACATATGAGCTTTACGTAAACCGAATCCATCAAGTATTATATTATGAGTTAAATTCTGCATAATGCTATAACACTTTAGATTTAAATATTCATTTATCAACTGGACCATAAACTATATTTATTCTTTTTATATATTTATTTATGTATTTATTAAAACTTAGTTCCTTATTCTGCCAACCTATACCAATATACATTTGTACATATGTATTAAATAAAATAAAATAAATAAATATACCTGGACAAATTCACACACGGTTAATAAGACCCAAAGTAAGCTCTAAGCTTGTGTTATGGAATCTAATTAACTGATACTACTACATATACATACACAAATACTTACTTTGGATATATAATTGACACCCAGACGTCGTCGCCAACAACTATGTCTGCACATATTGTTGTTCATGTATTGTATACAATTAATCAAATAATCAAGCCCTTAACCCTTATTCACTAGATACGGCCCTGCATTTGAAATGTCGGACGCCATAGGGCATACTTGCATAGTTTGACGTAATACGGTGAACAAATAAAATATAAACACAGAAACACAGTTTCTTACTTAACCTGTTTCATTATAGAAGCAATAACAAATACATATGTATAATGACGATCGAAATTATACCACGTTATGGAAAATCTACTAGACCGGTTATCATAAAATCACGTTGGAAAAAGGATACTGAAAGTTTATAGAACGGCATAGACAATGCAAAAATGTATGCTTACGTTACACTAGCTTAATTTTCATTAATTTTAAGCTTAAAATGTACTGATTTTCTGATATTTATAAACTGAAAGGTTTTAAAAAGGAATTGATAGCCGCTCTTACTGATTCGCTATCACTGGTTGCAACTATCTTTTCTCTCCCTGAAAGCGAAAGATCTTACAAAAAGCGAAATTCTGGCAACTACTAAAACTAATCCATTTTACCAATAACAAAGCTTTGAGCAACCACAAGAAAAATATTACATCGTTACATAACCAGGAAAAATAGGGCTTCGTGAAAAACACAAGGCATTTCTAATAATGTCCAAACACGGAGATATTGACTTAATGATATTAAGTAATTACAAGTAGGTGAGTGTGTTACTTATGTAACGGCTGACTGTGACCAATTCAGGATATAACGTAAGACTTGGGGGGAATGGACGCGGTTGTAAAAGTTTACTTTCTTAGTTAAATATTTAAGCGAAATGCGACTGTAATATTTTGAATGTTTTGAATTACCAATTAGTGGAAACTTGATTGGATTGTTTTTTGTTTTGTTTAAGAGTTTGCTATATGTATTATTGTTCTGTTTGTTTCCCAAATATAAATAAACTAGCAGCGCCCCGGTTTTACCCGCGTTGTGTCCATTCCTGTGGGAATTTCGGGATGAAAAACAGCCTATGTTACTCGTGGATAGGTAATGTAGCTTTCGAATGGTGAAAGAATTTTTAAAAACGGTCCAGTAGTTTTTGAGCCTATTCATTACAACCAAACAAACAAAGATTTCCTCTTTATAATATTAGTGTAGATAAATAAATACTTATGTAGAGATAGAAGAATCTTTCTTTTTGTAATTAATAGCAACGTTCAACGCAAAGGTTATAAGCTATTTTTATCCTATATTTCCCACGGGAACAGGCTCAATCCGGGTAAAACAGATATGGAATATGGAGTACTGAACGAATTTTCATGCGCTTTTCACCAACGGACCGTCATTTAAGAGAAGGTTTATGGATAACTTTAAGCTCGTATTTATTACGAGAAATTTTGATTAACCGAAACGAACACGTTGAGACACATAGCTAATTAAAGTATTAAAAATTGAAAACAATTCAAAACCTCCGGTTTAGATACTAAAGAAGTTTCATTTAAACAAGATTCTACTACAAAAAGTAAGAGTCAGCGTGACACAGTCATTTGAAAACAAATTAATAGTATCAGGAAGGAATGTGTATCAAACTGATACGCATTCCTACACAATTCCTCATACACAAGTGGATGATAATATTTTCTTTTATTCAATTGAATGTTTCACTTATTTCTAAAACAAAAACTGTGCGACTTATTTTAATTAAACTATAGAATAATAAAAAGTAATTGTAAAATATGCAATATTTTTAACAATCTTTCAAAGTAAATAAGGAAACCAATCACACTTTTGTTTTTATGAAAAACGTTTAAATACTGGTTTCTTTGGTATAAGCGAACACTACTCATTTAAAAAAAAATTAACTTCGTTTACGGATACACTTCACCGATATGACTGCTGTGGTGATTTAAATCTATGAACACGGCTCCTGTTAAGACACCGATACGTCATATATTAAATCATTACATAGTATAAAACAAAGTCGCGTCTGTTTGTCGTCTGTTTATCTGTCTGTATGCTTAAATCTTTAAAATTACGCAACGGATTTTGATGCGGTTTTTTGTAATAGAGTGACTCAAGAGGAAGGTTTTTATGTAAAAAAAATCCCGAAATTCCCACGGGAACGGGCACAACGCGGGTAAAACCGCGGGGCGCTGCTTGTAACATAAATGCGAAGTGTATCCGTAAACGTAGTTTAAATGCAAAATAAGTTTCAAAGTTATTGACTTGTATACTATCTGAGTAACCAAGGATAAGTAGAGTCTATTTTATAAACTACTAGCAGCGCCCCGCGGTTTTACCCGCGTTGTGCCCGTTCCCGTGGGAACTTCGGGATTTTTTTTACATAAAAACCTTCCTCTTGAATCACTCTACCTATTACAAAAAACCGCATCAAAATCCGTTGCGTAATTTTAAAGATTTAAGCATACAGACAAACAAACAAATAGACACGAAACAGAGACGACTTTATTTTATACTATGTAGTGATTAAATAATCACCCATACCATGAACAATACACGCAACATTCTCAATAAACGAGTTACATACAAGTACCTCTTAAACCACAAACAAACCGAATCGATGCAGAACAAAAAACAAATTGAGCTCGATATAGAAGTATCAAGTTTTTAGAATGGAAATTTTTACTTGACGTCATTCGAGATCATTAAGATTGAACAGGATCAGCAAACATGTATGAAAGCGTTGTTAAAAGGTACTTATGCATGTATTTTTATGATCATTCCTTTAATTTACACATCGCCGCTTGGATGCAGCATTGCGATTATTTGCGTAAACGAGTTAGAATTTAAACTACGTTTAGGCGACGATTACACGAAAAGTATTTACTGTGATCCGTCAATACAGTATTTATTGATGGATTTCAGTATTTACTGATGGATTTATACACCAGCCTACACGTACAGTATTTATTACGTCAGTATTGTGTCCGGTCTCCTGCTGTTTACACGTCTAAAATGGCCACAGAGCTAAAAATTAAAGGTTGCGTGGCTATTATTTTAGCACTTAGTTTAAATAAAAAGGCCAAGCGAAAGCGATGGGCAAAAAATTGGTGACAACAAAGGGAAAGGTACACACATTTGAATTTAATGGCAGAAATTAAATTACATGGTGAAATGGATGATTACGAGAATTATTTTTGAATGCCTGAACCCTGCTTTGAAGAACTTCTGACAATAGTAACACCTTTTTTAATCATAATCCGACGGATCATCATTACAGAATCAAGAAATCTAGAAATCCATCAATAAATACTGTCATCCATCAATACATTAGGTTACACGTTCAGTAAATACCACGATACGTCATTATTTACTGATGGATCACAGTAAATACTTTACGTGTAATCGTCGCCTTACGGATAAACTTCGCTTTTATTTTACACACAGAAGTGTTCTGTGACCATGGTTCCTGTAAAGGGACCGAAACGTCAGATAAAAATGTAAAATAAAAGCGTATCCGTTTCAATTCAAAATTAGAAGTGGTCGCTTAAACTTATGAAACCAGTAAACGAGTAATTCGTATAACATCGTTATCTCCACAAATTCATAAACACAGTCCCTTGCTTCTCCTTAACATACACCCACCCTCGTCAATATACGTACAAATTAAACAAATCATTTTATAAAAAAACTCCATTTCATTAGAGGTAAATAACCCTTAAATAAAAATAAATTGAATAAACTTTAGTAACCTAAAGTTTCTCTAAAAGGATAAGTCTCAGTCAAATTATATTCATATCGAGGATATATATTAATAGACAATAAAACGGTATATATGAACGGAGAAACGATTATCGAAAAACGTTTTTACGTGGAACAGTATCAGCGTATGAAACCTTATCAGAGGACCCAAATATCAGAAATCGACACCACAAAGAAGCCTTTGGTTTTTGTTACAAAGTACCATTATTAGGAATTACCCACCAAATGTTTTTTGCTTTAGTTATTAACCAATTATAAGTGTAGAATGATTAGGATATTTTTCCATTCAGTTTTTTTAATATTTTTTTGTAAGCCTTTCGTTAATCTCGCTAAAACTCGACAACCGTTTGTCCGATTTCATTAATTTCGGCATCTAAATATTCGTGAAGTCCGGGGAGAGTTTAATTGTGCTACAGTAACTGATCCAATGGGGGTGAAACTGCGGGATATAGGGGTATGGTTAATAATTTTAGAATCTATCTAATATATAAAATTCTCGTGTCACAGGGTGCGTGGTTAAACTCCTCCGAAACGGCTTGACCGGTTCTCATGAAATTTTGTGTGCGTATCGGGTAGGTCTGAGAATCGGACAACATCTATTTTTCATCTCGAAATTCCCGTGGGAACGGGTACAACGCGGGTGAAACCGCGGGGCGCAGCTAGTATTAATATAATAAAGCTGAACAGTTTGATTTTTTTGTTTGTTTGAACGCGCGCTAATTGGAAGCTACAAATTATTTTTGTAAGGGCTATTTTTGATCCGTACCGGGCACTACGCGGGTTAAATCGCGGGACATGGATTAATCTACAGGAAGAGAAAAGTAGAGACGTTAGTCTTTTTCAAACTTTCGCGATTTTTACACATTATAAACGTATTACTACGGGTTTTTTCGCGGCACAGAAGGTTGTTTTAGTAAAATTAAAGCAAGTGTTTTTACTTGCTAAAACAACCTTCTGTGTCGCGAAAAAACCCGTAGTAATACGTTAATAAGTAGATACGTTTTTCTATAAATAAAACATACTGGTAGTCTCACTCACTCGGTTCACAACACTTCCCTAGGTAAATTCGAAAATTGAAAAACCTCAAAAACTTCCGCTTTAACTATCGACCATTTTAAAAGAACAGTAATTATAACAACAGTTACGAATACGGATCCAATTAGCTTAACAATACGTCATTGAAATAACGCTATCAAACGCGTAACGTTGGTATTTGTGTGTCATTTTAATTATGATAAAACTCATTAATTAAAATACAACGTAAACTTCTGGAATTGTTTAGACGTACGTAACATTTGTACGCATCGTTAATTCGACATCTCATTTAATTCTCATAACGCTAATGTATCTATATTTTTATATCATAAACGCAAAATTATGATGTTGTCATGGTGAACTCACTGAACCGATTTTGGTAAACTTGTATGCACATGACTATAGGAAGTAACACCCCAGTTGTCAATAGTTAGTAATTATAGTCGCTACGGTACACTAGTAAGACTACTGGCTAAAGCGGAACACATAGTGCGGGTGCGAGACGGTTGCGGGTCGCATAACTTTTGAAATGTGTCACACCGGGTCGCGATGGACTCGCAACCGCACCCACTATAATGTGCCTTGCGCTTAACCAACATTTTTACACATAAACCTGTGCATTCCAGTCGAAACGACGGGAAATCAAAGTAAGTGCTTTTACTCACTAAAACAGTAATACGTTAATAACAACCTCACTAAGCCAATGAGAATTGTCAAATTGTATAATATGCAAAACATTTACATAGGCTAAATGCACAACTAGCATTCGCCGGCAGAAGTTCTTCGTTCACAATACACTTGACATACTTCAGTACTTGAGGAAATCTATTACAGAAATGTATTTCCTTTTCGTAATTAAACTGCGAGACAGTCAGTTAAAACTAATTCTTGGAAGATGTAAATTAGATTGATCTGGAAGGCCGTGCCACAGATTTGTGATTAGTCACAAGTACTTATTTGTATTGTGTGGTATACCATAAACCTTGGTCTTAAAACCAATAATTAAAGGTAAAATAACCTTATACTGTTTATTATTACTGCTATTAACATAATATTGTAGTAAAATAACTTTTGTAGATAATCGTAGGTGGGAGGTCGTTTAAAATAAAGTTCCTATTTGTGTCATTTCATATTTGATTGGTTACCGTACAGACAATTTATGATTTAGACCTTAATATTTTAATGATAGTTCGCTGGTATCCTTGAGTGGACATACCTGAGGCGGTCCTTTACGAAAACCTTTTGAAATGGTCAACAATATTTTCCGGTAAGAAAATCAAGATATATATATTGTATCTCCACTAGTATTTTTTTTTAATTGTTAATACTACAAAAATAAAGTTGCGTATACTCTATAGCATAAACTGCAAAATAAAATATGCGCAATCAAAATTTATCCACCCAAAATTCTAGCCAAATCGCAACTCCCAAATTCCCAATCCAAAAATAAATCAAACATTTTAGTATTGACTATCGAAATTCAAGAGTCGTATAAACCAGAGCGACCCAGAAAAAACTGAATAACATTGACCATGACCGTTCAGACCAAACCGTCTGCAAATATTAGCCCGAATCAATACCGCAGAGATCGAATTGAATTTCGGAAGAAACAACGTTGCTTTTGTAGTATACTTCAGTGTTGTTGGTCTAACTCTAAATTCATAAAAGATTAGGATATTTTTAAAATGGTTTAACGATAATCCGCTTCCCCTGCAAGTCTCGCTCGGCATTTTAAGATAATGCCCCTGGTTTGAATTCGGTTTGGTTTGATTTTGATTAGGTTTGGTATTGGACCTATTTGTATAGATATCGTTAGAAATAATTGTATTTGATAACGATGATAAAAGTAACTTAATTTTCTGTCTCATTTCCGTTTGTAGAGTCCAATAAGTTTATTTATTTAGATCAGATTAACCTTTATGTCTTGTTAAATATGACTTTGGTGTGACGATGATTTCTGTTTGCCTAGCCATTACGATGAAATATCACAAGCCACTGATAGAAATCATTCAACATGATGTCATTGTCAATATAATTCCAAATTGAACAAGTAAATGGAACAAATTCAACAGTGGAATGAAATGTGAAGCCTACCAATCAACCACCAAATAATATCGAACTGCTCCCTAAATAAATATTCTAAAAACACCATTTCCTTCGGGAGCAAGGCCAATACATGTTTAATTAAATACAACACCGCAATGCCAGAACGAAAGCTGACCAAACGGTCTACAAATTACAAAAAATGCTTCAGAAATAAATGAAAAAACCACGAAGGAACATTAGGTAGAGAAACATATGGCACAACATTTGTACCAAAAACCTATTTGCGTGTTTTTCCACTTGCCTCAGGAGAGATTACTTTCGAACAAACTTGCTAAAGTAAATACAGTAATTCCAGTAATCTGAGTAAAAGGAAAACAAACAACTTTTGCCTGTACAGAAAAGTTAGAGTGGAAGTATACAATATTACGGAGACGTGCGGTAACAGAAATACACATTTGATTGAGAGCGTTCTTTAGAAGTCGGTGGTGCCGCTGTTATTAGTGAAAAAGGTAATAAAGTTGCATTAAACTGTCCTTATCATTTCTTTATAATAATAATAACTTAGCAAAAAGTGGCGGATACCGTAGCATTTTAAGCCTGCCCATAAAACGTTATCATATTACCTTGACAATTTATACGCTGCTACATTTTGGGAATTCTAATCTTGCAAAAGCAGCTCTTTTGCCCACTCTGATGAGCAGGCAAAGGTCAAATATTTTTGGAATGTCTTTGTCTCCATTCTCGGAGGTATTATAAAGGCAAAAATCATTTCCCAAGTGACAAATAATGAGAAAGCAAGAAGCCGAAAAGACCTCTCTATTATGAAGCAAATTATTACAAAACACAATATGATTTTGATTGAGCAAATCGGAATGGAAAGTCGTGATTGGCAAATAATGAAGTTTATGTAAAAGGGACTTACTGAATGGAAAGTTTTATGTATAAACAATTTCAGGGAAATTGGGTAACCTTTTAGGAGAAATCGAGAGTCAAACTCTTTGAAGTTAATTTTTCTTTTAGACGATTTAGCTGATCATTTTGTATTCTCATTCTTATCCTAAGTGACTTAAACGTTCATTATAATGTGAAAGAAAGCAATAAGGACCAATATCGTATAAAAGAATGATTAATGGGATGATAATGGATATAAATGGATGATGGGTTTAAGTTTGTTGCTATTTCTACATACATATTTAAGTCTTTATTGCTGTAAATTGGTCTTTCCCTAAAACATCAAAGTCCCAATCCCCATCTTCATTCACCGCATTTCTATTTCTATCATGAAACGTTTCTTCTCACGTGAAATCTGAACACTCCACTGGCCGTAAGCAAGTACACATATTTGAAAGACAAACGTCATTTCAGTCGAAACGTGATCAAACCTAACATATACATAGAATACCGAGATGATTAATAAATCAATATTGACAAAACTACCAACGTATGTCCGCACGTGAATAATATAACTGTATGTATATACATACAGTATATAATAACAGATGATACATTATGTATAAACACAGCTAATATTGACACCCTTGAAGTGATTTTGCAAATAAAACACTGGCTGTTTCATGATGTCATTTTCTTTTATAGTAAGTATCAAGAGTAAAACCGTGTTGAGAAACAATAATAATTATATAAAGTTATGTGGAATTCCAACGTAAATTGTTAATTTAATGTATGGAAATAAGAGTATTACCTCAATACAACACAGACAGTAAAAGTCTTAAGTAGAACGTAATTAAATATCAATGAAAAAAGTTGATAAAGTATATTTTAGTTTTAGTGGAGCATTCGAAGCTAATATTTATACAAGTGTTTATAAAAACTAATTAAACGAACATTAATAAACACAGTTATTATTATTTGGTGAATAGTTATTACCCATTTTAATTAAATACAATTGGTTCTTAAGTACTTGAAGAATTAAAGATAATAAATTAAAAATGGTTAATATCAAACTTATTTCAAAGCGATATTTGACTTTAGGCCCATCTCGTAGCCAGATTTGGTAGCTAGTTACGAAATGAGAAAAGTGTTTTCCCATCTTGTAGCTCTACTAAATGGGAACGATCTATTCGGTAGGTTAGGGTTATTTTTTTTTTTACTAGTTCTTTTTCCTAAATCTTTCGTAGCCAGCTTCGAATCGGGATTATTTCTCCCATTTGGAAGCTAGCTACCAAATCTGGCTACGAGATGGGCCTAAACCGATATTTGTACAGGTTAGCTTATCGTAGGTTAGGTTAGAATCGTAATTTTAAGGCAAATTTTTAATTACACACATACATAATACAATTCAACTATAATATTACACACATTCCGAGACATTTTAAATACGGTATAGAACACTGTAGGTATACGGAATTAATTCTAATGATTCTCGACCTAAAGTGCAAATTAAAGCAAAAACATCATTGTTTGATCTCCGGTATGGGCATCCGTGTTATTGTCGTGTCTAGCTATAAAGGTATATTATTAGCACGTGTTACCAATTACCATGTTTTATTAACATCCATCCCAAAAAAGGTTAATTTTTAGTTTTACGTGTTTTAAATCGTTGGAACTCTTACAGTGGTCGCAAATTCAGTTGGTAGTTATTTGTGCAGATGACACTTTTTTTGTACACTTTTTCATCTTATGCCATTGTAATAAGCCGTCGGTCCCGGTTACTCTCTACGGATAGTAGTCGTTACATGAGCCATGTCAGAGGCCTTTGGCGGCTCAATAACTCTGACACCAGGATTGGTCAGGGTGACCATCCACTCGATGATGATGATGATGATAAGGTAAAAAATGTAAACATTTAATAGCTAGGGGTGGACACCCTTAAACAGATGTTGACCGATTCTCAGACCTAGCCGATATCCACACAAAATTTAATTTAAAATTGGTCAGCCATTTCGGAGGAGTTTGGCAACAAAAACCGCGACAAGACAATTTTATATATTTGATAGATGTGACGTCGACTGTGAATATTACGGTTAGAATAAAAGAAAAATTGGAAATAGACACAACACATTTTCAAAACAATAGTCTACAGCAACTTTCTACAAACCGAAAAACATTAACATTCTCGTCATAAGCTGAAATCTTCCAACTGAACCAACAATTATCCATCACAGTACTAAACTACTTATATTTCGTAGATCTTTTCCGCTCGATCGGATCCAAGAATAGCTAGAACGAGGACTATTGTTCTCTTATCGTACTCAATTCCATAAGAATGCCTTCAGAGAATTTACCTTGTATTGTAACATAAGAGCATAACGGTGAACTAATTGTAATAACATTCCCACGAAAAGAATTAGCTGTGATATATCACTACAGGTCAAAGGATTTTGAAGAAGATATCAGTACATTGAGTAGGATTAGGATCTTGCCTAATGCGTGTGATAAGTGATAACAGACCTGAGGTATGTTGGGAAAATGTTTTGGTAAAAGGAATTTAATAATCGATTTGGCACAGAGCTCGATGGATGGATGGCCGAAAGTAGCATTTCTAAGGGCTCCCACACAAAACTGCGATGCGATGCGATGCGAACTGAAATAGTTGTATCTATCGCCATTACTACAGTACAAAGAAAAGAGATGAATATATTAAATGGAATTCGCATCGCATCGCATCGCAGTTTTGTGTGGGAGCCCTAAGTGAGCGGTACCGAGCTTCGGAGGGCACGTTAAGCAGTCGGTCCCGGTTGTTTCAACCGTCAGACCAGTTCAGAGGCCTGTAAGCGGTCTAATAACTCCGACACCAGGGTTGGCGAATAACCTACTGAAAATGAATGAATCGAGTTGGTATGCGAGTTCATATGACACTACAACCAAGACTCACTTAAATTTTGACTCTTAAATTCTGAAACTTCTCAGTCGAGGAAGACAATCCAATTTCCAGAAGTTTCCAAAGTTTCCACTAGTCTGCAACTTTCCAAGTTCCAAACTTGAACTACCTTGAAATTACGAGTCGAATACACAATTCAAAAATAAACGCAGATTATTTAATATTTATCCGCATATTTTGGACCTAAAATAAACCTTTGCCGGTTTGCAAATCAATAAACCTTTAATTTCATAAAATAAATGAATCCTTTTGAACTATGCAACCCAAAGCGTTTAACATTTAAATGGTGAGTAAATGATACTTAATTATACTCGTAACTTAGTTTGAGGAAGGAAATATTCTCTTGGACTAATTACTGAACTAAACGGGAAAACTATACCACAGCGATAAATAACTATTAGTAATTAATATTAAATACCCTCTATAAAAGTGCTTCTACACTTGATGTATAAAATGTTATAAGAATGTTTATAGTAGCGTACTGTCGATAATAAGTTCTATCATTATATTTACAGTTATATGTACTAACGTTAGTACATATAACTCAATGTTTTCTATTTATATTGAGTACTACTAGTACCGAACCGTGTTTCCGCTCGCGTTTCACTTGTTAGAATTTTGCCTTACAATATAGCATAAATAACTCCATCTCCAAGGTTTTATTTATATCTAAATCATTATTGGTTCAGTTGTTTAAACGCGAAAAGGAACCAATTGTTATTTGGACATTTATAATATTAGTAAAACGTAATAACTAATTTTTCAATAACAAGGTTTCATTTAGTTCTAGCATATACTTAGTTCGTATAATAATGATTTGATAAAATGTTGCCTTCATGTTATAACCTTAGATTATAGAAAGTACTAGATGTAGCATTCAAATGTATTTACAAGCTACACGCTGTGTCCAAAAACAGAACAAAGTCCCTCGCGTAGTGTTGTTAGCTCTCGCATTATTTGCCCATTTTTGGGGTAAATTTTGGGAGTTTCGGAGGTAATATGATAATAGAATAAAAATTGTCCTTTTCTATATAACTATGTACCTACCTGATTATCTCAAGAAATAGATAGGTATATTAAATAAAACACGGTGTTAAGGTGGATGTTTGCACACTTTTATCGGGTGATGGAAAAATTATATATTTTTATTTTATTTTAAAGTATTCGGAAAACTTACAGCTAGGTACAAGAGTTACATAAAAAAAGAATAATAACTTAGGGCCAATTACAATTTTTCACTATCTAAGATGGCTAATATAGAAACATAATTTTATACCCGCTCCCCCTCTCCCCTTCTCCCTCACACGCACACCAAAAATTTGTTTAGAAATCCTATAGACTAACATACTTACTATTTAATAGGATTGTTAGGTTAGGTACATAGGAGCCGCACTTACGCTTTATACTTTCTTTTTTCAAGTTGGTTAATTTTTATTATATTACTTATTAATATTCTACAACGAATTAAAGCCCTCAAAAGGTAATAAAAAGAAGGGTAAATCAAAACTCTTATATTGGCAACACTAGCATAGATTGACGCATCACTCTCTATGACAATTGAAATCTGAGAAAATAATTAAATATTTAAATAAGACGATACCTAAATGCGATACTTACACGTGAAATGTGATCCTATCCTGTTTCTTTTTCAGACCCACTGCATTTTTACAGGTAGGAATGACACAAGACGGCATAGTTTCGTGAAATTGGTCACGGGTAAAACACGTTAGCGCGTTCCGACGGTCACAAAGTGACTGATCGGTTGCGCATCAAACTACTCTATTTAAGGCTAGTTTGAGTAGCTACAGTATTATGCGCGCTCACGGGTTCTGGTTCTTCTGTATTCTGAGGTTATAACATTTTATAACGTGAGTGTGAGAACACCTTTACAAATGCACTTAATAAAGTACAAGTATTTGTAAATCGAACAAACGATATTGCAAACGAAGTGTATGGAAAATGCCTTTATAGGAAACAAGTTAGGTCTTAGTACTTGATGCAAGTTCTAGGTCTTGATAATGTTTAATAACCGGCACAGGTAATACTTGTTTGACTGGGTTATTGTACATTTTGTAACAAAGTGATTTTGTTACATTTTTAAACACTATACTTTGCATTAAAAATATATGAAGTTCGTCACAGGTAAGTAATTTTGATATCTAATCTACAAACGTATTAAATAATTGTCTCTGTTTGTCTGTCTGCAAAGTCAAAATAAAGTTATATACATATTTTAAAAACATTGAAGTCAATACGATACCAAAATAAAGCACCTTTTATGAAAAATGTTAAGCTTAACCTTTATAACACTGAAAAAATGTTTAAGCGTAAACAAACATGTTTTTCGTGTATTTTCCATTAAAATCGACTAATAATTAAAAACCATCGCGGATGTAAGGGATCAACCATACATCATTGTTTATTCTCCAAAGGCTAAGGTTGAGTTATGTAATTTCAATAGATTTTTAACGATAGAACGTAATTGATGAATGGGTAGGAAAAAATTACGGGTGTCTGAAGAAATTGTAAGAAAGAAATCTTGAAAACAAATATAAAGATAAAACAAATATTATTTCGAAAATGTACTCGTAGTTTTTGTTTGTTGTGTGACGACGGCCTATAAGCGGTCTAAATAACTCCGGCAAGACTGGCTTAATCTGAATAATTATTAGAATAAAAACATAATCAACAACATTAACTGTAAAAGATTTCCTTTTTGAAATTACTAAAAAATATTATTATTAGAGTTATTAAATTCAAAAACTTTATATTTAACCGACTTCAAACACGGAAAGCGGATGATTCCCAATTCTGGGAATTTTTATTTTCTTTATATCGAAACTTGAAAAAACAGAACCGTACAGAATAATCATGCAATGTATAAAAAAGATTTAACCAATTTTATTAAAAAACAAAACTTGTAAAAACATATCTTCAGATATTGAAACAATAAAACCCGACAACGGTAAAAAAAAATGTTTATAAAAAACCAACATGCCTTCAAAAAAATAGTTTTTTAGAAACATACGAATTAACCTTTCGCTGACAGTCGAGTAAAAATGTCCTTGACAGATTACACTTGTTTACATGTTTTAAATTGCTATAAATTATTACAAGTGTGTTAGCTCCTTAAGAGTTCGTTATTTACTTTGACCAGCGATCAATGTTTTCGTGTTTTACGCTAATTCAATCAATTAACATGTGATAACCAGACATAAACGTCAAAGAAAAACAAACACTACCTTTTTTAACAATTTTTAAAAGCACCTCAATTTGTTTTTGTACTTTTTGTAATGTTTGTTCAGAGCTGCGTCATTTATCAATCGATTTGGCAAATTACAAATTCAGTGACTGAATTTACGATTGACTGATACGTCCGAATTTAAGCATATTATCATATAATATTCTATTAAAAAATTAACATATAATATGCATTATATGTGTAATTTAATTAGTCATCGTATTCCAAAAATTGTAATTTGTACCTCAATAAATAAAGTAAAAGTAAAGTATTAGCCTGTAATGTCCCACTTGTTGGGCAAAGGCCTCTCGTCTCACTGAAGATATCAGTACCTCCTCAATAAATAAATAATAAAAATTATTATGACCTAACTTAGCGTCATAATTTTGTATACATTATGTTAAAGGAATTAAGATGGACTTCCACTTCCGCGCACGCTATAGACACAACACTCAAACCTATAGCACAAATCGAAGCTTAATTGAATCTTACAGATCGAAGCTAAATATCTTGAAGACACAGTGAGATACCTTCCTTAAAAACAACATGACGCAGAACCAACGTTGGTCGATAAAAATGTATGTATGATGTATCGATAAAAAACACGGTATAAAAATAGAACCACTAATATTATTAGAAAATTTTCCGCAACACTAATCACAGGAAATACCTGTGACTGTGCCTCTGACTTGTAATATTTGTGTAAGAAAGCTCGTTACTTCAAATAGTCAATAACATCACGACTCAAACGAATGGTAAGATTTCGTAGTTAAACGTGTTAATAATAATTATATTTATATTTATTTATTTATTTATTTAATTTTACATCAAAGAGAATAAAATCATTTTGAATTAAAACTACGTTTACGGATACACTTCGCTTCTGTTTTACACTAGCAGCTCCCCGCGGTTGTATCCGCGTTGTGCCCGTTCTTTTGGTAATTTCGGGATAAAAAATAGCCTATAGCCTTACTCGATAAGTGCACTACCCAACACTGAAATATTTTTTCAAATCGGACCAGTAGTTCCTGAGATTAGCGCGTTCAAACAAACAAACAAACTCTGCAGCTTTATAATACACTAGCAGCGCCCCGCGGTTTTACCCGCGTTGTGCCTGTTCCCGTGGGAATTTCGGGATAAAATGTAGCCTATAGCCTTCCTCGATAAATAGACTATCTAACAGTGAAAGAATTATTCAAATCGGTTCAGTAGTTTCTGAGATTAGCGCGTTTAAACAAACAAACAAACAAACAAACAAACAAACAAACAAACAAAACAAACTCTTCAGCTTTATAATATTAGTATAGATATTAGTATAGATTTGTATGTGACTTTTCGGCCCCTTTATAAGAACCGTGGTCGAAGAAGACTGAAAACAAGATCGCCGATAAAATCTACTAATAAAAAAGTGAATGAATAAACAACCAAGCAACTGAATCATGAATGAATCGTTTGTAACACGTTTCAGTGGGTATCGATGTAATTAACAGAATTATCGATTCTAAATAAAACTTGATTGAGTCATTATCGTATAAGTAATAAGCATTGATTAGACTCATTTCCTTCAATTAATCAATGAAGAGATTTCATTGTATCGATGAGTAGTTTTAATGAACTGTGGTACAAAGATAGCACAGTAATACTTGAAAAACTAAATATTTTTGGGAACCGATAGGTACATTTCTTTCTTTCTCATTTTCTGCCAGCGTCCCGTTGCGATACAATGTTTCAAATGACACGTTAATTATCGGCTTCAAATTAATTAATATCAATTATTAATATTAATTTTATAAATATACAAACTTCACCAAAACAAGAACCAAATCAAAGCAAGCTTACAAACAATTATGTGAGATACAAGTTACATAGACAAGTATCAGAATTAAAAGAACCAAATAGCAAAAACCTAACAACCTAGTTATACAACTACCTACCCAAGATCAAAAGCACCACAAAAAGCCCTTAATGATGGCTCCAATCCAGACTATCTCTATCTCTCCAGTATTCAGACCTCAGAGGGATTAAAATAGATCATTTCGCTAGAAACTAGTTCACAAACGCAAAGGTCACACAGCCTCCGTTTTAAAATAGATTCGCCCTAATAACATAGGTTACATAAAAGGTAATATAAGATTCAATGAATTTATGTAAAGCATTCATTCCACCTGCCCACGAATAAATTCAGTCTACTGAAATGCTTTTCCTAAATACGATTTCACTTGACTGAATCATGTTACTGAACCATTTATCAAAAGCACACATAGACGTATAAACACATAAAACCTCTGTCTTCTGTAAGCACGGTTCTTGTTAAGGGGCCAAAACTTCAGATAGAAATCAATACTAATACTAGCTGCGCCCCGCGGTTTCACCCGCTTTGTACCCGTTCCCGCGGGAATTTCGGGATGAAAAATAGATGTTGTCCGATTCTCAGACCTACACGATATGTACACAAAATTTCATGAGAATCGGTCGAGCCGTTTCAGAGGAGTTAAATTACGCACCCCGTGACACGAGAATTTTATATATTAGACTAGCTGCGCCCCGCGGTTTCACTCGCGTTGTACCCGTTCCCGCGGGAATTTCGGAATGAAAAATAGATGTTGTCCGATTCTCAGCCTACCCGATATGTACACAAAATTTCATGAGAGTCGGTCGAGCCGTTTCAGAGGAGTTCAACAACGGTACCCGTTCCCACGGGAATTTCGGGATGAAAAATAGATGTTGGCCGATTCTCAGACCTACTCAATATGCTCACAAAATTTCATGAGAATCGGTCAAGCCGTTTCGGAGGAGTACGCGAACGAACATTGTGACACGAGAATTTTATTAAAATGAGGTAAAATTGTATTTTTAGGCTAATCTCGGGAACTGCCTGTCCGATTCGAATAATTATTTTTGTAAAAGATAGCTACATCCAAAAGGCAGGTTATAGGCTATTTTCCTCCCCGAAATTCCCACAAGAACGGGCACAACGCGGGTAAACCGCGGGGCGCTGTTAGTTTAATTATATTTGAACGAATGCTAATAAGAATGACGAATGCCATAAACAATAACAAGGTCAAAAGACACACACAAACCACAACAGTAGTCTCAGAGAACCCAACATTTTCAATCTCATTGATCCCGAACTTTGTTATAAAGCCTACAAATTAATCCAGGTTTTGAACCTAGCTACGTAGGAAATTTCATCTAAATCCGTTGATCCGGCTTATAAAGCTGCGTTTTCATTGGTACTATGAACGGGTTTGTGCAAGCTATCGTTCGTTCTTGGTGGCATATGAAAATACTTGAGCGAGCGAAGACGATTCAGTAACGCTCGGCTCGGACAAAGGGATCATTTCCTCATTGAATGAAGCCCCGGGTTTTCTTTGAGCGAACATCGGCGTAGCAGCAAATAGCTCAAAACAAAACGTTGGTTCACAACACAAAAACGTGGCTTTATTAAGCAACCGTCAAATCCTTCTATCCGTTTTAATATGTAACAACAAAAACCAAGCTTTACATAAAATAGTAGTATAACAAAGTAGATTCAATTATTGTTGTTGTTAACTCTATCATCCCTTTGTAAGGCCTCGTGTCCTCTATTCGCCTTCTCAATTCAAAGCCTAAAAAGCCTTTTAAAAGTATTGAGTTCGCTCCATCACCACCAGTAGACTCAATACAATTAATTACAACGTAACAGAGAGGCTAATCATAATAAGTACGAGTATACTTATGATACATTACTAGACACTTTGCAAAACAATTAGCCGTAATGGCAAAATTAATTGGCCGCAGAAAACGGCATGTGTTAACAAAGGTTAACAATGGTATTTTCATACAATAATATTCATTGTGTCCATTTAATATTAACAATGATGTTAGGTCGGTACTTCAAATAATGTTAGTCGTAGTATAACTTTTAAGTGCTTGTAAACTTGACTTGAGTCACTTAGTAAAAACATTTACCGCAAAATTAGATAATATCTTATTCGTGTCACAGTGTTCGTTCGCGTACTCCTCCGAAACGGCTCGACCGATTCTCATGAAATTTTGTGAGCATATTGAGTAGGTCTAAGAATCGGCCAACGTCTATTTTTCATCCCGAAATTCCCGCGGGAACGGGTACAACGCGGGTGAAACCGCGGGGCGCAGCTAGTATTTTATGTTATTTGATGACGTATTCAGCGTAAATTACAATAACAAAAACTGGTTGACAAAAAACCAGCTACCTTCTACGGTGTCATTTATTTGTCCATTTATTAAAATTATATGGGAAATTGAACCATTTAGATAGCGGTTTTATGAACTAGTTTCTGACGCATGAATACAAATCAACCAATTGAAAGATGAATAATCAGTTTCGGCAAGGCCAAAAAGATGTCAAGCAAACAGAATTCCAGTCAAAATCTGAATTTTCTTTCCTTCTTTCATTTCTACAGATATGCTGAAAATATATTTCAGTTTTTGAGCAGAGTCTGACATTTTTCTCTTTATACGTCATATATTTCCAAGGCGTTTAGAGCGGTAGCGTCGACACAAAGCAAGTCATGAATGAGATGATTTAACATTCACCCACCGCAGAGGAGCGGCACGTGACACATTTTACTTCAAGAATTACACAGTGCAAGGTCAGAAATACCCATATAAATAACATGAAATAATGCGTACCCACGCAAAACCGAAGGGAGCGTTACGTAATTTATAACCTAGTTTTGCTAAAGAATTGGTTTGAATTATGGATATTATTCGCAGGTGTAGAACTATCGCCGTCGGATCTGAGTACATTTGTCACAGACACGAAATGTAAGTGTCTCGTGATGCGATATGTCGTAGATTACCTAATAGTTACAAAGCGTATTGAATCACTTAAACATTTATGTAGAATAGTGGAAATCTTTTTAGTAAACACAAATAGGGTAAGCCGGGAATTTTTGGGTACTTAATAAAATCGAGAATCCGATACGAGAAGAACCGTTAAGTGAGGGTAACCTCTATAAATCTCTGATTACTTTTGTGTTCACCCTAGTTCACAAGATTAGATTACATTGTTCAGCTCTAAATTACCACCAAACGGGATCATTCTAGGTCGTTTAGCTTTAAGTAATTAATTAGGAGCGGCTGTTACTAGCCGAGACGTTATTCTAGTTATAAAAGCAGACAGGGTGTGCAGAATTTACGATGATGTTTGAAACAATAATTAGTTTCTGCTAACTCGGCGAGCTTAGCATTAGACTATGACTAGTCCTTAGTGAATTTCTGCTAATGAAGATTGATATGACGAAGGGAAATGTCGGGAACATTTACTTCTTTGTCCAACAAAGATAATGTTTCTCTTACAAAATCTTGGGATCTGAAAACCAGGGTTACATTCAGAATTCAGTACCTCCTGAAACTCTTTATTCGTAGTTTATTAGTTTATTAAAAACTTTATTTTGAATCTAGTACGGTTCAAAATAAATATTGAGCCAAGCCAATTTCAAGCGTCCAAGCGTAGTGATTAAGTCTAATCCTTCTCAGTGTTATCTTCAGTAAGTGTAAAGGTGTGACATTACAAGCAACCAAATACAATACTTGTTAAGGCAAATCGAATATATCATACGATGTAATAAACCTCGAATGCATATCGAAGCAAATCAAATCAGGATTCCGCCACATCAAACCACACCTCTACAATTCTGTGGCACCAATACGGCCAAACAATCACGGAACACGTACCGTTTATCATTTCGACAGTCGAGTCGCATATCATTATAGTTCCTGACACGTCTACATTAAACAAATTGTAATAATTCGCCCCGAATCACGTAGGTATGCCACGCACAGCGGGCGACAACGCACATGCTTTTATATTATGTCCGAGCGAAAGTTTTTTTCGCATGGTATTTTGTGATGCAACATTCACATGGCCTTCATAATCAGGCACTGACCGTGAGGCTTTTCTCTTATATCTTTGGGTATTCTTAAGGAACTCCGACTGAGATTTTTGAAAAGATTCTCTTGCAAAAAAGGTGACAACTTAAAACCTCCTATAAGTTTTTGAAGTAGGTTAAATATACTATAACGAACCGATTGGACCATGGACCTCCAATTGCTGCCAATGTGATGCAACCAATTGCTGCCAATTACAACGATGTACTTATTTCAGTACTAATAACGGTGCCAAGATATATTATGAATGTTACTGTTTCTGTTTATAGATTTTTTGTTGTATTTTTAAAAGATGTAATTAAATGTGCTACTAAAATAGATGATGCTATTTTAGACATGCTGTTTATAACTTCACTAGCAGCGGCCCGCGGTTTTACCCGCGTTGTGCCCGTTCCCGTGGGAATTTCGGGATAAAATGTAGCCTATAGCCTTCCTCGA
The DNA here is from genome assembly GCA_963082685.1 of Cyclophora albipunctata. NCBI lineage: Eukaryota > Metazoa > Arthropoda > Insecta > Lepidoptera > Geometridae > Cyclophora > Cyclophora albipunctata. The sequence continues at coordinate 10,366,959 of OY720116.1, read as the reverse complement.
TAAATAGACTATCTAACAGTGAAAGAATTATTCAAATCGGTTCAGTAGTTTCTGAGATTAGCGCGTTTAAACAAACAAACAAACAAACAAACAAACAAACAAAACAAACTCTTCAGCTTTATAATATTAGTATATAGAAGTATAGATACGATGATCGGCGTTATTTTTTTTGTCTCTCCTTCCTCTCTTTATTAGACCTTCTAAACTATTGATTTCTAGTCTCTTTATTTGTCCCTTAATAGTTTCTAAGAAAGGATAAAGGAAAAATTTCAAATTATTTCTCTTACGGAGTTTTTTTCCAATAACTGTTTTAGTATTTTTTCCTTTGTAACTTAGCATCAGTGCTTTTTATTCTATGCATGACTGGTACCATGCACATTAATTAGATTCACATCTAATTTATTGACCTATATTATTGTGTACGTTAGACATTTACACATTATGCTAGGTAAGCGAACTTTTACATAACATAAATAGTATTGTTATCGGTACGATTTACCGCAAAGTAAAAGCCTGAATCACTTTAATTGAACCTGAGAAACCTGTTAAACAGAAGTAATACGAGGTCGGATTAAGCCACGTGTCGAATCGACTACAATGTGAAACGTAACCTGTAAACATTAGAAACAGGGTACATATTCAACTGGCAACGTGAGTTGGTCAACAATGGTTTAAAATCATATCATCTTACATACATACCTATTATAAAACAAAGACCCCAAATTATGTAATTAATTTTCTCAAAACTAATGAACGGATTTTCATGCGATTTTCATCAACATACAGAGTGATTCAAGGGGAAGGTTTGTGTGACTACGTTTCACGCCAAAGTTCCCACAGGAACGAGTACAACGAGGGTAAAACCGCGGGGCGTTGGTAGTGTCTATAATATGCGACAGTTTATTTATATTAGGTACGTCAGTTTGTAACATTTTCACGGCTAAACTGGTGTAAATATTGTAAATGAATTTAAGTATGAATAAAGTTGAAGATACTCCTCCTATGGCAACAGGTAATACACGCGGGGACCTAGTGGTAAAAAGAAAAATATCTAATTAATCACGTAATAAAATTTAATTACCTGTGTACCGGTGATAGTCAAATCAGGTCTGACATTCAGGTGCAGGACAAAGGTCATATGGCATGATAAGTATTCATAAATATGTTTATTTAACAATTTTTTGGACTTTTGAGCATCACACATCAATAAGGTGTGCGATTACCGATAACGTCTAGAAAAACAAAAATAAGGTCATTAATAATACCAATACTTAATATACCTATTGCTTCTCCAGAGCCGAAGTCCAAACATAAAGCTTATGGGGTTTTACATTTCCTGGTTCCCCACCGTCAAAAGAAAGATGGAACAGCATCACTTTCTGTCTGTCTTACCCAATTTATCATTTTCACAACACTTTCAGATACCAACATGCGACATTTAAAAAACGAGTAAAACGAGCCAAGTGCCCTATAGAAAGGAAACGAATTAAAGTTACATAATTTGGTTATAAAACGAATCTGCTCCAAGGGTAACTTCGTCACTTAGGTGGTAAGAGAAATATACATATTCATAGATTCCTTTGAATGAAATAGACGGAGCTAAAACTATGAATAAATTATGCATTATCTTGTCACCACGAGACCAAGATGTTACCTAACTTGATCTTACTCGTAATAAGAAATTCTGATACTGAATACATTGTAAACAGCGAAGATAAGCAGCGCATGCGGTTTTACCCATGTTTAAGTTGCGCGGGAATTTTTGGGATAAAAATTTACTTACACCTCCTTCCTCATAAATGTGATGAGTGCGTTCAAACAACAAAAATAGCATACTACTATGATAAAGTTTGAAGAGTTTCTATGTAGGAGGTATTATCGAAACTATTCAACTATTTTACAAAGTTAGATCACACTTCTTTACACTGACTTTATTTAGCCAATGACCTTCGCCTTGCAGTGCGACACCGGAAATTACCATGCCAATTTTTTTGATAAATTATTTTATACTTAGGAATATTTTATTTTCTCTTATTTATTTATTTCAACGTCACGCGTCTTAAAAACAAGATGATTAGATGACACAGTCTAATCTATTTCCTTTTTAGCATCATTAGGTACTGAATATCATTATAAACACTTTCAAAAAAACCTAAAATTGCAGTACTACTTTACATATAGAGTGGAATATTAAACACTTTTTGAAGGGAAAATACATGGAACTATAAACCACAAGCCCAATAAATGCTAGTTAATATTAAATCATACTCATATTTTACCAAATATTTAATATACCAAAAATTGTAAACTGACGAACTGATCTGAATGAACATTACCACAGAAATTCATTCCAATCTGGAAAAACACGTAGGCTACTTTTTACACCCAAATTCATGGAAGTATATCGCAGGTGCAACCGCGGGGTGCATCTATAACCTCTGTTGCTAAGCACATTTGAACCACCGCTGAGTATCGACGCGACCTTTCCGTGGTTCACCAAAGGTTATCGAAACCCCTCTAATATAATCAAACTTTCACGATGCTCACGAACTGTTACAATTTTTAAGTTGGCACGCTTCTTTTGAATGCACAAGCTATGCCGAGCGGTTATATTCGTACTAATAAAATAAAGTAATATTTGTTTTTTGTTTGTTTAAACCCGCGAAGCTCAGAAACTATCAATCTGATTTAAATAATTATTTTTGTAACGGATAGCCCATTCAACAGGAAGGTTATAGGCTATTTTTAGCCCGAAAATCTCATGGGAACGGGTACAACGCTGGTAAAACAGCGGAGCGCTGATAGTATTCGTATATTTGTTAAGGAAATCGAAATCGTTTCTCCGAGAGGTTAGGTACGTCTAAATTAGTTCCATTTTCATACTTCGTCCTTAAACTATTAAACTATGGCGATTATTGTATCGTAAGTATTTGTTACCAGATAAATTATATTGTATCTATTTTTCCCCAAACTTCTCCGACTTCTAAGACCTCCAAATCAATTCATATCAATCAATGACCAAACAGCCTCCTCCCTACATCAGCAAACCATTTCCAAGCAGTAAACCACACAGTTAATTACAACTAATAATAAATACCCCACGCTATGACGTCACAGAAGGCGTTGGTTCCATGGTGGTGACTCACGTTCAGTGCCTGATAGTATAATAGAGCGATAATGTGGTTCAGACCACGTGGATTCGTAATGAGGTGCATGAGACTAATTTATGGTCTCATGCGGGTTAAAACGTTTAATCTGCGGTAGGTAAATACTAATTTGCTTGTTTGACTATCAATGTTGTCTTCAGTTGGTAGTAGCGAGATCCGTATGAAAACCGAAAGCGAGTTAGTTTTTCAAAGCACGCATTTTCATTTTTTTGAGAACACGCGACGAGACATTATTTACGTACAAAGCCAACCAACACGATGTTTTAGTTTTTTATATTCGCCTCGTTTCATAGCAACTGATTTCAGTACTTACCGTCGGGAAAGCACTAAATACGAACTAAATGGGAACTGGGAACTGGGAATGGATAGAGCGGACCGAAATCTTAACTGAAAGGGGAGAGGTAAAGACAATAATTCTATTCCATTAGGGCAAAGTGCCTGAGGCCCGAGTTTGGAACCTAACAAAATGATTATAGTTATTGGTTAATTTAGGTTTAGTAGACAGCTCTATCTAGACTTGAAGCGACTGAAACTGCCGATAACTGATTTAGGCATGCACCTAATTCTAACCATATCATTTTATTTCAAAAGACATGTCACAAATCAAATGATAGAAACTCAAATAGGCTCAATTCTATCACATTCCCTGATACCACAATCAGATATTAATCTGATAACCTGATAACAGATATCGACGGGCTCACACCTCGGACTGTCATTTCCCTTAGTGACCGTACATTAATAAAACTCGATAATTGCTTTCCTATCATACCAACATCAATATTGTCTTTATTGAACCAGAAACCATAACTCGGTATATGAATATATAGTATGGTTATTTCACCAACGTGTTTCACTTGTACAAGGCTTGGTCAGAAAATTATTTTCTGTGCTTAAGTAGTGTAAGGCTGGTGGCACTACACCACTGAGGATCTCTCGGGGCTGAGCGAACCATGTGACCAAACAGTAGTAGGTGAGCGTTAATTACATCTAATCATCGATCAAATGTTAAGTTTACTTAGAAACTTATCCTTTTCAGACTTTTGTAACTGTCAATGTCGATTTTCAAAATCTATACTAATATTATAAAGCTGAAGAGTTTGTTTTGTTTGTTTGTTTGTTTGTTTGTTTGTTTGTTTGTTTGTTTAAACGCGCTAATCTCAGAAACTACTGAACCGATTTGAATAATTCTTTCACTGTTAGATAGTCTATTTATCGAGGAAGGCTATAGGCTACATTTTATCCCGGATTTCCTACGGGAACGGGCACAACGCGGGTAAAACCGCGGGGCGCTGCTAGTATGTATATAAAATACTAGCTGTGCCCCGCGGTTTCACCCGCAGCGCCCCCGTTCCCGTGGGAATTTTGATTTTTATTCCCTATAAACCTCACGGAGCCCGAGACCTTTCCAACGAATGCAAAACCGTGGAAATCGGTCCAGCCATTCACGCGTGATGCCGCGACCAAGGAAAACGGGTTTCATTTTTATATATAAAATATTTGTACTAATAAAAGTCTTTGGTGAGATGAGAGGCCTTTGCCTTGAGAAGCCTTTGCCCAGCAATGAGATACTGGGCAATACGTACTGTCAGGCTTACAGTCCTTAACTTATGTGTATTGTGACAAAGTACTACACCGCTTAACATTTCCTTCAGCTGCACCTATATCGTATGAACTGCACGTACCTTGGCACACAAATGGAGTGGTAGATGCCGTGGTTGTTGAGCACGTGGATAAACTCGGGCAGGGTCCGGCAGGCGCCCATGATGCTGAAGGCGGCCAGCCCGCAGTTCCACAGCTGTAGCGTACGGCGGAGCTCGAACCTGGAGGACAAACAGATTACATTAACCAAACAGTTACTACTAGACACGGTAAACAGTTACTATAGTATTTTAAACATTCACGATTTGTAAACATTATTAGTAACTTGCTAAAACAATCTTTTGTGTCGCAAAATAGGCGTAGGAATACGTCAATATTAAAACAGTTACTAGTTAAGGTAATTTTGGTAAAGTAACTTTTGGAAAATATCCGGTGTAAAAATATTTGTGGCTTTTCGAATTTATGCGGTTTAGGTATGTTGGTGGATTTTGGCTCATTTTAATTGCGGAAGTATCTGTTATATTTCGTTTTCACTTCTCTACTACGGCGTCGATTTTGATGCGTTGATTAGATCTTGTGTCTTTTGTATCTTGTATCTTGGCGACTTTTTATCTCGAAGTTCACAGAGGAACGAATAAAATGGGCGAAAACCACGGGGAAAAACTAGTAATACATAAACAAATAATTATCATCATCATACAAAATCGTATGATTATAATTAAACCGTTATCAGATATACATCTATACTTATTTATTAAACTGACATTAATTACGAACACGTGTTCAATGAAGTATAATTAGCAAAAATAGCACATCTTATTTATTATGTTCAATATCACACTATTATTATAGAATTTAGATAAACAATACAATAGCCCTAAACGTTTAATTCCAGCAATAACTACGATGTTGTAATAAAACAATTTTCTGTATAAATTAATCATACATATAAAACATAAACATGATAAGTCGATAACAAACAGACAAACAAGTATTCATTAGCAGAGCATCGATCATTGGTGACGCTAATTCAATGTTTAATAGGCAATCGATATCAAATCAGTTTCTATCTAACACGTATTAGAGAATAGACATTTTATGGTTAGTAGCCAGGTACAGGTTCCCGTTGGAATAAAAATAAAATCAGAATAAAACATAGCCTTACTAATGAATGTACCTAACCAATAAAAATAAATGTTCGTAACGAACTGAAAATCGACCTTTTCAGCTTTATAAATAGAAATTCTTTCAATGAATGACATAAAATAAGAACAATATTTCGTTAATGTAAAAATATAATGTTACGAAAGTATCCGAATATTTTTGATTACGTCTATAGCGGTCTCTTTAGTTCCGTTTATCAAGGAAAGTAGCAAAAAGAACAAGTTTTTTACATAGAGTGGTAAACCCAAAATGACGAATATACAGCCACAAACCACAATATTAAAAACAATATACTTTTATCTAGACATACTGCAAAACAAAGTCCACAAAAGCTCTGTCTATATTATGTAATTTTCGCAATAACTACTGAATTTATTTTCATGCGGATTTCGCCAAAATAAAGAGTGATTCAAGAGGGAGGTTTGTAACTTCTTTCATGGTATAATTCCCACAGGAACAGTTACAGCGCGGGTAGAACCGCGAGGCAGTTTATATAGAATATTTCAATTATAACTTTACCAACAAAGTTATCTCAAGTGTACTAGATTAAATACAAAGATTGCCAAAACTATTCTGGGATATCCTTCCATAACATTATGTCACATAAAGAGAAATTAGCCGAACAGAACATCCAGTTTAGAATAATTATCAAGAAACAGAAAGTAGCTATACCGTTATATCGTAGGATGGTGTGTTATATAACATGCGACTATAACGTGCATCGAAATGTGCGAATTTGATAAAACTGTGCCAACTCCTCGAAGGAAACGACTACACGGTATGCGTCGCGTGTGGTCAGTGTTATATAACAGAAGACACGCGAAGTGGTGCGATGAGATAACTTTATGCTTTATGCACGGAATCGTAAGAAAAAGATCGGATATTATAACGAAATGCTTGATCGGATATCGGAATACTCACTCGCGTTATATTGAACTTGCAGTCAGAAACATTAAAATAATGTTTCAATTTGTACTGATATCATACTGTATTAGCCTGTAATGTTAATGTCTTACTGATGACGGTAGGACATTAACATTACAGGCTAACGCTTTTATTTAGAAGCGACAAAAACATCAGGAAGCTGGTCAATTTCAATGTAGGAAGTAAGCTCTACTTTTCCATTCGATTTTAAATAAATCGTTTCGTCATTAACATCGATCTTTCAGGGCGGTACCAGCTATGTTCTATCTTGCTTTATCTACACATTACAATCCGCAACGAAACGAGTACCATGACACTCAAAAACTTACAGTATTACACAGTTGGTTTTAGGTCATTGGACTGAGCAAGTCTGCGGTTCGGCCTAGGTCATTGACATTGAAGTATTTTAAGGTTGAAGGCTTCAGCCGACCTCAATTACCGAGATGATGAATTTCCGACAACATGTAAACATCACATTCTCATTTCCCGGTCACCTTCAACAGATGACAAGGTTCCATCAACCATTATAATTAAATCATCGTTAAACCTGTGTTAATTTCAAAGACAAGGGCACATCGGGTCGTATTCTAAGTAATTTGCATAACATTACGAGTATTTGATTTGATAATTAGGGGTCACATAATGAGGAGTATTCATGACTAAGTGTTAACGATATTAATTATAGTGAACGATAGGGTTAATAATTATGCGCGAAACATTCAAGACTGCATTACGCTTTTGTGGCTGAACCGAATCTAATGAAATTTTGCCTGAAGATAGTTTAAGAGCCAAGGACAAACAAACATTTTCAATCTTTAAATTTCTCAAATAAAGGAATCCACGCGGAAGATAGGGCGGTTTTATAATTCAATACCTAGAAACTATAGCAATTCTCCAGTCTAACTTAGACTGAAAGAAGTAGGTAAAGTACCCAACCTTGGTGTCGGTATTTTTAGACCGTCTAAATTCAAATTCAATTCAAATTCAAAATGTCTTTATTATATCAGATCATTACAATCATTTATAATCTACTAGCAGCGCCCCGCGGTTTTACCCGCGTTGTGCCCGTTCCCGTGGGAATTTCGGGATTTTTTTTACATAAAAACCTTCCTCTTGAATCACTCTACCTATTACAAAAAACCGCATCAAAATCCGTTGCGTAATTTTAAAGATTTAAGCATACAGACAGACAAACAGACAGACACGAAAAAGAGACGACTTTATTTTATACTATGTAGTGATAATATAAAGGCCTCCGACATGGACTGGCGACTGAAACGACCGGAACTGGCAATTTTACGTGCCCTCTGAAGCACGGTAGCGCTCAGATAGAAATGGAACTATCAGCCACCTATCCAAGTTAAGGTGAACTAGGTACAAAATAATCCATGCGTCTCATACCTACATCGTCTCACACGACTCAACATCACGCCACACACATCATTTATCTCGCTATCACCGGGTTAAACTCCTTATCAATTGCTTACATAAGCATTGATAACGATAAACACTATTAAATTGTAATATTATATTAATTATAAATAATAAGTTAAAATATATATTTTATGCATTTTATCTTTAGCTACGTCATAATAAAGATAGACGTAAATAAATAACATTATTTATGGTTAACTATGCCCGCGACTAAGTCCGCCTGGAATTTAACAAAAAAGTAGCCTAAGTTACTCCTTATTACATCAGCTATCTGCCAGTAAAAGTCCTCTCGAAATCGGTCCAGCCATTTCAAAGAACAGCAGGAACAAACAGACCATCAAAGATTGTAATACAAATATTTGGTATATGCACCGTATATATACTCATATGCATGTAGTTTAAAAGCGGTTATTTATATCTTACAAACAGATACTACAATTTTATTTATATGTATAGATGTAGACTAGCTGCTGACAGCTCCGCGCGGTGGTTCCATCCGCGATCCAATAGATGGCGCAAACAAATGAATTATCTTCTAAGTCTAAGGTAAGCATTCCATTTCGATAACACAGAAACGCACACCATGTATCTCGACAATCAACAAATCGATGATCGAGATAACGATTCACTGACATATTTCCCTTATCACACTGATCAATAATCAAAGTCACACGATCAACGATCGCTCAAACGTCTGCAATAGAATCTTTACATTCCGTAGCCAACAGAAACTAATTATTTCGAGATAAGCACTTTAGAAAAACATTAATCGACTTCAAAGAAAATAAACATGTTAGAATAAACCTCTTTTGAACGTAAAAAATATTTTCTAAAGCCGACCGACGAACGGAACATAATTTTAAACAATAACCTCCTTTTCTAAGTTGGTTTAAAACAAGGAACTAAAATAAAATAAGCTATTGTAAAAAAATATTTCAAACCAGTCTAGTTGATTATTTCTATGATTCAAACATCGGCACCAGCGCCCTTGACACAACTTCCAACTAAATCTCCGTTGCATAACTGAATACCAAACATTCGCGTCCTCTATATCAAAAACTAATATAAACACGTCTGTTTGTTTACATCGTTGGACATAATTGACATAATCTCGACCATTAGAAGGAACCCTGAAATCGCCGCCACCCAATGTCATTGTCAACCGTTGTTCTATTATCGAATGCAAGGTCGGCGAACCCGTTTAAATTACCCAATTCTTTATTATTTTACTGGCATTGTTTACGTTAGTTTCATTTGTAAATAGTCGTGATTCATGAGGAATTTATCGAAGTATTGTAGATTACCTTTCAGTCCCAACTGTCTTGAAAAACGTAATATACGAAGAAAATTGGAGGACATTTCAGGGTTTTTATTGTCTGAGTATAAAAAATAGATTATTTCGGAGCGTTGATGCTTTAAATATTGAAAAAGTATTAGGTATGACATACGTATATAAAAACCTGTTTACCTAACTTCCTAGGTAATTCTGTCAAGCGGTTTAGCGTGGCATAGCAAAAAATATAATATCATCAAAATAATAGTTTTGTCCATTCATCTACCGACACAAACATTCGCCTTTTTATTAGTAAGAATAAATTGTAGAACATGATTGGCGATTTCTTGTAAATAAGGTTAATTTACTCCGGTACCTCAATCATATTAATATGGCAGGGCATGATGTTTTCCTGCTCCGGTCAATTATGCGCATATTTTTTCCTCTAGTTTGTATGATCTTTATAACCTACAATTTATTTAATATGTAGTACAATTTGAACTTATTATTGTTATCACAAACAAACATACGTAGATCCGGGAAAAATGAGAACCATCGATTTTTGAAGTCTGTTAAAAATGGTCAAGCATAATATTAATAACAATTACTTTTGTACCTCTAATTTAAATAGTTTAATTACAGACTATGAAATAAGAGAAACAGCTTACAATGTAAAAGCTCTAATATAAACCAAGACATTTTTAAAACAATCTTTAAGAAGATAAATATATTTTTCTCCAAAATAAAACTTTGGTGACCACAATTTCTTACCACGTGATACAGAAGTTTGAGCTTTACATACCTACTATATTATTTAGTTAACCCTACACCTATTCACAAACCCAGTTGTAATAAATCTGACTTTAACCGCAAAGTCACCGAGCGTGAAAACTAGGCGGCAGGAAACAGATGGTCAATGAGAGTTAAAGTACAACTTGAAGCGATCATTACAAAGTTCCTGAATAACTTTATTATTACCGAGAATTGTCGACCTTGCTGTGCATCGTTGAGTGCGCTTTTGGAAAGGTAAATGTTACTGTTAAGTGGAAGTCAATTGATAATTCTGAATGTGAATTTCGGATTGTTAGCAGTAAACGGGGTTAGGTCTTATATAGGACACGACCGAAACGTTGAGGCATTAGACAAGCCCGTTGGCACAGTGGCAGTGAGAGCGCTTACTGTGTCGGGGGTTGCGGGTTCGATTCCCGCCCGGAGTCAACAATATGTGCAGACATAGTTGTTGGCGACGATGTCTTGGTGTCAATTATATATTCTTATAAAGTATTTGTGTATGTATATGTAGTAGTATCAGTGAATTAGATTCCATAACACAAGCTTAGAGCTTACTTTGGGTCTAATTAACCGTGTGTAAATTTGTCCGGGTATATTTATATTTATTTATTTATATTTATTTATTAAATGTTTTATTCGCGATTAAGTCCAGTCTAGATAAGTGTTTACAATAGGTCTTATATGTTTGAGAAACTTATTTTCCAGTACTCAAAGCCTGAGAATTCTAGTTTCTAAATTTAAATTGAGTATGGCTCAATTTAGGTACAGTGAAAGCGCATTGGACAAGCTATGTAATGCTCTCCACGGTATTGACAACATCAGTTAGAACAGTTATAGTATGTTTTATGGGTAATTTATTTACTTTTGAGACTAATTAGTCAATATCAATAGAAAATTCCATTATTTTCAAACCACAACTGACCCAACAAACCTGCTCCAACACCACACCAATCCTCCAAAATATTCCAAGGGCTTGTAACACTGACTTTGAAAAGGCGCTCGGAATTGCCTAATTAAATACCAGCTAACCAAGTTGCTCAAACATTTACCATTTGAAGCATGTATTAGCATATTCGTTGGGTTCATTTCATAAATGGATCTTTCTCGAAGAGACCTATATTTTCGTAATTAAAAATTGACCAGTGTACACGCGCGGTTAGTAAATCGCAAGTTAGCAACACGGTCTATCAGTCAGGCTAGGCTATTGCCTACTACATTTAGTAGAGGGGGAGAAGGCAATGGCGAAAGTGAAATAGACAATTTCACTACAACGCCTGTCACTAGAGAGCGCTAACTATAGGAGGGCAATGTCAAAATACCAGTGCACAACTACCTATCAAAAACAATCTTCGTCCAAATACGAATACACCGGATGAGTATGCAAATAGGTCTTCTACATTGAAGTGGTATTTCAATATCTATTTAGTAATACAATATTTTACATAAACTATTTTACTATTGAACTTCTAATAGTAAATATCGAGATTTTTGCAAAAACTTCTTATACAAAATCCAACTCAAATTGCAGAATCAATACTCTACCTCACTAATAGAACACTGATAAAAACGTAGCATTATGGCAATCAGTAAAGTTCATACACGTTGGAAACATTGGTCAGTATACATTTCACCCTAGGGAAACAACAGATGGTAGGTAACCCCTACTATAAACTAATAGGCGACGATAGTGTAAAGGCAGATGTTGGCATACTGTTTACAAACGATCAATTGACGGAAACCAGTTCCTAGGACGAGCGAGAGTAAAACCGGTAGTACGTAAAACAATTTAGATAGCGTCATGATCATTATCGTTCAAACAGGTTAAACTAGTTTTATTACTGTCATTAATTACACATCAAAGGCTGTGTCAAAGGTCTCGAGAAATGCAACATCTGATCCTACAGATTACATGTAAACAAAAGATAACAGGATAAATGGAGAAGAAAAGTGCATTTATTAAAACTGCCTTACTATATCCATTCACAGTGATTACGGCACATAAAAAAACCATAATACGAACTTTAAAGCTGAGGTGGCGATTACACAACGCAACGCTCCATGACAATTAAAATAAATGCCGTTTTTAATGGTTACTTTAATGCATTAAATTGCGATGGGTTATATAACATAATAGTACGAAATATAGTAACAAATGAATGAGGCCCGCGAGCCATGGCATCAATGATGAATGGAATATTGAGCTCAAGCAATGGAAACTTGGTTAAGTCGACACGCGAGTAGAATCGGTGTCATTCAGCCAGGGAGCATAGTTCTAGTGTTTTATGCATTTCATGTTTATTGTAAAATGGATCGGTATTTCTTTGTAGTATAACCATTACATGCAATACGTTTCTGTAAAGTTGTTTACTAATTCTGTTGTGAATAAAAGATCATAAGAATTAAACAAGTTATAATAGGAGGTTATGACACAAATAAATCTTTAATTATTATTTTAACATGGAAATGATGTGTGTGACCTGTACGACCCCACTACTGCACGGTAAAGTCTTCTCTTCACTGTAACAGTACTTTAATTAAAAACTAGCAGCGCCCCGCGGTTTTACCCGCGTTGTGCCCGTTCCCGTGGAAATTTCGGGAATTTTTTTACATAAAAACCTTCCTCTTGAATCACTCTACCTATTACAAAAAACCGCATCAAAATCCGTTGCGTAATTTTAAAGATTTAAGCATACAGACAGACAAACAGACAGACACGAAAAAGAGACGACTTTATTTTATACTATGTAGTGATAATCACCAAAAAATCTCCAATTAAAATTTATTTCTCGAACGTTGGTACAAAAAGGAAAACCAAAATCACGCGTTTAAGGCAAATTCATTAAAACTAAAAGCCGGTGTCGATTTTTTTACTGCCTATACCACTCAGAGACTCTCGACATTTTGCTACAAAGCAAAAAGCTAAAGAATTCTCTTGGAAGCGACTCCGAGCTCATTCAGATCGTTCCAAGGTGAAATGAGTGCTGCAGCGTCATACTTTGGGAGACTTCAGCTTCGACCTTGGACACGAGAAAACTTCACCACAGTCACAAAATGTACGAACAACTTTTGGCAACGAACTTACAACGTGATCCGCATATCATTCAATATATTTGACGTCAGTTTCTCTTTAACTTCACCAACCCTTTTAAAATAGTGTACTCTAATAAATGAAGGTAAACAAATGATTAACAAACTCGTTTTAGCTAACAAGATGAGAACATTGTCAAATGGTACCTATCCTGAGATGTTTATATAAATTTCGTACTTCCAACATTAAAATGTTATAAATTTTTTAGCGTCATAGCTAATTGATAATTGCTTTGTTATTTCAGATTATCTTAATTTATCTATAAGAGTTCGTAACTAGATAATTAAAATAAACTAACAACCCGACCTTGCCGAACCGAGCCTTTAGTATCAACATGTATAATAATACATAATTGAATAATTGATATAACCAAAACAACCATAAACTTATATGCCTATAGTATTCATCAAATGAGCATAAAACATAAATCAATGTCAAATAAGATCCACGACTGAGAGTTAGAAATATCTTATCTCTTTGATTTTGATAAGAGAGTAGAGTTATGTCAATGTACTAAAACTTCAATGTGAATAAAAGTGCCTTTAAGGATGCATTTTACAAAGTGACTACACTTCGTATTTTTTTTAAAAGGTGATGGTAAAAAGCATTGACTCACTCAATCAGTCGCTGAAAACCAGATACAAATCCGTTCATAGTTTAAACTTTCAGAGTGACCGTGAAGATACAGACAGACGCGAGGGTTACCAAGTTAAGATAAAAAATAGATACCTCATCTTTTATTTAAATAGGTTTCCTTTAATTAACCAAAACAGCTAATGCAAACTCTAAACTGAGGACCACGTTTGCTCAAAGTATCAGCACGAAACGTCAGATAAAAATGTTAGTGTATCAAAAATAACTAAGACTGCATAATTTTAGAGTCGTAATATTGTTTTTGCTAAGTTTTATCTAAGTGTCACTTTTGGTACACCATATAAATACGTAAAATAAAAAAGAGGTCCATTCAATAGTTAAATATGGCAACTTAAATTTTTTACCTACATGAATAACCATCAATCTAAGTCCTAGATATTGTTAAAAACCTTCATACAGTTAAAATGTATCTTAACAATACCATTGTTTCTGTTATTCATTGGTCATTTACTCTGCGTATTTACTTTGACGTTGTTAACTCATTAGCTGTGCCGTTTCTTAGTAAAGAACCAAGAACCTTACTTAGAAGACTTGTAGTAAGCAACACATAAGCACAGGTACTTAGGCACATAGTTATAAATAAGTACTATTGAACTTAGTGACTATAGCGTGTTTTGTGGTTGTTATATTATTGTACTAGCAGCGCCCCGCGGTTTTACCCGCGTTGTGCCCGTTCCCGTGGGAATTTCGGGATTTTTTTTACATAAAAACCTTCCTCTTGAATCACTCTACCTATTACAAAAAACCGCATCAAAATCCGTTGCGTAATTTTAAAAATTTAAGCATACAGACAAACAGACACGAAACAGAGACGACTTTATTTTATACTAGCAGCGCCCCGCGGTTTTACCCGCGTTGTGCCCGTTCCCGTGGGAATTTCGGGAATTTTTTTACATAAAAACCTTCCCCTTGAATCACTCTACCTATTACAAAAAACCGCATCAAAATCCGTTGCGTAATTTTAAAGATTTAAGCATACAGACAGACAAACAGACAGACACGAAAAAGAGACGACTTTATTTTATACTATGTAGTGATAGTGATTGTGTACAGTTGGAGATTTTATATAATTCTTTTGTAAATAATAGTTATAGATTTAGTTAAAATCATCAGTCATTCATTCATTTCGAGCAGGTTAGTGGCCAATTACGGTATCGGGGTCTTTAGACCGCATTAAGACCTCCGCCGAGTGTTATTATATTGTGCTTAGTGTGCCTGTAGTTTCACATGTCCCCGTGTTTGTCGGTAATCAAATCTTACGAGTTAAACATGACGGTTTACAAATCTTTTTTTATCCGCGACAGTACGGAGATGGTATATGGGTTTGGGGTTTGTGTTTGTGCAAACCAATGTTGCCATTTACATATCTTCAAAACTACTTCTTCCGATTTTGACGCGCTTTTCTGTGATAGGTTCTGCATTGATGATTGCATGTTCCTATTTACCCGTCATGGGTTTTACTTACTTTATGAATCTAGCCCATATTCGTCTGTCTGAAATAGAGCCTCCCACGAATTACTTTTGGTTAGTCAGAATATTTTGGCAACCACACCAAAACGTTCCGTGTACGACCTACGTATAACGTGACCGGTTACAATATAGATTAATATTCAAAGACTTCCTACTAATAATAACACGAGAAATTGTGTTTTGAAGGATGCGTGTTTGGTTACTTTTCACGCGAAAAATAATAAACGGAATTTGAAGAAATGCTACTTACAAGGTCCAGAACACAATCGTCTTTATGACTATTATATTATACTAGCCGCGCCCCGCGGTGTTACCCGCGTTGTACCCGTTCCTTAGAGTAGACGTACTTTAGACTTATGTTTTATCCCAAATTGTCCACAGTATAACTTATTTTTCGAAGTGAATCAAGCGACAGTTTGTTCCGCAATGCAAAGCGCAGTTACGTAAGGTTACATCTACCCAATGGGTAGGATTAAGATGAAAATAGAATGCGCCGTGACCTAGTTATTACATACACATACATAATTTATATTGAAATGTAATAAAGATCTGGAAGCGTACCGCAGTTTAAACTGCGCTGTGGCGCTCGTGGCGTAGTTTGACACAGTGATTACAATTCATTGCGATTGTTAAGCAACGTGCAACTTGGGCCCTACTTGGATGGGTGTAATTAGCCCAATGGTACCGAATGAAATACAAAAAAATCTTTCCTCTTTAAAAGTCACTATTTTAAAAGTACTAATTAGTAGTTAGTCTTTAATGTCCAACAGCTGGGCCAAAGCCCCTCATTTCTCCGAAGATATCAGTGCAGTGAGGAAGATACTAACTATTTAAATAATCTTAAATTAGAACAACCTAGTGTCACCAGGTGTAAAGAAATTTTGGTTAGAAAATGTAAAACAAGTATTTTTAAGTCAAAAAGACCGGCCGAACGCGTCTTTGCATAATAAAGCCATAATTAAATATGAGATTAATATTATTCTTAGCACGTTTTGAGAAAAAATTGTCTGAGTATTTCATTTTTAATGATCTTCTGGCAAGAAACTGGTACAATTAGTTAATTAGTCAAAGTTCGCATTTTTTACTCCAGTCAATTGTAAACAGACTCAAAAAAAGAAGAGGTTTTCAATACCGTGTTAACGTACTCACACGATTGTTTCCGCGAATAACCCGTGTGAGTCCGTTTACTATATTATGTGTTCTAATCGCGTAAGTTTATAAGAGGAACTACTTTTATCTTAATTTTTGGCAATAAATTTCTTTTATTCTTATAATTTTACATTAATCTTCTTCATCGAGTGGATGGTCAACCTGACAAACCTGGCCTCTGACATGGCTCATGTAACGACTACTATCCGTAGAAAGTAACCGGGACCGACGGCTTAACATTAATTATCAATCATATTATACCGGACAAATTCACACACGGTTAATTCGACCCAAAGTAAGTATACATTACATTATAATACATAGTATTATTTGATTATTTATCGTTGTTTGTGTAGTCGCGCTAAACTCATACATAACAGAACAGATTCTCACATTGTTTTCATCAGACCACCAACAGAGTGATTCATTAGGAAGGGTTTTGGCTTCCTTTTAGCCTCAAATTCTAAGGGAACTTTACGTCATCATCCGAGAGCTAAGACGCCTCCTATTGCTGCATAATTTTTAATTCTGTATTTTCATATTCTTGTACTAAATTGTACCAATAAATGATTATTTTATTTATTTATTTATTTATCACTAACCGAAGCAAGGGCGGTTTGCTAGGTTTCAACCGAAATCTGTACTCAGTAACTGCTAACTGTAAATAGGTATTCGGTTAGTTTTATTCGACCCGAATTCGGGTTGCGACCGAATACCACCCCACACGACTTCTGGAATATGATGAAGGGAGACCAGATGCGGTTGTCGAAATCGGTAAACTAACCAATATTTGACCCAATTCGGTTCGGAAAGCGGTAGCCGAATTCGGTAACCAACTTGGTGTAAACAGGCTATTAGGAGACAATGAAATATAATATATAAAATTCTCGTGACACGTTGTGCGTAATTGAACTCCTCTGAAACGGCTCGACCGATTCTCATGAAATTTTGTGTACATATCGGGTAGGCCTGAGAATCGGACAACATCTATTTTTCATATCTAGTTTTTCAACTGAGGGTAACTAGTTTTTAGGGTTCCGTAGCCAAATGGCAAAAACGGAACCCTTATAGATTCGTCATGTCTGTCTGTCTGTCTGTCCGTCCGTCTGTCTGTCTGTCTGTCCGTATGTCACAGCCTTTTTTCTCCGAAACTATAAGAGCTATGTTGTTGAAACTTAGTGTGTAGATGTATTCTGTGAACCGCATTAATATTTTCACACTAAAATAGAAAAAAAAAAATTTTAGGGGGGTCTCCCATACTTAGAAATGAAAAAAATATTTTTTTTTTCATCAAACCCATACGTGTGGGGTATCTATGGATAGGTCTTCAAAAATGGTATTGAGGTTTCTAATATCATTTTTTTCTAAACTGAATAGTTTGCGCGAGAGACTCTTCCAAAGTGGTAAAATGTGTGTCCCCCCCCTGTAACTTCTAAAATAAGAGAATGATAAAACTAAAAAAAATATATGATGTACATAACAATGTAATCTAACACCGAAAATTGGTTTGAACGAGGTCTAGTTAGTAGTTTTTTTTTTACGACATAAATCGTAAACAACTTCTTTATTATGTTACTCGCTGCTACGGAACCCTTCATGGGCGAGTCCGACTCGCACTTGGCCGCTTTTTTTTTTATTGGCAAGGTTAAAGTTTTACGATTATATTTTTTTTGGATAAGTTTGTTTAAAATTATTTATCCGTATTTAAGTAAAATTCGACTAGTTATTTATTTAAATAATAAGTTATTTCGCAATGTTTAAAAACAACTTCCTAAAATAATTAATCTTACTAGTCTAATAATTTAGCGACCCATCTAAGTACTGACGGAGTTGAACGTAGCTTAACATTTACAATATATCGCACATCTTTCTATCTATAAATAACTATGAAACGAGTGCTACATATTCTTGGCGTAGCATAAAAGAAAGTCCTTCGCTGCGTCTGTTTGTATGTCAGCGCTAAGCTCACGCTCAGCGCTCAAGAACTACTGAACGGATTTTCATGTGATTTTTATTTATCAGAGACAGAGTGATACAAAGGGAAGTGTTCCGGCTAAATCTTATCCCCAAATTCCAACCGGAACCTAAAACATTTTTAATAAAACAAAACGAAGCAGGATCGGGTAGCTAGTAAACTTAGTTACAAACAGTTAGGTACCTATTATACGAAAATATTAATCGTATTAACCATACTTACTCGAAAATATTCCAATTAAAATATTTATCGAAGTTTATGGTACCTAGGTACCTAGTTAGTCTACTTCGATTCGACTAACAACAAACCCGTGCCAACTTTATTACATAACGTTGCAGATAAATGGGGGGTTTCATTCACAAGACCCACCCTTTACGAATCATCCCCCTCGAACCATATTTCCCCCCACCCCGAAACAATCTAGGGGGAGATTCACCACCCCCGAGACTGCATGTAAACATCATAGATATTGTTTATATCTGCATCTGTTGAGAAAACAGGTTTCTAATATTATTGGTATCTATTGCACTTCTTGACATTCTATGTCAATGATGATATTAAGTAGTTAATTTTACCTCAGCATTAAATAATATAATAATTACTACTAATTACTTGTTTCAAATCTGGATTAATAGTATGATCCTTTTTTCAATAAGAACAAGTTGCTAACTAGCCTTAATCCAGGAAATGCTTTTTAAGTTTATAAAGGAAACTAGCAGCGCCCCGCGGTTTTACCCGCGTTGTGCCCGTTCCCGTGGGAATTTCGGGATTTTTTTACATAAAAACCTTCCTATTGAATCACTCTACCTATTACAAAAAACCGCATCAAAATCCGTTGCGTAATTTTAAAGATTTAAGCATACAGACAAACAGACACGAAACAGAGACGACTTTATTTTATACTATGTAGTGATGTAGTGATGTAAATTTAAAGCAAAGTGTATCCGTAAACATAGTCTCAATTCAAAATGAGCAGTGTTCTTTTAAACTTAAAGAAGTAAAGTTAATATATTTTAATTATTCTAGTTTAATTTTAATTAACTTATAACTTTTTGTTAAGTCTGTTTTGACTTAACGAAAAAATAATTTATGAAATAGGTATGTACATTGTATACTATTAACAAATATTTAATTTAATGTAAAGATTTACAATATCTTTATGTCAAGAACTTTGACTTAACCTTGGTAGGTATTTTAAATCAACCATCAACCAACATTATAAAAAACATTCATTAATCAATAAATCATATAATAAGTGATAAAGAAAAATTAAACAGTAAACAAAGACACTTTTTTTCAACAAAAAAAATACCACAAAAAACAACTGATAAGTTTAAACTAGGTACTCGATTAACTTTTCTTTGATATACCGAGATCACCGAGTGTCCTTTAGTGACATTGACAGAATACTAATTAAGTAAATATAATGACTAGCAACGCCCCGCGGTTTTACCCGGGTTGTGCCTGTTCCCATGGGAGCTTCGGGAATTTTTATACATATAAACCTTCCTCTTGAATCTCTCTATCTATTAAAAAAACACGCCAAAATCTGTTGCGTAGTTTTAAAGTTCTAAGCATACATAGGGACAGACATACAGTGGAAAGCGACTTTGTTTTATACTATGTCTTATCTTACACTACCCCATGTTTTGTTACTTTGTCTGTAACTCGATTCATTCAGGAAGATTTTTTGAAGTAAACCCCAATTATCTCTCATAGTGTAAAGTTGCTTAAAATTTGTTATAATTGGAAACAAATATTATATTATTGTTACTTTTCTTGTTACTATAGACGTAATGATTATTAAATTGTATAGGTTGTACTTTATTATATTTAGTGGAGAATTCAAAAATTCAAAACAGACAAAATAATTATGAAAATGAGGTTGTTATATTTGTCCCACCATGTTTATTTATATCATCATAAGATCAATACAGAAAATTATCCATCTTTACTAATATTAAAGTAAGTTTGTTTGTTTGAATGTTCAAGCTGATCTCGAGAATTATCAGCCCGATTTTAATAATTATTTTTGCAATGGATAGCCACATTCAACGGGAAGGTAATTTTTAAGCTATTTTTCGTCTCGAAATTCCCACTGGTAAAACCGCGGGGCGCTGCTAGTATTAAATACTAACACACATTTACCATTTTGTCAGATGGATTTCAGATTAAATTTCAAACTTATTTGTACAACTGGTTACAACAAAATTTGTTAAATTTAATGTCAAAAAATAAATTTAAAGTTTATTTAATGATTGTAACTTCAATAAAGAACATATGTGTAGAATCCTGTTGTTATTATAACATTTTACATACATGATTAAGAAACGTGACCTTAAATAATTGTCTAGTTGACTAACTAACAGCTAGTTAACTAACCAGGAAAATATTAATAGAGCTTCCTCTATATTTAATTATTACTATATCTTATACAAATACCTAGTAATATAATGTCCAAACAATGTAGGGACAAAAATGTCATTCCCTTCCTAACAAATAATAATGATAGGTATGTTTCAATAGAAAAATTGCTACTAATTGTAGTAATTAATAATTATCTAGCTTCAGATTTTTGAGATTTTATCAATGGGAAACCCATAAATCCAGTTTGTAACTATAATACAATACAATAATAAAAAATATGTTTTTGTTATATCAATGAACAATTGAGAAATATGTATGTATGTTTTTGCACCATCAATAATTTTAATTATTGTATGAGCAGTAACAAATTCTACCTACTGTAAATTAATAGTTATGTATTAATAGTTATGTATTACATTAATATTATAAAAATAAGCTAAGGACAAAAACATCATGATATTATTGCTATAAACTTCTTCTATAAATTCCCCTTTGCATGTATTAGACAAGCCCGTTGGCACAGTGGCAGTGAGAGCTCTTACTGTGTCAGGGGTTGCGGGTTCGATCCCCGCCCGGAGTCAACAATATGTAAAGACATAGTTGTTGGCGACGACTTCTGTGTGTCAATTATATATTCTTATAAAGTATTTGTGTATGTATATGTAGTAGTATCAGTTAGTTAGATTCCATAACACAAGCTTAGAGCTTACTTTGGGTCTAATTAACCGTGTGTGAATTTGTCCAAGTACCTATTTAAGTACCTAAGTACATATATACACATACATAAAAAAGTTTTATAGTTTGATGTAGATGTGCAATAAAAATAGTTAATAACTGCAGAGGCTAATTAGTCATTTTAGTAGGAAAACACAGTAATGTGCTAAACTCAATAATTACATCATTAACCTCTGGGTGATAAATAAAAACCTAATACGTAATTTATGTCATTTTTATAATTAGGCCTCGAATAATCACTCATTTGGCTAAGTTCAGAGAGCATTTTGCTAATTAAGAAGAGTTTTAAAAACATTGAAATAATATAGTTAATTGATGAATTAAAGTTTTTTATAACTTTCTAATTTCCAAATGTATAATGAAGTTACATGTGGTATAGACTAAGATTATTAATAATATTATGGAAATCTTGAATTAGGTAGGTACTTAGTTATTAGCCTTAGTTTACTGTAAAAATATCTATAATTACTATGTGTGTTCTAAGATGCTGTTGTAACATATTTTTTTTGGCTGTTTTTTTGGTTTGTTGGCTGTCTTTGGGTATTAGTTTAATAATTATTAATCACTGTAATGTCCCGAATTGTAAATATATTTTTGTTATAAATTCCTTCCTATTCAAAATTATGGATATTATTTTAATACTAGCCATATTTTTTTGTTTGTAATTATATTGGTGAATTCGGTATGAATAACATTATTTAAGACTGTGCAGTGCATCAGTCATTAGCTACATTTCCGCGTATTGGAGTTATTTTTGGCGGCTTGTATAATCGGTGAGAGGAGAGCACAAGGTCCGGAACCCCGAGGCAGGGCAAGCCGGCGCGGAGATCATTACATAAAACAAATTATAATTCACTTACCTCGGTCTATTCTGCATGTAGTATTGACCGAAGAATATGAACGCCATGTAGACGCCGACGTAGTAAAAGGCCACAGTCCAATTTTCGGTCATCCATTTCCTATAATTATGATGGATGAACTCGCTCTCGAAGTCGAAAATGTAGGAATAGTTCGGAGTAATGTCCAGATTGTAAGTCATAGCTGGCGACTCCATTATTGAATCAGTCCTAATTACCGCTGGCCACTGGATAGAACGAGCGCACAATGCGGAGGAGTCTGTTATAATAACGTAACACTGATCATCACAGAGGAATTTAACCTAAAAGTTAAACAGGATACCCGCAGCGAGGTTTTATCACAGATGACTGAAATGTCAATAGTATGAGGGGCGGCGCGGCAAGGCGTGCTATCACCGAGATATAAATTTGAGTAATGACCGCGCGATGTGGTCACGTTGACTATTTATTCGCGGTGACGAAACGACGTCGACTCGGCTATGAATTTATTTCGTCCGTCATAAAAGCAAGAGGTAAAGATGAATGAACTTGCTTCAAGAATCACGCCACGCCGAGTCTCGCTCGCCTTCATACTATTTGATTTGACTTGAATTGACAGTTTCGTTGAGAGAAAGCAAGAGGAGGGAGCCGCCCCGACCCTCCCCTCACTTTTGCTTTGCTAACCTGCTTTTTTACGGCACGATATGCACAAGAAGTGAAAACCAAATAATTTACTAAGATTAGTAAAGAGTAAATATTGCTAGAAACTGGGGTAACTACCTACAATTAATTAATATAATAATTCAATTCAAAATAAAAATTAAATTTGAATTATAGTAGAAAATATTTTTGATGGCGGTCAATAGTGTCAACTGTCGTTTTATTACGCAGCTGTCTCGATGACATAGAATCATGGTAATTTACTCTGTCAGTGTCACCCTCAGATCACAAATGTCATTACTTAATCAAGAATTCGAATTTATTGTCAATTTTTTGTAGTATTTTACATTCCATAGACTATATTTCATTGTCCTTTTTATAATTTTTCTACCCTCATAATACCCTGAAAATTTTGGATCTAGATGGAGATTTAAATTAGGTAGGTACATTCAAAAAACACCATAATAATACATTAAGTACAAAGATTTTTATTTATGCGAGCTCTTTTTTATTTTAAGAAGAACATTGACAAGAGTTAAAAACAATTTTTGTTATACTTTTTAGAGTTATTTTACAGAATTTTGACATCTTATAAAATCTGTTATAGAGTTCGGTAAAGATTGGTAATTTTGTTTTATTTATTTTCTCATTCTCGTCAATCATTGTAGTATTATAGAAGGTGTACATGAGGAACGAAGGCTTGGTACCAATGTTCTTTACTTTGTGGTAGTTTCCAATGTCGACGCTGATGGTTTCCCCCTTAAATAATCGATATGAATATCCATTGGAGAATTTTGTAGCTTCAGGCTCGTATACGATGGTTCCTTCCAGCACAGACAATGTTACGTTTTTGAGGTCATTAGGAATATATTTTTCCAGTTCGTAACCTGAAAAATAGAACCAACAATAACAAACAATTTATACTTAATTTTAAAGAATGTGATTTTTTTTTACAATACATTTGAACAAAGAACACAGCTAACCACTAATTTGCATAACTTTGTTTTTGCAAATTAGTGGTTATTATCGGATTTCCCTAAATTATACAAAATCTTTACCAACCAGGGAAATCTGCCAAAAATATAACATCACTTAAATTACTCCACGAGTGCACTACGCTCCTGATTCTATCCAGCTTGTGTCTCCAAGCTGTCGCTTCATCCAACAAGGGCATTAAAAAATACGTCGCTTCAAACGGATTCCAAGTTGCTTCCAGCAAGTCAACTTTTGGGTCGATTAGTCTTTGCACAAATCGGCCGTTCATGGAGCACCACACGTCGATGTAAATAGAGATACCTATTATTAGAAGTGACTTTCTGTGTTAGGCCTTGGACTGATACTGATTGTTTTATGATGTTATTCTTGAGGCATTTGGCGTATTGGTGGACCATGTCGGCATGTCGAGTCCAGCGGCTGTTTGGGGCGAAAGCGTGAGGGTCGACGTAGAACGCAGTCTGTCGCTCATTGTCGACCACTTTGACGAGCACGGCGTGGGTTTCCCACGTGTGGACCATCATGTCCCAGGAATAGCCGTAGAGGCCGTCCGTCCAGTTGTTGTAGCCCTTAAAAGGAAGATTAGATAAGAATAAATGATGTTAAACTACTGGGTGCAAGATTTCCGAAGACGATAGAGCGAAGTGGAAGAGACAAACAAGGAAGGCTGACCCCACCACCAAGAGAGAGATAAACTACTGTTTTAAAAAAACTTAAAGATAGGACATTATTTGTTGATAATACTTGACATTGGCACAATAATACATATAATATATTATGCAATAACAAGAATTAACTAATTAGTTCTTAAGTTATTATCGTCGGGAAGGAAGGAAAATGTGGAATCCAGGTTGTTTTTCAGACTTATGGTAGGTACCTACTTCAGTGCCATAGTTAATATTTAAGTATTTCTTAAACTTATTGACAGTAATGTTCTATTTCTCAATTTAGTACCTACATCATTAGTTAGGATTTTTAGATATGGAATTACCAGGAAAACTTACCTTAGTAATAAAATGCGAAAATGGCAAGAATAATTGTAACAAAACATAAAATATTATTAAAATGACTGTGATTCTTTTCTTTTTTTCCTGGCTAGATTTATTTTTGCACTGGTAATCATGCTCTTCCGATATCTCTGGTTCTAATTCTTCTATTAATTCTTCTGCACTAGGTGTTTCCTTTTCTTGTATATTTTCCGTACTTTGGTCTTCATTGCTTTCACCAGATTTATTATTCGTGTCATCAGTTTCATCAATCGGTTCTTCTTTATCCGCGACTCTTTCAATAACATAAATTTTACCAAACCATTTGCATTTGCACTCGTTTGATAATTTTCCGAGACTCTGGCAATATTCTTCTGTGACTTTTTGCCGCCAATTCTTGATGTATCGAAGAAGTGTTTTAGGCCAATCGAATGGATAGAAAAGAGGCATGGTTGCTAGACATACCCAGGGGAACATTCCTGAAATATACAGGCAAGTAGGTACAGTTAAATCTTTGATAAATTGAAGCACCTTTCTAAGTCCGCTATTTAGTTCTTTGCAGATGTGAACACTCTTTATTAGTATTATAGAGTTTTTATTTACAAGCTTTAATTTAATTAATAATTGTAGGTAAATTGGAGCAGCATTTTGCAACAAGAGGCATGTCAATTGCATCTTAAAAATGTAAAAAAAACGAATTGTCAAATGACGAATTAAAATTGACAGACCAATACTGAACAGGCGGCTGTTCATGAGATGGAAGAGCGCACAGAATACCATGGCCCAGTTCCTGGTGGAGGAGTACATCATCCACACGGCCACGGTGAGGTCGAATACGAACGCGAACCAATGCACGATCAGGTAGTCTGTCTGGGAGGCAGTTAGGAACAACCTGAAGGTAATAAACAATATTTAAAGGAATCCATTGCATTGCTAGTACTCTTGACAGGAAATTAACTAGGCACATTCAAAGAAGTTCAAAGCATTATAATATAACAGTACTTTCAAGGATTGCGTCGACAAGTTACTTTCAAACACGAATTTTCATTTACTTAAATCAGTCTCAGTTTTGGCGTAAACGAGTAACAAACATACTTAATATCTCATTATGTATTTTTTATATACATATTTTTTACATTTATCGAATTTATTTTGTTACTAAGTAGTTACTCAGAAGAAATAAATACGATACGAGTACAAGATAAATTAACATGCACAGACGAATAAAATTAAACATTAAAAGAAAAAAACAAAAAGTACCTATTACAATTAATTTGTTTAAAAAACAAAAAGTATTTTAATTCATTTGTTTTCACAATCTTAATAACATAGAACTTACATAAATTCAACTACTACTAACGCCATCTCTTGTCGAGTAGCGGTACTATTTACTCACCTGAACGGTTGAAACACCCAGTGCTCGCTGAGATTTTGCATTGAATAGCCTGTCAACCATTCTGCGGTACCTTTCTTCAAGCCCGCCACAAAATATAAGATAAAAAACTGGTATTTTAATATGAAGTAGTTCCAATACGGTACTTCTGTCTTTTGGTTTGACGGGTTGAGGTAAGAATCCAATGACCTTCAAAAAAGGAAAAATTGCTTAAAAAAATGGTTGCTAATCACGAAATTTTTGTATAAGTACCTAATTAACACGTTGAATGTAAACCTAGTATAAGTATCCATAGTATGTTGAATAACGATAACGATTCAAATAACGATTGTTATTTGTTGTGTCACCTAATAAATAAATATTTATTTAAGTATTACCTAGTTTAGCATTTATTATTTGAGGTACCATTACGACAGCATTTTCATTTGATGAGCATAAGATTCTACATAAAAATCAGTTCGGCTTTACAAAGGGTAAGTCAACCATAGATGCTGGGACTAAATTAGTTTCTCATATATTTGACGCTTGGGAAAGTTTGCAGGATGCTCTTGGAGTATTTTGTGATCTTTCCAAGGCTTTTGACTGTGTAGATTATTTAACGTTAATTTTGAAGTTAGAATGTTACGGCATCCGTGGTCCTGCCCTTGAACTCATGAAATCTTACTTAGGCGGTCGGCGACAAAAAGTAAACGTTAACGATAGTCTTTCGGAAGAGTCTAATATTGAGTTAGGCGTGCCTCAGGGGTCAATTTAGGTCCGTTTTTGTTTCTAGTCTACATAAATGACCTCCCGTATCTTATGGAAAGCCTATGCGACACGGTATTATTCGCCGATGATACCTCGTTAATTTTTAAAGTAGATAGGAAGGATAGGGACCTTGTGCAGGTTAACAAAGCTTTGGCTATTCTCCTAGATTGGTTTTCCACTAACAACCTACTTCTTAATGAGGCAAAAACTAAATGTATTAAATTTTCGTTACCGAATGCCCCAGTAGTAGATTCTTGCGTCAAATTGGGGGGTACTCGATTAACTCTTGTCACTAGCACTAAATTCTTAGGATTAGACATAGATTCAAAATTACAATGGGGTTCTCATATAAATTCACTTTCGGGAAGGCTAAGCTCAGCATCTTTTGCGGTCCATAAGATTAGGCAAATAACGAATGAAGAAACGGCAAGGATTGTTTACTTTGCTTATTTTCATAGTATACTATCTTATGGTATAGATACTATTGTGGGGAGGTGCCGCCGATGTTCAATCAATTTTGTTACTCCAAAAGAGAGCTTTTCGCTCTATTTATAAATTGGGGTCACGTGAGTCACTAAGGGAACGTTTTAAATCCAGTCGAATTCGCTCCTTCGTTATATATATTTGAAAATATAATGTATGCCCGCCGAAACTTAGTAACCTTAAGGTGCGCGGAGATCACCACAGTTATAATACGCGAAATAGAAATAAGCTTGCTGTTGTTAAGTCCAGGTTAGCGCGAACCGGGAAGTCTTTCATTGGTAGATGTATTCAATTTTATAATAAAATTCCCAAGGAGTTAACTGGGCTTAGTGAAGGTAAATTCAAATCGTACGTTAAAGACGTTTTATTGACTAAAGCATACTATAGCGTTACTGATTACATTGAGGACAAATATGTCTGGAGTCAAATTCCTGCACCAGCAACACAACCTGATTTTGACATGTAATCTTACTTATTAGTATTAAATTGTATTATACCTTTATTTAAAAAAAATAACCAGCAGAGTTTCTTGCCCATTCTTCTCTGCTGATGTTCTTCCGAATGGGTGGTACGTTCAAAAGAGCCTTTAAGGGGCCAAAACGGAATAAAAATATTTGACTTTGACTTTGACAGCCTTTTACACCTTTTTGCCGAAAATTGCATGACCTTTGAAGCATGACTATATTATAGTAGATTTTTACTAATGTTGTTTTTGTCTACATGTTGTTAACGATCCATTGTCCTATGTCCATGTAAGTAGTTAAAATTAGATAAACATAAAACAGTATAACGTATTATTATTGCCAAATCATTTTTGCCTATAAATTAAGTAATTGATGCTATTAGAACAGTAATATAATATATTTTACATATACTCGTACATATGTCTATAAACCTGACTTATATGTATTTATCAAAGCACAGCCGAAACTTCTGTATCTAGAAACTTGACATTTGGTACAGGGATTCCTTTCATAATGTAAGTAGTGAAGACTTAGATAGGAAGGACTTTGAGAAATTCAACCTTTGACAGGGAGTGGTCTTTTCACCAGAACCGAAGCGAGGGCGGGCCGGCAGTATTTTATTATTTCACTCGTAGATCCGCGCGGTTACTCGCATTGTGCCCTTTCCTATGGGAATTTCGGAATGAAAAATAGCCTATAACCTTCCCGTTGAATGTGGCTATCCATTACAAAAGTAATTATTCAATTCGGACTGGTAGTTCCAGAGATTAGCACGTTCAAACAAAAAACAAACTCTTCAGCTTTATTATATCTACACTAATATTATAAAGAGGAAAACTTTGTTTGTTAGTAATGAATAGGCTCAAAAACTACTGGACCGTTTTTAAAAATTCTTTCACCATTCGAAAGCTACATTATCCACGAGTAACATAGGCTATTTTTCATCCCGAAATTCCCACAGGAATGGACACAACGCGGGTAAAACCGCGGGGCGCTGCTAGTTAGTACGATATAATGGATATATTTTCAATCAATACCCACCAAAAGCAATGCGCGTCAGTAAGAGTCAACAAGAAGGCGACCAATCCGAAGAGATAGCTGTGGTTGTTCCAGTAGCTCTTCTCTATGAGGAACAGGTACCAGTAGCAGACGGTGAACAGGGGGGCGGTCACGCGGTACTTGTACCCCAGCATTATGCCGAGAGCGCCTGTGCAATAGATTATACAAACAAGCTTAATAAAAGAGTAGGTATGGGAAGATGTTTTATTTGTCATCTTACCATACTCGTACTATTTTATTAAGCTACTGGGTCAAGTAAAGCATAGAGTTTACCAAAATTGAATTAATTTCTTCGATACTTGAGTACGACCAAATTCTACAATATCTATGAGTTCTAATTTCACTACATACCAATCCAGAGCCCCGCATACACTAGCGCCATGTACGGCATCGGTAGGGCTCGCAAGGTGGACACCAGCGGGAAGCGGCACGTGGAGGGGTCCCCCCAGCGGGCCTCCATGGAGGCCCCGCCGCGCTCGTCCGAGATGTCGAACAACATGCACACTCCTGACATAGGAAAAGAGGACGATCGAGTATACTCTATTTTTTCTTAAGTATTTAAATGTATGGACTAATGTCGTCAATTTTCCAGCCGAAGACGACTAGTCCTGAAGAGAAAAAGGTTTAGTGATTTTATTCCATTCTTTCCCTATCTCTAAACCTTTTTCTTTTTCAGTTTTAATCGTCTTTGGCTGGAAAATTGACGACATTAGTCCACATTTTAAGACTCGTAAGAAAAAATAGAATATATGTAGGTTAGGTAAGTTGCCAAACCTGGTGTCCATTTTTTTAATCAGCTTTTAGGCCACCGAAATGGCCCAACGATAGAACCGGCCGACCAATTGAACTTACCCTCCGAAGCACGGTAGCGATTAGATAGAAATGTCACTATCAGTCACCCATCCAAACAGGGGTCGAGCTAAATGTTGCTTGACAGGGTTACCTTTGCTTATATAAAACTACATTATACTATCTATACATAGCATAACAATGGAAAAAAAAACACACAAAATACATAATGTTTTTTGTACTTTAATACTTATTTTGAAGAATAATAATATGATAGGTATTGAAATTTGGCTTCCATGTGATCGAAACGTGTTAAGTTAACGACTTTTTCTACTTTTTTCTACTCATTCATAATGTATTACTAGTTAGCTTATAAGAACCTTTTTATACCCCGCAAAGAGGAGGGTGGTCACAATATTTTGTCAATATTATATAACTACAGTAATTTTAGTAACTCAATTTGTTTTTTTATGATCTTCAGTATTCTTAGGTACCTACAAATATAGGAACACAATTTGGACCCAATTTAGTACCCGAATAACAGGGACTCTACCCATTACAGCTAAACACAGTGCAAAATTCCGTTATCCGGGTTCTAAACCATAGGCAATATCTTCCTTCAATTTTCTTTAAATTTTGAGCTGCCAAATTGAAAAAAAAACACCAAGTATATTCCATACCAAACAACATCCTAGTCACGGCCAAACTAGAGCAGTCTTTGGGCACGAACATGTAGTCCACTACTTTGTCAAACGTCGCCTCCCTCGAGTGGAAGCCGAACTGGGAGTACATCTTCTTGTCAGCAACTTCTAGAAGCTTCTTGAAAGTATCCTTCACTAGCTTTAGTCTCATTGTCCTGTGAATGAAATCGTTAACAAACCTTATCCATAAACGCTTATTAAACGAAATTTGCCGAATAAAAGCCTCAAGTAAAGGTCAAACTCGTAGTCTGGCTATATTGTTACCCTTTCTTGAATCCTAGTTGATTATAGAAGTATCACATATTATCCTTTGTATTAAACTAAGAGCACTTACCCCCAGTATCCCGTTACTGTTACCAAGTAACTCCCGAGTATTGCAATGCGGTCCAAAGTGTGAACCAAGACTGGATCAGAAATCTCAATTTTTTAAACAAGTAAATTCATGGAGAATTCACCTGAATACAAAATGTTTCATCAATTATTATAATGTGCTTCCGAATTAATTCACGTGTGAAAATGTCTCTATGATTTTCCATGTCATTGAGTTTCTGAGACACCCCACACGTGTTGTTATTTTACGTAACTTGACATTTGACTACAGAATTGAATATTCAATTTAACCAAATGAACTTAGGGGAAAGATATTTCTTGCATTTTTTTTTGTATTTCCCCACATTGTGGCTGTTCCCGTCGGAATTTCGGGATGAAAAGTAGCCTATAAACTTCCGGTTGAATGTGGCTATCCTTTACAAAAATAATTATTCAAATCGGACTAGTAGTTCCTGAGACTAGTGCGTTCAAACAAACAAACTCTTCAGCTTTATTATATATGTATTAGTAAGTATAGATTTGACACATTCGGAGAAAATTATTATTGCTATTACAGCGAAGCATAATTTAAATACTACTAACTGCGACCCTCAGCTTCATCTGCAGCGCACTCGTTCCCGTGGGAATTACGGGATTTTGATTACTTATTATCCTATTCCTAACAAAGATAAATAAAAGAAAAAAGAGTCAGTAAAATCGGTCCGGCCGTTCTCGAGTTATGAAAGGTGTAACCTACACGACTCTTTACAGATGAAGATTTTGGAGTAAAATGAAACAAATGAAATGCGCTGTAATAGTTTATTTCTCAACACTACATCGATATTCAATAAACATTTAATTATTGTCAATATATAATTACATTCAACAGTCAACTAACATCTCTAAATCTTCAACATTTTGTCTAAATATTACCAACGGTTGTAAGCGTCTATTAGAGTTAACTTTACGGCAATAATTGGTTTAACAAGTTTCTTAACGTCCGTTAACATTGTACATTTAGAGGGATTTCGTATAATAATTGACATATGAATTTATGACAAATTTGAATGTTGTGAATGTAAAATTGTATTACATTTTAATCTCACGTTTCGTTTGACACATCGACATATAAAAACTAGACAAAACATTCATAGATTTACAAATATGTATTAACATATTTCATATTTTCGATAAGATTTTCATTACGACACAAACTTAGCAAAATAAAAATATTCTCAAAAAAGATCCATTACATATATATAGGAACTTCTAAATACGTTTATATTCTTAAATTATATAAATAGTAACTAAACCTCTTAACTGCAACGTAAACAAATCACAGTTTTAAGCTTTACATACAAACACCAATATAAATATTACAGCTATTAAGTTGTGGTATGTGAAGTATTCTGGACACTACGGCGACTGAACAGAAGGACTTTGTAGTCATCTATTCACTATTTTTCTTACGGGAATTAAAATGTGGTATTTTTCCAGCCGAAGATGATTCCTTCTGAAGAGGAAAAAGGTGTAGTGATTTCATTCCAAGCCTACCATCATTGAACCCATTGCGGAAGAAGGTATCTTTGGTTAAAATTTGACCTGATTGTTTGAATTGTAACTATCGTAAGAAGAAATAGAATACATACTACGCACTGGTTTCACTCCACTGCACATTGGTAAATAATAGTTTAGTCTGATTGAAACTTTGGTTGCCCCTAATATATTTTACTCAAGATACTATGTTTATCTTTAATCAGCACTTTCAAATTAGGAATAATTGAATTCATACATACATTTATTTTTGAAAGCTATTGTTCAAATTTATATTTAATTGGCGCTGTATAGTTTGAGTGGCGATTGAATCGAGCTTTATTATCAGAAAATCGATACCATTAGCATCAAACTTAAGGCAAATTAAAACTTATTCCTAACACTTTAGAGTGCATCACGCACAATAACTAAATAATCATTAAATAAACTAAAACGGTATTATTTACAAATAATATTAAAAATACAATAAATTATAATCGATTACATTTACATTCGTTCACAAAAACATTATAATTTGTACATTTTGTACCGATCTCTTTCATTACAATAAGTTCTATAAAAATGGTGTAACATATTTCAAAATTTGGAAGTAAATTAATAATAAAAAAAAATACCGCATGAATAGCTGAAACGAGATCCCTGGAGGAACATTTTGATTTGAAGCATTGTCTTTTTATGGCGTAGTCGGATCTCATACAACTATCATATTCCTTCATATTCCTGGCAACTTTTGATAGTGTTGTCAATAAAACATTTTTATATAACATGATTTATTTGAATAGTAATATCTAAAAGTAGGAATGTCGCTATATGTATGTCTACTATATAATAATAGGAGTTTAAAAATATAATAAACAAAATTGGAAAAAATATTTTCAAGTAGTTTATCATAATTATGCAAAAAAAAGTTGTGTTCATGTTAAAGAAACAATATTGTTTGACATTTAACACGGGTTTTCAAGAAAACCTTGGACATGGCGTTATGTATTATTATTTAAATAAATATTCTTGTTTAACAATGTAAAAAAATATTTTTTAGCACATGATTGAATATTCATGATAATTGCCATGTTATGTTCAAACAAATAATTCGATAAAATAGTTATCTTAATAAATTACATAGTAAATTAATAAATAATAACAACACTACATTAAGATAAACATTTCAAAACAAAATACGTGACTACAAATCGATGATATTTAATATATTTCTCAAAATAACATTTATAATAATAATATATTTGGACACAAAGAGGTGTAACAACCCTCTTAAAAGTTTCGAAGCGTTTACCACTAGATGGCGTTAACGATCTAATAGAAAGCGTTTTTGAAACGGGTCACTAAAATGCGGAAACATTCGATTATTTGATTACATTCATTGATTATATATTATCAGTACTACGGTTCTCAGTTCTCATTTCGAAGCAAGAGACACAATGTGGGAAATGACAAGACAAAGCTATACTAATTCCTTTTCATAGAAATCTTCTCTATAGTGATTGTGACAGAGAAATAAGGACTATTCAATGTAAGACAGTCGACAAACATTAACTGTCAGTTATAACTAAGACATTATATGAAATTCATTATTAGGCTGATTTGAATACGAGTATATGATTGTACTTTATAAAGGGTCACTTTCATTGCCTGTTTATTCCAAGTTTAACATGCACAAAGGTTCCAAACTAGAAATAAAACTTCATAACGTAGGCTTTTGGTTTTCAGTGAGATCTTAAAAGAGAACTAATCTTGTCAATTTCCACATTCATCTACTCCATCTATCATTCCCTAGTCTACTGCATCGTCACTATGACGTCACTAGATAGCTTAGCTCAATACATTACGCATCATTACCATTGACTATTGTTATCTCCCTCTTACACAGGCTCACGTTCAGATTTAAGTGTTGCTCTCCTTATCCCTTAACGATGTGATTGGTTAAGTTTTCTTCAATCTAATTAGCCAATACGGGTACAATTTCATTCCAATGGGCGTAGTTACGTTATTCTGCATTCTGATTGGGTCAGTATGAATTCTATTAATTGTTGAATGCCTGCAATTTTCTTACTAATCTGATTGGATCTTTTATTCCTCTCTAAACTATCCTCCGTCCTGATTGGTCAATATAGTGTGTGCGTAATGTACGTAGATTGTTGTGTACGTTCAATGTTCGTAGATGACTCCGCCTGGGCCGGGCAGTGAAGATTTTCCTGATAGATAAACGTCGACGGCGCGCGCGGCTTGTCGGCCTTCCGATATAGCCCACACTACTAGCGATTGACCGCGGCGGCAATCTGACGGGCAAAAGAGAGGATACATATAATGCACGTACTTGTTTGATATTCTAATACCTACTTGTTGGAAAATATGTAATACAATAAAGGCTGAAGGTCAAAACAAGGTATTCTCAACATACATTTATCCTGAAATACGTACAGTTCATGGAAATTGACGCTGTCACAGTAGGTGAGGTTAGTTTTTTTTAATGAGAATTTAGTTAATAATTTGTTTTTGGCAAGAATTATGGATTACGATAAAGCCGTGTAACTGATTGATAACGGGCTCTTAGAAAATGATTCTTTTGGAATCATTTTGGTACAGAAACCTGAAGAAACCAGCTCTGTCAGCTGATGAACTTCAATTATTTAAAAAAAGTGATTAATTTACCTCCAGCAGCGAAGACGTTGCTCTTGGGCGTCTTGTAAATGTTGGACTTGTCGGTTTCAATGTTGCTGCGCGCGTCCAGAGGGAGATCTGTGGGAATTAACATAATATGTAGTCTTGGCTTCTGTATAGATTTTTTCTATTATTTAAGGTTTAAAATTGTTAATACTTTTATCTACACTAATGTTGTAACATTCTACTT
This sequence comes from Cyclophora albipunctata, assembly GCA_963082685.1. Lineage (NCBI taxonomy): Eukaryota > Metazoa > Arthropoda > Insecta > Lepidoptera > Geometridae > Cyclophora > Cyclophora albipunctata. The sequence continues at coordinate 10,331,325 of OY720116.1, read as the reverse complement.
ATGTTTCCAATACTTGACTTATAATTACTAATGGTATACTTTACTTATAATTACTGATGGTATAATATCCACATCGGTATCGTAAAATCTCATTATAACATCGCGCGCTCGCTCCTGATTGGCCCTGCGCGAGCTGCGCTCTCATTGGTTAGATTTTAATGGCGGCAAGTTCACTGTGACAATACACGTACGCGTGAAAAACTATTGTCAGCTTTTACTCTTGTTGTTTGATTAATTGCATTAGTGAAGATAAAGTAGTGTATGCAACTGCATATAACACGGGTATTAAAACACTCGTTACTATTATGGAACTCGCTGCGCTCGTTTCATAAACTCACACTCGTGTTTTAATACCCTTCATTATATGACAGTTGCACAACTTCATCCACTGAGGAAAAGGGTTCAATGATGGTAAGAATGGAATGAAACCACTAAACCTTTTTCCTTTTCAGAAAAAATCGTCTTCCGGATAAATGACCATATTAGTCCATATTTTAACTCTCGTAGGAAAATAAGCAAATAATCATATATACGGTTTAATTTCTTTAGTTGGAAAAAACAATCACATCTGTCCACATTCAACCCTACCAACTCTTGTAGGAAAAAACATATAAACAGTTTGATTGAGAAACCTTTGTTGAAGTGTGTTAAAAATAGAGTGTGGGTACTGACCCAGCTGGTTGGCGACGTATCGCTCGGGCCCGAGGAAGCCCATGGCCAGCAGCACGAGGTCGGCCCTCTCGACGCGGCGCGAGCCCGCCACCTCCGCCATGTCCCAGCGGCCGCCCGCGCCGCGTACCCACTCCACCTCCACACACGACACGCCGCACACGTTGCCCGCGCCTCATGGGGATAAGGGACAAATGACAATGCTCACATCATTACAAATTGTATATAGTACCACTGTGTCGTCTGTCATTATATATTGTCCACAACGCCACACAGTTACAGTATGTTGTAACTTAAACAGAAACTTAAAAATTAATTTAAAAATATGGTGAGGTTCTAAGTCCGAGTCTAGTCCTTGGTACGTACGGGTCACGAGTCGCACTTGCTACCGTCTAGCTTTAAAAATAATTTTTGTAAATGCGGAACGGAGTGGTGAGGACTTCAATTGACCATTCAATTCCACAATGCATGATGGAGAGATTTTGAAATGTTTAATGCGTTCTGATTGATCATTAGGCTCTGTACCGCTGCTATAGAAACACACAGTTAATCATCCTTTAAGTAATCAATACAGTCTCATAAATGACACAGTTTCAATGTAACAGTTAGTGGACTTAATCAAATGGGTGAGTAAAAAGGCACGCAACATACCGTCATCAATGAACTCCTTGGTGAGAGTCGAGAACTTCCGCGGGTCGTGGCCGAACTTCACCTTCACTTCTTCGTGACCGTAGTCCACTCTGCAAACATAACACAATAAAGCAGACTTTATTAACGACACATCATCTTATAGGTTGCTGGCATCCGGTACCAACACTATCTTGTTCTGCAATTATCCGTTCTCTTAGCTGGCTAAAACTGACATTTATGTACATAAACACAATGTCAAAACTGAAAGAAATGAAGATAGGGGTTCGGGTGTAAATTACTACCTACAGCTTTGATAGAAAAAAATATTTTGAGCAAAATCAATCGGGATATTGCATTATTATGATATTTGTAGGAGAGTGTATAAGGTCGTGTCGTACGACCAGCTGAAAAGGATGGCATAATATAGAGCAAAATGGAAAGAACTCCATCGACAAGAGCTCTCTAAAGTTTAAGGAGAAGTATAAGAGCTGTGTGTGACAGTGACCTGAAGACGCGCGGCCACTGCGGCCACGGGTTGTCGGGCCCGCGCGTCTTCTTGGGCTCGGGCAGGATCTCGAACGTCGTGATGGACCTCGCGCCCTGGCGCAGCGACGTCGCTATGCAGTCGCACCTACCGGCAAACAAAACAATGTCACATCAACACTATACTGGTTTCTTAGATTTCAGCGAAAATAAAGTCAGTCTTCTGTGACTACGGTTTTTAATGTGCTTCAATCCTGAAAATGTAATATATTCAGAATCAAAATGTGGGTAAAACTCGTGACACGTGACCACATGGTGCGACATCATGAGTGGGGCAATCCACTCACAACGTCGGAAAATAAAAAGTAAGTAGTTTTCAGTTGTTTTACAAACGTTCAACCGCGAAAACACCCGGGTGAGTACGTGTAGTAAGCATAGTGTAGTACCCGGTGTCGCCGCCGCCGATGACGAGCACGTCCTTGTCCTTGGCGCTGAGCACGCGCGCGGCGCCGCCCAGCTGCCTCTTCTGCCACGTCTCCAGGAACTCCATGGCGAAGTGGATGCCGGACAGCTGCCGCCCCGCCAGCGGCAGGTCGCGCGGCCACGTCGCGCCCATGCACAGCACTAGCGCGTCGAACCTGCGCCGGGGACATACATAGAGTAACTTCAACTAATATAATACTAATAATAGTAGCGACCAACCCTGGTGATGAAAGTTTTAAGACCACCTTAAGACCTCCGACATGGTCTGGCGATTGAAACCACCAGGACCGATAATTTAACGTGCCCTCCGAAGCATGGTAGCGCTCAGATGCCACTATCGGCCACCAATCCAAATAGGGGCCGTGCTGCACGTTGCTTAACAATCACAATGACCTAACACCGATCAGACAAACTACGCCACTAGCGCTACATCTTACGACATCTCATACAGATTTCACTATTTAAAACTATTTCAATGAACTCACTCATTAGACAAGTCCGCGGCTGATATATCCTTGCCGACGTCGATGTTGCACTTGAAGACGATCCCCTCCTCCTCCATGAGCTTCACCCTCCGCGCGACCACGTCCTTGCCGAGCTTCATGGTCGGGATGCCGTACTGCAGCAGCCCGCCGACGCGGTCGTTGCGCTCGAATACCGTCACTGTGTACCCGGCCTAAGAAAAAATAAAACATCAGTACCAACAAAAAATATGTTTTCTACTCTTCAAACATGGCTCGAGTTTCAGATAGGGTTGTAAAGCGGTAATATTACATTCGTAAACTTACGTAATATACCATATTTTAAGTAAAATACGAATAAATTACGGTAAAATTGGTAAACCTAACCACCACAGAAGCAAATAGAACAAAATAAAAAGCTGTCAAAGTCAACGTCACACAGACGAGGGGTGCAGTTTGCAGTAGTGTTTACACAGACCAAAGGTTAATAAATAGCTACACTACCTTATTCGTCCGTCAGTCTACCTATTACGGAACGGCAACAACGCAAAATGTTATTGCAAACTGCACTAATCGGCAACATCCTACGCAAAGCTATCAAAGTAAGCTGTCAAAGTCAACGTCACTGACGTTGACTTTGACAGCTTTTTCTTTTGTTCTATTTGCTTCTGTGGTGGTTAGCGTTACCAATTTTACCGTAATTTACCGTAATTTATTCGTATTTAACGAGCGTTTTCGGTAAAATTACGTAATTTTGCAACCCTAGTTTCAGATCACCAACCCGCATTTGGCAAGCGTGATGATTACGTCTAATCCTCCTCATTGTACTGATATCTTTTGATATTGGTATGGGTCATGCTGTATGGATGTGTCATTTCCCCAAAGTATTTTTGGTGGATGTTCAAAACTATATATATACTCGTATATTAGTGTACAAAAATATTGATATTGATCTTTACCTTATTAAGTTGATGAGCACACGCCAGTCCGGCGGGTCCGGACCCGACAATGGCGACAGTTTTACCGTTTCGGACCTTTGGAATCTGAGAACAAGCTTTTGATTAATCATAACTCCTGATAGACAATATTTGTGTAAGTAAGTGCGAGGATAGTGTCCAATCCTGGTGTCCAAGTTTTTAGACCGCATAAAGAAAGATTAATAAAAAAATAATGATTCTTCATGTTTCTAGTAGATGGAGTAAAAAATCGGACTTTAATTTGTATTGTTCATAGATATATTGAAATACCTCTGGCTTTATCCATCCGTTTTCGAACGCGTGGTCGATGATGGCGCACTCGATGCTCTTGATGGTGACGGGCGGCTCGGAGATGCCCAGCACGCACGCGCCCTCGCACGGCGCGGGGCACACGCGCCCCGTGAACTCTGTGCCACAACAGAGCTACAGTTAAAGACACAACAATTGGCAGCCTTATACTATAGGTTTACTATACTTCATCATCATCATAATACATTTGTAGAGCTAGGCTCTTGTCGGTGTGTCCGATGCAGATTTCTCCATCAATTCTTATTCGGTGCAAACCTTCACATTTCTATACGACATGACAGACACTATATTTCTACACACTATACTATATGCTACGAAATATATGACGATAATGTATCAAAACGTATATTTATTCTGAGTTCTGGCAAAATATGTTTTTTTTTTAAATTTTGGAATGGTTACCGACGGCAAAGACTTCAATACGAATATAACTTTGCGAGACGACTATCAGAATATTATTTCAATGCCTTTTTGAAAGTTTTAAACTATAGCATCGTATTATCTGTCATTACCCGGGAAGTTGTTAGTCTGCAGCAGATGGCTGAGCGCCGAGGGCCAGTCGTTCCGGTAGACGAGGTCGTTCCACTTGGGCACGATGTTCCCGAGCGGGCAGCCGTGCGCGCTCTGACAGAACGGCACGCCGCAGTCCATGCAGCGGGCGGCCTGCGTGCGCAGCCCGCGCCGCGTCTCCGTGTTGTACACCTCGCGCCAGTCGCGCAGCCGCGTCGCCGCGTTGCGGTACACGCGCGTCTCGCGGGCGTACTTCATGAAGCCTCTGCGCATGTAACACATTATAATCATATACCCGGACAAATTCATACACGGTTCATTAGACGCAAAGTAAGCTATAAGCTTGTATTATGGAATCTAACTCACTTGCTACATATACATACACAAATACTTTAATCTATATATATAAAATTCAAAGTCCTGACTGACTGACTGACTGATAATCAGCGCACAGCCTCAACCGCTACACCTAGAAACATGAAATTTTGCAGGAAGGTTCTTCAAGTGACGTAAGTGCACACTAAGAAAGGATTTTGATAAATTCTACCCCCAAGGGGATAAAATAGGGGATGAAAGTTTGTATGAAACTTTGTCAATTGTAAACCGATCGGGCTGAGACTTTGCGTGCATATAGCTACTATGACGTAGGCACTCCCTAAGAAAGGATTTTGATAAATTCTACCCCCAAGGGGATAAAATAGGGGATGAAAGTTTGTATGAAACTTTGTCAACTTTTAATCGATCGGGCTGAGACTTTGCAAGCTACTATGACGTTGATGCGGAGATTGCTACGATAAAAAAATGTTTTAAACGATCTATCACGAAACTTAATGCGGCAGACTAAATTCCACGCGAGCGAAGCCGCGGGCAAAAGCTAGTAGAATATATAATTGACACCCAGACCTCGTCGCCCACAACTATGTCTTTACATATTGTTGACTTCGGGCGGGAATCGATCCCGCAACCCCCGAAAAAGTAAGCGCTCTCACTGTCACTGTGCCAACGTGCTTGTCAAAAAACACACGATCGTATTATTCGAATGGTTTATGATAGACCATAGCGCGTTCGGGAATGTTCGAGCCCCGTACATTTACCTACATTTACAGTTTCATTCAGAAGTCCATCAGCAGTCGTACATAATGTTTACGTCAATACTAGTTTTACTTATAACATTCTTCTTTAAAGATAATTCACACGCACATTATCACAAACACATCTTGCGGTTGACGCGATTGTTAATTTCAATTTATGAAGTGAACAACGTTGTGGGATAATAATTGATAATCTCGCTACCCACCTCGTCTTATCGAGCACTTTCTCCAAATTCTTCTTCTCCAAGTCCAAATCCCTGACCGTTTCCTCGATATCCGTGATTCCGTTCTGGTCCCCGTTGCTCTCGATCTTGGGCGGGGAAGGCGCCTTCAGAGCGAGCTGCTTGAGCGCGCGCTGGTACTCGTACGGGAACACTTTGATGAACTTCTTGGCTGGTTCCGGCCAGGTTTTGAGCATTTCATCGGCTATTAGGGAGCTGTGGGGACAAAATTTTGAATTGTAGCATTTTATTTAAGTTAAGTAGAGTTCGAATTGTGTATAATTTTTCATTTATCAAGATTAAAATGAAGATTTAGATTGGAAGTATATTTATTAGTCACACAGATTAACATATTCTGGTTCCAGCCAGATAAAAGGAAACTAAATGAAAAAAAAAAAACTTAACTATTTAAATAAAGTAAAGTTATTAGTGGACTATAATGATGAATCGAAATTCTGTCCAAATAAACCTTATGCACAGAAGTGACATTACAAATTCAATACAAACCAAAACAAATAATCCAATAACACTACATTCAACTGTACAAAACCCATCCAGTCACACTGACCCGGTATACTCCTTGAACTCTTCCAACAGCTTCCTCACAACGTTGAGGTCATCCTCCAGCTCTAGAGGCAACAGTTCCACCATCTCTTGATTGCACTTGCTCTCGAACGAGCCGTCGATATCGTACACGTACGCGATGCCGCCTATGAATGGTATCAATATTATAATTTTAAATAGGTTCCATTAGCATTTAAGAAAATGTATTACTTTACTTTACTGTTGTCTTAAGTTTAACATTACTCATTTTGAAGTAAAGAAGAAACTATAAACTTTTACTTTTAAGGGGGTTTTGCTAAAGAGATATTGACCTTCTGCACCTCAATAAAAGACACAAAAGAAACATTATCATTAATATCAGTAGACTATATGTCTTCTGTGAGCACGGTTCCTGTAAAGGGGCCGAAACGTCAAATAAAAATGTAAAATAAAAGCGAAGTGTATCCGTAAAGGTAGTTGAATCGTACCGCTCATCCCGGCGGCGAAGTTCCGGCCGGTGAGCCCGAGCACGAGCACGCGGCCCGCCGTCATGTACTCGCACGCGTGGTCGCCGACGCCCTCCACCACCGCGGCACACCCGCTGTTGCGCACGCAGAACCGCTCCGACGCGATGCCTCTGTATTAGGGTAACGGGACGTTAGGTTACGTCGTCCCCGTGGATGTCAACACGGTTATGTTAATGGTTACACACGATTAAATTAGTTCTATCGTGGCCAATGACAAATTGGTAAAACAATGACAAATTATGCGTCCGCGAGACGATCAAGTGCACTTGACAAGTCGCAAATGAATAAAACTTGTCAAGTCGCGTCAAGTCGCATCAAGCTCAAGTTGGTTCAAATTTGTTGTCAAGTTATCATCAAAATTATTGTCAAGTCATGTCCAGCACGTAGATACTTGACGGGAATTGTCAAGTCAACGCTGTAAACGATCAATATTCACTTCAAGCCCGTAGACTTGTCAAGTGCACTTGATCGTCTCGCGGACGCTTTAGAAAAGTAAAGAACAAGCCGTTCCTCACAGTTTGACATTCCCGTGGGTAAAAGTTATCTCTCTATTATTGTGATGCATTAACCGTATTTCAAAATGAATTTAAAATCCATTCAGTAGTTTTCCATAAATCGAAACATTCATTATTCATCCACCCTCGCATATTTTCATCTGAATGTAAAATAAATCTTAAATAAATAGTAAATAGAACAAAAAAGATCGCGTAGAGAATATTGAAAAGAAAGTAATGATTGCGTATGTAAAACAAAGAGGGCAAGATGAAGCTAAATATATACAAATTATGATGAAATAAGACAATGATAAGTAGTGACCTGAAGTAGGCCCGGCCCGAGGTGGCTCCGTACAGACACACGTTGCCCACGATGACGTTGAGGTGCGACGCGTACGGGGCCGTCTTCGGCGGGAAGATCACCACCGTGCCGCCCGACAGACCCTTGCCTGAGGGTGTGAGCTTTATTTAAGAATAGTAGCGCCCGCGGTGTTACCCGCAGCGCCAGTGCAGCGCAGTGGGAATTTTGAGATTTATATTCCTTATTTTTCTTATATAAAAAGCTTGTCCTGACAATAAGGAACACATTAAAAAAAGAATCATCCAATTTGGTGCAGTCGTTCTGAAGTTATGCGCTTAGCAACAGATTCAGCGATTCATTTTTATATCATAGGTAGTAGCGCCCCGCGGTGTTACCCGCGTTGTGCCCGTTCCCATTGGAATTTAGGGATGAAAAATAGCCTATAACCTTCCCATTGTTACAAAAAGAGTTATTCATATCGGATTGGTAGTTTCTGAGATTAGTCAAAAAAACAAAAAAAACTTGAGAGGTGTCAAGGGACACCCGGATGGAACGAAGTTTATTTATTATCAACAAAAATGATCGTCGCGACACCACACTGTTCAATGCGAAATAGAAAGACGAAACGAAAATATCTAGCTTGCTTTCTATACGAGAGAGAGAGAGAGACAGACAGACTCTGGCGTGCACATGTTTCTCTGTCTGTCTCTCTCGCGCATGTTTCTCTGTCTGTCTCTCTCTAGCGTGCGCAAGTTTCTCTGTCTGTCTCTCTCTGGCGTGCGTAAGTTTATCTGTCTGTCCCTCTCTGGCCTAAAAAATGTCTTTACTATTTTTTCCGTCTAGCCCCCTTTCGCAACGCGCGATAAGGAACTTCGTTCCAAAAATCAAACTTTTTTTATTTAATTTGATATATCATTTGATTAAATCAAACTCTTCTGCGTTAGTATAGTATAGACAGATAACTTACCAACGTAGTCATTCGAGTCTCCTTCCAAGGTGACAGTGATTCCTTTAGACAGGAACGCGCAGAAGCTCTGTCCCGCCGAGCCTTTCAGAGATATGTTGATTTCAGTGCCGTCGGGCAGGCCTTGCTCGCCGTATTTCCTGTACAATAAGGTTCATTATTGAAGATTTACAAATAAATTGGTGTAATAGAAGTATGAGAGTATACTAATTTCTTTGAATACTTGTGATATTAGTTTTAGAGGCTAGTGTTTTTTAAGTACAATATTCAATCTATTACTTGCCGCTGGGCGCAAACGCGGGTACAACCGCGGGGCGCTGCTAGTGTAGTGTAAGGCGTTGTCCTAATAGAACGCGAATGCGCGATCATCGTAAGTTCGCGTGAATTTTACTCGTACGAACGTGCGATCAAACATATTCAACTCTAATAGGTGTCCTAACTGACAATCGCACGACGCGGTCTCAAATGTTTGAAACACGCGATGGTCGCATCGCTCGCATCGCGCATTCGCGTTCTATTAGGACAACGCCTTATATACTTACATAGCAATATGATAGGACAGAGTGGAGGTGAAGGTGCGGTCTTCGTTAGTGATGTTCATGTGGATGTCGGCCCTGGTCTGCGAGCCCGCCAGCACGGCGGCGCAGCGCGCGATCAGCTGGTTGTCGAGCCGCTTCTCGAGTTGGAAGTCCTGCCGAGTAACACGTCACTATTTACTAAAGTTATAGTAATTAAATTATTATATTCTTTACACAATCCAAAAAAGATGCAAGGGCGAATTTAAACAAGGATACACGTGCCTATCGGTTTAACCAAATTCTACTTCTTATATATAAAATTCTCGTGTCACAGTGTTCGTTCGCGTACTCCTCCGAAACGGCTTGACCGATTCTCATGAAATTTTGTGAGCATATTGAATAGGTCTGAGAATCGGCCAACATCTATTTTTCATCCCGAAATTCCCGCGGGAACAGGTACCGTGGTTGAACTTCTCTGAAACGGCTCGACCGATTCTCATGAAATTTTGTGTGCATATCGGGTAGGTCTGAGAATCGGACAACATCTATTTTTCATCCCGAAATTCCCGCGGGAACGGGTACAACGCGGGTGAAACCGCGGGGTGCAGCTAGTATATTATAAATGCGAAAGTAGAGGATAGATGTATATGTTTGTTACTCTTTCGCGGAAAAACTACTAGACGGATTTGGATGAAACTTTACAGTAATATAGATTATACATCAGAATAACACATGGGATACATTTTAGCCTGAAATTCCCGCGGGACGGGGTACAACGCGGGTAACACCGCAGGATGCGGTTATTGCTAATACATTTTTACAATTGTCAACGAACATGTCTTAACTAGTAAAATGCGGGCTACTGACAATCTATGCGATACGAATAATCGGTCAATTTATGGGTTGTTAATTTTGTTTTCTCACCTGTGGTTTGGACCCTCCAACGATGTTGACTCCAGGCCTCATGTGAAGAGCGTTCTTCAGGATTAGATTCAGGTTCAACAGCCTCGCCTGTGAACAAATAATATGGTCGTTTTAGTCCGCTCGAAGTCTCGGGTACCTACGTATTTTAATAAATAGTATATTCTAACGCGATACAGACCCGTTTCATTTATGCAATTGTGCAGCTCCGCCCCTACTTGGATGAGTGGCCGATAGTGGCATTTCTATCTGAGCGCTACCGTGCTTCGGAGGGCACGTTAAATTGTCGGTCCCGGTTGTTTCAATCGTCAGACCATGTCGGAGGCCTTTAGGCGGTCTAAAAACTCCGACACCAGGGTTGGCCACTAACCTACACGAAATGAATGATAAGTGACTGACACTGTCTTTGGTAGTTACTGTACTTTACCTTGGGATTCTGGTTGTTCTCCCTCGCCTTCAACAAGTCGGTACGTCCGATGAGGTCCTGGAACTTCCTCACTCCGACGTCAGCCATGTGTTGTCTCACCTGAGAGAGACGGAAACACCAATATTTATCACGAGCTACCGATGTTGTGAGCAAAAACACGATATAATAAGAAAACTCAATTAAAAATACTAGCGGCCATATTTTGATAGGCGACCTGATTGATAGTGATAGATACATATATATTATCTTGATCACAATTATTTCAAATCAAAATCAAATCAAATAGTTTATTCACATAGTAAACAATTTGTATTAGTACATTCCATTTAAAAGTTAGGTGTTTAGTATATCTCAATGAACGCAATAATTCTGCAGCGGGATATTGTACTACGTATAAGCTTGACTTGCAGACAAACTTATATACTGTGTCAAAATGACAAAGGACAAGCGAATATTAGTTTTTTACTGTTGGATACTCATCTACGACTGAAAGTTTGTTGCTCATGTATCTATATTTACCTCTTCCGCCAACATGAAGAGGTAGTTGATGACGTGTTCGGGCTTGCCGGCGAACTTCTTGCGCAGCTCCGGGTCCTGCGTCGCGATACCGACCGGGCACGTGTTCAGGTGGCACTTGCGCATCATCGTGCAGCCTGCACGGATACGAAGTAAAATTATACACTTTACCTCTTTAATAAAGTCAAATATAACTAGTAGGTCAACTACGCTAATGTCAAGAGATATTCTTCAATAAAGTTAATTATATCTCGAAGGTCAACTACGCTGTATTTCAAAACACATATACGCAGAAACATTAAAATAAATACTTCCATAAGGCTAACAATGCTACATTTCAACAGGTATACACACAAATACAATAACGCGTGTTTCCCGTATATGTGAGTACGTAGCAGCACGACGCGCTACGTAATAATAAAATAGTTACATCTCCTAACTCAGTACGTACCTACGTGACAACTCGTTGTCACCTGTAAGTCATGATAATAGGTGTTACTTATATCAGACAATTTTCACCGCATCGTCACTTGACTGGCATTTATTTCACATTCATTCATCTGCCACAAAAATGTGTAAACGCGCAGTTTGTATGCGTGCTCCTGTTTGGAAATATAGCATAGCTAACTGTCTGCAAATATTGATTTATACCTCTTTCCAATAACTATCATATAGCTATTTTATACTAATGTCACGCAACACCAACCATTTTACAACACTAATGTCACGCAAACGACAAAAATAATTTCAGCTCAAACACTTGTTTGACTTCGAGTAAAAGTGTAGACCATAGAGCTATTGAGTTGTGTATAGTGGTGTTACCGAGCGCGATGAGCGGCGCGGTGCTGAACCCGAACTCGTCGGCCCCGAGCAGCGCCGCCACCATCACGTCGAAACCCGTGCGCAGCTGACCGTCCGCCTGCACCACCACCCTGCGATATACATACATACAGTTATAGTTAAGGTAAAAGACTATTTGCACAACACTAGTTAGGCAAATAGACTCTGTGTAATAGACTCTGTGACTCTCAGACTCTGTGCAAATAGAATCTGCAATAGGCTGAGTTACACGGCAGATTGCAACCGCAAGGAGTACACGAATATTAATTCGACTTCAGACTGTACCTCAAATTTTCGCAAACACCCGTTGACACAGTGGCATGTGAGATTGTTTCGTGTGTCGGGTTCGATTCCCATTCGGAGTCAACAATATGTGCAGACATAGTTGTTGACGAGGACGTCTGGGTCTCAATTATCTTTATATATAAAAAATACAAGTTACGTTGTTTGTCCACGATGGACTCATAAACTACCGAACCGATTTAAAATTTGATTTGCACACTGCGTGCAAGTTGATCTAACTTAAAAGATAGGATAGCTTACATCTCAATTTATAATGTCAATTTATTAGGGTGTTAGTCGTTACTTGAGCCATGTCAGATGCCATTGGCGGCTCAATAACTCTGACACCAGGATTGGTCAGGTTGACCATCCACTCGATGAAGAAGAATTAGGGTGCTTCCCCCTTCATTCTCACAAGTCAAGACAACGTTTGTGTGAGTATAATATAATCATATCAGTTAAGTAAATTCGATAATACAAGCTTAGAGCTAAGTTTGGGAGCAATTGACCGTGTGTCAATCAACCGTGTGTCGTTAGTCCGGGTTCCGGGTTCCGGTTCCAGGGTGAATATGTGGGTGTACCTTTTGCGCAGAAGCTAATAGCTTAGAGTTTAGTATGGGTGTAATTGTCAGGGTGTATATGACCACGAGGCATACCTCTCGCGCATAAGTTGAGGCCATAGTTTGGGTGTAATTGTCCGGGTGTATATTAATAAAGGGGTGTTACCTCTCGCGCAGGTCGTTGAGCACGAGCACCTGGTGCGTCTCGGCCACGCCCAGCTCCCACGGCAGGCCGGCGCACTTGATGCCGGTCCACGAGCTGGCGCCCGTGCCGCCGTCGTGCCCCGAGATCACGATGTGCTCCGCCTTGCCCTGCCCACAACATGCCTCATCATTACACATTACACACACTTGATGCCGGTCCACGAGCTGGCGCCCGTGCCGCCGTCGTGACCAGAGATCACGATGTGCTCCGCCTTGCCCTGCCCACAACATGCCTCATCATTACACATTACACACACTTGATGCCGGTCCACGAGCTGGCGCCCGTGCCGCCGTCGTGACCAGAGATCACGATGTGCTCCGCCTTGCCCTGCCCACAACATGCCTCATCATTACACATTACACACACTTGATGCCGGTCCACGAGCTGGCGCCCGTGCCGCCGTCGTGACCAGAGATCACGATGTGCTCCGCCTTGCCCTGCCCACAACATGCCTCATCATTACACATTACACACACTTGATGCCGGTCCACTCTCACCGGTCAATCTTATGTGTATTATAATTTTAATAACCCTTTCCAGCAATGTTTTTCTCCCTGAGCTTACAACTGGTAGTATGGTGAAGGCCTCTCTCACCTTGGCGACCCCGGAGGCGACGACGCCGACGCCGACCTCGGAGACGAGCTTGACGGAGACGCGCGCGCGCGGGTTGGCGCTCTTCAGGTCGTACACCAGCTCCGCCAGGTCCTCGATGGAGTAGATGTCGTGGTGCGGCGGCGGCGAGATCAGCCCCACGCCCGCCACGGAGCAGCGCGTCGCCGCGATGGCGCCCGTCACCTTGTAGCCTGCGGGGTCACACTCACAACAATCACACAGGAATCAACAACAATGACACTGTGTTGAGGAAGATGACATGTTGTGTATTTATTTGAATACTAGCGTAGCGCTCGTGGCGTAGTTTGACTGAGCAGTGTTAACTCATTGCAATTGTTAAGCAACGTGCAGCACGGCTTGACCGATAGTGGCATTTCTATCTGAACGCTACCGTGCTTCGGAGGGCACGCCCTCGCCAGGTCCGACGCCGTCACGTATGTCCAGGTATACTAACCCGGCAGCTCGCCGCCCTCGCCCGGTCCGACGCCGTCACGTATGTCCAGGTATACTAACCCGGCAGCTCGCCGCCCTCGCCCGGTCCGACGCCGTCACGTATGTCCAGGTATACTAACCCGGCAGCTCGCCGCCCTCGCCAGGTCCGACGCCGTCACGTATGTCCAGGTATACTAACCCGGCAGCTCGCCGCCCTCGCCAGGTCCGACGCCGTCACGTATGTCCAGGTATACTAACCCGGCAGCTCGCCGCCCTCGCCAGGTCCGACGCCGTCACGTATGTCCAGGTATACTAACCCGGCAGCTCGCCGCCCTCGCCAGGTCCGACGCCGTCACGTATGTCCAGGTATACTAACCCGGCAGCTCGCCGCCCTCGCCAGGTCCGACGCCGTCACGTATGTCCAGGTATACTAACCCGGCAGCTCGCCGCCCTCGCCAGGTCCGACGCCGTCACGTATGTCCAGGTATACTAACCCGGCAGCTCGCCGCCCTCGCCAGGTCCGACGCCGTCACGTATGTCCAGGTATACTAACCCGGCAGCTCGCCGCCCTCGCCAGGTCCGACGCCGTCACGTATGTCCAGGTATACTAACCCGGCAGCTCGCCGCCCTCGCCAGGTCCGACGCCGTCACGTATGTCCAGGTATACTAACCCGGCAGCTCGCCGCCCTCGCCCGGCTTGGCGCCCTGCGCCATCTTGATCTGCAGGTCGTCGGCGTGCGCCAGGTACGACGCCGTCACGCCGAACCGCCCCGACGCCACTTGCTTGATGGCGGACCGCTTGTTGAACTCGGGATCCTGTTCACAATACAAAAACACTATAAAATTGAATTTTATCTAAATTCTAAAACTAAGTAATCGACGTTACGAGGCAGCCCAATGTAGGATATTTAGAGACGGATCGCAGAAGAGATGCGGAGCGCCGACCGCGTTAGCCAGACGAAGGAACTGTGAGACATGACGTATAATTTTCAACCTTACGGACAATGGCTAGCAAGGTTGAAAGTCGTTGGTAACGTACGGCGCTACGATATATTGCGCACAACCGAGCGCTAGAGTTGTCGCGGTCTTGAACCGAATGTCAGTCTGTCAGTAACGTATCAGAATCGTTTCTCAACAGTCAAAAAGTTGTCACCTGATTGAGATATCTGTCGGCGTTCTCCCCTCCCTCGCCCGTGTTGGACTTGCCCCCGATGCGGTTCATGGCGATGGCGAGCGTCGTGTGCGCCTCCAGGGATATGGAGCCGAACGACATCGCACCTGGAACGATGAACAAAGGTCTTTGGATAAAGGAAGTTCGAATGGGTTAGTAACCAATTATGGCCGTTAGAGTTTTTGGACCACATAAATGCCACTTGCCAATCGCCGATTTTAACGAGTTTTAAAATAATTATTTGCGTCTTGCATGTACTTAGAACCTTTGTTTTTTCTGTGTATTTGAAATAAAAATAAGCTTGACTAATCTTAAATTCACCTAATGAGGTCTCAATTTGAGGTGTAATGTGTAATGATGAGGTATATAAAAACCTAATTCTCACCAGTAGCAAATCTCTTGACGATTTCTGAGGCAGGTTCGACTTCGTGTAACGGAATGGGCTCGTCCAGCTTCACCAGCTCGAGCTGCCCGCGGAGCGTGCACGCGCGGATGGATTCCAACGAACTCTCCCTGCGGATACAATAAAGTATGCAATGATAAGGATACTGATGTGATATTCGGTTCGGTTCGGTTATTTAGTTGAAAATTGTACTTTATTTTGCACCCAATAGAAAACAATTTGAAATGAAAGTCATTTGTGTATGCTTCTTATAACTTATAACATAGATCAGAATGCTTGGGCACTCTATCATTAGTTACATATATTATGAGTGAATTCGGAGTTTAGATCGGTTAACTATTCTTTAAATGAGAAGGCTGATCAGATCAGGTCGAACTACAGTTTGGCCTGTGGGATTCGTAAAGGCCTTTCGTCTCACCGAAGATATCAGTACAGTGAGGAGGACTAGGCGTAATCACCACGCTTGCCTAATGCGGGTTGGTGATCTCAAACCCGAACCATGTTTGAAAGGACACATGTTTTCGCTCGACCCGGCAATCGAACCTCAGACCTCAGTGTTGGCAGGCGAGTACACATATCAGTAGACCACCGAGGCGAGGCTTTTATAGTATGATCTTCTTCTTCATCGAGTGGATGGTCAACCTGACCAATCCTGGTGTCAGAGTTATTGAGCCGCCAAAGGCCTCTGACATGGCTCCTTATAGTATGATAAAAATGTGGTACTGACTTGAACCGGTCGTAGGCCGACATGTTGTTCCCGCCGGCGGCCTCCTGCAGGTTGGCGATGGACATGGGGTCGTTGATGTGCTTCTCTCCGCCCGCGCGCCAGTGGAAGTTGCCCGGGTTCCTGGGGGCAGATCCATTCATTATCGACGAGTTTTTGATACATTTTCTGCCACCAGTGGGCGCTTCGTATGGAAGTCAATTCAATTCAATTTTTGTTTGATGGCTTCTGCTGACATTACGTCGGAAAAGTATTCAGTAATCAATGAGAATTTTCGACACTTTTTCTGCCACCAGTGGGCGGTTCGTATGCGTCAAAAACGTTTACGTCAAATGCGTTTACATTTTAATAGTTTATTTTGTAGACAAACACCCCTTAGATTCGCCAAAGTAGTGTGTTAATGTCTCACCTGAGAACCAAAGCGTCTGTGACATTGGTGTACGTCATGGCGTGTCTGTCGAATGTTTCCTGCGACAGAATCTCGAAGTTCACTCCACCTGAAATGCATAATTTAATTAGACTTACCTTGTTGTTAAGTCACTACGTAATACATAAAAATTCGGTTAAATTAGTGTTAAAACGTTCAGAATCTACTCGTGTTGTAATCCATACGAATATAATAAAGCCTAAGAGTTTTTTTTTATTTGGCTTGTTTGAACGCGCTAATCTCAGGAACTACCAATCCAATTTGAATAATAATTTTTGGAATAGATTTCTACATTCAACCACATTCAACAGGAAGGTTATACATAGACTATTTCATCCCGAAATTCCCACGGGGACGGACACACTACTGGTTAAACCGCGGAACGCTGCTAGCATACAATAAGAACATAGTTTCAACTCACCAATCCTAGACTGCGTTCCTTTGAAACACTTATCGATAACTTCTTCACTCAATCCCACCGCTTCAAATATCTGCGCACTCTTGTACGACTGGAGCGTACTAATACCCATCTTCGCCATCACTTTAGCCAAGCCCGTTTCGATAGCATTCTGATACGCTTTGTAGATGTCGTCGTCGGTGAGAGAAGAGTCTAGAATGTTGTCGTTGCGGAGCGAGAAGGCGAGTTCGAAAGCGAGGTACGGACAGATGGCGTCCGCGCCGTAACCGAGGAGGACACACATGTGGTGCACTTCTCGCGCTTCAGCGGTTTCGACTAGAAGACCCACTTTCATACGTTGACGGGTTTCGATTAAATGGTGGTGGACGGCGCCTGGAAATATATTGAAGTTGAGTATTAGAGAAAAAACATAGTTGAATTTTTGTGTTGTTTAAATCAGACTAAAGAATATCTATACTAATATTATAAAGCTGAAGAGTTTGTTTTGTTTGTTTGTTTGTTTAAACGCGCTAATCTCAGAAACTACTGAACCGATTTGAATAATTCTTTCACTGTTAGATAGTCTATTTATCGAGGAAGGCTATAGGCTACATTTTATCCCGGATTTCCTACGGGAACGGGCACAACGCGGGTAAAACCGCGGGGCGCTGCTAGTTGGTGAATAAGAATACTATGGACGGATTAAGTAATATGCATGGACAAAAATATAAGGAATGTCTGTATTATGTTACATTATAAAACAGCCATAGAAATTCTTATTATGGAGTCGTACGTGTTGTGTGTGTGTCGAGTGTGTCGTACGTGTTGTGTGTGTGTCGAGTGTGTCGTACGTGTTGTGTGTGTGTCGAGTGTGTCGTACGTGTTGTGTGAGTGTCGAGTGTGTCGTACGTGTTGTGTGTGTGTCGAGTGTGTCGAGTGTGTCGTACGTGTTGTGTGAGTGTCGAGTGTGTCGTACGTGTTGTGTGAGTGTCGAGTGTGTCGTACGTGTTGTGTGTGTGTCGAGTGTGTCGTACGTGTTGTGTGTGTGTCGAGTGTGTCGTACGTATTGTGTGTGTGTCGAGTGTGTCGTGCGTGTTGTGTGTCGAGTGTGGCTCACCGAGCGCGAGCAGCGAGCTGACGGGCACGCGGTCGGGCCCGGCGCAGCGGTCGTGTCGTACGTGTTGTGTGTGTGTCGAGTGTGTCGTACGTGTTGTGTGTGTGTCGAGTGTGTCGTACGTGTTGTGTGTGTGTCGAGTGTGTCGTACGTATTGTGTGTGTGTCGAGTGTGTCGTGCGTGTTGTGTGTCGAGTGTGGCTCACCGAGCGCGAGCAGCGAGCTGACGGGCACGCGGTCGGGCCCGGCGCGGCGGTCGTGTCGTACGTGTTGTGTGTGTGTCGAGTGTGTCGTGCGTGTTGTGTGTCGAGTGTGGCTCACCGAGCGCGAGCAGCGAGCTGACGGGCACGCGGTCGGGCCCGGCGCGGCGGTCGTGTCGTACGTGTTGTGTGTGTGTCGAGTGTGTCGTGCGTGTTGTGTGTCGAGTGTGGCTCACCGAGCGCGAGCAGCGAGCTGACGGGCACGCGGTCGGGCCCGGCGCGGCGGTCGTGTCGTACGTGTTGTGTGTGTGTCGAGTGTGTCGTGCGTGTTGTGTGTCGAGTGTGGCTCACCGAGCGCGAGCAGCGAGCTGACGGGCACGCGGTCGGGCCCGGCGCGGCGGTCGTGTCGTACGTGTTGTGTGTGTGTCGAGTGTGTCGTGCGTGTTGTGTGTCGAGTGTGGCTCACCGAGCGCGAGCAGCGAGCTGACGGGCACGCGGTCGGGCCCGGCGCGGCGGTCGTGTCGTACGTGTTGTGTGTGTGTCGAGTGTGTCGTGCGTGTTGTGTGTCGAGTGTGGCTCACCGAGCGCGAGCAGCGAGCTGACGGGCACGCGGTCGGGCCCGGCGCGGCGGTCGTGTCGTACGTGTTGTGTGTGTGTCGAGTGTGTCGTGCGTGTTGTGTGTCGAGTGTGGCTCACCGAGCGCGAGCAGCGAGCTGACGGGCACGCGGTCGGGCCCGGCGCGGCGGTCGTGTCGTACGTGTTGTGTGTGTGTCGAGTGTGTCGTGCGTGTTGTGTGTCGAGTGTGGCTCACCGAGCGCGAGCAGCGAGCTGACGGGCACGCGGTCGGGCCCGGCGCGGCGGTCGTGTCGTACGTGTTGTGTGTGTGTCGAGTGTGTCGTGCGTGTTGTGTGTCGAGTGTGGCTCACCGAGCGCGAGCAGCGAGCTGACGGGCACGCGGTCGGGCCCGGCGCGGCGGTCGTGTCGTACGTGTTGTGTGTGTGTCGAGTGTGTCGTGCGTGTTGTGTGTCGAGTGTGGCTCACCGAGCGCGAGCAGCGAGCTGACGGGCACGCGGTCGGGCCCGGCGCGGCGGTCGCTCAGCACGACGAGCTGCGCGCCGCCCGCCGCCGCGTCGTACGCCGCCGAGCAGATGGAGTTCAGCGCCGCCTCCAGCCCGCAGCGGCCCGCCGATAGGGGGAACGTGCAGTCTATCACTTGCGTCTGGGGATATACGAAACATTACGTGACGTGTGTTGTGTGTCTGGTCAACACGCGGCGGACTGGATGTTTGTGTCAATATGGCGTGTGGTGTACTCACCCGCCAGCCGCGGTGCGTGTTGCGGCGCAGCGCCGCCATGTCGGGCAGCGACAGCACGGGCTGCGGCAGGAACACGCGGTGCACGAAGCGCGCGCTCGGCGACAGGATGTTGGCCGTCGGCCCGATCGGGCACAGCAGGGACATCACTATCTTCTCTCTAGGAAGATAAGAACAGCAGTTAGCGCAAGGAGAGAGGAGAAGCTCCGCTTGATACGGGTTTTCCTATACGCAACTGATGAAATATTTGACTGAGACGAACACGTCACATTTGCTTAAACTCTACCTATTATATTTGACTTTAAGAAGAGAAGGTTCATTTGTTTTTTTTACGCATTAGTTTAACTTTTTGGAACGAAGTTCCTTATCGCGCGTTGCGAAAGGGGGCTAGACGGAAAAAATTAAGACGAAAAGTTGTAACGACACTTTTTGCTATTGAATGTTAAGCAACGGTTGTCTCGATTATGAATGTGATGGGTGGCCGTCGATATTGAATGTTAAGCAACGGTTGTCGCGATCATGAATGTGATGGGTGGCCGTCGATAGTGAATGTTAAGCAACGGTTGTCGCGATCATGATTGTGATGGGTGGCCGTCGATAGTGAATGTTAAGCAACGGTTATCGCGATGATTAATGTGATGGGTGGCCGTCGATAGTGAATGTTAAGCAACGGTTATCGCGATCATGAATGTGATGGGTGGCCGTCGATAGTGAATGTTAAGCAACGGTTATCGCGATCATGAATGTGATGGGTGGCCGTCGATAGTGAATGTTAAGCAACGGTTGTCGCGATCATGATTGTAATGGGTGGCCGTCGATAGTGAATGTTAAGCAACGGTTATCGCGATCATGAATGTGATGGGTGGCCGTCGATATTGAATGTTAAGCAACGGTTGTCGCGATCATGAATGTGATGAGCAAGGGTCGTCGTCGTCGTAGATATTGAGTGTTAAGCAACGGTTATCGCGATCATGAATGTGATGGGTGGCCGTCGATAGTGAATGTTAAGCAACGGTTATCGCGATCATGAATGTGATGGGTGGCCGTCGATAGTGAATGTTAAGCAACGGTTGTCGCGATCATGATTGTAATGGGTGGCCGTCGATAGTGAATGTTAAGCAACGGTTATCGCGATCATGAATGTGATGGGTGGCCGTCGATATTGAATGTTAAGCAACGGTTGTCGCGATCATGAATGTGATGAGCAAGGGTCGTCGTCGTCGATATTGAGTGTTAAGCAATGTTCAAGAGAGTGATGGGTGACAATAAGTACCTATGCATAAAATCTGGTTGAATAAATCAATATTCGTCTTTCTATTTCGCATTGAACAGTGTGGTGTCGCGACGATTATTTTTGTTGATAATAAATAAACTTCGTTCCATCCGGGTGTCCCTTGACACCTCTCAAGTTTTTTCAAATTAATTTCGTAACATATCCAATTAGAATACTACAATACAATGTTACCTTACACCATGTTTTTAATAAAAGAAATCTTAACTACCAAAAGACAACTGAATGCCAGACTAGTGTTTTTTATAGAACTAGTATTTTACCTGAAAGGATCGATGGGCGGGTTGGTGACTTGTGCGAAGAGCTGCTTGAAGTACTCGTAGGGCAGCGGCTGGAACTGCGACAGGCACGCCAGCGGCGCGTCGTTGCCCATGCTGCCCAAGGCTTCTTTCCTAAACAAAAAAAAACAAAATTTTATTAAAAAAATGTTTTACGTAAAAAATTATTACGAATCCGCGAAGTGTCACTTTAATTTACGGGATTCAATTACAGACAGACCAATGTGACACTAAAAGACAACGACTTTTAGTGTCACAGTGAAACTTAATAAGAGCGACATTTTATGTATTCTGTGTATCTTTGGTCAAATATTCTCCTTTAGAGTATTTATTAAACATAATATCAACCGCTTGTGCGACAACATTTGATTCCTGTCCGTTCTGTGAATGAGTCAGTTCGCCTGTCCCTCATATACTCACTTGTCCTGTATCATGGGCACGAGCAGCATGTAGATGGACTCGATGGTGTACCCGAACAGGCCGAGCCGCTTGTCCGACAGCCCGCTGATGGCCGAGTTCACTTCCCCGTTCAATGGCGCCCCGTTTTGTTCAGTGCTCAGATTCACGGATTTGTGTATGTCTTCCATTGTTATCTGCAATTATAATATTAGTAGCATGTTGGATTTTTTTCTAGTTACCTAATAATTTATGAACCATCTTCTGTTTAAATTTCGATTTGAATGTTTAAATGTCACCAAACCAAACAAGTGTCACACACAGGCTAGTGACAATGTTGTTTGTCACAAGCATTTTTTTGACAAGGCTTCGCATAGAAGTTTAACATTTGAGCTAGATGTTACATTAAGTTAGTCCTTGAAACCATCGAAACCGTCTGTGTTTGGACATTATCTAATACATAAAATTCTCGTGTCACAATGTTCGTTCCCATACTCCTCCGAAACGGCTCGACCGATTCTCATAAAAATTTGTGTACATATCGGATAGGCCTGAGAATCGGACAACATCTATTTTTCATCCCGAAATTCCCGCGGGAACGGGTACAAAGCGGGTGAAACCGCGGGGCGCAGCTAGTATTTATTAAAAAAAACTGTTGTTAACCTATTTGCATTTAATACAGTATATTAAATAAAATATTCCATAAACAAGAAAACCTGTAAACTATAAGATTTAAATAAAAAACTACATTTTACATTTGATTTGTCTTGAACGAGTGTATTTACAAGAAACAATTTTAATAATCACTAAACTGAATATCATTCTCACGATACTCTACCAAAATCTATCGGATACTTTCGTAGCCTTTCTACTAATAACGCCGATTGTTCCGTCGTCGGACTATAAACTTAGTTTAAAAAAGCATTTGAACACACAAAGAAAATACGTCACATTCCATGCGTTGTTTTAGACTCACCATCTATTTTAATATACCCCGTACGCAGCACAGAAAAAAGAAACGTGTACAGTTTAAAATACAATACTAGCAATGAATATGATAGATTATAGTGATTATTTCATTTTACGTTTTTTCTACTCACGAATTTGATACAAATATACAAGACTATCTAAATTCTCTTTAGAATAAAACTCATAAAGGAGTACAGTCCACTACTATTACTAGGAGTACACCATTGAGAATTTGATGCAACCTTATTCACTTAAAGAAAATTACAGTTAATTGTGATTATGATATAATCTACTGAAGAAGCGTCATATATTACAAGTTTGATAAGGTCATCTCATCCAATGTTCACAATTAAGGTCCATTCCCATAAAATGTTAACAAATGGTTGACAAAAATGTAGTATGAAATTTAGTTTGTACGTTATACTGAAAATGGCGTTTTAAAAATTGGGGAACATTATCAAAGTCAATATCAAAATTCGGTATGACGACATAGGAAGGATCACATAGTATTAAGTCTGCGTTTTCATTGAAACGGCGCAGAGCTGCGCGGAGTTCAATCATCCAATCGTAATGCAATACGAAATGTTTGACATTTCGTTGTAATTGGTCGATTGCTCTCTGCACAGCTCTGCTCGGCTACAATGGAAACGTACAATTAAATCACATAATAAGAATCATACCTGTTCTTTGAGCCACTGCGAGTGCGGCCTGCTTCGTGCGATTTCCATCTTGAGTTCTACGTCCTGGATGATCTTCTTCTCTACCGTGTCGACTAGCAACATTCTGCCTGGCTTTAGACGACTCTGAAATAAGTATAATAATAATTTTTATTTAATTTAGTTTACTATTTTTTACTTAATGTAATTTTTTGTATCAGGTAATTTTGTCACATTCGGTAAAGGATTTTTTTTACCATGTTAAAATACTTTGTCACAATGTCAAATTTGGACATTTTTATGGACATATCAGTAAGTATTAAATAATTATGAAACGACAAGGTTCTAAGTATGAATAAGTTATCCATCGGATGCTCATAGATCATAATTGACGTTTTATGATGTACCAACTTTCAAAAGTGATGAAAAGGTTTCCATAGGACTTCTTAACTAGCCTAATCTGAACAACGACAGGAAATAGTAAATAGTTCAAGGAATATTTGGACCAACCTTGTGGATGACCTTGGCAGGGTCAACGTCGTATACTCCAACCTCAGAAGCCATCACAAGGATATTCTCACTGGTCACGTAGAACCGGGACGGGCGGAGACCGTTCCTGTCCAATATGGCACCTGGGAAGATAAGGCAAGAGTCAGTCAGCGCGAGTGACTGAATCAAAGTGAACTAAGGCGTCTGTGTACCTTCGGACACATCCGATTCATCGAAGGAAAGTTAATTGTCTTTTAAATTGTCGCTTAAGCCTAATAAAGTAATACACACTAGTGATGTCAGGCGTGTGGGTGTGGTAGCGGTACCTATGTATCGTCCGTCGGTGAAGGAGATGAGCGCGGGCCCGTCCCAGGGCTCCATGGCGGCGGAGGCCCACTGGTAGTAGTCGCGCTTGTCGCGCGGCATGGTGTGGTCGCGCTGCCACGCCTCCGGCACCATCGTCATCACCGCCTCGGGCAGCGAGCGCTGGCCGCAGTGCAGCAGGAACTCCAGCACGCAGTCCGCCGAGCCCGAGTCCGACAGGTTCGGCTCCACCACTGGGTACAGCTTCTTTAGATCTGTAACACCATTTTACTCATCAGTTACTGCCGGACACTATCCTAAGGTAAGGATGCTCATCCTGGTAGCAAAGCCTCAGGCAGTCCAAGAATTTCTAGTCGTAGCAGGCCTGTCTAGTGATTGAAGAACTTGGTAATGTAGTGAGTACTACAAAATGTTTGTAGAAGGTACGGCGAGAAAACTGAATGAATGAATAGAATAGTTCAAAGTAGAAGATGCAATCGAAATTAATTACGTACCATCTCCAAAAATGTCACTCTCCATGACTCCTTCTCGAGCCTTCATCAAGTTGACGTTACCGCGCAACGTATTTATCTCGCCATTGTGGGCAAGCACTCTATAAACAACGAAAATCATTAATAACTAAGAGCTTCCTCATAGCAGTACACTTAGTAATATTCAAGAATGGATGAGGCAGATCCAAGGAACAGTGGAGGAAAGATGAATAAATTCAAGGGAAAATTGATGAAAGCTGCTAAAGTAGACTTACCTCAAAGGATGTGCTCTTTCCCAGCTGGGGAAAGTGTTGGTGGAAAACCTGGTGTGTACCAGCGCCAGGTACGTGGTGAACGCTGGGTTCGTCAGATCCTTGAAGTATTCCTAAAGAAACAATATATTTATCAAATAAACCCCATATTTCATTATTAGATAAGATTCCAAGTCGCAAGTTGAAAGCTAACTTACCCATAATTGATTAGAAGTGAGTAATCCTTTGTATACGACGATCCTGAGCGATAAGCTGCAGATGTAGAACCTCGTACCTGGCACAACAAGTTCGTGGCTCGCACGTTTGCGGAGTACAAACACCTAAAACGATAGAAATGCACCTTAGAGTAAAGGAATGATGACTTTTCGATTGCATGTAAGTGGGTAACAGCATTCATCTTCTGAATTTAAAGGCAAGCAAGAGCCTTTACACTAAACGTCAACAGGTGATGATAACATAAGAGGATTTTTTGCTAAGGACCGTTAGTTTTCGCAGCGCACAGCGCATTCCATTGCAAATAATAAGGTAATTCATGTCAGGGTCGCTAAATTCACCTCCATAAAAACAAAAGCCCGTAAACAAAAGACCATCACTATAATCTATGATCACCTGTCGTGCGAGATGTTCTTCGTCTTCCAACTCGCCAGTCACGAAGACTTGGCGCATGTACGGCTCCGAGTTACGGGCCACTTGACCTGAAGGACAATACACCGATTAAGTTAGAATGGATCACGAGACAGTTTCACAGGCATATCAGAGAAGAAAAATATGATGCTGGACCAGATTTTTACAGCATAACAACGATTTTTGAACAGCATATGTAGACTATCGTATTCTCGGCCCAAAAAATTGTTCAGCGTACTTAGAACCTAACCTTGCTATGTTGAAGTTCTCTAAGTCCTACTAACATGTTAACGACAGTAGAAATTTTGTAAGATGACAAAGTACTTGCTCAACAGTTTCATGGGATTATTAAGTCTAATCATACTAACCAACAGTGAGGTAACCTCCTCACTGTACTGATATATCCAGTGGGATGAGAGGCCTTTGCCCAGCAGTGGGACATAACAGGCTAATACTTTACTTTGCTATACTAACCAATAGTAGCGTTATTGGTGGGCACAGTCCTCCAACAAATGACTTTGAGTCCCACGTTCTCTGCGAGCTCGTAGAACTTCTTCTCGATATCCTGATGATGGAGTTTGTCCAGGAAGAATATGCCCGTCGCGTATTTCCCGAATGGGGGCAAGTCTATTTGGTGACTGTCTCTGTTGACAAGAGAATGGACGAATAAGGTATTGCATTATTAAAGCTAAAGAAATGAGTTACTAATAGATATTGTATTGGTGTGACTTAAATAAGCTGACTTAAATAACATTGATTACACTTATCCATAGATTTGTGCGTGTTATAAATACTAAAGCGAGTAAGTTCGGAGTTTTTAGACCGCTTAAAGGCCTCCGAAGCACGTTAGCGCTCAGATAGAAATGCCACTATCGGCCACCCATCGAAGTAGGGGGCTAGCTACACGCACGTCGCTGCTTAACCATCGCAATGATCTAATAAGGCTTAGTCAAACTATGACACGAGCGCTACATTCTAAACTTATGAGGTACTTATGAGGACTTTTGAGGTCTGAATATGAGAACAATAATCAAAATAAGAGACTTGTAAATTATGGTAGTTTTAACTATCTGAAACTTCTATCAGTATAATGATTTACTTTAAGGTTACGCCATTTTACGAGTACTACAGTCGAACGCTAGACTACTATCGCTAATGGGTAATTGTAACAGTCAATGAAGAATCGATAACTATGTGTTCATAAACCGGTCATTATCGGTAAAACGTTAGCGACCATTGCGTATTTATATCAACTTATCCGACAAAGTTATATGGGCCCTATGA
Organism: Cyclophora albipunctata; assembly: GCA_963082685.1. Classification (NCBI taxonomy): domain Eukaryota; kingdom Metazoa; phylum Arthropoda; class Insecta; order Lepidoptera; family Geometridae; genus Cyclophora; species Cyclophora albipunctata. The sequence continues at coordinate 10,304,548 of OY720116.1, read as the reverse complement.
AGGCATTAAATTTTAAGGTAAACAAAGCTTTGGTAAAGGGATAAGCTAAGTGGTGTGTCTGAAGGAATCAAAATACTTATTTATTTATTATGATATGAGTCATTTGTGTCCCAATACTGGACAAAGGCCTCTCCTCGATCCTTCCATGCATCCCTGTCTAAATACTTAATTAATGGAAAATAAGAAACCCTGCCACGCGTTACACAAGAAACCTAACGCGAGGAACCAATACTAAACACCCAGCCAAAAAGCAAAACAGTATGTAAACAACTTATTTAATCACCCAATGAAGTTACCTAAATGTAAAAATACAAGTTTAACTGCGTCACAGGACTATATTAAGACAAGTAACGAGACATTTCGAGTGGATTGCAACACTTGTGTTCAAGGACAGACAGAAACCCGTATTTATATAAAAGAAAGTGTCCAATAAGCGTACGTTCCAAAACTGCAATAAGCTTTAAATAACTATGATTCTGATTGTTTTATAAAACTACTAGCTGCGCCCCGGGGTTTCACCCGCGTTGTGTCCGTTCCCGTGGGAATTAAAGAACTTCACATAAACCATCTACTAAATAGTCAGAACAAAGCCTAAACATTTGGTTTGGATAGGGGAGCCCGTTCTTGAGTTATAAAAATTACAACGAAAATTGGCATTGATTTTTATATATAGAGATTACTAATGGGCCTAGTTTTCTCTTTGCAAAAAAATCCTCTTATCAAAGGCAATAAGCACTCAAATTGGTTATTTTATTACATATCATATCACAACATATTACAATACCAGTGCGTAACAACAAGCACTGTGCATGTTAGTGCTTTCGTAAAGGTCAAACGGTCGCCTGCAGCGAGCATGCGCAGTGACGTCATGAACGAAACCTAAACATATTATTGACCAATTAGTTTCGGAGCTTATGTAAGTTATTATACGATTAGCTGTGGAGTGATTTGTTATGGCAGGTCGAGGTATGAATGAGTTAGTGGATTAAATGCATGGTTATTGTATGTTATTGTTAGGGTATGAAAGCGAAAGTATAGCTATGTACAAAAGTAAGGCGTAAAAACGTATTGAATTTTGCACTATGTTATCTATATATTGCTTATCACTACATAGTATAAAATAAAGTCGTCTCTTTTTCGTGTCTGTCTGTCTGTTTGTCTGTCTGTATGCTTAAATCTTTAAAATTACGCAACGGATTTTGATGCGGTTTTTTGTAATAGGTAGAGTGATTCAAGAGGAAGGTTTTTATGTAAAAAAATTCCCGAAATTCCCACGGGAACGGGCACAACGCGGGTAAAACCGCGGGGCGCTGCTAGTCTATTATATTATCTTACACGATACAGACCCGTTCCATTTAGTATAATGAGGGCAAATCGTGGAGTTTAAAAAGTATCCTAAAATCTGATAGTTAGGTATATAGTTTTTCATTGATTTTTAGGAATTTCATGATAATAACAAAGTACTGTTTCACTTAAGGTAGCCTATGTCACTTACTATACGTAAACAGCCATTGGATTATAATCCAACTAATGAAATTATATTTTTTTTTCATTTACGGCGCGTTTCATTTCAATCAATCAGCTAGCTAGCAGAGCTATCTATTTCTGTTTGATTGAAAGTGCTTTTTATAACTCCTTTTTAAACGCCCACATACTTTTTCTATCGAACATTTTCCATCTCCGATCTTACCTCCCACTCATTCTCAAAACAGGCCTTTTGAGCGAAAAGGCGAAACCGGATATCCCAATAATTTCGTCTTTTCACCAAGTTTTGGCATACTATTCTCCGTCCATTAGAGATATGCGACGCTCGCGGCGTGCGGCGTCGGTATGTGAAGAGGAACGCAGTCGAAATGAATTATGAAACCTTTGTTGGTTGACAAAAACGTAATGGCTTTTAGTATTATGCAGTACTGAATGGATGGTATACATTTATGAACGTAGAAACTAAAATAGGTTCATAGGGTAACATAACTAATGTACTGAAATTCCTAAGAGAGCTTAGGCAATCGAGATTAACTGTCGGAAAGAGAGCTTTCAGCTCTGTATTATAACTTAACTAGCAGGGCCCCTCGGTTTTAACAGCGCTGTGCCCGTTGCCGTGGGAATTTCAGGATGAACAACCGCCCATAAGCTTCTCTTTAAATGTAGACATATTAATTTCAAAAATAATTACTTATTCAAATTGGATTGGTAGTATCTGAGATTAGCGCGTTAAAACAAAAAAAAACAAGCTTTATTTTCACTACATAGTATAAAATAAAGTCGTCTCTTTTTCGTGTCTGTCACACTGTTTGTCTGTCTGTATGCTTAAATCTTTAAAATTACGCAACGGATTTTGATGCGGTTTTTTGTAATAGGTAGAGTGATTCAAGAGGAAGGTTTTTATGTAAAAAAATTCCCGAAATTCCCACGGGAACGGGCACAACGCGGGTAAAACCGCGGGGCGCTGCTAGTATCAGCAAAGATACAAAATATAATTATAATACTGTGTTGATGTTACGGATTTATCTTTACGGATATTTTAAGAACACCAATTAGTCTTAATGTCAGTGACGTAATCTGATATGGCACTCTAGATAAAGAGAACACTGAGAGTAAACAATGTAGGCGTCATTACTGAGTAGCTAGGAACAATATGTTATGTGTAATACGAAGTAATATCAAGGTACCTGATATTATGATATTAAAACGTCCACATTGTTCGAGTAGGCTCGTGGCCAACCGGACGGAGTTTTTAGACCGCCTAAAGGCCTCAGATATAGTCCACATTCATTGTTGTTTGTATCTAGCAGTCCCTAGTTTCATTATCGATATTTTGAGATATTACAATCAGCAATTTGAAAATGTACCTTGTGGTAAAATATCTATAAATATATCAAAAAATACATTTTTATTATAGAAATTAGGAGAAGTTAAATTATGTTAAACATAACCTTTTACGTTTATTCAAATAAAATAGTAAAAGTAGTTAGTAACAGCATCATGCATGAAAGATTGCTATTGTGAAATAACGTAAAATGCAATGCAAACATCAACAGTACTGAATGGAAATCTACAGCATCTATTACGAAGAAGCAATTGAGAGAGATGCATCTTATCATATACAAACAAGTAGCAATGGAAACTGCTCATCATGTCAACAAAATAAATTAAATAACCATAGTAATGCAATTAGATAAGAAGCAATGAGTTTTCAGTTACATTTTATACATACTCGTATTTCTAACTTATATATACGATAGTATACGTACTTACGTACCTAATTTATTTTTCATCTATTTTACTATTGAAATTAATTGAAACGTACGTTAATGTCATTATTATTTATTTAAACGGGAACTTACGTACGACGGAGGCTACTGTTGAGAGTTCCTCAACACGTTTCGGTCACATACGGTGACCTTTATCAGAGGTGGGTGAAGCGCTCGCGACAGAGCGTTTCTCCCCGCACTATGCCACACATATTTTTTAGACTAAAACTTTCGTCGCATCCCCATTCTGTCTTTGGATATAGCCCGCATGCAAAAAAATAGTATTCGAGTTTATGGCGAGAAGGCTGACGCGATTACACATCTTGTTTTATAATAACTATGAATGGATATGAAAATTGCAATATTTATAAAAAAATCATCAAAATGCATCATTCATCAAAATTGTTCAGTGACTTCCACCGTCAGTCCACGAACTTAGTTCCGTATTACTATCCCAGAATTCTTAAGTAAAAGTTCGAATGAATGGAACTGAAACTTCGGAACGATGCCAATATCAAAATAAATAATAGTACAATGTTGTCTACATTTTACGAACAATAATATAATGTAGAAGCTAATTTGTAACCACGTTATCAGTCATAACATAACACAATCGCACTAACAACTGAATGGCTAACCACCAGTTAAGTTGCCATTTTCCTTATTCTTTTAATAGTGAATTTATTCAATATCTTTTACATACATTTGCATTATGTACCGATGCAAATTTATAAACATTCCTACACTAATGATAACCTACACCAATGAAATAAGGCTGAAGAGTTAGATATTTAGTTTCTTTGAACGCGCTTACCTCAGAAACCACCTATCCTATTTGAATAATTCCATGAAATAGATAGCCACATTGAAGCGAAAATTTAAGGGCATTTTTCACCCCGAAATTCCCACAGGAATGGACACGACGCGGATAAATAAGCAGGGCACTGGTAGTCTATACAAATATTATAAAGAGGTAAAATTTGTAAGTTTGTTTGTTTGTTTGTATGTTCGAGCTAATCTCGGGAATTATCAGTCCGATTTGCCACATTCAAGGGGAAGGTTATAGGCTATTTTTCATCCCGAAATTCCCACGGGAACGGGTACAATTCGGGTAAAACCGCGAGGCGATGCTAGTAATTAATAAAATTATAATTTAGTTACTTTGAACGCGATATCTTGGGTACTAACTACCAGTCTATTTTGTCGAAACATTCATCCTAATAGTCACGAAAATATATTTGCTACTTTTTATCCTAAAATTCCCACAGGGTTGTATCAAACGCGAGTGAAGAATGGAGAACTAACTTGGAAACAGTAATAATCTTTATTTAAAGAAGGTTTAACATCCATAGTAAAATCAGTAAAATCAAGGAATCGAATCAGAATAAAATACCAGTGTAATATGAGTCAGGGTTGAATCTAAATTCTAATATTGTTACAATAATAGATGTTATTCGTGTGACAAAGCACATGGCGTGATACATGCTTTAATGTTTACGATACGGGTATGTAGAGTGGTACAAATATAACAGACGCGTAGACGGTACAAAGTAGAATAAAGTCTATTTCTTTAAAATTAAAAAACAAACTGCGCTTTGATTCAATAACACACATTCTGACAATGTTAATATTCTGCACACTATAAAACACTAGCCGGGCCGCGCCCCGCGGTGTAAGGATCTATGTTAATATGTTTGTTACTCGATCACGAAAAAAGTACTGGACAGATTTGGAGGAAACTTAACAGTAATATAGAGACTTCGGCCTCGGTACAGCATTAACTTAGACGCCTCCTATTGCTACATTTTTTTTGTAATTTTGTCCTTTGCCTTTTCGTATTCTTGTAATGGCAGCAATTAATGATTATTTTATTTATTTATTTATATAGGTTATACATCGTTATTCTGATGGGACATGGGATACATTTTATACCGAAATTCCGGCGGGAATGGGCATAACGCAGGTAAAACCGTGAGGGGCAGCTAGTGATATATGAAGAAGGAAACCAACCTCCTACATTAAACAGTAGCAAAACGTCAATCCAACCAATGGGTTCGCAAAAACCGAACACAGTGTACACAAAAAAGCTATCACGAACCACAAAAAACCCAAAAGCCCGTCTATTCTACTCAATTTGTTCTGTCCTAGTCTAGTTTGGAGAGGGGCCAAAATGTCCGCTAAAACGGGATATTTACTAGTCTAATTGTCGGTCAGGACGGTGAACCTAGAAGACTTCCTTTCAATATGATTTATTAATGAACATTTGTCCGGTTATGTATGGAGTGCAGGTGGTGAATGGTGATGATGTTATGTAATAATGAAAATACTGTGGTATTTTTCTTAGGTTTACAAGTTAACTTAATCAGTTGCTATAGTCAGAGTCGAGAATATCCTGCTGATTCTATATGAACATTCAAACTTAATAATATTTGATTTTAAATGTATCATTCATTATCAATACAAAATATGGCATCTGTCTGGTAGTACATGTCTGGCTTATTTTAAGCTTCAGATTTATTTCTGAATCAATTATCATATTCCAATTCCAACAAGTTGACACTAATCCCATACATATATACAATATATCATAAAATATTTGTCTCGATGGCAAAAAATAACCTTAAAATTAAAACGATGATCCTTAGACCAATAAAACTTCGTTTTACGGGTAAACCAATTTACTAACACAAAATACTATTAAAAAATAAAGTACTGTCTAGTTACATAACCATAAATACCAAAAAATCAATAGATCACAGTTATTACAGGTTATCGAACTAAGGTGAACGGCCGCGCTGCGACCTACATCGCTGAATATTTCAATTAATATCGATATCAAATATCTGAGATGTCTTTCTGTTCGGCTGTTTTATTATAGATAACGTTTGCGTGGAGATCTTTGTGGGGATATTAATAGTAACGAGTTTTTGTAATTAATTAATTGACCCTTGCTAGTTTGTAGCGCTCGTGGTGTAACTTGACTAAACGATGTTAGGTCATTGCGATTGTTAAGCAACGTGCAGCTCGGTGCCTACTTGGATGGGTGGCCGATAGTGGAATTTCTAGCTGAGCGCTACCGTGCTTCGGAGGACACGTTAAATTGTCGGTCCCGGTTGTTTCAATCGATAGAACTCGTCGGAAGCCTTTAGGCGGTCTAAAAACTCCGACACCAGGGTTGGCCAATAATCGACACGAACTTACTTTTCCCTTACTAGCAGCTGAGCTAGCATCATCCCGCGATTTTACCCGCCCCCAGTGGCCCAATACCTTCTTTGTGAATCACTCTGTGATTCGGTTATACACACATGCGAAGTCTTTTTCGAGTTGATCGCGAATAGACCGCAGACAGACAGCAGACGTTTGGGTTACTTTCAAGATTCTGTATGTTTTACTTAACGAATATGTATGGAAATAAAAACATAAAGTACTACAAAAAATGCAGGAAAGCAATAATAAATCCAGCTGATGTTAGCACGCGATGCATTACGTAAATCAAAACAAAACGAAGAAGGTCAAAGTTCAAATGGATTAGTATCATTTCGTCTAAAAAGCAATTCGTCTATGGGGGCAACTCGTCTAAAACGCAGGTTGTCTAAATCGCGGCTCGTCTACATATCAACTCGCCTAAAAGCAACTGGTCTACATGATTTTTTCAGTAGCAGCTCGTCTAATTAGCTATTGGTCTATATAACGACTCGCCTAAGTCGACACTCGACAAAATCGCAACTCAGGTAGCTTGAGACCCTACATAATTGTTGTTACTTAGATTGTCGAAAATATGCTTGTCATTAACCTACCGAATAGTACGTAAAAACAATTTTCTTACTATTCGGTAGGTTAGGGTTATTTTTTTTTTGTATCAGTTACGTAAAAAAAAAAAATAACCCTAACCTACCGAAGAGAGTGGTCGACTGAACCCGCGGGCTCAGTTGGCCAGACAGGTGGAACGACTCACCCACGCAAAAAATCGAAAGGGGTCATTCAGCCCGCGGGTCGTTATATAGACCAATAGCTAATTAGACGAGCTGCTACTGAAAAAATCATGTAGACCAGTTGCTTTTAGGCGAGTTGATATGTAGACGAGCCGCGATTTAGACAACCTGCGTTTTAGACGAGTTGCCCCCATAGACGAATTGCTTTTTAGACGAAATGATACTAATCCGTTCAAATTATGGTATAACATACATTTTAGTGAATTACGTATTATAATTTGTTTGTATAAAACACTTGCTGTTACAATTGGAACATATGTTTGTCTACGACACTTGTTTGTCTACTGAATACTTGTTTGTTTACTTACATATTCTATAGATACGATTTAAGTCGACTAGGGGTTCGGAGGAAGAAAGTTAGGTATCTTTGAAACTATCCTTCAGTGATATGAGAGGTGGTGGGACATTAGGGGTAGTATAACTATATTTTGTGGTACTTACTTACTCTAGGTAAACATAGTATGTTTTTCAGATTTTTCCTAGTGGTTTCCTATCTTTATAGTACACAAAGAGCATGTGTTTAGTGAGTGTGTCGTAGACCAAGTCGGAGGCCTTTAGGCGGTCTAAAAGCACCAATACCAGGGTTGGGGACTAATCTGCTCGACTGCTCGAACTTACTATCGTAGGTATATTCTATTACTAGCAGCGCCCCGCGGTTTTACCCGCGTTGTGGCCGTTCTCGTGGGAATTTCGGGTATTTTTTAACATAAAAACCTTCCTCTTGAATCACTCTACCTATTACAAAAAACCGCATCAAAATCCGTTGCGTAATTTTAAAGATTTAAGCATACAGACAAACAGACAAACAAACAGACAAAAATAGCGACTTTGTTTTATACTATGTAGTGATTATCAGCAAACAAACTTCACATGATTTCAATATTATGAAATGGAAAACATTTAAGTTATTTGAGATAAAAATATTTTTACAACATATCGTTTGTTGTCACTTCTTGTTATGTCTACATCTATGGATTATAAAATAAGCTGTAAGAACAGTTAGTGGAATTTAAAAATAATAAACTTGTATGGAATAGTAAATTGTAGTAGTTACAGACTATTGGGTTAAGTACTGAAATCTGCTCTGTGATATAACTCTTTGTAACGAAGCATTCACAAGGCAATTGGAAAATTCAGAGTACCTAGTATTAATAAGCTTTTAGCATTGCGTTGAAAGCATAGTCAGTCTGATACGAAATTATAAGATGAAAGATAGTCCAGTTAGAAGGGATACTACAATACACATGTGACTACCATTAGATAATAATTTAGCCTTTCATTTTTGTTGCACTAAGCAAGACAAGTGTGTATAGTCTTTAATTGTATGCAAATTCGTTTTACTACAAAATATTTACAAGACATGATCACAGTCGATATAAAAGCACAAATAGGTACTTGTGATAACACGTGCAATAAATCACAATACTCGACGTAAAAGTGATCATAACACGTTTAATAACGTCTGACGGCTTATCGACGAGTGTCTTTGATATATTGCACTTCCGATACAAGGATGATAAAAAGTTTATACGTTTAATACGTTCAATTTTTCCTGTGACCACGAATCTCGTAGGCCGAAACGTCACAAAAAAATAAAGCTTTTTGTTTGTTAGAACGCGCTAAAGTCTAAAACGAAAGCTCAAAATGCGCGCTTCTAAGTGTAGCGCCACATCTGCGGAACGTACGGCGCCGAACCTTCCGCTCTATGACACATCAGTCGAAATTACGCCGCGTACTGATGTGTCATAGATAACTTGAAATACACTACGAGCGTATTTAGCGGAAGGTTCGGCGCCGTACGTTCCGCAGATGTGGCCCTACACTAAGCTTCGTATCGTGTAAGTTTGGCCAAAGTATGTATAAAAGGAATCTGCCACACATATAGACGATAATTGCAACAGAAAGGGTCCGATAAGACTACATATCGAGGGATAAGAACCAAATGAACGCAAATACATTCTAAAGATTTTCCAGGAGAGGTAAAAAACATTGAAATTTATGTCATAGTAAACTTTAACGTACAAAATATCAATCGATTTACTCTAAACCAAAAAAAAAAGTATGTGGTCATATTTATGTACCATTAGAGAATAAAAATAGCGAAAAAAAATATTATTGTGGACACTAAAATAAATAAATATACGAATTTTTCCATAATTTGTTTGACATACGTTCTTCTGGCTTTAAATATTATTATTATTTTTTAAATCCACGTACTTTGAGTTTATCGACATTACGTTAATTTAGATCCTACTAATATTATAAATGACGGATGGATGGATGGATGGATGGCTGGATGGAGCGATGGATGGATGGCTGGATGGAGCGATGGATGAATGAATGAATGTATGAATGAATGGATGGATGGATGGATGGATAGATGGATGGTTGGATGTATGGATGGATGGATGTGTGTAACTCTTTGACGCAAAATCTACTCAACGGATTTGGATGAAATTTGGCACACAGATAGTTCATAACCTACATTAACACATAGAATACTTTTTGTCCCGGGATTCCCATGGGAACCGGGCGGGTTCCCGTGGGAACCCCGGGGCGCATCAAATTAAAAGAAAATTAGTATCAAAATGTTTATTTATATAAAAAATAGCATAATTTGGCAAAAACAGTACAAACATTAAAAGGGGAAATTAGATAGGAGGTATTTCAATCATCTTCTTCATCATTTGCGGTTCCAACTTTGAAATGTTCATAGAAGCTAAAAGGAATAATGCTAGAAGGAATAATTCCTTGTCTACATAAATCTTTCAGGTCTTCATATTTTTCAGCTGAAATGGATAATGGTCCATCATATGCATTTTGGAGAACAATTTTATCTGTAGCTATTCTCTTGCCTCTTCTTATAACATTTATCTTAAGAAATTCAGTGTCATCTAAATTGTACTTAAAAAAAATATGTTTAGGGTCAGCTTTTCTATACTGTAACCATCTTATTTTTAGCCAGTTTACAGGTTCACCATTACAATCTACTTTTGCATTTTTAATTATAATAGTTTTCAACTTTTTTATATCAATAAAATCTTCTGTTTCCATTTCAACAACGTCATAAGTATTTTTTCAACAAGCTGTTCTTATGATGGTATAAAATCCTGACGGATGAAATATAGGAATTTTCTTTTTGGCTAATTCAATTGTTGCGTGGATGTTATCAGCCTCCATTTGGCTGTGACCGGGCTCAAAATATTTTTGATTGATTTAGGTATATCGAAAGCTTCAACACAATACAACAACAATGATGAAATGTACATATTTCTGCATTGGCTTGCACAAGTATATGACATGAATGTTACTGGTTTATTGTCTGCTTTATTTCTCAAATATTTTAATAAACATGTACCAATTTCAATAGCTCCTTTTTTTCCAATACCCTCATGCCAACAGTAACAATAAACATTACGCTTCTCTTTTTCAAAATCCAGCATGGTAAAGTTAAACACTGAAATTCTGCGCTTGTAATAAATCAGTTTAGATGAAGAAGATGGCAACTAACTGCAACAAGATTAACTGCAATTTTAACGTAAAGTCGTTTCAATGTGGCTGTAGACAACAAAAAGATATAAAACTATAACAGCCCAAAGAACGTATTTACTATTACATTGGTTTGCTTATTTAATTTAGTATAATGAAACAACAAAGTATTACAGCCAAATCAACGTAAGGACATATACTCGTACGTTCTTATGGCATAAAATACAAAGACACATAAAAATATTGTTTAGAACCAAACTGTAGTAACGGCTTATACGTTGTTGTGGTTCAATGAAGAATAGTATCAATGCTTACACTCAGGGTTTAATTAATGTATATTGTCTTTACGTTGTTTTGTAAGTTACTAAATTCTAACTAATTTGAAACTATTTTGATGGTATTGAAGTTAAGTTTCTTCGGCTGTTCATGATTTTTTTTTCAAGTCGTTGCGTTATTATCGAACAAGTGAACTATTGATTCTAGCGATACGTTCTTTTGGCACAACGTGTAGGGTCATAGATACAACCCATTTCTACAAAAAAACGATTTTCGAGATTTTTGTAGATACGTTCATCTGGTTCTTACCCCTCGATGGTGTCCTTCAAAACATATTAATTAATATTAAGAACAAGTTATAGTTAGTTTAATTAAGGGGAATCGCCGACTATTGTCAGGTCAATGTTAAGACAGATTTTTGTTCTATGAAAAGCATGTGAGACGTCTTGTCTTAATTGCTGGTCATAGAGCAAGTCAGTTTTAAATCTAAGTTAATAAATTATGTGCTCGCTTTAACAACTATTATATTTTGCCGCATTTAGGGACGTCCATTAAATCGATACTTAACTAGTTGAGTCAATTGCTCATACATTAAGTACTGTACAAGAGGGACTGGCAATTGGTGGCCCAAAATCGAGAATAGTGGCGGGAATGGGGGGAGGCCTTTTCCCAGCGGTGGGAAAATACGGGCTAACAGTAACAGTAACATTAGGTACATGTCAAAATCGCTAATTAAATCTCTACTAAGGAAAGGAAGCTTTTGACATCTCTTGGTACGGGCGTAAGAGACAAAGTATAATGCATCTAAATACAATAGAAATGATTACTATCATTATGCCGTATTTATAAATAAAAAAAACAATAGAACAACAATGTCATTAACACCAACGAAAATCCGATAAGCACGATGATAGTGACGACCCCTGTTATTATGAATTTGGAGCATGCGATAATAACGTGATGGACTAAGAAAAGTGCGATTGACGCACAGATACTAATAGATATCGATAGATTAGGACCCACGGGTGGAGAACGTGGGGTATTATATGGCGGCGTAGGCTTAACTATGTAGAACAATATCTAGAACAACTAAATGATAAGAATGTTCGTTTAGGAAGCAAAATTGTATGGGCACAATCACCAAATCAGAGAAAATAACGATAGCTTATCTTAACTCGCGTCCTGGTGCCGTATTTTGGTCACGGAGGTAAACGCAGAGACGCAGTACAGCCAGTTTATTCTAATATAATACTACACAAATGCTCTATATTAATATACAACAACAAAACAACAACCCCCGTCACAGTAAGCGCTCTCACATGCCAGTGTGCCCACTGGCCTATCAAATTAATATGAAGTACGTAGACTTAAATATTAGGAAACGACATTTTGAGACATAACCCTTAGATGAAATAGACAGAACAAAGTCGCAGGTAAAATAATCATTGGTGTACCAATGATAGGGTCAATTCAGTGGTTACTGACAATACGAGTATCAGGCAATGAATGTATTTTACTGCCTCAGGTTTATTGGCAAAGGAAGTATAATTTCCAGCGCGGCAGGTTGGAAACAATATAAAACAGAGTACTTGGAAGTTTACGAGCCTTGCTACAATCAATACAGTGATATGCGTATTGTAGCCATTGAAGCTGAAATCTGGCAAACGAACGACCTATTCGACCCCGAAGGGCACTATCTATACCAGGGGTGGCCAACCGGTCGATCGCGATCGACCGGTCGATCGCGACCATTAGTCCAGTCGATCGTGGCAAGGCAAAAAAAAAAAAAATAGATCAGACTGCGCAACGTAATTACCAACCACTACAGGATCATTTTGTATCATTTTTCAATCGCTGTTCCTTCACGGTATTTATTCTCTAGTCTACGTGATCTCTATTCTAATTGCGTGATTTAGACTGGCAATGTGATTTAGCTTTCTTGGCTCATTTTACTGGAAAACTGAGTATATTAAATAAGTAAGTATATTAAAAAAAAGGTTGGCAATTTCCAACTACAAACCTGATTATGCTAAACTAGTGGAAAATACTGCGACGCAATGCTCACACACACTAAAATAAGACCTATAAATGTTGATTAAACGTCATCAAGACTTCCATTCCAAAGTATTTAGTTTTAAGGAAACAATATCATATGTGATACATACGAAAAGGATCTCCTAAGACAATTCAATAAAAAATATTTTATGATTGTGCACTATGCTGTTTTATTTAAGATTTCAAGAAGTATGTAAGTGGTAGATCGCACAGGGTTTCGTTAGTAAACAGTAGATCTGATGTCTAATCAAGTTGGCCACCCCTGATCTATACCCATGATAAGTTTTACATGTGTTTGCATTTGTTCTATGTAACTTTCTAGAATTGTAGATTTTATCTCAAAGGGCGAACCGAATTTGTTTTTGTTTGAATTGGTCGAGTGTTTCCAAGTTTCGGTTATTTCTTTTAAAGGCTACGCAATGAACTCAATATCTAAGACATCTCCAGAACAGTTTTTCCATATCACATCTGCCCTTTCTCGACCCTTTGCGACCGTAACACAATTAAGGTGCTTATCGTTTAAAACTTACATAATCCTGTTAAAACAAACCACGATGTTATTTCGTGGTTCAAATCTAAATAATCTTTTATCAAGGCTCAGTCTAACTGTATTATCATTATCAGTCACCGGTTATCCTAAAAGATCAACTGTAGTAAATGCATAAAATATTATTGCCACTCATAAACTTCGCACGTTCTAAAGACCTTGTGTTGATATACCTTCTTCAGTATGTATTCACAAACATTATACCTCATACAAATGCACTAAAAATCTCATTCGTTATTTAATTTCACAGAATTCAATTTGCGCGGCATTCTTTTCCTTTTAGCTAAGTAGGAATTCGTATTTGTAGGAATTCGCGCCATTACGAGGTTTTGTCTGCGATTTTTCACCATCGCTCCTTTTGGGGAATTTTAGTATCCTAGTTTATTTTCATCTGACGTACATATGAACAAATAACCTGGATGCTTTTGTTTATTTACTTACACTCGATTCGTCATAAACTACTTTGATTGTTCAACAGAAATTACTGCAAGGACCATCGCAAATAATTATTTGGTCTATTATAATAGACCAATGATACAAGTGGGATAAGGATCTGTCTTAATCCAATCAAATTTTGGAATCATCAAAATCATCACAACTTATCAAGATATATGACGAACTACCTACGTATCACAGAATACTCTGATTTATTATCGCGTGACTATTGTAGTCATTATCGTGTGTGTTCTACTCCGTGTAACTATTTGTTTGACATTTACGTTCAATATAGTTATATATTCATGTTTAAACAATCGTGTTGTATCTGCATCATGGTATATTTGTTCATTATTAGTGATATATAATTGTGTTGTTTTCTATATGTTGGTTAGAAAATAAGATGTTTTACGTTATTAAAGGAAGTTAAACAATGATTAATTTTAAGATAATTGTTTAAGTTTGTTTTCGCCGTCAATTTGTTTCTGTGAATATCTTGTTAAAGTCTAGATCCTGACTCTAGATTAATTTAAGCTATTCCGATAAAACAAAAGTAGTTTCAATTCAAAATGAGTAGTGTTAGCTGAAACCTACAAACCAGTTCAGACGACTAATAATTATCTCAACTCGTTAGCGAGTACAATGATACTTAATTGTAATGAACTGCCAATAAATAACAATTCCGAGATTAATTAAGTTTACTTATTAACGGTATTTTATCAATTGAATGGAGTACCTATTGTGATACTAATTATAGACGACATTGAACTGATAAATGTTAATTAATTACCTGTTTTCGATTAGTATCAACCGTATCGGTAGTTAGAGCTTCAACGAGTATAGACAATGCACTGATATCTACTCGTATGTCGGTTAAGATGAGAAATTCATACTCATCTCACGCGATGCGACGGCTTGCTAATTTAGCACATAAATATTTCTGAAACAAAAGCTGTCCGTTCGAATTTGTATTTTATATTGCACGAAATATAACCTTATTTAAAACGAACACAACGTCATTTGTTTATTAAACATATTTAGGCGATAAATAAACATTACGAATGCTTATGCAATCTCCTTTAATGATTGAAATTTAATTACATCCAAACACACAAAATAGTAGCGCTCGATAGTATTGTAATTGATATCCGTGAGAACCAAAACTTATCAACGGGTATCCAGAGAACAAACAAATATTGAGTGCCTGGAACCGAGTGGTTAATGTTGTTATTTGATTGAGTTGTTGATCGAATCGTTTTGGATCGATTGTGCATTCATAAGCTGTGTAGTGGTATGGTTACAGAATGCAAGTAGAAAATTCTATACGAATTGTAATTTATACTTTATTTTACGGGTTCTCTTAAAATTATGAAAAGGTGAAATTAGAAGAACATAATCTTCGGAGTTAAAGAAACTTTTCAACGGTAAATTAACCGCACAGTTACATACAGTTTACTCCATTTAGTTTACACTAGCAGTGCCCCGCGGTTTAACCCGGTTGTGCCTGTTCCCGTAAGAATTTCGGGATGAAAAATAGCCTGTAAAATTCCAGTTGAAAGTGGCAAAAGATCCCTTACAAAAATAATTATCCAAATCGGATTGGAAGTATCTAAGGTTAGTGTTCAAACAAACTAATAGATACACAGATAGTATAGATCAGTCACGAGACAGACCCAAACAAACAAACAAGAGCATTTAATTAATTAATCACTACATACTCGTAGTATAAAATAAAGTCGTCTCTTTTTCGTGTCTGTCACACTGTTTGTCTGTCTGTATGCTTAAATCTTTAAAATTACGCAACGGATTTTGATGCGGTTTTTTGTAATAGGTAGAGTGATTCAAGAGGAAGGTTTTTATATAAAAAAATTCCCGAAATTCCCACGGGAACGGGCACAACGCGGGTAAAACCGCGGGGCGCTGCTAGTTACATATAAAATCAAAACAACATCCACGTGGTTGGTAATATAGAAAACTTTACGTCTAACAAACAGTGTTACCAGCCGGCCTTGCATTCAACTACGCAGTTACATCTAATAGACATCCAATACAACCCGACCAACACTAATAGGTACTAATTCGTTTCACTATGCATTAGAATGTTGTGTTTGTTCACGGGTGACTTTATTGTTTTCAACCGACTTAAAATAGGTAATAAAAAAAATGTTTGAAGATCGTCTCTTTTATAAAACCGATAACAATTTTATGAATTCCTTCATAGAGTTCAGACGATTGGTTACAATTAAGCACATCTATACAGGGCTCTATCTGTAAAAAATAATAGTTTGATTTTAGAATAGTAATTATTATTAAAAGTTAATGTAATCTTAGCAATGCTCATTACTTTTATAGTCAAGGCAAATATGTTGTAGACAAGATAGATATAGTTCAGGATTATAGATCCAGAACAGATGACCATAAAAGGACAAAGCAACGGATTATTCTTGTCACTTCCATCGAGCTTTTACTACGCTCATAACATTTGCTTGACTTGCTCTCGCTACAGACGACGCTACGCTACATACAGACGTCAAAATTATCTTACAATCGACGTTAAACTTCCTCAGACAAACACAAAACTTACAAAAATATATGAATGCGGTAGAAATGTATAAAACAGCAGAAGAAGAGACGTAGAATTGAAAAAGAGGATAAAATACAAAACACCTCTTAAACAAGTTCAAAGTCGATTAATAAGATATAAGCGATAAAATGCTCTTTACACAGACATTCAACAACTGTCAATCACTACATAGTATAAAATAAAGTCGTCTCTTTTTCGTGTCTGTCTGTTTGTCTGTCTGTATGCTTAAATCTTTAAAATTACGCAACGGATTTTGATGCGGTTTTTTGTAATAGGTAGAGTGATTCAAGAGGAAGGTTTTTATGTAAAAAAATTCCCGAAATTCCCACGGGAACGGGCACAACGCGGGTAAAACCGCGGGGCGCTGCTAGTATACAATAAACTGTCTGCGATGTTCAGATTTATAACAGTACTATTTGAAGAGTAAATAATCTAATCATGTTCAACAAGTTAATGTTAAAATCTGGTAGAAACTGGATTTGTGTCACGATGTATGCGAGTTAATCCGTCATTATTGTTAAGTAAACAGTACCATTGCCGTTCAGCTGTTCAGTCAGATCTCCTTAGAAGGAAGGTGATAATGAACTAAGTATCTAAAATTATATTTAAGCTTTTTGCAGATTAGGAGCTACATATGCGGGAAGTATAAAGTTTGGTAAAGAAAATAATATTTAAATGGTCTTCCTGTATTTACACTGTACTAGCCGTGGCCCGCGGTGTTACCTGCGTTGTACCCGTTCCAGCGGGAATTTCAGGATAAAATGTATCTCATGTCTTATTCTGATGTATCACTACATAGTATAAAATAAAGTCGTCTCTGTTTCGTGTCTGTTTGTCTGTATGCTTAAATCTTTAAAATTACGCAACGGATTTTGATGCGGTTTTTTGTAATAGGTAGAGTGATTCAAGAGGAAGGTTTTTATGTAAAAAAAATCCCGAAATTCCCACGGGAACGGGCACAACGCGGGTAAAACCGCGGGCGCTGCTAGTAACCTATATTACTGGAAAGTTTCATACCAATTCGTCGTTTTTTCGTGAAAGGATCAAACATACATACATCCATCCTCACAAACTTTCGCATTTATAATGTAAGTAGGACTAGTAGGATTTACTTGAAATTAGTTCATTGCGATTGTTAAGCAACGTGCAGCTCCAAGTAGGCGTACTTGGATGAGTGGCATTTCTACATGAGCGTTGCTTTCCCTGTTTAATACTCCTATTTTCAATGCTGTTCTACTTCAAAGGCAATTTTCACTAGAATCAAAATGCACACTAGGATAATATGCATGTACCTATATTTACCTACACAAGTATAGCTCAAGGGCGCTCGTGAAATACATCTATACCAGATGCATGACAGTGTACAGAAGTGAAGCATGTACGAGTAGGTATGTGTAATAAATCAAGCGAAATCAGAGAAGTGAGAACTCTATAATCAAAGTAAATGTACTGAATGTGACAAGTCTTTAATCAAATAATTCCGCAAGCACACAAACGGGAATTTCAGTTATTTAGTTCATTCACTATTCACTGTAAAAATAATATTTTTTTGGAAAGAAATTCTTTTCCCTTAAGGTTGAGTAAGGTAATAATTAAAGATCATATTCTAAAGTTTTATTAGGGACCTAGATTACTCCCCTGTGCAACACCTCAGCAGATTAGTTAGAGACTATAAAGCCTCTTTTATGCATGCAACTTAAAACACAAATAAATATTCCGCAGCGATAAGATAAACAACAGCTACATACGAGTACTATAAATATTAATATGTATATTGCAATATTGTGCATCGTAAATTAAATTCTGTAGTCAAGCCTAAACTGCGACGCTTCACCGGCATGGAAAATATAATTTACGGTGGTTTATATAATAATAATAGTGTAAGAGGAAAAAACTATTGAACATAGTTAATGCTATTGAATTAAAAAAAATATTAAAGATATCTGTACGGTGAGAAGGATTACGAGGAAGACGTTTTATTGACTAAAGCATACTATAGCGTTACTGATAACCTACATTGAGGATAAATATGTCTGGAGTTAAATTCCTGCACCAGCAATACAACATGATTTTGACATGTAATCTATACTTATAAGTATTAAATTGTATTATACCTTGATTTAAAAAAATAACCAGCAGAGTTTCTTGCCCATTCTTCTCTGCCGGAGTTCTTCCGAATGGGTGGTACGTTCAAAAGAGCCTCTTTGGGGCCAAAACTGAATAAAAACCTTTGACTTTGATTAGGCGCAATCCCTACGCTCACCTAATGCTTTTGGTGATCCAAAGCCGAGCCATGTTTGAAAAGTAGGAAACAAGTTTTCGCTCTACCCGAGAATTGAACCTAGGATCTCAGTCTTGGCAGGCGAGTGCACATACCACTAGACCACCCAGGGCGTTTATAAAACATAATTCTAAAATAGTTTTTGTTCCGATTTCTTCGACTCCTTCGACGCGGATAAGAGAATGTTCATCTTTAAAAAGTTAATGTTGTAAATACTCTGTTACGGCCTTAATAATTTCGATAAGTGAAAACATACGTACACAATATTACCAAGCATAACAAAACCATAAATCATTATCACGGAACATACAAATTACAATGTTATAAAATACAATATTAATCAAAGATCTCCTTTAAAAAAAATTAAGTAAATGAGTATTAGCCAGCTGGGCAAACGCCTCTGGTCATACTGCACATATCAGTACAGTGAGGAGAATATATATATAAAGGAATAATTCATTTGAGAGTCATAATGACTGTATCGCCACGGAACCTCGTATCGGTCCAAAATTAAGATCCATCATTAACAACACCCATTTAACTATACACTATATAGTCGCGTGTCGTCCACAATACGTTTCGTCATTTCATTGCCGCAATATTTATAAAAGTGAATTAGTTTCAGTCTGTCTAGACATAATTATAAAAACTGGGACATAGTTAGACATGCGCTTGTAAATTACTAGCAAACGACACGCAGGTTTATTAGGTAGGGTAACTATTAAAACCTTCATTTAATAATATTTTATGGTACGTTCAAAAGAGCCTCTATGGGGCCAAAACTGAATAAAAATATTTGACTTTGACTTTGATAATGTTTTGTTTTCATGATTAAGTACTGTTTTGTGATATCATTAGAAATAGAAAGAGTTTACTGATTTCGCTGACTTACGAATACGTACTATTTAGATCAATGTTCTAGAGAGTTCGTGGCCCTAAATCGAGAAATGTGGCGGGAATGGGGGGAGGCCTTTGCCCAACAGTGGGACGATACGGGCTTACAGTAATTATTTAGATCAAATTAAAGTTACCTTACGAATTTAGAAGTGAAACCTGATTACATTCAAAAGTCATACTTCAGCCAAGTCAGTCTTTCTGGACTGAATATAATGTATCAGTTAGTATTTAATTACGTCTAAATTGAGTTCAAATATTTAATTTGGCAACCAAACCGTAAAAAAAACAAATTAACGTAAATATCGATACCCTTTCGAAATATTAACCCGATAAGAGATATGTATATATTAAAACTCAGGGACGCATTGACGTAACTGGTCATGGCGTATATTACAATAACATTGGTAAATATTACATGGACCGGGTGCTGCGTAGTTGTGGTGAGACTGGGACTATCTAGTAATAAAGTAAGTACTATTACCTAGTCGTTAGACCAAAGGGGGGCAGTAGGTCATGTTTGAATTGATCCGCAGTTCGTAGAGATGAGCGAGTTTTAGAAGTATGTAATTCTGAATCAAGTATGATACTTTTCTGGTACATACAATTTTCTGATAAATGTGGATATCTATCGGATACAAAATAATTATTCAATTCGGATTTGCAGTTCCTGAGATTAGCTCGTTCAAACAAACAAAATTCTAATTCTAGCTTTGTTATATAAGTATAGATAATAATAATTGTCGTTTACAGGTAATTACGTGTCTGAAAGCCGTTCTGACGCCTACAGCTATCAAGTTCAATTACCTATGTTGAATAATTAATAGCTGTATTTAGAAATAAAATACATTTTTAAGTAAGAACTATATTCCGATTACAAGAAATATTTTTCTAACTATCTGTCTCTCTGAACATGCTATATATAAATATTTAAAAAAAACTTAATTTTATATGTTATATAATTTAATCAGGTCTTAATTCGGTTCCAAACCCATAAACATTTAGTTTGTCAAACAAAATATCGATACCCTTTTGAAAACTTAACCCGATAAGAGATTTATATTCAAACTCAGGGACGCGTTGAGGTGACCGGTCATGGCGTATATTACAATAACATTGATAAATATTACATTGGTCTGCTGCGTAATTGTGGTGAGAATGTCACTATCCTATACATAGTAGTTATAGTCGAAACTATGCTCTCACTTTTAAGACGAGCATAACCAGAGTATATCATGAATTCATGATAAATAGGAATATTGAGTAGCAGAAGCCTTTCCTTTACTCAATTTTCAGTATTCGTCGACCATATCAAGTTCAACAATTGTCATTTACAGGTGTAGGTGTTACTGCGTATCTGAAAGCCGTATTGACGCCTACAGCCGTCGAGTCCAATAATGTTAAATAATGAATGACTATTTAATGACAATAATAAACGACCAATAGCAAGTCGTCTTGATTTATATATTGTTTACGAAGACGCTATTAGAGACCAATAGCGTCATTTTGCATTTAGGGAGGACAATATTGTCATAATTGCTTAATAGAAGTCTGGAGAATAGGAATACGAAATGTGTACTTAGGTTATTAATAAAACATTGAGAACAAAAATATTTAACATAAGGAAAGTCAAGAATATCAAGAAAATTTCAAAGTACTTTAATTTCAAAGCTTTTAATATCTTCAAGGTCCACAAATGTATCATATAGTTAACACATTGTATTTGTGTAATAAAGCATAAGTAACTCAACTATCATACAACTGCTACAATCTTTAAGAGCCATGTAAATAACCTCGCTCTTTAATCAAAGCTAAATAATAAAAAAAGTTAGTATGCGGGCGGCCTAGGAAACGCTGGAGGGACGACATTGTCTCCTTCGACAGCGAGTGGTGGGACACCGCGAAGGACAGGGAAAGATGTAAGAGTTTGGGGGAGACCTTTGCCCAGCAGTGGGACGATATAGGTTAAGGAAAAAAAAATTTAAAAAAAAACAGGAAATATTGAAAAATAATTAAGAAGAGCAGCTCCATTTAACTGGTTTCTTAGGTTTAAGCGAACACGACTCATTTTAAATTGAAACTACGTGTAGAGACCTCAGTTTTCTGTGACCACGGTTCCTGTAAAGGGGCCGAAACGATAAAAATAAAAGCGAAGTGTTTACGTAAACGAAGTTTCAATTCGAAGTCAGCTTCATTTTCTTTGAAATTGATCCAACAATAGAAGTAGAAACAATAAATCAATACTAAAACAGCAACAAGTAAATAAATCATTCTTTGGAACATGGAACTAATTGTCATCATGAAATAGTTAGTGAGAATACAATAACTAATATACTGAGGAACGTTATGGCTAGCTCTTGGGAGGAACAATAAAATAGAGATCGCTACTACTACAATAAATAACTAAAAATAAAAATTAGTGCCGGCCGTGAAACTTCGCGTTTTTAATTCCTCGTTTATAAGGTCGATAGTGGCATTTCTATCTGAGTGCTACCGTGCTTCGGAGCAGTACCGGACCATGTCGGAGGCCCTTACGCCTTTACTCACGCTATTAATAAATAGTCTGTTGTACTTTTTCCATGTTACCTCTAAAATCCCTTGAGGTCACGGCAACAAATCGATTGCCCATAACCCATAACTTCAACTTTGGACCCGAGCCAACTTTTTCCAGAATCGCGTAAAACTTGGCAAAAATCCAATTTATTCGCCGATTTGCTCAAAATTTTCAAGAAAATTAAGTCCATTTTAATAGATTCCAAATGTTGTAGACTGTTAAATGCATTAGTTATTTTATTAGTGATGTGCTAATTTGTAGAAAACGAAGTTTTCATAAAGTGAATACATGATCAGTGGATCTATGGAAAGTTCCGTATGGCTTGAGAACAACAACACGCATCTGATAAGTGAATTAATTGACTTCGCTTGTGACTTTGGTCGTCTTTAAATAAGAACGTTTATAAATAGAAGTCTGATCCAAAATAACTAACCGAGTAATATATAATATACACCCGGACGGATTCACAGTATTCACACACGGTTAATTAGACCCAATGTAACCTCTAAGCTCTAGTTATACTACCTAGAATAACTAGTTGGACTAACCCCATAATACGCCACTTCTTTTAAGCACTCCCTACATATAAATGAAGGGACCTTTATCCCCCTAGAACCTAATGTCTCTTGTCTCCTCAAACCTTATTCTCCTCACTGTACCGGTTAATATTACCAACAATCCGATCTTACACTTTTTCTTGCCTGAATCTATCAACGTAATATCTCTACAAACACTTGAGCTATTTGTCCTAAATGTCCTTGAGACGTGACGTCACAATATCGAGAACATCTTGTTAAATTCTGAACCATTCTGAACTATCTATTATTCGAGCTGTCACTATGATGTTTTGGGTGATGTTATTTGATAGAATAACATTGTGAGCTGTTTCCTTGATAGCGGATTAGGTTTTGATGATTAGATCAGATTATTCCAATTTCGAATTTTACATTCCGTTAAGTCGCTTAACTCTAAGACGATTCCTTCTGGAGGGGAAAAAGGTTTAGTAATTTTATTCCATCCGGTATAAGTTTCACTAAAAATCTTCCTCTTTGGTTGGTATAAGCCATAGTTTACGTTTTAGGGTAAGAAAATGACCCTATTTCGGTCTAAGTAAATATTTAACGACGCCCATTATATTAAATTGTAGGACATTAAAATAGACCTTACTGCCTCCTTAATATATGACGGTCTCTATTGGTGACTGACCTGAGCTGAGCGCAGTAGAACTGATGCGGTATGGCGGTCAGCACGCCCGCGCCGTCGCCGGTGTCGTTGTCGCATGCGCACGCGCCGCGGTGCTCCATGCGCTTGGCCAGCACCTCGGCATCGCGGACAATCTAGGAAAAAAGAAAATATAAGGAATTTCCTCCAGGCCGGATATTCGAAAAGAACCAAAATTTAATAAGTTTTTTATGGATCTACGAAACCTAGAAACACGAAAGTATTCAAATGTACACACATCTATTTATATCTAAACAATGAAATATTTGCAGACATAAATACTTCCTTTTTTTTCAAACTATCATACTAACAGCACCGCAAGGTGCCACTATAATGCTAAAAAGATTATTTTACCCTCCTAAAGCTGAGGGCCAAAGATACTGCAGTAGCATTTTTGGCTAAGTTTCAGTTCAACAATTTATGCCGTGAAAGGTTAAGGTCATTTCTCAGTAGGTGTTTCATAGGATATAGATAGACTAATGCATTTTAATATGATAAAAGACCTTATGTCATTTTTGAAAATACAAAGTCGTGGTAACAAGCGCTAGTCCCATAACCTTGATATAACTAACTATCTTGCTGCACAAAGTCAATTGAATCTTTAAAGATTTTTGACCTAGGGGGCCAATCAGAAGCTACAAACAAACCACAGTATTATTATTTGAACACGCAATTCAAAAGACGAGCACAAATTGACATAGGGGAGATACCAAGACTGCAATGTAAACTTTAGACCGGTTTGGTAGAGGATATAAAGTGTCAGAACATTGTCATAGAACATTCTAGAATAAAATGTATGAAATATTGCGATGATGTAAAAATATTGTGGTTTTAATAGTCTTAGAGAAGATATTTAGTGTTAAAACTAATGCACACTTAATTGTAAGCTGGCAATTATAAATGATAGCAGTGCCCCGCGGTTTTACCCGCGTTGTACCCGTTCCCGTGGGAATTTCAGGGTGAAAATAGCCTATAAGCTTCATTACAAAAATAATTTTTCAAATTGGACCAGTAGTTCCTTAGATTAGCACGTTCAAACAAACAAACAAACTCTGCAACTTTATAATATTAGTATAGATTATAATGATCTGATTAAATAAAGATAATAGAATTTGAATCATAAATGGAAAGTGTTTATTTATGTAATAAGGGCAATCTATAATTATAAACATTACATTGTTATAGAGGATATGTTTTGAATATAAGTTAGATTCTAATAGGAGTATTCAAAAGCATAATCAATAGTTGTTCAATTATTATGGCAGATTCCTATTTAAGAAAATATTTTTTTTACATTGGAATTCCTTTGGAAATAATAAATGATTGCTGTTACTTTGTTATCAAAACTAATAATTACTCAGTTTCATTGAATAGTATATCTATTGTTGTTCATTAATTATGTACGAATTTAAAGAATGGTCTCGGTATCTTCTTCTTACATCAACATTATACACAAAATTCTAGATAGTATTATGCATCTACGAGCCCGACCCAAAAGTATGTGCCAGCAAATAAAGCACTTTTAATGTCCCATAAAAACACCATAAAGGACATTTGAAGTTGAGCCAAACACACAACTACATAGTTATTTAGCAGAATATAAGGTATGTTTTAACATAATCTAGTTATAAGCTGACATTAAGAGCAGAGGTCACAGAGGTCAATGAACACAATGATCTACGTTTTTAAGTTTACGTAATAATGAATATAAATAGATAAATCTAAGAGATACTGTTTTGTTCTATGTCAGGGTTAATAACTATATTAATCAAATTAATATCTTGAAACTAGTTTAAATATATTTATTTGAAGTGAACATCAAAAATCTTTGAAAAATTTTTGCTTCAGGTTAAATGCTATCACGAAACAACACTTTGTATTTAACAGCATATGGTGGTTGTGAACTTTTAAATGAATGTATAGTGACTTACTTTATGGGTACGTTTTCCGTCGATAGCAACTACAAAGCCAACACCGCAAGCCTCGTGCTCGTTCTGAGGGTCGTACAAGCCTTGCTTGGGTGGCCCTTCCCACTCCATACCTGGTCACAAATATTAAGAAAATTAATGTACTGACTGATATCTCCAGGATGCAACATTTGTCATATTGAAATTTCACCTACTCCACTTTAGAAAATGATTTTGATTTTAATAATTTATTTAATGAACATAATTAGGTTTTTAAGTAACTGTAATTGATTGGAACAGTTGTTTACCTTAACAGTGGTGTTCATAGAGTAAGAAGTAGAGCTCTATGTTAATTGTAACTAAATTTCTGAGACAATATCTGAATTTAAAATCTGATTGATGGATTTGCACACCACTTACTATGAGTACCTATTAAAATTAATCATTATGTCAGGATAATAGTCACACAAAACTCTGCTTTATATTATGACATTGATAAATCATCTAAATAATCTGTCAGTACTACAACCACATGCAAATTATTTTAGATGGATGCATGGAGGCCATGGAAAATTACAGTCAAACATTGTAGCTATCTTTTTATTGAGTACTGTTATGCATTAAACTTGTAATCACAATAAAGATAACAAAAAGATAATAGGTAAATTGTCTAACCAAAACAAAACACTAATGTAATGACAGTTATCTATTGGGTCAGTGGAGTGGTTTATTCAAGCAAGTTAAACCTACCAATAATACTATTTTAGGAATGTGTTCATTCGTTTTAAGTTAATACATAATTTAAACTCGAGAAAAAAATCTAAAAGTTAATATCAATTTATCTCAGCAGAGACGATAAATCAATACCCATTACATCTGCCTCTGACAAGTTCGTCAGCGGTTAGTCCGAAAGAAAGAAATATGATCTGTTTTACTAATTCTGACTTATATGCACGGATTTGTTTACAAGGTCTTAATTAAAGACCTACCACGTAGGTATGCATTACACGTGGAACCGCAAGGGATCTTACGAAATGCGCATCTATAGTCAGCCATGGAATGATTTCTATAAAAATAAAAAAGGAAACCCACCTTAAAGTGCGTTCGATTGATGATGTAAACCTTGTCCTTGGACAAAACTAACTAATGTACACTTCACAGAAAAGTGCTATGAAATTAAGAGATTCAGACAGATGCAGTGAAAATAAAATATGGGGCAATAAGACACAGTAATACCGGCACCGCGTAGTGACTGCTCTACAGACGACTACGACGACCGGCGCTCCGCGATTAACTAGTTTTTTTTATTTTTTTGTCCGGCCCTGACTGATGGAATACGACTGATAACTCTGACAGATGACATGGCATGACAATATGGCTAACTGACAACATGACAGTCTGTCGGGTTGACACTGATAGCTGAATGCCAATTTATTGAACGAATGAAGTGGAAATAGGGATGTGAAAAACGTTGTTGTTCAATCATTTGCGATTTATTTATTTTAGCCAGTTGTCAAAGTTGCGTCGAAGGAGTGGACGTGCTGGGCCGGGCAAATCAGATTTATTTACGAAAAATTTGATTTGTGCAACAAAAGCACAAATTAGTAGTTTTCGTAATTCAAATTCATTTGGATACACAATTTAAATTTTAAAATATCAGGTATTCGATAATACAGTGGTGTTTTAACTGCCAATATATTTGTTTTTACTGACACAGTGTTTGGCGAATCATAATTTTCGTAATCCATAATTTGAATTTGGATCTGGTGATTAAAATTCAGTGGCCGTGTGTGTTGTAATTAAATTGTCAAGATGAGTCTGAGTCGTCTGTCCCGCGTTGCGAGGTGTGATTTGGTGAAAGTTCCATCGTGTAGCGCGCTGGTTTCGAAACTTTGGGGACCTTGCAGTTCGAGGGAAGTGAGTACTTGTAGCCAGCAAAGAGCGAGCGTTGCACAACACAGCACGAAGCCTGATTGGAACCGCGCCGTGAGCGAGGCTGAGAAGATCGTCGGATATCCGACCTCCTTCCTGAGCCTGCGATGGGTCCTTAGCGACGAAATCGCGAACGTGGCCCTTCATCTGCGAAAACTTGTCGGCAGTAACCATCCTCTGCTGAAAACAGCTAAGTAAGTCGATCAAAAACCCTAGCTCTTGCCAGAATGGTCCAATTTGTTTAAATGCCTTGAATTTAGAAAGTTATTGGTAGATTATAAATTCTGATAGCGAAAAGTTCATAAATTATTTGTTGGTACTACAGATCCTTTGTTTGCTATCTATAGAATAGGTAACTTGTTAATACTTATTGAGTTATAATTATTATGGTATGAATTAAACAACAATAAATAAACATGGTTTATTAGATTTCAATAAGATTCCTCTAATAATCTATTAATACACCTAAACATCTCTACACCAGACCACCAACCTCCACTAATTCTCTATGTTATCATCTATGGTTTCCTCTAGGAACCTTATCTACAATGGTAAGAACAACATGCAGGCATGGGGCCTCATTGTATTGCTGGTGTCGAAGGCAGCCGGCCACAGCCCCGAGATACCGGACATGGAACAGGACAAAGCAGCAGGAGTATTGCATAGGTGAGGACTTAGTAATTTTCGGTATCCAAAACTTAATAATTTAGTTTTTTTTATTACCAGTATTTTTTTGTAAATTGAATGAAGTGTCAAGGTCATAAGTTTTTTTTTGTTATTAAACTAACTTAAACCTCCTTAGTATTCCGAAACCACTAGGTTCATTCTAATTTTAAATACCCAACTATGTCTCCTCAGTTATTTACCTAACTTCACATTTATCTAACTTAGATTGAATAATCAAATAAGTATGTTTTTTAAATATATAAAATGTTGCCATGAACATTTAATGTATTCAATCATATATACCTAAAGTATACCTACCTAGTATACCTAAATCTAAACCTTGTAAAGTTCCTTGTAGCTTGTCAATCTATTTTCTCTTAATTATTACATCAATTATCCGACAACAACCTTACCATAAAAAGCCATTATTTTACTTTGCCCTTTTAATAATCATCATCCTCATCTTCAGAATTTCCGTACAAGCCATCGATCGAAAGGCCAAGGTTATTGAAAGAACGATTCTCTTTAGAAAGTGGTCATACTGGTTGCGATTTCCGGAGTCGCGCAATTATACTATTTAGCAAAAGGTTGATGAAGGTTAATACGAAGTCAGTGAAATAAATATGGCTTTATGATGAGAAATATTGTGGGTCAGAGGTCGTATTTATTTACAGGAACAAGACTTGCTTGACAACTTGACAATTACGCTATGTCACTTACATTAGCAAACACTAGTAACGCTCCGCAGTTTTACACGCGTAGTAATAATTGATTTTAGAATGAAAAGCTTTTGTCTATTTAATTCTGATACTGTATAACCTATGTTACCTTAAAGTGGCATTTAAATCTGTTAATATTTTTTTGCGGGAAATAGTACGAAACGCTCATCATACATTCACCTATCCTCTATTTATCACTACATAGTATAAAATAAAGTCGTCTCTGTTTCGTGTCTGTTTGTCTGTTTGTCTGTATGCTTGAATCTTTAAAATTACGCAAGGGATTTTGATGAGGTTTTTTGTAATAGGTAGAGTGATTCAAGAGGAAGGTTTTTATGTAAAAAAAATCCCGAAATTCCCACGGGAACGGGCACAACGCGGGT
This sequence comes from Cyclophora albipunctata, assembly GCA_963082685.1. Classification (NCBI taxonomy): domain Eukaryota; kingdom Metazoa; phylum Arthropoda; class Insecta; order Lepidoptera; family Geometridae; genus Cyclophora; species Cyclophora albipunctata. The sequence goes on along the minus strand of OY720116.1, from coordinate 10,275,359 downwards.
AAAACCCCGGTGCGCTGCTAGTAAATTTATGCTGCTAGTATCTTGTAATATCTTACGTTCGTAGTAAAGTTGACGTATTTGGCGGTCGACTACATTTTAAAGTCTAACTATAGCTGTTGTGTATGTATGTGTTGTGGGCAAGTTTAAAAATACTTGGACAACTTGTTTTCTCTTGGTTTTTATTTATCGGGAAATAAAATTTACTCGTAAATATTTTTTGGGGAATAAACATTCACCTATCCATAAACTTTTCTACATAATTTACCCAGTAGCACTTGGGATCCTTGCTTTAAAACCGTCCAAACAACTACGGCATTTCATCCTTACCAAACAGACAGTTTAAATCTTAAGTAAACTAGCATTTTTGGCATTCCTTCCTTACTGTCATCCTCTATATAGTTGCAGTACGGGCTCGTACACAAAACTGCGATGCCTTACTTTACTTCGCTTTTCCATGATCCTGACAAACAGAATTCAAACTCTACCTTTGTTCCAGCCAACGTGCCTTAGCCGAGGTGACCGAGATGATCCGCACCTCGCACCTGGTGCACAAAGGGCTGGTCAACATGAACGCCAGACAACTGCAGGTGGAACAGCCCGATGACATGATGTTCGGAAATAAGATCGCGCTGCTTAGTGGAGACTACTTGCTGGCTAATTCGTGTTCCGAGCTGGCTAATTTGAGGTAATTTATACTTTTTTTTTATTTATTTATATTAAACAGTGTATTATAATAAAAAAATATATATTTCGTACTATCTGTGCCACGCGGTTTCACCCGCATATATTTCACACTTACCGTTTTACCTTCCCTGGATTACGACAAACACATCAAAATCAAAACCAGCTATAGCCCAGCAGTTTTCGAGTTTTAGCGAGAAAAACGAACCACGATTATATATATATATATATATATATATATATATATATATATATATATATAGATAGGTAGATCTGTCATATCTCAATAGGATATAATCTTACTAAACTTACTTACTCAAGCTCCTTTCCATTAACACTTTTCGTATTCGTTTCGGAATTTAACGAAAGAAATCTTGAATGTCGTCGATTTAAAGCTACAAACTGCGAGTTGACGAAGCGAGTGTCATAAATTGACCCTCAAAACCGAAAGACAGCTTATTGTCTAGTTCTTTATAATGAATACCACTTAATTTACTCTACTAACTACTACTACTAATCACAGTTAAATGCCTGTCCTGTTTAGTAACAAAACGATTTAATTAAGCCATTCATAATGATGTTATTATCCGGAACTATTAACTTAATAATCAATTTGTTTTGTTAAAAAAAGTTGACGCCTGGACGGGACGGATAAATCAATTTTATTGAAGTTTGTTTGTTACAAATTAATCTGTTTTCTTTTGTTGACATTTGATAAAAGTAGTGACAGGTGATAGCAATGTAGTGTTTAGGGAATCGAATCCCGGAAATGATACTGTAGAACGAACTGCTTTTTTGAAATTGTCGGCTTTGGAAATCTAATATTTTTTTTATTATTAATCCCACATTGATACCAATTTTATAATTAATATAACAAAATCTATTATTTAAAAGGATATTTTTTTTGGCTTTAGTTCTTTGTAGCTAGTTAGCTAATATTGGTTAAATAACTATAGTATAGTAGTAAAGGTGGTTTTTTGCACATTGTCTAATTCTTCTTCTTCTTATCGAGTGGATGGTCAACCTGACCAAACCTGATGTCAGAGTTATTGAGCCGCCAAAGGCCTCTGACATGGCTCATGTAACGACTACTATCCGTAGAAAGTAACCGGGACCGACGGCTTAACGTGTCTAATTGACTTAGCGTATTTAATACAGGCCATGTTACATTAATAGTCTTTCTAGTATTTAGACCACTTCCAAAACCTACAGGCGGTCTAAAACTAACAAAATATAATTGATTACTGACCTATAACAACCTATAATCATCGTTCGTCTTCAAACTTTAATTATACAAAACCCAAGGTTCACTTGCCATCACAATGTTAGTGATTCGCAACCGCACTCGGTCATCGGCTCAACAGTTATAATACACCGTAATGCAAAAGCAAAAGGATCATTTTCGTTCAACAAAATACACGAATTTGGAACGAAGCTACGTGAAAGTTGCGATATGTATGTTTGTAGGTAAACTTTCAAAATATATGATTTAATTTAATATTTGTGTTTTAACACTGGTTTTGAATCTATATCGTCATGGCTTTCTCTGGCTAAAACCGGTTTGTGATGAAAAAAGTTTAATGATGAATTTTAGTTTTTTATTTAAAAAAAAAGTCCCAATCCTCATTCACAATACAGTGTAAACTCTTTATAACGTCATCCTTTATAACATTAAACTCCCTGTAACGTTGAAGTGAGCCTAACTTGGTTGATTTGCGTTAAAACCCACATATTGAAACACTCTTTATAGCGATACGCCATTCTCTATTACGAAGAAATGTGTTCATATTTTTAGACGGTAAATATTTATCATCGGTATTATTGTTTATGGTATGTTATCAGGTAACAAAAGACTTTGAAGCTCCGAAACATCCGAGGTCGGTCTAGCTTTTATTATCCTTAATTGCCTTAAACACGTGCAGTAAGACGCATTGTTTTTCGGAAGTCATGGTCTTCGACTAAGCATACTGGGTACCTATCGTATTATCAGTCGTAAACCTACTTTGAAACTGTTAACATGGCCAGTAAACGTAAAAATTCTTGTTAATTTGGTTGTTTTTTTTTGTTCACTCCATATAACGATAACTCTCTATAACGACAAAAAATGCTCAGTCCCTTGAGTTTCGTTATAAAGAGTTTACACTGTAATACACTTTTTATGAAAATTAGTACGCTACCTAAGCGTATTTTTTGTACCCAATTCGTCAAAAATCATGATATAAAATTGACTACAAAATTGGTCCGTTCTAACCACGAAGTGCTTCTCTCTTCCGTGGTTCTAAGTACTATCAGCTACCGTGCTTCGAAGGGCCTGTTAAGCAGTCGGTCTTGTATCGTCAATAGATCATATCGGAAGTCTTTAGGCGATCTCAAACTCCTAACAGCCTCCGTGGTCTTGTGGTTTGAGCGCCCGGCTCACGATCCGGAGGTTCTGGGTTCGATTCCCGGTGGGGACAATATCTCACAAAAATCTCTTTGTGAGACTTTCCTCAGTTTGGTTAGGGCATTGCAGGCTGAATCACCTGATTGCCCGAAAAGTAAGATGATTCCGTGCTTCGGAGGGCACGTTAAGCCGTCGGTCCCGGTTACTCTCTACGGATAGTAGTCGTTACATGAGCCATGTCAGAGGCCTTTGGCGGCTCAATAACTCTGACACCAGGTTTGATCAGGTTGACCATCCACTCGATGAAGAAGAAGATCTTAAACTCCGACACCAGGGTTGGAGGAGTGCTTCAAATGAAATGAATGAATGAGCAATCAAAACATGAATCAAAAGTGCAGTAGTTGAAAGTGCAAAGTAATACTCGTAGTAGTACAGTAGTTTTAGCCGCTGATGTTCAATGAGCATTAACCAATAGGTATTGATCGAAGCATTAATTATTAATTACATAGTGCATTGTATTCGTGTGCTTACCTAACCTTAGCCGTTTCCTGATGATCGTAACTCGGTACCTGGTTACCTGGTTACCGTGTGCTACACAATTCATAATAACTCGGTGTTAACTAGAAGTTATGTTAGAAAAACAATAGGAAATTAAGTTATTAAAAACTGAAAAAAGTAATAGTGATGTATTCAATGAGCTGAGAAAAAAGCATGCACATTGAACTCTCTTAATATATTTGCTTAACCTATGCTATCCTGCTATTGGTTAACCACAAACAAACATTTAAAATAATTTGAAAGATTTATTTCAAATCATAGCTAGTGCCTCATAAAAAAAAATTTAAATCGATCTACTGAATTATGAGTAAAAGTAAAGCTTAATTGCGCTTATATAGCAATGTCAACTGGCTCACTGAAGACATAATTACAGTAATTTCGCCTAATACTCCTCGGATTTGGCGCAACTACCACGATGTCCTAATTTTCAATCTCTTTCATACCTCCCGATTCTCTTCCAGGAATCAAGAGCTGGTCGAGCTGATGTCCTCAGCCGTCAGGGACCTGGCCGAGGCTGAGTTCTTGGGCGAGAGGGACGAGCAGAACAACCCGTTGCCTTCACGACCTTTGCCCGAAGAAGAAAGGCAGGCGACTTCAGGTATGTGAAGACTATTTCTTTACCACTTGTCTAAAATATTAATTAACCGCATATTATCATATATTATTCCCGCGGGAACGGGAAAACGCGGGAAATACCGCGGGGCGCTGCTAGTGGTGTATACTTGTTTTTCTATATTTATTTCTGAAAGTTATTAGTTCCATTCAATTACTCAATCATTCATCATGGCCAAAATATTTAGAGATTTAGAGAACCTAGATTTAGAAGTTTGTCCATCATCTGTGTTTAATTGAGCCTTCTAATGAAACACCTTATTATGGTAGTAAAGATTGTTGGTACATAATTTCCTAAGAACTAAGATTGTAGAAGTAAATAATTATTGTAATTTATTACCTAACTTTAGTGTAAAAAGTGAATTAATTCAAGACTGACCTAAAGAAGATATTTTATGTTGCGTCTAACAAGACGCGCGGCGAACCGTGGCGAATTATGTTTAGAGTTTGTTTTTCTGATTACGGGTATTTCTGATCATTGTATTGATTTATCTCTTGCATTTTTAACTGACTCGAAGAAGAGTTTGTAGATGTTTGACGTGTTTGTCTATGGATTTGATTTTGATTTTTGTATTTTATGGTAATTAACAATATACATAGATATTTCCAACTAACTTAATAGATACATATATCAGTTTTTTTTTAAACACAGCCCTCGGTTGACCGGATATTTGATTCACAATTAGATATTAAATGACAGACAGGTATGTCATCACATCAGGACACTATTCATTGACCTCTTAATAGAATAACATCATTAACACTTCGTAGTGACTTCAATAAAGTTCAAACATGCGAAATACAAGTATTTCCCAATAGTACCTTGACTGTAATCTGTGTCGCTGTCATCTCCTAATACGGCACGTGAGTACGATAGTAAGACGGTCAATATTTGTGTTTGCTCTCAACGTACTGTGGTCACAAAATAAATACACCTTTTGTGCTGTGGTCATATCCTTTATCTGATTCAATATTGGTTTTGAGACTGGTTTGGTAAAGCTTCTTAGATTAGTTAGTAATTCTAATTAGATATTTAACTGTGCGCTGCTAGCACAGAATAGTTAACTTGCGGTGTATACGTTTTAAGAATGTATCAAGAAAAGTTGCCTTAGTTCTACCTTCTGAATCACTTTTTCTATCGGTGAAACTCTTGCGCAAATCCGTTGAGTAGTTGTAGAGTTTTCCGAACAAACTTACTTAAGTATGTATAAGCATTTTAAAACTAAGTTTATAAGCAGCAGTATCTAAGATATCTACAGGGCAAAGACCTGTCATCTCAATAAAGAAATCAGTACAGTGAGGGAGTTCTAAGCGTAATCAGCGCTCTTGCATACTGCATGTAAATTATGACAAACCTTTGTTTTTTAAATCTAATGTAACACTAAATAGTAACTATTAATTATATTAATTTGTCGTAACAAGTTAAGGTAAACGATGAAATTACAATTCATCGAAGTATAAATAACGAACTTTCCTTTAAAGACTAGCCTACTCTATAAGAGAAAGTGAATCCTACGCATTGACTGTAGTCATAGTGTTGTCTTTATACGTATCTAAACATACGTGTTGAAATGATAGTTAAGATCGGAAAAGTTGCCGGATGATCACTGGGTTTAATATGCCATTGGCCCAGTGGCATTGGGGGCGCTAACTGTGTCGGGGTTGTTGGTTCGATTCTCGCCCGGAGTCAACAGTATGTGCAGACACAGTTGCTGGCGATGATGTGTCATACTCTGGGTTTTAATTATTTATTCTTATAAAGTATTTGTGTTATTTATGTATTTTATTATCTTAGTTTAGATTTGATCACGGTTAATTTCATATTTATATTTACCATTATTTCATCCATCCATTCATCCTCAAAAGGATGTCTTTCCACTACATAGAACTATAATATGCTGTTAGCCATCAATCATATCAAACGATACATAGCATATCTCTTATCGAAAAGCATCTTGAAACGTATTTATGGTCTAGATTTAAAAAAGAGACAGATATTGTACCCAGAATCATATTTATGTTCAAACAATAAAATATCGTACATGAGAAGCCAAAGTAAAACATATGAACATGTAAATTACATACTTTAGTGTCACTCAAGCATTCATAAGATTCCAATCAAACAAAGACCTACCTACCAGTACTGGTCATCGATTTAAATTCACCAGCACGCCTCAAGGAACTGCGGTGACCACTGGCCACGTGATCTGAATATAAACTACAGAACTAGTGTAATGGACCGAAGATTTCACATTACATTTGAATACGTTGTGCTTATGTTTAACAAGATACGACCTTCTTAGTGGCGTATTGCGGATATTTACTTATATAGTTAGACGCAGATGAACGGTTTGGAAATTTATACCCAACATTGGCAAATAAAATATATGACAATTGATCCGTGCAAAGATATAAGCTCAAAATTAAGAACGATCCTAAACTTTACTCCCAAGGCCAGCGAAACATGAAAACAAATTACTTTTCTAATGTCTTGGTGTGCATTGCAAGCAACTCTCTAATAAGTTATGGACAGATTATGAACTAAAGAAAAATTATGCAATGTATTATTAAATTGTAAAGGTTCACAATCTGTCGGCATAATTGTACTAGTTGGATTAAAACAGCGGCGTTTACAAGTTTCCCGAGATATATAAAGTGTATGTGCTTTTACTATAGTTTATTACCTATCTAAGTATATACCCCCTCACCCCCTCAGAGTGGGAGTGCATCCTGCAGCCGCTGCCGATGCTGGGCGTGGCGGGGTCGGCGCGCAGCGAGTGGGCGGCGCGCCACGTGCTGGCGGCCGGCGCGCTGCTGGGCAAGTCGTGCTCCGCCGCGCTCAAGCTGGCCGGCCTCGAGCCGCACCTGCACACACAGGTACGCGGGCTCGTTCAGTCAGACCAGGGGGGCAGTGGCCAGGCCTCGAGCCGCACCTGCACACACAGGTACGCGGGCTCGTTCAGTCAGACCAGGGGGGCAGTGGCCAGGCCTCGAGCCGCACCTGCACACACAGGTACGCGGGCTCGTTCAGTCAGACCAGGGGGGCAGTGGCCAGGCCTCGAGCCGCACCTGCACACACAGGTACGCGGGCTCGTTCAGTCAGACCAGGGGGGCAGTGGCCAGGCCTCGAGCCGCACCTGCACACACAGGTACGCGGGCTCGTTCAGTCAGACCAGGGGGGCAGTGGCCAGGCCTCGAGCCGCACCTGCACACACAGGTACGCGGGCTCGTTCAGTCAGACCAGGGGGGCAGTGGCCAGGCCTCGAGCCGCACCTGCACACACAGGTACGCGGGCTCGTTCAGTCAGACCAGGGGGGCAGTGGCCAGGCCTCGAGCCGCACCTGCACACACAGGTACGCGGGCTCGTTCAGTCAGACCAGGGGGGCAGTGGCCAGGCCTCGAGCCGCACCTGCACACACAGGTACGCGGGCTCGTTCAGTCAGACCAGGGGGGCAGTGGCCAGGCCTCGAGCCGCACCTGCACACTCAGGTACGCGGGCTCGTTCAGTCAGACCAGGGGGGCAGTGGCCAGGCCTCGAGCCGCACCTGCACACACAGGTACGCGGGCTCGTTCAGTCAGACCAGGGGGGCAGTGGCCAGGCCTCGAGCCGCACCTGCACACACAGGTACGCGGGCTCGTTCAGTCAGACCAGGGGGGCAGTGGCCAGGCCTCGAGCCGCACCTGCACACACAGGTACGCGGGCTCGTTCAGTCAGACCAGGGGGGCAGTGGCCAGGCCTCGAGCCGCACCTGCACACACAGGTACGCGGGCTCGTTCAGTCAGACCAGGGGGGCAGTGGCCAGGCCTCGAGCCGCACCTGCACACACAGGTACGCGGGCTCGTTCAGTCAGACCAGGGGGGCAGTGGCCAGGCCTCGAGCCGCACCTGCACACACAGGTACGCGGGCTCGTTCAGTCAGACCAGGGGGGCAGTGGCCAGGCCTCGAGCCGCACCTGCACACACAGGTACGCGGGCTCGTTCAGTCAGACCAGGGGGGCAGTGGCCAGGCCTCGAGCCGCACCTGCACACTCAGGTACGCGGGCTCGTTCAGTCAGACCAGGGGGGCAGTGGCCAGGCCTCGAGCCGCACCTGCACACACAGGTACGCGGGCTCGTTCAGTCAGACCAGGGGGGCAGTGGCCAGGCCTCGAGCCGCACCTGCACACACAGGTACGCGGGCTCGTTCAGTCAGACCAGGGGGGCAGTGGCCAGGCCTCGAGCCGCACCTGCACACTCAGGTACGCGGGCTCGTTCAGTCAGACCAGGGGGGCAGTGGCCAGGCCTCGAGCCGCACCTGCACACTCAGGTACGCGGGCTCGTTCAGTCAGACCAGGGGGGCAGTGGCCAGGCCTCGAGCCGCACCTGCACACACAGGTACGCGGGCTCGTTCAGTCAGACCAGGGGGGCAGTGGCCAGGCCTCGAGCCGCACCTGCACACTCAGGTACGCGGGCTCGTTCAGTCAGACCAGGGGGGCAGTGGCCAGGCCTCGAGCCGCACCTGCACACTCAGGTACGCGGGCTCGTTCAGTCAGACCAGGGGGGCAGTGGCCAGGCCTCGAGCCGCACCTGCACACTCAGGTACGCGGGCTCGTTCAGTCAGACCAGGGGGGCAGTGGCCAGGCCTCGAGCCGCACCTGCACACTCAGGTACGCGGGCTCGTTCAGTCAGACCAGGGGGGCAGTGGCCAGGCCTCGAGCCGCACCTGCACACTCAGGTACGCGGGCTCGTTCAGTCAGACCAGGGGGGCAGTGGCCAGGCCTCGAGCCGCACCTGCACACTCAGGTACGCGGGCTCGTTCAGTCAGACCAGGGGGGCAGTGGCCAGGCCTCGAGCCGCACCTGCACACTCAGGTACGCGGGCTCGTTCAGTCAGACCAGGGGGGCAGTGGCCAGGCCTCGAGCCGCACCTGCACACTCAGGTACGCGGGCTCGTTCAGTCAGACCAGGGGGGCAGTGGCCAGGCCTCGAGCCGCACCTGCACACTCAGGTACGCGGGCTCGTTCAGTCAGACCAGGGGGGCAGTGGCCAGGCCTCGAGCCGCACCTGCACACTCAGGTACGCGGGCTCGTTCAGTCAGACCAGGAGTCAGTGGCCAACCCTGGTGTCGGAGCTTTAGACCCCTCCGACATGGTCTCGACTCATTGATCCGCACATGTACACAGCGATGTAGTAGGATACAAACTATGACAAACATTGTATGTCCCTACACTTACTTGTACCTTTGTCATTACACTACACATGCATTGTATGTCATTGTTTGTATTGCAACCTTCTAACCTTGGTCGTGCTCTTCCTTGTCTAAGTCATGCTATTCGTAGTCCGAGTCAAGATTTTCGTAACGTAATTTCTACCAAAATCTTGTCTCGTAGACCAAAGTGAGCTAATTAGTTACCCAAGTCCTGCTATTTGTGGTTCAAGGTATGCTATGCGTAACCCAAGTTTTCAGTAAAATACCAGTCATTTTAATTGGAGGAGGTACCATATGTTGCTACTCCTTTTTGAATTACACTAACCCACATCGCAACAAAAAAATCATCCTATGAGGAACGTAGCAATCGTAACTTGTCCATAGAATATAAAAGCAGGTGTTAAGTATGTTCCTGCCCAGGGCTACCTGTTCGGCTGCCACCTGGCGCTGGCGTGGCAGGCGTTCCTGGACCTGGAGTCGTTCGCGGGCCCCGAGCCGGCCAGCTTCTCGCTCGTGGGCGCGCCGCTCGCCTTCACGCTGGACGCGCGCCCCGCGCTCTACCGCCACATCGAGGCGGGCAAGCAGAACGTGCACAATGTCGACTACCACGCTGTCAGTATATATATATACCTATATTACAAAGAGGTTGTATGCACGGGTGAATCTTGAATTTGCATTTTGAGCGAATGATCCCGTAATGGCCACAACGGAACAGCCAGGATCTCCTACATCATCTGTCATTGTTTACGATGGCCGCTTGCAGAAAGATCTGGCTGCAAAATCAACATGTTTTGATTTTTAAGCTCTGAACTTTAGAGCTAATCCTACCTACAGTTTAGTATTTCAAGAATTCATTCCCTAAATACTTAATGTAATTTGTTATTATAGTCCTAAGTTAAGTTACACATATAAGGACGTGCTATATTTTTCGTAAAAAAATATACTTCAAATTTCTATTCATATTTCCCTACTTCCAGCTATACCAAGCCGTGATTGAAGGTGACGGCATCGAGAAGACAAAGCAGCTGCAGCGCGAACACATCGCGCGCGCGTGTGAGGTGCTCGACAGCTTCCCCAACTGCGACGCGCGCACTGCACTGCTCAATATCATTGTGGCAATGCAGCAAGACCATTTGTAGTGCAGCTAGACCATTTAGAATGCAGCAGGACCTTTTTAAAGTAGCAAATAAGTAAAAAATATGTCAGTAATGTCCCACTGCTGGGCAACGGCCCTTCACTGGAAATATCACTGGAGAAAAGAAAAACTACAATTTTGTCTTGTCTAAGCAAACTAAAGTCTGTAACGTCTGCACTGATTTCTAAGAATCTCTGTAAAATGATTACCTACGTGTCTAGGGTGAGAATACTGCAATCTGCAGCCGCTAGTGCGGTACCAGTTTCGTAGAGATTCAAATCTCATTACATAGAAACCACTTTCAGGGATGCGTATTCAGGCCTTAATGATGGAATTTTGTTGTTGAAATATCCGTCATCTAATTAAATAAATGAAATCTAGAAGAATGAATTAATATTTATACAAAACGTATTTTTGTAATCGCCATTTTAATCTGATGGTATTAAGATCGACGTACTTAAATTATTATGGAACTTCTGATAATAATGCGAAGTAAAAACTTTTCCCTATACGAAGTACTTCTTTAGAAGTTTTATAGTGATTATTGTGTACTGTAAATTAAAATATATATTATTTACTTAATAAGTAACAAATATAAAACGGTTACCTTTAGGAGGCTTTTGTATTATAATTAAAAAACAAAATAAGGCTCAATATAGAATCTTTAGGTTTAGAAATATATTTTTGATTAGTTTTAAGATATAATGCTCATTTTATACAACATTCCGATATACAGGGTGTTTTTAAACATCGAATATTGTAAATAAAATATGTAATGACTGTATTGTCATTTCTAAACATCGAATTTTTATATTTTTATTTGTTTTTGTGATTGTTCATATCTCCAGTTCAAATGACTGCGTGATACGATTTCGTATACAAAGTATTGAATATATATTTGTATGTATATACATATAAATAATATTATACAAAAATATATTGTTTTTAATAAGATGTTTGTATTTTTTTACAATTCCATCTTGCTGCTACTGAAATTCCTTAAATATATTTTAAGTTAGATTTTCATTGATTTTTACCTTTTTTGTAAGTCTACTGTGTTGACTTCTTTAATAGATTCGGGAACTAATAAGTTTCGCCATCAAACGATAAATACGCTAAGGTCAGAGATTGTAACAATGAACCTTGTCACCTGACACCTTTGCAATAAGATTAAAAATGACTATAATGCCCCATTTAGACGGGGAGAGTTTCTCGTCTCGAAGATACAATTATCGAAGGAATATAAAACATTTTTTTCGTCTAAACAATCGCTCTCCTCGCTCGTTGCCTTGGGCGACAATCGCCTTGCAATGGAATATTATTATGTCCGTGTAAACAGAATTTCAAAGCAAAAATCGTATTTCGAGATTTTATTAAAACGATTCAAGCTGATTTGTACGATACTCGTATCAACTTGAAAATATGTCACAGGAGATCGTGTTTATACAAGTCGAGACTCTCCTAAGCAAGAATCTGCTTACTATACTTTTGTTGTGTAAACAAACATAGGCAATTATCGCCTAGCGATAAGTCATATGCGAATCTCGTATGACATAATCGTAGGCGAGATTTTAGTTCTTGCCTGTATGTAAACATTTTGATACGATTGTGTTATGGCGATTATTGCTTGTGATAGTAGCGTATGGTTTCTCGTAAGGAAACGTACGAGAAACTCTCCCCGTCTAAATGGGCCTTTAACCTTACTTTATTAGTAAGGTTTAGAAATAAAATAGTTCCTCTATCATATGATAGATGGCGGAAGCGTCAAAGATTATACATGTGAATTTTATCGCTTTGCAATAAAGTTGATAATACAATAATGGATATTTCTTAGCATAACACCGCGGGGCGCGGCTAGTTTATTATATTAGGGCATTTTAACCGACAACGACAGAAAAGGATATTCGACTGGTATTATACTTTTATGAATGAATCTTACGTAAAAGGTTCTAAAATAAATTAGTTCCGCTATCAGATGATAGATGGCAATAACGTCAGTGTTCATAGCTATGAACCTTACAGGTTGCAATAAGGTTGAAAATGTTTATCTATAGTAAGATTTATCCGTTCTACCTCGCTACAAAGCAAAAGTACCACTTTTGCTTTGATTTTACGAATACATATTTTTGCTTGAATCTTCTCAACCAAAGGAGAGAAATAAGTCCGTCCAGTTTGGCATCTATTTTATGATTGTAGCGTGTCCTCCTTCCTCAGTCTTCGTATAAAATTAGGAGATTCGCAAAAAAAAAATAAGTATTATATATACTACTTAATGTGTTGTCTCTTTTTGTATGAAGAGAAATTGAACAAATCGCACTATGTAGGCTTGGCTATACTTACGTAAATAATTTTTATTGCTATGGCTGGTTGTTTCAGATACATTTTAATTTAATTTTCGTAGCGTTTTTTAAACTGTTTGCTTAAAAGTTCCTTTTTTACCGGTATGATAAAAATAGGTAGTTGTTCTTATAAAAATCAAGTCTGAATTGAATCAGATTTTCCTCTTAAAAAGGTGGCTTGCTCCCATTGAGTACATACATACAACTCGATGCCTGCTCCACAGATTTCTGACCTCAATATTCAGTTAAAAATGTTCAATCCCATTTACTACAATCTATACTATAATATTATAAAGAGGTAAAATTTGTAAGTTTGTTTGTTTGTTTGTATGTTTGAGCTAATCTCAGAAATTATCAGTCCGATTTGAATAATTCTTTTTGTAATAGATAGCCACATTCAACGGGAAGGTTATAGGCTATTTTTCATCCCGAAATTCCCACGGAAACGGGTACAACGCGGGTAAAACCGCGGGGCGCTGCTAGTACCTTATAATAGGAATGTGACGTCTACGTGTTAGAGTGTTTAAATAAAACATATGGGAATCTTTTTTAAATTATTGTATTAATAAATAATGGTAGTTCTATTTACATGACACATTCGATTAATCTTTTTGTTTTGGCAGAAGATAATAAAAATATTGTTACACAATACAAAAGGGGCACAAGAACGCACCCTAAAACTAACGTACTAAAAAAACGTTTCACATTGGTAATAAACCCAGTTGAATACAAATTAACATACAATTACAACACAATTTTTGGTTTAAAAAACTGGTTAAATACTGGTTGTTTTTGGTTTTAAATGCATTTTCGTCTTCACTTAATCAATCACACTGAATAAGACATCATACAAGCATCGAGCATACTCGCGAGTAATGTTTATCACAGGATTCTAGTGTGACCCTAGTCCCTACCGATCTCTCAGTACATTGAGGCACCGTTCGCTGTACTCGACCGCACTCATCCAGAATTCATAACATTAAAATTTAAAATGACTAAAATTGAAACACTCTGTATATTACACAATACTTTCGTATACCATTAGGGCATAATTGATAATTATTTAATTATAAAACATTACAAAATATATTCTTTAGAAACTATTCGTAAATTCCAGTGCCTCAATATAATAGGAAGAGATTATTCGAAAATTAATTTTCATACAAATTACTTAATGATTGTATAAAACATGCCCTTTGATTATTGTACAGTTGGTTTGTTTGTACGTTGCCCACAGATACACTCGACAACGATGACAAACGGCCTTTTCCAAGCGATATATCGGTCGAGGTGGAGCGCCACCGTTGTCGCCTGTACATACTAGATCTACACTTGGATCGCACCGATATGTCTTCACTAACAATGTATTGAGAATTTGAAGAGTATATTATATTGTAATACATAATAATACAATGGCAAGAACGCGAGGGCCTACCAATGCACGTCCGTACAAATAATATCCGAATACTTAGGCAAATATCGAAACGTTACCATAAGACTGACGAAATACCGCACCATTCGTTATTTTAATATTATTAATTTATTCCACCCCTACGTTACAATGTACATAGACACCGACGTCTATTATTGCTTATATTTTTATAAGTTTTGTTCATCAAAACTTGTACCTACCATATAATTTCACGTCCCTCCCAATAAATTTACCATTCAATAAATACGTACACGTACAAAATATAAACTATATCAATAGTTTAATCTTTAAAACAAACTTTCTTCTTAATCTAATTATATATTAATAACTATTCATTCAGTAAGTTTTTATTCATTTTTCAATATAATGCCTACTTTATAATCTTTCCAAGCGCCTGATTTACTCGTTTTCCTTCCAAGTATATCAATTCTTAGATTAACGCACGTTATTTATCATCTTTATTGTATAATGACTACGTTATAAAAGTTTATCCTCGCCGCTACAATTACATATTAATGGTTCATCGATGAACAACACTACATTACAAGGTCACAATTCGTTTTGGTACAACTTAGGAATCAGATTCTTATAGTAATATCAATGAACGCAATACGATACGATACGATACATAGAGACTACAGTAACATAGCCGACATTACAGGCACTCGTTTGAAAGTAAAGAAGGCCAAACATGAAACATGCGCAAAACAACGGCAATCATATCAATCACCTTCACTTAGTAAAGCAAATATATTAAATATTAACCACTACGGTAATACTAAAATTATCATAAAGAAAATGGTTCACGTAATACAATCATATAAATAAGTTAAATATTCTAAAAAGTTAAAAATACACACGTCTTAACCTAATAGAAAACATTCGTATATTTGTGATGAATTCGCGATTCATTCTTAAATAAGCCAAAACAAACGTACACAAGACATAGGAATGGTAATTAAATACATTAAAACAACTTAAATACACAAACAAAGGTACAAAAATATCAATAAACACGATCGTCGAACCGAACGCACGGTTTACTCCTAGCAGGGTTAGTGCGGTAGCTTATGAGATCAATGGGTCGCATAGCGGCGGCGGGCTATGCGCGGGTTAGAGACGGGGGCGGCGCGGGGGCGGGCGGGGGCGCCGCGGGGCCGGGCGGGGGCGGCGCGCGCGCGCGGCGTCAGGTGGGCGACTCCTGGTACGGGCCCGTCACCGTGCACGGGTGCATCGGGAACAGCGTGGTCCACGACGTCGTCGTGTGCGTGTCGCAGCGCAGGCGCACGGCGGCGCGCCGGCCCGCGCCCGCCCCCCCGCCGGCCGCGCGCGGCGCGGGCGCCGGCGCGGGCGCGGCCGCGGAAGGCGCCGCGCTCAGCCCCAGCTTCTTGAGGCGCATCTTCTCCTCCCACTCGTCCAGGCCGTGCTTGGGCCGGTTGAGGTTGCGGTGCTGGTAGAACACGAGCGAGATGCGCGTGGGCGCGGCGCGGTGCGGGCGCCGCACGGCCGTGGTGCCGTGCATCTCGTGCTTGGCGCACTCGAACAGCACGCTGCCGTGGCCGAGCGCGATGGCGACGCCGCCCATCTGCGCGTCCTGGAAGCACTCGAGGTTGTCGCTGAGCGCCGTCACCTCGCCCAGCGGCTCGGCCTTGGGCGGCTCGGCGCACGGCAGCGCGAAGGGCGCGGGGTACAGGCACCAGCTGCCCGACGACGGGCCCCAGCCCGCGCCCTGGTACAGGTTGGCCGCGAAGTTCGCGTTGTACTGGTAGCCGTACGAGTTGTAGCAGCCCGGCGCGCGCAGCAGCTCCTCGCGCTTGTACTTCTCCGCGTTGTAGTACGCGAGGCTGTTGTACTCCTGGTACGAGTTCTCGTACGGGTTGAAGTGCCCGTACGGGTTGGCCGGGAACGGGTACGCGTTGCCCATCTGGGGGTAGTTGCCGTAGCCCGGCGTTTGGTTCCCGTACGAGTTCTGGTTGACGGCGTGGAAGTTGTTCCCCGTGAATTCCGGTTTGTTGAGCTGCGCGTTTTGGTTGAGCTCGTCGTGGTTGATGGTGTAGTTGGGCTGCGGCGCGGGCGGGGGCGGCGCGCGGGCCGCGTCGTAGGGGCTGCGGTGCTCGTAGCCCTGGCTCAGGTGCGGCCGCTCGGACGGCGGGTACGGCTTCAAAAATGTCGGGTGTTCTGCAACCTCCGGGTTTGTGTGCTGCGATCTCGACGGGGGCCTGGATTTTGGCACTCTAAACAAGGCGTTTTCATTCTCTATTAATTCCTTTGGCTTGGAGGGATCCCAATTCTTATTATCTGGTGATTTCCAAACGCTTTTTCTGACGTCTGGAGATGGGATCATGGTATCGTTGTTCGGCGATTTGAGTTCTGCCCCTTGAGCGGGCGCGGGAGATTCGGGCGTGGTTTGGGAGTTCTGATTGATCTCCGTCAACCTCGGTGAGCTCGGCATGTCAAAGTCTGGGATTTTGTTCGTCATGTCTCCCAATAAATTGGACTTTTCTGGTTCTAAGGTTTTCTGAGAGATCGGATCTGAATTAGTTTCACTTCTATTCGAGTCAGGACTGTAATTATTCGGCGGGATATTGAGATGTGCCGTCGTCGAGTCGGGGTCTTCCTTCACTACGTTATTGAACATTTCCGCGTTGGCAAAGTCTGGCCACTGGTTCTGAGGCATCTGTGATTGATTCGTTTCATTGAACTGAGGTTCTCTCTTCTGAGGGCCAGGTGTGAAGCTCGGAAGCTGGGTCGCCGGATTCGGGCATGCCGTTTCCAAAGCGGGTGAAACATGACTAGCATTATACAAGGCATTTTGATGGTGCAGGTTGTAGCTCTGATCGTACGGGTTGTACGGAGAATCTAGGACAGTGCTGGAGATTTGATTACTTTGGAGTTGAGCGTCGGTGAAATTATCTATCATGGTCGCCATGTCGAGTAAGGCCGGGTTGCCTAGATTGGGGTTGATGACGTTCTGTCCGGAAGGGTTGACGAAGGCGGAGTTGTAGTTGTTGGGGTAGTTGTGCGGCAGCGCGGGCGTGTGCGCGCGCGGCGACGCGGCGGCGCGCGGCGACGCGTTGCCGCGGGGCTCGCGCGGCAGCGGGCTCACCTGCGGCTTCTTCTGGCCGCCGCCGGGGCTCTGCGCTGGGGTGTTATTCGCCGAGTTGTTGGCGGAATCGGTTGTGTCCTCGTCTTTACGCTTCTTCCCGTGACGTCGGCAAGGTTGCAACGGCACTGAACGAACTCTCACTTCCATTGGGTATCTGGAAATAAATATTAACGTTAAGTTTTAACTTAAATTTACTGAGTGGAAGAAAGACCTATAAGGGCATATGTTAACCAACTGAAATAAAGGATAAATGAAGTTGATGATAGCGGAAGACATAGAGAAATTGCAGAACAGTTGCTCCAATCTTCAAAGAAAAATAATCTAAGAAAGAGATAGAAACATCAACCAACAAAAAGTTCCCAAATAGTTGATATGAATCGTGTACGTCACCACTCACTTGTCGAGTATCTCGAGCGCGCCGCTCTTGACCTTCTCCTCCTGGCCGGCGCGCGAGCCGAACTCGTCCGTGGTGTCGAGCACGTAGAGCGGCAGCACGTGCAGCTGCTCGTCGGCCGGCTTGCCGAGCGCGCGGTGCGCCGCCAGCGTCACCACGGCCGTGCAGCCGTTGTTCATGTTGTGCAGGTCGCGGTGCGCGTGCGCGCAGAAGTCGATGCATGCCGTTACACCTGGGGAACAACACATGGTTATACTATTTTGAAGAGAGGTTGATATTTAAAGCGATATAAAAAAATATGCAATGTTTTTTTTAAAGGAATGCATGGATTTAGTGTATGTTATAATAAGTGTAGGGCATAATACTGTTATTTGTATAGTCCGATTTTCTTATTTAACGGTTCCTCGTATTTTTTGAAGTTTCGTTACTTACCAGAAAACGGTCTCCCTTGCTTAAACCCCAACCGGCAATCAGAAGCTTCTTTTTCAAACTGGCATTGATTTTCAAATGATTTTGGCGCCAAGTTCATGTACAAAGGGCTGAGTAGGGTCGCCAAAACGTGCATGCGCTCTTCAATCTCGCTCTCCTCAGTTTTGACCGAGAGTCGGAACTTTCGGACGGTTTTCGAACGGGCGTACTTGCATCCATTGTAATACATGGACCAGGAGCAGCCGAAACTGTAGGAAGCACCGCACATTTCTGGGTCTAACCCTGGAAAGTGAAAAGTCCAATCAGAATTCTGTATCGGTTTTTATACGATGGATACAGTATTTGGTAGGTCGTAGCAACAAAAAAGAAAATAAATTAAGATCATTTTTTGTCTTGACTGATTTTTTTTTCTGAATTCAAAGATTTCCTATCCATTTTTTTACCATAATAAATTTCCTTATCTTCATGTTATAGCAAACTTGTTTGGTGGATGTTGAAAAAAAACATCATAAAATAAGCGTATTCGCTCAATACTTACCTTGACAAGCACAAGTTCTATTCTCGTTAGTGGCACATCTTCTAGTGGTTGGTAATCCATATCTGTTGAGTTTGTGAGACAACAGTGTGTAATCCAAATCTGCTTCTGATTGCGGTATCCCCTCCCACGCGACTAGGCATACAACGATCCAGGATGTGGAGCATTTGTGGCCGTTACGGAACTTTACTACTACTAGCACCTTCTCTGTGTAGTTAGCTCGTCTAATTACCTGCAAATCGAGAAGGTTTTGTCAGTTTTTTGAATCCATAAAGCCATAGGTAAGATACTTATTTATGCCAGTTAATAATGTGCTAGCTTTGTTCTTATATGAATCAATGTAGAGTCTCATTACACCAGCGTTAAGTTTTTTCATACGAGTATAATTGGAATGATGTCTAAACTTGGGATCCATACACTCACCCACTTAGCCATAGGACAACCTTGCGCCGTCTTCCCCTCCTTGCCCGTGTAGCAAATCTTCTCTATCCGCAACTCTTTGCCAGTCAAACCAGTGCGAGTTTCCAGATCTTGCCTTAATTCACTCAACGTTGATGCACACCCTGGAAATAAAAGTTTATATTAAATATTGAAGAAGATCAATCTTTAGTATAAGAGATGTAAGCAAACTGAACATACCTAAATGAGTATAATAGCTTCCAGGTTCCGGAGGATTTTTATCAGCTGGAAAGCAGTTGCAATCAGGCACTTCAGTTCTGGAATTATTCTTTAACCTCTCGAGGTTGTCTAAGTATTCTTTGGAGTAGTTAAATTGGTTCTCTTTAGGTTTGGTTGGTTCTGGTGTAGGAGTGCTCGGTTTTGAAGGAGTTTTCGAGTCTGATTTTTCGGCATCGGGATCATCTTCGAGGATTTCATCTTTGGTTTGAAGGCCAGGGCACGCGCCGTCTCGTAAATGCTCTGGCGGAGGTTTCTTAGTGGAACCTTGTCGGCAACAGGAGTAGCCGATCTCATCTTTAATTGCAGCCGGACCTCCATCTCCAGCATATAAATAAGGATCATTCCTAGGAAGCATATTGAAACTCATATTCTTATAAATCTTATGGCCCGGCGGAGAATGCTCCGATTTAATTTGCTCAATATAATAAGGCGGCTTCGGCTCTGATGGTTGGTTTGGATGGACTTTACTTATATTTCTGTTTTCAGACTCTTTGGACTTTGGTTCACTATAATTCCTAGTATACTTTTGGAAACCAACATTCTCCTGTAAGCGTGGAATCTGTTGGTATGGCTCGACCGGCTCCTGGCGCCGTTCGAATGGGAAGTTCTGGTAAGTTTGGAAGTTCTGTGATTTTTGGCCCATATTTTCTTGTTTGATTGTTGATATAGGCGGCAAGACCGTACTCTGCTGACTCCTCGCCATCGCTCCGTTTGGATACTCTCGATAAGTATTATTCATTGATATCTCATTTTGCTTTGGGTATGGTTGATTCATCAATCTTTGTTGCTCAGTTTTTAATAATCTTTCTTCTTTTTGATAAGGATTATTTTCTGGTATTTCTAATTTAGGTATTAGTGGAGCCAAGTGTTGTCTGTACTTCGCATCGCCCGCCTCTCTGTCGTAAGATCGTCTTTGTGCGTTCGTGTCTCTCGTTGGATTACAGTTCTGCTGATTCATTTCTGACACAGGTCCAATAAGCATTTTTGATTGGAAATCTTTACTATCTTGCTGATAACTTAAACTATCATTACCATAAATTTCTGCGAACTTTTGTGCATCATATGGTGCATTAGGGTATGTGCCATATTGACCTCGCATGTCCGCATAAGACGGTAACTTCTGCGGTGTTTTGGACAAGTTCTTCGACGAAGCGTGTTTATCGTAAATTCTCGGGACTTCCGTCCCCCCCTCCCATACTTGGTGGCCACCACCTCCGAATTCGCTCGCGCTGTAAGCTTGAGCGTTTTGTGTATAATTACCGGCGGCAGAATACGTCTGCTCGCCTATGCGGTAATTATCTCGGAGATGGTGGCTATACGATAAAAAATGACCGGTAGTGTTCCTGTCATCGCCGACGCCGCCCTTGCGCTCGTCGAGCCGCGGCGGGCCCTCGCCCGGGTCGCCCTTGTCGGGCGGCGTGCTGGTGCCGTCGCGCGAGTGGTTCTGTTTGTTTAATATCATAGTTTTCAGTCTCGAGTTCAAATTGACCCTGTCTGATTGCGAAAACATCTGCTGCTCCGTCTCCTCCTGCCGCTGCTGCATCTGCATCTGTTGGTTCTGTAGCTGGTTTTGCAGCTGCTGTTGTTGTTGGTTTTGTAATTGTTGTTGTTGCAACTGTTGGTTCTGAAGTTGTTGCAGCTGTTGGTTTTGTAACTGTTGTTGTTGACTTTGCATTTGTTGCTGTTGTTGGCTCTGCAACTGTTGATTCTGTAATTGTTGCTGTTGGTTTTGCATCTGCTGATTTTGAAGTCTTTGGTTGTGCTGCCACTGACGTTGCTGCCATTCGTTTTGTTGTTGTTGTTGTTGCTGCTGCTGTTGTTGTTGCTGCTGTTGATGTTGCTGCTGTTGTTGTTGCTGATGCTGTTGTTGTTGCTGATGTTGTTGTTGCTGTTGTTGCTGTTGTTGTTGTTGTTGTTGTTGTTGTTGTTGTTGTTGTTGCTGCTGCTGTTGTTGTTGCTGCTGGCTATTTTCCCTGTACTGTCCGCCATTAAAGGCGCCCGAGTACCCGCTACAATCTAGTGAAGCTCGCGGACCGTTGCTCCCCTGCAGGTACCCAGGCTCGGCGTTTCCCGAATGCTGTCCATTGGGCGTGTTCTGCTCCTGCCTGTCGGCGTCGCTGGCGGCGTCGCTGGAGCCGTTCTCCCGCGGCGCGTAGTCGTCGGCGTGGTCGGGCGCGTAGTCGGCGCGCTCGTACGACTGCGACACGGAGTAGACAGGCGCGGCGGACGTCGGCACGGCGGGCGAGTGCGCGTCGGCGGGCGGCGCGGCGGCCGGCGCCGCGTACTGCTGCGCGTACTCGGCGGCGTAGTGCGCGCGCGGCGACGTGTACGCGGCGCGCGGCACGGCGGCGCGCTGCACGCCCACACCTACGCCCACGCCTGTCGCGCCGTAGTACGTGTTGTTGGCCACGTCGAAGGTGGTGGCGACGTTCTGCACCGTGTACGTGGTGTTGGCCTGGTAGTGCGGCGAGGTCGCGTACGCCGTGTGGTTGCCCTGGTAGTCCAGCGTCGTCTGCCCCGTCTGCGTCGGCAGCTGCTGGATGAACTGGTTCTGCCAACCTGTAAACACGAGGCATACGTTACCTATAAGGAAAATTATATAAATTAACTTTCTAGCTACAACAAAAAAGGTTCAAAACTTCGAGAGGAAATATGTGATACCTTGTGAGGGGTCGGTCTGCCACGCTGTCGGGAAGCGATTCGGGTCTCCGGCGTAGAATGGCATCGGGGCCTGCAATGAAACAAATGACCATTAAATGATAAGTCAAATGAAGGTTTATCGATGATAGCCTCGCCATGGTCGACCTCGCGGTTTTATTGTTATATTACCTTTACATAATTATCGCACATGTCATAAAACGTAGTGTACAATGTGTGTCGAGGCTGCGTGCGTTTGTTTCATGGCGCGCGTGTGAACCGACCTAACGTAATCACCCGTTGACCGAGGTCAGCAATCCGTGTTGATAACACCCGCTGTTTATTTACTACGTCTCTATTTATATAATAAAATCATCAGGTTGTTTACTATTCGTGAACTATGAGCTTTTGTTGCACGCATATCTATACTACATCATTTCAGCACGTGACAAGTGTGTTATTATACGTAGAGCACTGTGTTTTATAAACTTCTTTACAATGAACATAGTATGTTAATCATAATTAATTCATCATATGAACTAACTTCAAACATAAAGCCAAACTAATGTATAACATTTCTAATTAAAAACCTTTTACATTGGTAAGCTCGTAAGAAAACGCAAGTATATTTTTTAATAACCGCGCCAAGAAAATATTTCACCGCAAACTTGAAACATGTTAACGTGTGTGCCGACATGTTATGAACAAATTATATTATGTAATGTTACTTTGAAACTCGTTCGAGTTTGAAAGATTTTAATTTGTGCCCAAAGGGAACAGCTTTTAAAGCGAAGTTTGAGTATATTTTATTATGGGGGTGTAGGCGCGACGTTTGTAATTAAAAGTTGTTTGTCTCGCTCTAATGAGAGCCAGTAACGAGGTTATACTGTTTACTCCACATTACAATTGCGATCGTAAATTATTGCGAACATTTCGTACAATTACTCCTGTTATGCTCTCGTGACGGCGATTCTCTTGATTAAAACCTTTTATTTACTTTGTTTTTACTTGTTCCGTGCGTTTGTACTCTGTTTTGTTAACTTTTAAATGGATAACGTCGGAATAAAATCTAATTATTACGATCGAGCTTCATTTGTTTTTTGTATTTCTGCTATTTTAAACTGAAATTTAATTAGATGCATCTTAATCACGAATACCACTAAGTAAAGTTACTTCGTATAGGTTAGTTGCCAACCCTGGTGTCGAAGTTTTTTGACCGCCAAAAGACATCCGACACGGTCTTCGATAATTAATTTCTTCGGAGGGTATATACTACTAAAATTTAATGACTAATTTTATGAAAAATATGTAAAACATATTTATTATTTTTATATCTCAGTATGTTGTAATAAGTAACGCATAGTTTTGTTGACGAATACGTAATACGTAAGTTGATAAAGAGGAGGAGAAGAGAAAAAAAAACAAAGTACCTACATAAAACATAGAATTAAATCTAATTTCATTCCAAAAACTTAGCGCAGTTAACCCTAGAACTTAAAAGCAATAACATTCGGCTGAAACTAAGTAATGACAAATATTGGTAATTTATTACAACTGTATCGTTAAAGTGAGTTATAGGGTCCAAGAACAATGTAGAGTTATTAGTAACGTTATAGCTGGACAACTCTAGTTAGTTTATGATAAGGTGAGGTTAAATTTGTAACTTAAGTTGTTACAAAGGTAACTTTCTACCATATTTCAAAAAATATTCGCCGATATTTATGAGTATTAGATTTATGTTTTCAGTATTTTTAATGATTTTTGAATAGTAATGTCCCGCTGCTGGGCAAAGGAATCTCATCTCACTGAAGATATCGTACAGTGAGGAGGATAGGCATAATCACCATATACTGCGGGTTGGTGATTTGAAACCCGAACTATGTTTAAAAAGTAAGTTATGTAACTATCAATTTTACTATTAATTGAAACGTTGATGTCATTATTATTTGTTAAAACGGGAACTTACATACGACGGCGGTTACTGTTGAGTGTCCCTCAACAGTAACGTCCGTCGTACGTAAGTTCCCGTTTTAACAAATAATAAGTATCAATTGTAAATATATTTGATTTTTAACAAACCATCTAATACAAAATCGTATTCGTAATACAATTTCACGCGGAAGTGAATTTGAGCAACAAGCGTTAAGTTTTTAATAAAATAGTGTTTCCTCTGCGTGCTTTGTAATTAAGCTCATTAGGCTAACGAGTAGAGCAAATGAAGCGAGACGTAACGGTATGTTGCTTGAATCTTTTATCAAACAATAATATTACTAAGGAGGCAAGTTAGGCATTCGTTTAGATTGAGCGAGTGCGAGCGAGAGCGAAAGCAAACAAGCCTTGAGCGCGTGAGTTTAATAGAACGCGAGCGAGCGAGTACTTTGTCATTATGAGACGCTCGCTCGCTCTTGTTCGATCGGACTCTCCGGTTCGTAACTTGTAAAATAGTTCAATCTAAATAATGCCTTTCGGAAGCACTTGAATAGCCGATTTGAATGATCATTTGGCAACTAAGGCAAACTTTTTAAATAATGTAAAATAATTTACATAAAAAAACTTGATTTTAGTATCTACAATATCGTTTTGAAGATTGTTACTATAGAAATACTAAATCAGTTATTTAGGTCCATGTTTTACTTTGAAAGTTAAACAATAAACGGCCTTCGTTTACAAAACGTTTAGCAAACAATATAGTACTCAATAATCGAAAATAAGGAAATTAGAACACGAGCTGAAGGCCACATCGTAAAAATATGTTGTTATAATACTACGTTGTTAGAACGTGTTCCTACTTTAGGTAAGATTAGTTTAATGCGTAGTAAATGGTAGGTGCTAATTTTATAATTAATGCGAAAGTTTAAAATTATAGATGTATATACCTATACGTATTCTTTTACGCAAAACACAATAATTAATGCATAATTAAGGCGCAAAAAGCGACACAGTGTCCGTAAACACGACACATTGGCCAAGCTCGTCCTCTGTAACCACTGTTTGTTATCAGTATGAACATTCGTAATCTATGTAAAAACCTCTGTAATTTCCGTAAACACTTCTGTAATTCCTGTAAACTACTATAACATTCATTACAAATTCTGTAACAACCTAAACAACTTCTGTAACATCAATATCAACTTCTGTAAACCCCGTAAAATCTTCTGTAAATGTCGTAAAAAGATGATTCTCTTACCATGGGCTGGCTAGGGTGTTCCTGCTTCATGGCGGGTGTGGTCGCGGGCGCGGGGCTCGGGGCGGCCGGGGCCTGTGGGGCGGGACTGGGCGACGCGGCCGCGGGGAGTCCTGGACCGACGCCCGGCAACCCGCCGCTACCACCCAGGGGCTTGCGACCGCGGTAGCTCTGCAACAACATATGGCAGGTTAGGGGTTGAAGAAGAACGCACATAATAAAATATTATGAAGAAATAGGGAAAAATAGGCGATGGGTAGGCCTAATCACTCTACAATAAGATAAAGGGTAGGCTAGGGGTTGAAAAAGTACAGAAAGTTATATGATGAAACAGTGAATAATATAATAGGCAAGTAGGCCGACAAGTCGCTTTACAAGTAAGTTCTTGTATAGGCTTTAAAAGAAACGATTTACAGAAGTAAAGATTTCAGAGCCTCTAAAACCGAAGAAATGTCCGATAAATTGCCAAAAAGACGCAGAGAAGAACTATATGCAAACGAAAAGATGAATAGACAAATAAAAATGATCTTGAAAGAGTTAAATTTTCCTAAATAAAATAGTTAACCCATTACAGACCTCGTTATTAAGCCAGCAAACATTTTTACGGAAAGAAAATAACAAAAGAATCCATGCACTCGATTCTTCACCAACCATGTTACAGTAGCATTGACTAACAAGCTGAGTCTTCCATTTTCAAACATATACTTCCTGATTGGCGGAGAATTAACTTTATACGAACCACGATTGGTTGGTAATTTGAAAATAGAAGATGTAAGATACAGAATTAACAGAAAATTCCAAGTAAATTACAATTGCACTTGAAAGGTTATTACACGAAATTATAGGAGTTGTTTACGGTTATTGGTCTACGGATAGAGTAACGGTTTCGAGATGAAATGCAAGTGCGTGTTGCGTAAACGATCGTGTCGATGGGCCAGATATACTCGAGTCTATTATCTATGTTCATTGAAGTAATTGAAATGTTATTTTTAGATACTATGGTGGACTTGGTTACATGATGTAAAAAAAATAAAATTACTGATGAATTGAGGAAATTATTTTATCTACACTAATGTTGTAACATTGTACTTATGTTTCCAATACTTGACTTATAATTACTACTGGTATAGCGCAGACAACTAAAACACTCAATTTAAGCAATTGCACATGATGTTATAATATCCACATCGATATCGTAAAATCTCATTATAACATCGCGCCCTGCGCGGCGCGCGCCCTGCGGCCCTGCGCGCGCAGCTGCGCTCTCATTGGTTAGATTTTAATGGCGGTCACTGTGACAATACACGTACGCGTGAATTTAATGTTTCGCAATGTGTTTTGTTTTTAAAATTTTGTTTGATTAATTGCATTAGTGAAGATAAAGTAGTGTATGCAACTGCATATAACACGGGTATTAAAACACTCGTTACTATAATGAAACTCGCTGCGCTCGTTTCATAAACTCACACTCGTGTTTTAATACCCTTCATTATATGACAGTTGCATAAACTACTATTTTACTTAGGTAACTAATGAAAAATGAATAAAATAACACCCAATTACATCTATCTTGAATGTGTCGGTAGATTAAAGGTAAATTAAATATTTCGTAGCAATGCATCATTGCTACGATATATTTTCAAAATGCTAAACGAAACATTCGAAAAAAGTCTATTCATACATACAATAATGATACACATATTTGAATTATAAAATCAGGTATGAGCTTACGTTGAAAAGATTATTATGAAAAGGTTGTTGTAATGTTAAGATGTTAGTATGTAATATGAAGACGGTATTTATCTACTACTTATTTTCAATTGAAGTAAGTTAAATTGAAATATCCGCACAATGCGCCTTCACCATGCAACCGTATACTTAAATTAGTGTCGCTCCAACAGTTTTCAAAGTTTAATAGAAGCTTATATGAAGTAAAGCTTAAATTGAGATTATAAGATGAATTTTATATGCATTTTGGAATTATTTTTTATATTGTATGTTAGTCTTTTTGAATTGAATCTACGTGTACCTATACGCTTTTATTTTTCATTTTTATCTGACGTTCCGGCCCCTTTACAGGAACCGTGCTCACAGAAGACATGTCGATGTGTTCGCTTAAACTTAAGAAACCAGTCTGTAAGTTAGTTTTATTCGTAAGGTCAAAACCGTCTGCTATGAAATACTATGCTCTGCGTACGGCAGTAGAAGCTTAGCTCTATTGGAGATCAGTACAATTTTTGACAGTGTATGTAGTATTGACAGAATCTGACATTAAAATTATTTTGGTGATAAAATCAGTGCAGTAATATAAAAAGACGTGTGGCACTCGGGGACTGCCGCGGTAAAGCTATTGCATAGTTATTTTTTGTATCACTAGATGGCGTTAGTGGGGAGCGTGAGGTTTTTTCACGTGAGGTTTTTTCATTACGGAATTTCTGGATTCGGTCCCCGCGCTCAAGGTCCGCGATAGAAGCTATGCAATAGCTTAAAAACTAAAATACTGCAGGCTGATACAATATGTTACCTAAGTACTTACATTTATTTGCGTGGTTGAAAAAAAAACGTGATTGAATTACACATACAAAAAAAACAATGTTTTAAAAATAAACAGTTTCGAGGTTGTTTTCGATACAAATTGCATAATGTTTTTTCAAGCAATGCGTACCTTTTACCTACGTCAAGAACCTTTTGTTATCACGCAGTTATGATTTAGTTGAAAACTTTTATTTTTATGAATAGTATGATTATTTTTCAATTACAAAGCATGCTTCACTTTTAAATGGATGTAAGATGATACGGATTCGATTCATATTTCAAGTTTTACATGAAATAATTCTATTGAAAAGAAATTAGGCAGGTGTCTTACTAAAGTGTTCAAAAACTAAAAAGTTTCGTAGGTATCATATTTTGAATAATGATATTTTTTTTATAAAAACTACCTTTTATAAATCTTGATTGTTAAGTTAGATTGAAAAAGTTGAAAGATCGTTCTTCCAAACTTTATTCGCTTGCTACGAAAGCTTCGAACGTATATTCCATATAAGTTGACGAAATCTTTTCGAAAATTTTTATAAGCTTAATTAATTAGTAGATATTCCCCTAAAGGTGTTTTACATAACAGTTTATTAATACAATAGCTTGTTGAAACTAAACGCAATGTAAAAGCTCCACCAAAAACATATGAAAAAAAAAATCATTTTCCATTTACTCAAAATAGAGCAAACTTGTGAAAACTTAAGGTGCATACACACTGTGCCATAAACGTAGGACAATAACTCAAAATTTATCCGCGAGCGGCGACAAAGCAGGCTATACATTATGTGTAAACAAAGCCTTTTGTGAGCCGCAAGTTGGTCGGCCAGCTCGGCTTTTGTTCCCAACTTTCTGTAACCGGCTTTTGGCTTTATTTAATTGTCTTGAGGGTTTAATGTAAACTTTGCCTTAACCACCGGTTATGTGTTACTCGTAAATCATATTCCTTGGTTAAACTACGAAGTAATTGTCTGTTTGGTTTCAGTTGGATCCTCAATTGGTCTTTAAAGTGAATATCAAGAATTACAACTCAAAGATTCCTAAGAATTCGTAGCATAGTATAGGCCTGATCAGAAATAGTAAAGCTAAATATTATTTCCAAAAATGAAGAAATTGTTCAGCGCCACTGACGGACGTAAAATAAATAATCACACTGGAAAATATTAGGCGAATCGTATAGAGTCATAGACAAACATCTGTTCTACACTTATGTATGTAGTACTAGCAGCGCTCCGCGGTTTTACCCGCGTTGTGCCCGTTCCCGTGGGAATTTCGGGAATTTTTTTACATAAAAACCTTCCTCTTGAATCACTCTACCTATTACAAAAAACCGCATCAAAATCCGTTGCGTAATTTTAAAGATTTAAGCATACAGACAGACAAACAGTGTGACAGACACGAAAAAGAGACGACTTTATTTTATACTATGTAGTAAGAGCCTAGGCCTAAATCTAAAGAATCTAAACCCAAAACCTTCAATATTGAAATGTGATATCGTATTAATCCAAATATAAATAACAAAGTAAGCTATTAGCCTGTAATGTCACACATCCGGGCAAAGGCCTTCCATCTCACTGAAGATATACAGAATACATACAGAGTACAAAGAATACATAGAAAAATCTATAATTTCTGTTACAATATACCTTTTCTCAGTAACATAGGTAAAATTGATTGAATTTCAGCGCGACGTCACGCTGAAACAAACAGCATTGTATGTAACATAGTGTGTGGCACATGGCGGGCCAAGGTCGCAGTAATCTTTGATCTTTTTGGCAAACAGTCAAAAAGGTAACGCGCAGGGCTGTTCTTTGATACGACTCGTAGATACTGTTAAACGTAACATGTCATACAAAAATGACGGGTTTAAGAAGTCGTTGGACGTCCAAAACGAGGTGCTGGGTTCGATCAGAGTGTGTATCCGTGATTTTTGCAAAGAAATATATTTGATTTGATTTGAAATAGTGAATAGGCAATATACCTATGTAGTTTTTGTTGTTGGAAGGAAATGAAAAGTATCGGTTTCTGTTTATAAGCGAACTTGAAAATCAGTCTACTTGCAGTGCCTAAATATGTTAAAAATATTGAAATCAATGTATGCAGATTAATAAGTATCTCATTATGTGTTTCAAAGCTCTACAGACACTCTATCTTATAAGTAGAATCCACATCGCATATACGTCGAGTCTCGAGCATCAGTAAGTCAAACTTTTAAAAGAGTGTTTCATTATTTTCCCATGAATATAACATCAGCGGGTAAACTTCCATTCATAAATATTGCCGTCGACAACCCTGCCGGTGCATTTCGGCTTCAGAACCGAAGCACAAATACCCCCGTTGTTTTCAACAATAATTTACGACGCTTTAAATTTAATTTATAGCATTATACCAGCGAAATATTGCAATTTAAATATTTCCATTTAATTGCGCATGTAATTCAAGAATTTTACGTTAAAAATTACAAAGAATTTTCCTTGTATTTTTTACGCGTTAACCAAGTTTTTATGGTTAAGGTATACGTTTGATTATATGTAAAATGTTTTCGTTTTTGTTTTCAACCGTTCGTCACAGATCAAAAACAGCAGTACCTAGTACAAGTACCTATAGTAGTACGAGTATTAGCCGTAATGTACGGTCGGCCAAGAAAGTGGTCTACCACTTTTGACAAAAGTTTCTGCGAGATGTAACGATCGCTAAGGTTGACTTTTCTATGCACAATTATGTTATGACGTTTAAAATTGACCTTGTTGTTTCATGACGTTCAAATGAATCTCAACCGTAGGGTGGTAGACCACATATTTGGCTGACCGTACCACTGTTAGACAAAGACCTCTCATCACACTGAAGATAGCAGTACAGTATTATTTCGAAGACTTCTCTCATTGTTGTCATCATCGCTCCACAGAGGCCTGTGGTTGCACCGCCATAGACATATATTAACCAAAATTAAGCTAAAAATTCTCCACATATTATTAGATCGATTCGCGATGGCGACCGTTGCAAGCTACCAAGGCGCGGCGACCCAATTAGATAACGCTATCGGTCGGACAGCCGACGTGCTTACGTTATTAACCCATTAACGGCTAGCGATGCCATATTGCATCACTAAATAGTAGTTCAAATATTTGCGCCATTCTCGGTAAAACATATGTGATTTGAATTAACCAATCATAGAATTGTTTACTATTGAGACGAAGCCGCGGATTGGTTTTTGTTTTATTCAATTACAGCCCGATTTGGATGCACCATCGTCAAGAGAAGTTCAGTGTAAAAATAATTGCGCCAAAACATGGATGGCATTTTCAAGTAAGTATTTTTTTTTATTGTTTTTGGTACTTTTCCGTGCTATTATCGGTTTTGGTTTGTTCGTATGAAAGTATGTAATAAGAAAACAGTTGAATACAGTGTGATTTGGTGTCCATTTTGTTTTTATGAAGTTGTAAGTGCGGTGGATGCAATATGGCATCTCTAGCCGAATACGATATCACTTTTTGTTGAATTTGTGTGAATGGTTTGACTTGCATGTTTTTTTTATTTTCTGTGTTTCGTACACAAAGGGTAAGCAAGGGCCTCCCCTTGCACGAAACAAATGGATGGGTGATCTTTATTACAAGAGTAAAAATAGGACCATTGAAATTTCACTAGCACTAGGTACTAACTGTAGGTATTTCTGTCTCTTTGTATGCCTGTATGTCTATCTGTAGTCAGTTTGTCTGTCTGTCTGTATGTCTGGCCGTATGCCTTTTTTATGTGTGATCTACTCTCTGTCTGTTTTCTGTATATATACCTGTCAGTCCCGCAGTATGAATACCTGTCTGTCTGTATTTGGCTGAACGTGTCTTTGTTTGTGTCTCGGTCTGTAAGTATGAATGTCTGTTGGCCCGTCCGTTAGTTTGTTACCAGGCTATTTTTTATTACATACAGTTATTTTTCCCTTACAGAAATTGTACACTGCACGACGCATTTGCTATTCTAATTTGTATGCCTCAGCTAGATTTCAGGTGACACATTGTCTAGACTTATCTAACAAAATATCGAAGCATCCCTTTGTCTGCTGGCCGACCCGCAACATCAAAGTTCTCCGTGAGTTGCAATCGAGTACCAGACAGCATTCGTTACGATGGAGTTGCGCATTATTTGATACCTAATGCTGAAAGCAAGCGTCGCACATGTGCATTTGGGCCATGCAAAAGCCAAAACCGATCTGAGTGTTCGAAGTGCGGTGTAGGTTTGTGCTTAGAGTGCAATTACCTCTTCCATAATTAATTTTATTACTTATTTATATATATAATAAAAGAAGTTCCTTCTGGATTCGTGTTTCAATTACCAAAATATATATAGACAAGATAATAACTACATAAGTTTCAGGCATATCTAATGTAGTAGTAAGCTTATAAAAAGACAACATATTAGGCTAGTGGTGCAATATGGCATCACCCCATATTTCCAAAAGTACATTATTATTTTTTTAAATTTCGATGTATTCATATAAATCTAACCTATATTAACAATATATTAAAATTTCATCAAATTCGGAAGAGGTCAAGTAATCTGGGCGATAATGGGTTAATCACTTTCTATCGCGCCATGGAAATAGGACGCGATAAATATAACTCGCGGCCTCTAACACTATTGTTGTCAGTGGTTACCTGGTAACAGCCTACTTACAAGACGAAGGGGACCTCGTAAAGGAGACTCGTCAAACATATCATCGTTCGCTTTCAGATTAGGAGCTAAGACTAGATAAGACAATAGTCCCTGAAAAGTATGGTCTTTCTAAGGACTTTGAATCTTTATAAAGTGTAATTTGATTTGGGTAAGGGTTGATGATCAATTTCCATATGTTGACAAGAATACCAAAGTCCTTGGTTTTGAAAGCTGATTAATAACTATATAGTGAAGCCGATTGGAAATAAAAATTCCTTGATGCTATCAATTGTTCAAGATTCAGGATGTAAGTTAGTTCGTGTACGTTAGTGATCAAACTGCTTCAGGTCTAAAAACTCCGACACCAGGGTATAGAACATTCGCGTGTTCAAAAAAATTCTTGGTCATTAATTTCAATAAACAATTTTGTCAATTGTCAACACAGGTGTTAATTCAAAAGTCTATAAACTTACATGATGTATTACGAGCAATAACTGCAGAATCCAGACGCACAGTAAATTAACATTTGTGACATTTATAATTTGCCGGAGTCATATTTGTTTTGGCATTCGTGGTTAATGTTCCGTTTAATATGTTTCTTATTGTAAATATTTAATTGAAACCGAGTTGCGCGGTCTTTACGGTTTGTATACTGAATGACTTTATTTTATGGTTTATGTCGGGTGCTGATTTTGAAAATGGAATAGAAAAGGAAAGCTTCGAATATTATGATATTCCTTTTTCAAAATCTGAATCCTAGTGAAAAAGCTACTCACCTATACGAAATGAAAATGAGTGAGTGAAAAAACTGAGGTGTATACTTAACAGTTTGAGTGTTGAAACAGATTAATCTCATGTAATTAAGATGTGATCGAAAAAGTTTAGAGTACGTACGAGTATATTAATTGTTATCCATCCCTTTGAATGCAATAGAATCAGTCTAATAATTATGGTTTGATTCGTTCAATTGTAGGTTTTATTGTTTCCGTGACTACGTGACCTATAATTGCAGAAAGGGTAGAATCAAGGAATCATATCCATTTTGAATTATTAAACGGATAATAAAAACTAAAATTGTGTGTAAAATTAGCACAATCGGACATCAGAAAGCAGTTGAAAAATGTACAAGCTACAACAGCTTGTAAATAAAAACAGACAACCAAAGCGTCTCCCTAAGGAACTCCTAAATCTGTGAGCATCATAACCGTTTAACCCCCAATTAAGTTGCGTTGAACTTCTAATTCGTACTCGGTCGTCAGTTAAGTTATTTTTGTTGAACTTTACTTAGACAAGGTTGCCAGGAGCCACTTATCAGGAACTTGGGTAACTTACTTGCAACTTAGTTGTACTTGTTCCTTGCATTGAATCGATTAATTCGTTGGGAGTTGTGATATTTATTCCAGTTTGGTCTACTTAATTTGAACAAGAGATCCTTCAGTGTAGGGGCATGTGCATTCGTTTGTCGATTTAGCTGTCGGTGACTGGTTCGTTTTCGGGCTTGAGGGAAAGACATGACGTCATATTTTTACTGATCTTATTCTATGAGTATTATAGAGAATGGAATGAGATAAAGCTGTGCTTTGATTTTATGACTTTTTCGAAATGGTAGTAATTCATGAGGGTTAGTTTCGCTATGCTCGA
Source organism: Cyclophora albipunctata (assembly GCA_963082685.1). NCBI lineage: Eukaryota > Metazoa > Arthropoda > Insecta > Lepidoptera > Geometridae > Cyclophora > Cyclophora albipunctata. The sequence continues at coordinate 10,241,250 of OY720116.1, read as the reverse complement.
TTCCCGCTATGCACTGATCATAAAATACCTAACAAAAAGTGCCGCTATGCACGGAATCAGATTCTTGGACAGTCGAAAGGAAAATGCTTATGTTTAAATAAATAAAAATTTAAATAAAATACTCTCTTACTAGTTTCACTAACTATAACTAAGCAAACAGTATTCGTGTTAATCAACACATAGCTTAAACCGTCAACACCAAAGCAACGAGTTTTTTGGGTTACCTCTTCCGGGAATTTGTACCTGAGTGTTAACTTTTGCCTTGAATAGAAAGAGACAGTAGGATTGCAATTTTGGTGAATCTTTATTTTACTGATAAGGGTAATTAGGTTAGTTAGTTAGTACGTCTGCAATCATGTCGGACGCAAGTTCTTCCCGTGGTCCGGTTAAAAATTATACAATAATTGATAGTAGACGTGGTGGAAAGACTTTAGGCCCATCTCGTAGCCAGATTTGGTAGCTAGCTACGAAATGAGAAAAGTGTTTTCCCATCTTGTAGGTAGCTACTAAATGGGAACGATCTATTCGGTAGGTTAGGGTTATTTTTTTTTTACTAGTTCTTTTTCCTAAATTTTGCCATCTTGTAGCTAGCTACTAAATGGGAACGATCTATTCGGTAGGTTAGGGTTATTTTTTTTTTACTAGTTCTTTTTCCTAAATCTTGGACTTTCGAATTCCTATTTCGTAGCCAGCTTCGAATCGGGATTATTTCTCCCATTTGGAAGCTAGCTACCAAATCTGGCTACGAGATGGGCCTAAAGGGTGGAAAGACCCTGTTATATACCGGACACAATTACCATTTTGTAAGACAAAATAAAAGAACTGTTGTCTGGCAATGTGTAAATAAAAGAAGTAATCTTGATTTTGAGTTGATTAATGTTTCATAGCGTTTTTATATTTTTAATCAAAATATACGCAATTCTTAAATTTAAATTAGATTTTTATATACCAAAACAATTTTTCTCAAACTATGCAGTCCCAGGCTAGCTTTAAGAGAAATATTACTTATAAATATTAGATTATACTTTAGAAACACTTTTCTATCGAATTGTACCTTCCATTGTTAAAGGTAGCACTGAGAAATTCAGTGCAAAGCGGCACTTTTTGGTAGGTATTTAAAGATCAGTGCATAGCGGGAATCGAGCATAGCGAAACTAACCGATTCATGAAAGGTCTCTGTTCTAGATGTTTATTTTAAAGTGTGGCCCTGGAAAAGACCACGGTACAGATAAGCGACGGCTACTAAATTTTTTTTCAATATACATCAATATTATTTTTCAAACAATACGCTAGTGAGCATCATGCACCGTCATTTATGATACGACACTCTTCTCTATAGATTTTGTTCTAGACTCCTTTTTCTACACCATGTTTACAAGATGTAAATTGAGTCTCACACGTGTCAGACCACGGAGGGCATCTATTCTCGCGCGCCGCGGGAGAACAGTTACTGAACATTGAGGACAATGTACCTTGTGTGTTTACTCGACCTATCATAAAGAAGTTCGGGCTCATTGATTAAATCTAAGACCTTTTGGAAGCTTCTAGCATCGTTATTAAATTAAGCACGTTAAGCTGTTGGTTGTTTCAATCGTCAGACCATGTCGGAGGCCTTTAGGCGGTCTAAAAACACTGACACCAGGGTTGACCACTAACCTACTCGAAATTAATGAATTAATTTATACATTGAACTCATAATTACTCATTTAAAAACTGTAAATTGTATGTGAATGTCGATATATTCGATAGTTTCGGCCACATACGTGGCAGTAGGCATTTAGAATGTCTAAAACTAAATCTTTGGTAACCAGATTTTTTTATGTGGTCTGTAGGGTGCTATCTGATATCATTCTTGGCTTCATGATAGTTTTATCATGACTGTAATGTCCAACTGTGGGACAAAGGCCTCTACCCTCACTGAAGATATCAGTACAGAGAAATGGTATCGTAATCACCACGCTTGCCTACTGCAGGTTGGCGATCTCAAACTGGAGCCAATATGTAGGTATGTGTTTTTAATTATAGTCCTCTTAAATTAGGAGATCCATTAATGATTCACGTTTTAATTAATTGATGTTACTGAGTTAATTAGGAGGTCGACCGAGTAGATGTTGTATTGTTATGTTCGTTTTATTTTCCGTCTGGCCCATAAAGGATTATTTTTATTACAATCACTTTTTATTCGGACGAACCCTCCCGTATTATTTATTGCCTCAATTCTGTTAATTAAAAACCGTTGTTTTATTTAATTCATAATCAATATTTTATGCGGGAAGGTGGTGTTCTTTTGTGGATCTTTAAATTGAATGAATTCTTTCCTTTTACTCCCGATGCAAATATAACCTACTATAAAGTTTAACATGTGTACTATAAGTACCTATTACCTATAAGTTTAACATGCGAAGGCAGCTTCTAAATATTGGATCCTACCATACCTAGGTAGGAATCTAGTTTCCAAGTTTATGATATTTTAGCAACCCCTATTTGGATGGGTGGCCCATAGTGGCATTTCTATCTGAGCGCTACCATTCACGCTAAGCAGTTGGCCCCGATTGTTTCAATTGTTCGACCATGTCAAACGCCATTAGGCGGTCCAAAAACTCTGACACCAGGGTTAGCCTCTAACCTATTGGAAATGAATGAATGGGCGGCCCGGCCCAGCCCGCCAACCTATGACTTCAGTTCTATACTCTATGCTTGGTGCTGGTGTACTCTATGTGGCATTGTAAGTTAAGGAGTGTGGCCTCTATAAATATCTAAAAATACAACATGCTATGCAAACCCAGTTTCCTGGATCAGAACCATTTATCACAAGTCAACTGTAATAGACCGGCAATGGTTCCTGAAGGCTATCTTTTGTGCTTAGATTGGTCCTTAACCTTCCTACATTGGGCTATTGTACATCAATTGATTGTATCCGGAGCGATTGTGTACTATGTTGTACTATGTCATGTCTACAGACAGTAGCGTTTGTAAGTGTATGTTATTGGTAAACAGTACATGTAGTACAATGTGCTGTTTTGTAGTGGCGGGATGTCGTTTGTTAATGAAAAGATCTTTACTTTTTTACTGACTTGAAATAATGAAGGAGGTGCTTTATTGGACAGTATGTTTGAATATTTAATTAGGTACCTAAATTCATTACTTACCGCCCTCAGCACTGCACTCAGAAACGTCCATTTAATCGACACTAAACTAATTGACGTTATTTTTCATACATTACTAGCAGCGCCCCGCGGTTTTACCCGGGTTGTGCCCGTTCCCTTGAGAATTTTGAAAATTTTTATACATATAAACCTTCCCCTTGAATCACTCTATATATTTTAAAAAACCGCGTCAAAATCCGTGCAGTAGTACCTATTTGAGTTTGTCGCGAACAGACAAACAGACAGTCGCGACCTTTTTATAATATGTAGTGATATGTCAAAATCACATTTTAGAGCCTTACATTTTTTTGTAGTTTCTACCTTTGTGCCAAAAAATACAATGTTTACCGTTTTCTTAGGGGTTTGAACAACTAAAAACCACAATGCAAGTTTTTGTAAAATATAGAGAGCCAATAATATAGGTACAAAAAATTAGCAGCGTTCCGATGTTTTACGCGTGTTATGCCCGGTTCCGTGGGGATTTCGGGATGAAAAATTGCTTTCCTGTTCAATGTGGCTATTCGTTACAAAAATAATTATTCAAGGCGCATTATTAGTTTCTGAGATTAGCGCGTTCAGACCAACAACAAAAAAGACTGGTGTTTTTGAAATTGGAATCATAGACATATAGACGTAAACCGTGCAGATAATTCCAGTAGCTTACATTGTATCGTGTAATTTACCTGCGTGTACCCGGGCCCCTCGCGCTGACTCACAGCATATTAATTTAGGCTTTCAGGTCATACGCCTCATAAATAGCACTTGCCACTAATACCTAAACCGAGTACCATTTCTATTGTTACGTTCAACACCGATAACAATACAATGTTTGTTAAATAACAAGTGCTTATCATAACAACTGTATGTAACTGGATGTTCGCATGTTTTGGAAACATATGTCAATGTATTCAAACACCGTCGTGTAAATCAGGTTTCTAAATTACTATAAATCATGTTATTAAACGAAAATGTTATGTCTCAACGTTAATATAAGCATATTTGTTTTAGATTATTTCTCTTTGTATTGATATGGCGGGGTTTTTCCATTACTAACTAACCTTTCTCAATAATGCAAGAATGTATGAATTTGCCTGTAATGCAGGAAAAATACGCTCACTGAAGATATCAGTACAGTGAGGAGGATCAAGCGTTATCACCAAGCTTGTCCTTGCATTATTCAACCTAATCTCTATATTTGTCTATTGCAATATCAACTCTATGGTCACTAAATTTTACTTGTCTCTGGTCGTTGGAAGAGGCTCCATTCGATATTTAGCGATAGATGTTTATTTTGTTTATTCATTTTATCATGTTGCCCTTGGCTCCAGACTTCCTTCAAGACCAAATGGGACGTCTAGAAAGAGAAGACGAATAATATGACGTCACTCCGGCGCAGCACAGAGCGGCAACGTCGCATCCAATGTTTTGTAAATAGAATATTGTTGTATGAGCGGGACAGGTGCGAAAGAAGAGGAAGGAAGGAATGTATAATGTCAAAAGTATTATGAAATTAGACTTTATGCGGTGGTAATATGGTTTTATTAGTTTTTTACTAGCTGGAGAAGCATGGCAACTATTATGGTCGCGAGCGTGGGTCTCGCTGCACTGTTTCGACAAACCAAACATTGTCGACTCTAATCATTTAACATAACTTTAATTTAACTTAATTTAAAAACCAAGTTAACCAAGTTAATGAAAACCTAATTGTTAAACAAAAAGGGAACGATTCAACCACCTTTTGTTGTATCTAATTAAGAACACTCATTTCATGTTTAATTTCATATTATTCTCTTCAAAGTAAGATAATAACCGTGGGGGAGCTTTGACGAAAATTAAATTTTCTCAAGCAACTTCATTAAATACAAGAAAGATAAAACAAAGTAGGAAATTTTAATAAATAAATAAGTAGGAGGTGGTTGGTCGGGCGGGGTGGGGGTGGCTTCGAAATCCAGTCGGGGTCAGTGACCCATCGACCGCCCGCGCCGCGACGAATCGAACCTTCAGGGATGCTATGTGTCTTATTTCCTACACTCTAACATCTAAATAATCTGACAACCTTAGCTCCCAGACACGTGTTCTATAAAACCTCTTTGGTTTATGTCTATGGTCATTAATCCTGGCTGGATGTAGACGAGCATTTGAATCTTTTAATACTATTTGCTTTTCACCGAGAAGTTTCCGGTAGCTAAACACCTCATTTGTTTGTTACTTACCGTATCCATTGTGAATGCTGGCTTACAATCGTAGTAAGAAAATAGTAAATAGGAAAGACAAGACAATCACATCAAGACACAACACGAACATAAATAACAATGTTAAAGTATAAAAACATAAAATGCTATTCAATTACAACGAAAAAGGTTGAAATGTTAAAAGAAATATGTACTACAAAGCGAGTAAATTTAATCAAATTCTACAACGGAATTGTAACAGAAATGTCGTGCAAAGAGAGCAACACTAAACGATAGACAAGTGCAATACGACATAGACTAGAGACCAGACAAGACTACGATATTTACCTTGATGTCTTGCAAGACCTGGAAACAATTAAAGGTACAATTAGTTATTTTGCTTGTCCTTGAAACTTAACTAAAAATAAATTATCTTATCATAAAAAATTGCGACACTTGTAATTCAACTAAAAGACATAATACTTAGTGTAAAAAGACCAGAATTAATGTTTAATCATAATTATCTGTGGATTGTTCTGAAAAAAAAACAAAGACTTCGAATTTTAAATAAAGGCTTAACTTCTCGTTAAACCCAAAACATGTCTGTTCCAAAATTAAATGTTTGACTCGACGTTTGACAGCTCAATCTGAAATTTTAAAACATTTTTCCGCTAAAAAATTTTCAACGTCCGAATGAAATTGACTTGCTAACTTTGTACAAGTGACAGGAACAATAACAGTTGACTGGTTCGGACACCTATTTTTAAACCATATTTCCGGAAAACCGGATATAGGTTTTTTTCAAGTTTTTTTCAATATGTTCAAATTAATTTTTAGGTATACTCGTAAAAAAGCTCATCTGAGAATAAAAAAAACTATGGAAAACGTTTTATACTCAAGCAATTGTAACTTAATTAAATCAAACCAACATATATTATTAATATTATATAATTCATTAACTTAAGATATCTTAAACATGATCTACTTCATAACTTCATTCCTTTATTCATTGTTACTAAGTTGGATATCACATAACTCTGATAGCATCAAAAATGGCGTCAACACGAAAACGCTGACACTTTTAAAATATGCGTTGACAGTTGTTATCAAGACACACGTCCGGTTAACCGTACCGCAAAACCTGGATAAAGTCCGATTAATATCCTTACAGTTGTATGTATAATAAAGCTGGTGGTAAAAAACGTAAAATGGTTAAGTTATTTGTTGGTCCCTAATGAATGATTCATGGTATACTGTAATGATAAAAATATGCAAATGACATGGAAGGCATTCTATCAACTATGCTTTATAAGGAGGACGGATTCTTTGTTAAAATATTATAGAAACTATAGTCTTGCGCATTAAATTGTTTCGAAACAATTCAAATTGTATCTTTGAAAAGTACACTGATAATATATTTTATCATGTATTTCATGAATTTATAAGAACTATCAAATGTTTTGTTCCATGTAAATGTTAAAAGTCTCTACTTCACCCGTACTTCTAAAAATCTCATGAAGTTTATTAAATGCTTTTTAATGTCATATGGTAATCTAATGAAAATTCTTAATTAATTACAATATTCTTTAAATACCATTAAATTACTAAGTAAATTAATCTCTTTTCCCGTCGCAGTTGAGTAAATGAAACTACAGACTTAAAACTAAACAAATAAATCTTTTCTTTTTACCTTTATTAGCTTGAGCTCGTAACTTGATGCAGTTTTAAAAGCTCATTGTAAATGTAGGAGAAGCAATTACATTAAGGTTAATCTTTTAATTTAGTTTAAAGTAAAAAGTTTCAAGCGATGCCGAAGAAATACGGAGAAAAACCGTTTTTTACCGTTTTATTTTGCAGTGAGATGGGGTTATTGACCTAAACCGGGTATGATAGTACCGGGCGGGCCGGACCCGGGTGTAATCGCTTGTAACGCCTTGAGATAGGTCCGGAACTGACCTAGTCCTAACTCGCTTTAGAATTGAAAATATATTCGTGGAGATTGCATGTTTAGGGATTTGTGTTTGAAAGTTACAGAAACGATTTTTTCAAAATCTTGCCATCCTAAATATAGTTTATTATTAATACAATATCACCCCTTGGTTGAAAAATGAATACACATAACCTTTTTCTTTGATCTAGCTTTCATAGTTGTAACATAATTGATTTAAAGAAGCTGCTAAATTAGTACTGTTCCAGAAGAAATTAGTCATTTCTAACCCTGAATTAGAATATCTAATCAGGTCGCCGTAGCTTGCCTATCCTATAGCATCTCTTAAAATTCCAGTTAGGTTCTGTCGACAAGAATAAATTAAAACCCGGTTAAAATCACAGCCACAGCTAATAAATAAACAACCCTCTTAACAGGCTATGAATAACGACTTTAACCTCGAAACATTTCAAAATTAAGTTATTTGCTACCCTAATCGTTTACCGTCACTCGTCCCTAGACAAATCACTATTTCGTGACAATCCGCGGCGCGTAGCGGCGTAGTTCCACGCATCTATTACCCGGGTAAGTGCCCCCCGCCCGGTCAACGTTCACTGTCTACGTCTACGCGACGTCTACGCGTATTCCCACCGGATATATTTCATCCGGGTCTTGGCATCGGATAACCGGTTCGCACGGAACCCGGGTGAAAGTTCACACGTTCTTATGTGGTGAGTTGTGACTGTAACCGGGTTTTAGAGATTTTCAGCGATTTAATGGATGGTTGAGGAAGCTTCAAGCGCTTGTGAGGTTGTTTTTGGAAATTTAATTAGAACTCTGTTTTAGCCACCATAAATGTGGTTTTTCGCTATGATACAATAAACAAAATCATAGTAATAGGTACTTTTCTTAATAATATATGTAACTGTCCCAATTTATCTAGTAATTTTCACAAGAAATTTACGTTCTACGAAATAATAATGTTTTAAATAAAAACATGGCGCTCATTTACCATTTCTCATTTGTTATTTAAATCTCGAACGAGGATTTGTTTACACTAGATAAGTAAATATTTTTCGATGCGTTCAACTTTCGTTATCTTGTCAAAATATTTGTTAAATTAGACCCAAACCGTTATCTGTAACGGAAAGTTTTATTCAGATAATTGAAATAACATCCCTTTGAGAATAAATAGAGAAGATAAATAGATTGGAACATTGTCCTGACATAGAAGACCGTTTCCCAAGCTGTTATGTATCATTGCCAAGCAAAGGTTTCACCGAAATTAACAGTACAGTGAGGAGGATAAGCGTAATCACCACGCTTGACTAATGCGGGTAGGTGATCACTAACCACAAACCCGAGCAATTTATGAAAAGTAGGAAACATGTTTGGTAATTATTTTAAATTATTTTAAAGCTCAATTATCCAAAGTTTAAAAAAATAACCTTTATAGACGGTAAACCAATCAAATTAACTTTACCTAATTTAATTATAGAACGCAATAATTCAAATTCAAAACAACTCACTTCCTCCTAGATTTGATTTTGGAACAAAACCGTTACAAAACGGGCACCTAATAGAATAAAAGTAACCGTTTCGAGCGAGTCGTATTTATGTAAGTACATTCAGTTGGGCGGCTCGAATAAATCTGTGTATTCTATGAAGCCTTGTCCCTGTGGGCGGGATGAAGTTCAAGGGCGGATCGGTTCAAGAGATCAGTTAGGGCTCTTCAGACTTGCCGATGGATTCCACGATTGTGTAGCAACTGTTGCGTAATCTGTGTCTGCGCGGAGTCTATTAGGTAGAGATTGTTGTAGACTTTTGTTGTGACTAAAGTATTACTCAACTGGTAAACTTAAATATACATTCAATTGCACTTCTTTCCTTCCCTTTCCATATATACTTTGTAGCTTAATAAAGAACAATCAATTCCTGTGTTATGTCCTACTTCCTATGTTAAAATTTGTTCTTTCATATTTCGAGTGGTAAATTGCCATGTCTGTGCCTCCCTTAAGCTCCGGATCGGGATCAGCCCGAGGGATTATTCTGGTTATACTTAGTAATGTTTGTAAACAACAGGAATCGTTCGATTTTGGTTGTCATATATTCAAAACGTTGTAACATTGTTATCGTAGTTAAGGTATAATTAGACTGATTTTAGGGGGAGCTCAGTCACGTATCAAAACAATCTTAAGGCTTTTGATGAATAAAAACCTGTGAAGTCTGTTAGATGGTTTTCTGCTACTGACCCCTTCAAATTGATCTCTGCTTTGTCCTCCTTCAAAATGATCCCAACTGTGCTCTCTTTCAAATTGATCTCTGCTATGTCCTCCTTCAGATTCCACGGAGGAAAAGACATCCAGACTTGTAGGACTATATATAGTTTGCGCAGGCCGTAACTTACTTGAATAATTTAACCGCAAAAACCTAAATATCCCACACTGATGCCAACTTTTTACTGACCAAATATTGCGAAATGGAAAGCTGAAAGCTCAATAAATGGAAAGTGACACAGATTACCGCGGTACACACTGCTGTGTATTATCACCACGTGCGCTCCCGGTGGGACATGAATGAAACACCCTTAACACGGGATGCTATCGTAATCGTGTAGTTATCGTTCTGGATAGAGTGTGCGGAATGCGCTGATTTGTTGCAAACGTTTCGTGAAAAAAGAATTTGATGAAACATAAATTATGCAGTCACTATACTCGTACTAAATAGTATAAAAGTATTGCCCAAAATATCCTGTTGTAGGGCAAAGATATTCCATATTTTTAATGCCTTTTTTATTGTTAACTAGCTGCGCCCTGCGGTTTCACCCGCGTTGTACCCGTTCCCGCGGGAATTTCGGGATGAAAAATAGATGTTGGCCGATTCTCAGACCTACTCAATATGCTCACAAAATTTCATGAGAATCGGTCAAGCCGTTTCGGAGGAGTACGCGAACGAACACTGTGACACGAGAATTTTATATATAAGATAATAGTTTAGTAGACTTCCATATTTAACAAACAAACGATTAAATGGAAACTGGGGACCTATAATTTGTGAATATCGCTTTATTTAAGTTATTGCGATCAGAATAACTTGACTACAATGCATCTTGCATCAGAGGTAAAGCGATTCGTTTCGTCTTAACAACAGTTTTTGGTCCACTTATTTAGTCTAAAGATAAAAATATCTATGACAGACGAAAAATGCTGTCCTGTCACAAGCGCTCTTTCATAAACCATAGACCAGAAAGCCTAAAGATTGTCTAGCAAGCCTAACGTCTAAATGTGGCTCTCTTCGTAGATTACTCTCACTATACTATTACGATAGTATCAAGTAGTAGTGGTAAACCAGTTCAGCGTGTGACATCGTAGTATGCGTGACTGAATACCGCAGCCGACATAACATCGCGTCATAATAAATAATAACACATATTAGTACGTGTTAAGAGCTTGTTGATCGTAGTTTAATGACACGCACTAGAAGTGTATGTTGCTGTTATTTGGAGTATACTTTGCGCCGATCACATTCTCACTTACTACCGAAATGCAGGTAAACCCGAAGGCTATTGGTGTAAAGCAAATCATAGTATTGGACAAGTGTATTTTTTTCTCTCAATTTTGGCGCCAAAAAAGCTTTCTTGGATTTAAAACTGACAACCACTACCACTACATATTAGCTCAGCTTCGCCCAGCAAAGATGGACGGCAATAACTATTTTAAATAGAAAAGAATGGGGAACCTACTATGTTAAGAAGATGCCATTACAAAGTTACAAAAATAACCACTTATTATTCAGTAGAAAGTACACACAAGACAATAGGGAAAGTAGATAACAATGAGGGGCCTACATACACAAACGCCCTTACTACTCTCGACTCACTGATAACAGAAATTATTCACCATCCCTTTAATAACTCCCACCATTTTTCGACGAAGATTGATAACAAAACTTCGGCAAAGCACATTATTTTGTTAATTTTTTATGAAATATTTCAAGCATCTTTTCAGTTGATATGAGCCATAAACTCAATTATGGCCACTCATGAAAACGTCCCAAATTAAAATTTATGTCGACTTTTAAAAGGTTTTATGTGGCTTAATGTAGACATAAATTGTGTACGTTTTAATGTCCAATAAATAATAGATGGCTTGTCGTAAATAAATAGAGGTAACGATCGGCCGGGAGGACTCAATTATGATAGAGTTTAAAAAAGACGAGAAAACTTGGTTTTAAATAAAACATTGACATCTTTAATTAAAGTGAAATATTTTCTTACATATAAGGAACTAGCAGCGCCCCGCGGTTTTACCCGGTTGTGCCCGATCCCGTAGGAATTCCGGGATGAAAAATAGCCTATAACCTTCCCGTTGAGATTAGCGCGTTCAAACAAACAAACAAACTCTGCAGCTTTATAATATTAGTATAGATTTGCTTGCGATGAGATCACCGTGTAGTTGATATAGTATGGGTTTGAAATGTATCGAACTTTTTCTTTTTACTCATTTAGTTGCAGCGCCCCGTTATACCTGTTGTGCTCGTTCCCGTAGGAATTTCGGGATGAAAAATAACCTCTAATTTTCCCGTTGAATTTGGCTATTCATTACAAAAAGAATTGTTTAAATTGGATTAGTAGTAGTTTCTGAAATTAGTGCGTTCACACAAAAAACACATTTGAGGCTTTATATTATTAACATGCGATGAAAGACTACTATTTTAGTCATTAGTAGTAAAACTTTGAACCCCGAGGTACAGATAATATTTCAAACAAATAACGCTGCATATCCACCAAAAAGTTTAGTAATTAAAAAGCCATAAAATAAAAGAGTAGGATGAGAAAAAGTGAAAATTTATTGCTTTTCAGCGCACGCATTTCCCAATTAGCTAGACCTGGCGGGCTGCAGACAATATTGATTTTCACTTTTTGTTCGCAGCCAGTCTCTCGTGGTTTATTTTAAAAATAACCATGAGGCTTATTAAAACGTTGGCTCGTATCTCGCATCTGATCAATCATGTTACGCTTTTTAAATTGAAACCAAAATTCAAATAAAACGCCAACGTGATTTATTACGTTCATTACATGACTGATGCTCAACTGCATTTAAATATAACGATAGCTTTTTTAAATGTTCCTTTTTCGAATTGATCTGTTGTAAAGGATTTATTATGAGTAATGACGGGTCCATAAGTTTATGTCAAAATTCAAATTAAGAATAACGTGTTTGATTTGTCAATATTCTAAATTGAAATTGAGAATGTTCGGTTATTAATCATAGATTTAGTATGTAGTGAATTAAAAAAATATGACAGGAAATGGTAGACAGCGGATAGATATCATTACAAGATGTGTGATTTTTGAAACAGGAAATTTATTTCTCTTTCACACCAATACGACTAACATGAAACAAAACATAACATATAGTTACTTAACAATCAATTTGATCAATCATGACAAACTTTCCTTCTCAACTTTATGCCAGAAAATCAGTTCCGATACTTCCTCAAACATGCTCGAAGCACATCACTACTGAAACCGCACTACTATAAAAGCTGAAGTGGTGTTAATTGGTCCATTGACTAGCCACGTGTTTTTATTTACTACTCTACTATCAATGCGTCGATATTGTCGATGAATGGCTGCCAGTGCTGACCTAAATTTTTGACCGACACGCACTGAAACGTGTGTTAAGCTTGTTCACACCGACATTTACTGTTAAGGTAAGTGTTGGATGCATTTCGATATTTTCGACTTCTTTTTCAATTATGGAAGGCAAAGCAAGACAGAGATATGATAATATGTGATTTTTGCAGAAGGATAAGTATTTGTTTCTCTTTCACATCATTACTAGTGACATGAAACGAAACATAACATCTAGTTACAATATAGGTACACGCGACCAATGAGGTTTCTTAGATCTTTTTCGTAATCTATACTAATATTATAAAGCTGAAGAGTTTGTTTTGTTTGTTTGTTTGTTTGTTTGTTTGTTTAAACGCGCTAATCTCAAAAACTACTGAACCGATTTGAATAATTCTTTCACTGTTAGATAGTCTATTTATCGAGGAAGGCTATAGGCTACATTTTATCCCGAAATTCCCACGGGAACGGGCACAACGCGGGTAAAACCGCGGGGCGCTGCTAGTTAATTCATAAAAGAACACACAATTATTATGGTGTATCGATAAAGTAAGCAGGTTCGTGTAGGTTAGTGGCCAACCCTAGTGTCGGAGTTTTAGACCGCCTAAAGGCCTCCGACATGGTCTAACAACGATAAGTCCAAGGTTATTTATTTCAAAAATGCGATCATCGTCGTCGCTGAATGTAGGCACCGGTGTAAAAGCGAATTGTACCTTTATTAAAGCACACAGAACATTAATCTCTTAATAATAAACTTTTTAAAACTCACCCGATTTGCACTCATTATACTAAATGAAACGGGTCTGTATCGCGTTAGATAATTAAACGTATTTACTAAAATACGTATCCGACGTTGCGAGCGGATTACACCGCTCGTGGTCACGGGATAACTCGTCTTAATAATAAAACTCAAAAATACCAGGTCAGAGGTCAAATAAAGATCGTTTTAAAATATGTACTTTATTATCTACGAGCCGATAACTTATCTCCGAGTATATTATCTAACGTTTACTATGTATAGCGTTGTGTAAACTCTGTATAAGTATACTGAGATAACAGATTACTGAGAAATGTGAATCAGTTGAAATGAGTTTAATACGTATTCGTTTTTAAATACGCCATACATAAATCACTACATAGTATAAAATAAAGTCGCCTCTTTTTCGTGTCTGTCTGTTTGTCTGTCTGTATGCTTAAATCTTTAAAATTACGCAACGGATTTTGATGCGGTTTTTTGTAATAGGTAGAGTGATTCAAGAGGAAGGTTTTTATGTAAAAAAAATCCCGAAATTCCCACGGGAACGGGCACAACGCGGGTAAAACCGCGGGGCGCTGCTAGTAATGTAATATAACATGAATAACGCCGTATGTAATGTTTACCCGATGCTTGCGAAAAAGGAGATGAGATTAAGCGAGTTTAGAAGCTACGATGGATGGATGGATGGACGTGGCTAAATTGTGGTAAGTATTTAAGATCGTGTAGGTTAGTGGCCAATCGTGGTGTCGGAGATTTTTAGACCACCTTAAACTAATGAGACCGACAAAACAAATGTAGAGTTCAAGAGTTTAACTCGAACAAAAGATAACATGCTATTCTGAATCGGCTGGAGATTTGGATGAAATTTGACAAATTGCTGTTCTGATTTGATTGCTTTGACATTTCGGGCCGTTTCTGTCAGAATTTAAGGATAAAAAGACTCCGACGTACTGATAGTCAATTTCCTTATTTTTATATTATTTAATGAGCGACGGCGAAAAGCGATATTTTTTAAAGAATACTGAATTATAATGTAAGAGCGAATGTTCAATCTTCTTTTTTTTCAAAGATTTCGCTATTCGCGCTTGTCACTTCACTTCTTCATCCAAACGCTGAGCATATTAAGTACCTTGTCACACTCAAATTCCTAGAGAAAAATCTTACACATCAATGAGAATTTTCGCATTTTTAATTTGACAAAGTACTTAAAAGCTGTAATTTGCCGACTGTACAACGAACGACTATTTTAACAATACGAACGAAATCGCAATGTTTGTTCAGTTAATATAATATAATTATATGTACAAGTGAAATAATAAGCGACTGTCCTTGAAACCATTGTTTTGGGTCAGGGTTAAGTATATTTCAGACAAATTATATTTAATTTCAACGAACGTAATATTTGTTTATTCTCGTTGGATTTCGTAGTGTTTATTCAATGTGTTTGACTTTACAGAATAGACATCAGTTTTTGATTAAATATTTTTTTCAGTATATTAAATCCTACTATAATATTATAATTGCGAAAGTTTGTGAGGATGGATTATGTAATGTATATGTTTGTTACTCTCACGAAAAAAACACTGTACGGATTCGGATGAAACTTTAAATATAGGTTATAATTATATCAAAATAATTAATGGAATACATTTTATCCCGAAATTCCCGCGGGAGCAGGTACAACGCGGGTAAAACCGCGGAGCGCGGCTAGTATTTTATAATTACTCTAAACGAAGTCTTTAGTTTTTTGAATAATATTTTATGCTCTCTGTGAGTATTTATACGCTTAAGATTCGGAATTTGTGTAATTTGAGGTTATTATTTTTCTTTATCTTTATATTTAATTTAAATACTTTCTTAAGGTTAATTTAAAAAACTCGGCCGTAACGTTTAAGATAAATAAAATTAAAAAAATATTTAAAACACTAAAAGCCGCATTAAATCGACAATTAACTAATTGGCGTAATTTTCATAGGTAGTGTACCAATTAAATATGTCAAAATCACTGATTAAATATGTCAAAATCACTGATTAAATATGTCAAAATCACTGATTAAATATGTCAAAATCACTCATTAAATCTCTACTAAGGAAGCATCTGACGTCTCTGAGTACGGCGGTAAAAATCTAATTAAGGCTCTACCATCTTTAGGTCATTCATATCATAACATAACAACTAAAAATACGCTTTTTGTCCATTAACAACCTATTTAACCATTTTCAATTATTTTATATAGGTTAATGTTTAATGTTGTGAAATAGAGAAAATTAAAGTATCCAGTTCGAGAAACATTACCGCAGTAGACATAATTCGGAAAATAAACAAAACGTTTTTATAATTCTGTCAATGTCACATGCGATTGATTAATGAAGTGTTGTGAAATGAAATGCAGTCAGAGCGAGGCATGATCGACTCCAGAACACGGTCCATCACAGCGGCGTCTTGCTTGCTCGCGTGCCGCAAGGAGTATTGACCTCTTCACTAAAGCAATTTAGCGCAATAGAACCGGTTCAAATATCAAATCATAAAATAGATCTAAAACACGTGTCTAAACTTATCAACTTACCAAAAACTTCGAAACAAGTTCGCACGAAAAATCCAAGGTCACACAATAATAGAGAAATAAAAGAAAATAATAACACTGGCGCGCACTCGCGTTCGAAATTTGAAAACTTATAAATGCGCGGGAAAGCGGGTGATAGTGATGTGCATCGAGCGAGCGAACGATCGATAGTTGCAGCGGGATCGATGGTCGAGGCGCGCTGTGGACCGGCGGCGTCGCACGTGACTGCGGCCCGTGTGCCGCGCGCTCGCCGCGCCGCCCCGCCCCCCGCCATACATACCCACCACGTACTATGTACTAGTCACGTAGCTCAGACGTTTCATAAACAAATTACTATATTAACTTTATCTACTTTAGTTTAATTGAAAAACTGAAGCTTTCATTATGAAATCCGTATTGAAAATACTAGTGAAAGCATTTTTATTTTATAGTAAAGTTAAGTTTATTTTATAGTAAAGTAATAAACTTAAAATGTTAAAATGTAAGCGTTACAACAAAATGAATATGTCAATACAATTTGTGTGTGAGTAGCTACAGCACGACCTCGATATTTCTACCTGTTTGTGCCAGGCAGACGAATTCTTCGCTTCAAGGTGAACAGTATGCCTATTTTAGTATCTTATTATTTTAAAGTCTTTAGCTATATGAACCGTTTTATGGGCTTGAATTTGAAATTACCGACGTAATTTAGTGGAAATCATGCTAACATTTGGATAATGGAAAAAGTTTTGTAATAATTTGAGGTTTATGTTCCAAAAATAAGACAATAACGATGGGCCATAATAATTGTTGGGTTGTAAAGTGTAGTTATTGTTATGGTAATGTTATTGAAGGTATTTGTTGTAATTAGTGCAACTGTTCTGTTAATGAGCAATTAGTTCGCTACGATTTCGGGGCGTAGCGCGGGCGTAGCGCATCGTAGAGCCGGTTGCGCGAGCTACGCGCGCCGGTACTTATGCAAAAGAGGCCAATATTTCATCGCTCCACCGTCTATTGCAGCCTGTATTATCATAACAATGGCTTATATGTACTCACGAGCTGTACATAACACACTGTCAAACGAGATCATGTTTCATAACGTTTACACATCTTATATCTTTTTTCCACCCAAGAATCGGATAAAAGTCAACCAATCGGGTTAAAGTTTATCGATATCGGATCTAATAATATTAGTTTCGACACGGGGATATATCGGAGATTTGGTAAAAATGCCCCATATAGAGAGCCGGCGGACGCTTAGATTTGGAAAAGTTCAGGGCTTTATTCGATATAGGCCGATTACATTGACGAATACTACTATATTTCGATGTAATTTTATTAAACAGCTAAGCAACGTAATCGATTTTATATGAAGAACATTCTAATAAATATCGATATTGCCCGGTGTTACCTGGATAGTGGCTAAATAATATTGAGGGAGTGTTCATGTATTTCAGACGTGCCTATACGAGGGCAACATTATTCAGCTGAATATGCAATTAAATGGGGGCAGTGTGAGCGGTGCAGAGCGCGCCAGAGCGAGACGGCGCACAGCTCTCGATATTATATTGAGCAAGTTTATAACTACGTATTAGACGAACGAGTTGGTACAACGTTTTCTCATTTCCCGGACGAAACTTTTCTAATATTATAGTTTCATTCATATTGTCGGTAGTTTCGCAGCAGTTTTCTTTCGCGGAAAATGAAAGACTATTTCCATAACTATTATTTCGCTTTTATAGCTTTGTTAGTTTTCTTTTGCTTCAAATAGATTTGTTAAAGTTTTCTACTTTATCGTTCGGAAGTTATGTTTGTTCTTGGATTGTGTTAAGACGCAATTTTATTTCTCGTATCCTGTCCTATGTATCGATATACGAGTGGTATCGATACAACAATATTATTTAGGTATAATGCACGTCACTAAACGTACAAAATATTACTAAAGAACAAGAAGTTATAACTACAGAGCCTGAATTAAAATTAGTGGGCTTCAAATCACACAAGTCTATTGTTTTTAATTACGTTTGTCTTAAAAATAATGACCTTTTGTAATTCAAATGAATTGTGTTCAACATTCTATTTCGTAAAACAAACAAAAAGTTTTCATAAAAAGGTTTATTTACATAAAGAATAGAAAACAGAGACAAAGGAAATAGAAACAATGAGTTCGGAAGTTGTTCAAAAATGTAATCGAAAGAGGTTACGTAATAAAAATACGTTCAGGATTTCCGTCAACGGAGGGAATTTTGAGATATTTTGTGGTAAGGGATACAAAAAGTCCATGGAGAAGAAAACCCAGGAAAGTTAAGTTTAAAGTTTTTTAATGAAAAAAAACTAACTCATAAACAATTAATTACTTTATGTTCAAACCGAACGCTAATTCAAAAACAGAACGAAATGAAAACATTCGAAAACTCAATTAAAATTGATGCAAAAGAAATAAACGAGACACACGTTGAAATTGATAACAGAACGAAAATATCATTTAAAATGTCTAGTTAGAAGATGAAATCGAAAATAAATATTAAATGTTGGTTTTTAATTACATGGAGCTGTGCAATTTATGCACGGTCGTGTCTCGGATACTGTGTAAACGTTCGAACATCGCTCGATTTTACTTGAAATATGCACTCGAAGAATCGTTGTACGACCTCCTTTCGTTTATTAAACGGAAAACTTAGCTAAGTTTTGCAATTTTTATTTTAGTTCCCGAACGTAAAGCGACTGGTTGGTTTTGATTTATGAATTCTATTTAGTACATGTAGAATAATTTTGATGTATATGTATTAGCTTAGTTATATTCAAAGCTAATCCCCTTTGTAACCTCTCCGTCCAAAGCTGGGCATAGATCTTCAATTCATTCCATGGTAACAATGTTAATCTACTGTTAAAATATATTAACAAAGTTAAGTCCCTATCTGAATCAAAAAACACCTTTTCCTCCAATTCAGAATCATTTATTATTCTATTAACTTAACCTTTAAAAATACAATAGAAAACATAAAAAAGTTGCCAGTTCAAAGTTTCATTAGAAAAAGTTCTTTTGTAGACGAGTTAAACTTCTTTCACAATGGTTGTAATTAAAAAGTTTGCGGGCATAGACGGTGACAGCGTGAGTCCACGGTAATCCGCCAGAGGGCGCTGCCAAAAGTAACGGCCGACCATAGATAAACAGCTTGACGCTTTGTGCTTATTAATTGGTCGATAGTTCAACTGATAGATAAACGGTAGTTACATTGTTGGTCAATTTTTTATTATGGCAGCTCGATGGATTGTGTTTTTTTGATCACAGCTTGTTAGATTTAACTTAGAGATTTCAGATTGTCAGCTGTGTAATGTCAACTTTTCCGCCTGTCTTAAATCAGAAACTAAACCTATGTCCATCGTTATTTCATAATTAAAATATTATGATTATACAGTACGTACCATTAGTACACAGAGCTTTTAAAAACTTTGTAATCTACTTGTAACTATTTTTCATTTTGAATTGAAACTGCGTTTACGGACGCACTTTGGTTTTACATTACATTTTTATCTGACGTTTCGGCCTCTTTACAGGAACCGTAGTCGCAGAAGACTGACTTTAATGCGCCTGTTCACATCAAACTTAGTAGTGCTAGCTAACTTAAAAAAGTACTGATGACTAGTTAAAAAGTTAACCTAACATTAATCATCCGACACGACAATTAAACATAAAACAATACACAAACATATAAACTTCCAAATTCTAAACCTGATATATTAACTTGAACAATCCATATATTATGTACATCTATCCAAAATATACAAATTAATGACCATACGATACGGAAATTAAGCTTCGTAGTGGGGTAGACGGCTCCTGGTGGGGGAGGGGGTTACCAATCTAGAGAGCAGGAGACGACAGGGAGGGAGCGGTATCGATGTGTGCAGGGATCTACTGGGGCGGTCATGACTGAAGGCTTGTCATGATTGAGATGCTAGTGGATGATTATTCATATAAATAGCCATTTCAGTTTTTCTTTTTGGTTCACTTGGTATGTGTTTTTTACCAATTTCATATAAGAAGGAGGTGCTAAATACGAGCGTATAGGTATTAAGCTTTTTTAGTTATCACGAATTTAATTGGTTTTCGCTTTGTACTTTATTTTATCGAAAGGAAATCCTTTTAGTTGCCAAAGTAAAAAATAAAAAAGAGGTTTCATTATAAATTGTATATCTACGAGTAAATTCATCGTATTTTCGTGTGTTCACTATGTTCCTATTTTCGCAATTTTTTGTAAATTTACATTTTGTTAAAGTGGTCACAAAAGTCATGATCAAATTTCCAAATCCGTCCCTGCTCTATAGGGTGGTCGAATGAAATATCTAACGTGGGCTGCCCATCAGGCCTAGGCAAGGCATTAGCCTGCCTATGAGACGAAACGTTCGCATACCTTACCCCGTTGATAGTGCTACTGTTTGGGCGATGCGTTTGCATTTGGAGCGTATTCTTGGATATTTGAATGTATGGCGTTTCTCGTATGTACTGGTTTGCGGGAAGGGTGAAAGGATATTGAATTTGCAATGTGTATTGAAATTATTTTGATAATTTAACCATCTATGTTTTACTGAAAGACTATATGTATTAGTTAGATGAAGTTTTGAAGAAGCATGTTACTTTTTGGGGGTGACGTGTAACCTACTTGAATTTAAGTAGTCCATAATTGTTACTGGCATTTTTGATTAATCACAACCAACTGTGCAAAAGAGTAAGTGTTGTATGAGTTCCAGGATTTATACGAAATATGGCATTGCCTTTTATTTAAAATTGAATTTACTTTTTCACCCCAAATTTCTGAAAGAGGACGGGAGGGTAAAACGGCGAAATGTTACAAGTTTGTCAAAACACAGCCCAATTAGTCTTTCAGTAAATCATTTACAGCGAAGATTAACTTAAACAACAAAAAGGAACTGTAAACTATAATTCTGTACCTTTGAAAAGTAGTTATAAATGTCGGGAAACTTTGCAGACTAGACTTGTTTACAAAAATGAAGTGTTTTTTATTAAAAAAATTAGGTTTAGGACTTAAAACCTGATAAGGCGTTCGTTTAGCTTGAGCGAGTTGACAGTGGCGAGTTGGCAAGTTCAAGGCAGAGTAGCGAGCTGCTTGACTTGAATTTGACTTAAGAGAAGCTCGCTGCAACCTCACGAACTCACTAGTATAAAATAACGCCACTAACATACCTACATCCCACAGTTTTATTACCCCTTACATTACAGGACTTCAAACCTCAAATACCTTCCAATTTTAACCTAAACCCTTTAAAAGAGATATATTTCACCTCCTATAATTAAAACATGAAAAAACGCCACTATCCCAAAACACCGATACCCCAAATCGGTACACATGATCTAATAAGAATGCAAATGGATTCTCGAGGAACAAACATAATTCCGTTATTAGCAGAGCGTCTCCGTGATATATTATCAAGTTAAAATTAAATTAATTCACCCCCACCCACCCCCGCCTGATATATAGAGGATGTTTAATTAAAATATGTTAAAATGATTTACGAGGCCCGATAATGTAGGTTCAAGGTACAGTTATCACTCGATAAGAGTTGAGTAATGATTTATTGAATTTTATGTTATTGGTTTTTTGATCTTGTGTATGTTTTATTGTATACTTTGTATATGACTGTATCTTAGTAGAAAGATACCAATTTGTACCTCACATTGGTATGTTAGGTATTATGTATAATACAGTCCCACCATCTTATCTGTTCAGTTGACAGCGTCGCTAGTGGAGAATTTGGTTTTGCCATAATATAAGAAATTCACCAAGAAACAAAGGTAATTAAAACATGTCTTGCAAGTCAGTCTATAGATATCATTAAAATTTAAGAAACTACAATATCAATCATAAAAAGCCTAACTAAGAGAGAGATTCAATATGACGCGGCTGTAGTTCCCATTTTGCCCACCTGAACAGTTAAGTTGGTGGCACTGTACATAGATAGAAGAACAAAAAAGTATATACTTATTCTATCAGAAGCATGCAATTTATATTCATTTAATATTATTTATACAAGTTGGATAGTCTTTCCCGTCGGGCTTCTAGAAAGAGATAATCGGCTAGTTTCGGTTAAAAAGAGTTTTATCTCTGTCACACATTACAATAGTGAGTAGTGACATTGACGTTTCATGATGTTTGAAGTTTGTTCAAATTTGGGAAAAAAATTATCGGTTGATACAGTGGGCTTAGCTAACTATGGGTTTACCAATGTGGTAAGCTTATATATAAAGGGAGTATAAAGTTACTTCGTTAACGCTTTAAGATGTAGTTACTCGTATGTATTACGTTTTCGCCTTAAGAAGTTTTTAGAAAAAATGCTTTGTGAATTCTATTTTCCCTATATTTTTAAGCATAGAAGTCAATAATCAGTTTACCGAGTCTTTGTAGCCAACAAAGGTATTTACAAGAATTTTATCGAGAAAATTCGATTCTGCTGCACCGCCCGGGGGTACCAATTTTCGTCGAAAATTAAATTTCCCGCTCACCCCGGCAAAGTTAAGGCTCCAACGAAGACTTACAATTCGCTATCTATGAAATTATTCTTATAGTTTGTGTTTATCATTTGTTTTGTTGATGTATGAAGTACCGTATTCATGCCGACTACAGCTTTTGCTAAGCTACATTTGATAATTTGATGCCTGGATACTCAACATAGCATAGCTCACTGAAACTCTTTCAAATCGACCAATGTAGTCAAACATACAAAAATAATATCAAAAACGAAACCCCCCTCCAAATCAGTTACCTACTTACTAGTTTATGAGAAAATCGCGGTCATTACAAACCTATACACAGATCGATTAGAACCTTATTTTATTAAAATATCTCTTATATAAAATATCTTAAAAAAATATCGCTTAACCCCTTCTTGAAGAAAAAGGATTCTTTTTATGTTAAAAATATACTCGTACATGGATGTAAAAATCACAAAAATAAGTAAATCAAAACTTGAGAATTAGTCTTTTTACAAGCTTTTTATAAAGTTAACGTCAAAGTTCTCGAAGTTAGACGCCGACTGAACTAAAAACTGATAATGCATGGCGGTCGGAAATTAGTCAATTTATCAGTTGAGCGATCGCTAGACGCGTATCGGAGTTCGGTTACTGTTTCTAACATATCTATACATACCCTATCTATCCTACTAATATTATATAAATGCGAAAATTTGTGAGGATTGATGTATTCGTATTCGTATGCACGGAAGAGCGAAGCACTTACTGCTTCGTGTATACATATGTATGTATGTTTGTTCCTCTTTCACGCAAAAACTACTGAACAGATTCGGATGAAACTCTACAGTAATGTAGGTTAGATATCAGAGTAACACATGGAATACATTGTATCCAGAAATTCCTGCGCGAACGGGTACAACGCGGGCAACACCGCGGGACGCGGCCAGTATGTTAAATAATACTCCGAATTGGACGAATGTTATATTTTATTGAATGAAATATTCAATACGGTAGAAATCCTTTTGTTTTACGATCGTATCAACATTTGTTGGTACATATTGAATTTGCAAGAATTTTCACCATTTTTACGACTCAGATACTATAAAAATCGTATAAGGGCTTCGATTTAGGACAGATACAAGTCAAACTTATCTACTTATATGATAAAGCTGAACAGTTTGCTGTTTTACCTCTGACGCAAAAAGAGGGGTGGAGTTTGACCACTGTGTGTCTGTGGCATCGTGAGTAAAGAAATGACCGATTTTATTAAGTTTTTCTTAACTATGAATAATCACTACATAGTATAAAATAAAGTCGTCTCTTTTTCATGTCTGTCTGTTTGTCTGTCTGTATGCTTAAATCTTTAAAATTACGCAACGGATTTTGATGCGGTTTTTTGTAATAGGTAGAGTTTGATTCAAGAGGAAGGTTTTTATGTAAAAAAATTCCCGAAATTCCCACGGGAACGGGCACAACGCGGGTAAAACCGCGGGGCGCTGCTAGTTGAATATATAATGAATATAAATCATAAATGAGACGGATATTATGAAAATGGTTAAAGTTCCGTTTAATTTGCTTGCTTGTTTTTTTGATGGTGTTCTAATCCAGGAGTCAGGTAAATAAATCAGTATTTTTAACAATGATTTTCACAAAATTCGAAGGTTACTCATAAATTAGAAGTTGTAATTAACACATGCTTAACTTAAAGAGGTAGGTACTTAATGTTAAGTAAAGAATACTGACCTTCAAATTTGAAACAAAGGGTCATTTGTACCACAATAATAAACTATACATAATGTATCAGTGCGTGCTGAATAATTCATGGGTAAATGTCAATTTCCAGAATGTTCCAAACTAATTTATATATTATCTGGTTCAAGAAAAAACTTATGTTTTAATTTAAATATTTACCGTGTTTTAGAAAAAATGAGAGCCGTGTTTTTGAATCAACTTTTTAACTTTCATTTAAATACGTAATGGGGTGAGGCAGAGCTGTTTTTGGAACATGAAACAAAAGACAACCTTTTTGGTTTTTTAAATATTGACAGAATTGGTTTTTGAGGTTTTTGTAAGGCCTGATGGTCATTATAGTGGGTGGCGATGTCAATATTGGACTCATTTTGTTGTAGAAATAAATTGCATCCTTTTAAAAAAAATACTACAAACAAAAAAGAGAATGAAGTGATCTGCCGTTTATTGGTATTCTATCTCTTGTACTCAAAAATAAAAATTGAAAATAGAATTTCCCAGATCGGTTCATAAACGACGTAAGCGTAAGAGGTAATAAATAAAATATTTCCTATTTCCAACCTCCTTGCTATAAAAGTCAATTTAAAAACATTACCAACATTCCAAACCTAAAAAGGTTGGCAACAAAAAGGTTCTCTTTTGAAATGTTATTATTCCTCTAAATAAAATCTTTGTCCCCGTCGTTGATGTATCCTGGTTATCAGTCAAGGCTTAGGGCTGTCAGTGATATGTTGTGACATCGATTCTACTTGTTGCTGGCTCTTCGTCACGCCCCGCGGGCCCGGGATCACGGGGACTCGATCGTTCACACCACGCGCGGGTGAAGTGTTGTATAACCTCCATGGTTCGCATTGAGGTGTACAGGAGTTTATTAAAGCGAGACACCACTTATTAAAAGTTTCGTCATTTTTATTTTTACCATACGTTCATAATTAATGAGTTTTGTAAATTCTCACAAACTTAGTTCGCGGTTTTCAGATTTTTCTAAATTTTTATCATTTTTTTAGACTATATTTGCTTCCAGTCCCGTTCAATAAAAATGTTTTAAGCAAATTGATTTTGATTGAATAATGTTAATAATTGACATAACATAAAGTATCTAAACTAACCTACATAAATAAAAAGTAGCAACATTAGAACAGACCTCTTTAACTGGGTGCAAAAAAATCACATCAGCAACATCTACCTATCAACGCACTAGTTAATTCGAAAATCGAACGAACTGAATTTAACGGCCACGAGACAATTAATCATTGATTTTCCTATTCAATTAACGCCGCGCCTTCCGTGTTGCAAGCCAATTAATTATCCGAGAGAATTCTTTCATTCCTTTCTAATATCGTGCGAAAATTGAACCGGTTGGAGCGAGATCACTGAATTCTACCATAAATTTTCGTTGCACATTTCGTTGTACAAAAAATTGAAATATGACAGCCCCATTATCAATTAAAAATGAATTTAATGTCAATTAAAATTAAGCTCTATAATATTCTTTATTATTCAGATTTGGTCCCAAAAGTCCAGAAAGGTACAAAGTCCTTTTAAAAGTTATTTTTTACATCCTTTTTGGCCCAAAGAGGAGAGCTTCTATATTCAAAAGAGTTTGAAGGACAAAAAAAAAAGAACATCAGATAGTTTACCAAAAAAATCTCCTTACTGTACTGATATATTCATTGAGATAAATAAGAGGCCTTTGCCTAACAGTGGGACATTACAGGCTAACTTACTTTACTGTACCAAAAACTGTTTTTCCGTCAAACGTATCTTTATTTGTCAAACGAACGCATCGACATTGTCAAAATCTAAACGCGTTATGATTGGTCGACTGAGCACGGCACAGCTCCGGTCCGCTTTAATAGAAAGCACCCTAAAGGTAGATAGATAATGGCTGTTTGTAAGAAAGGGTGTTTCGACGTGAGTGTTCCTATTGTACCGTCATATGTGGTTGTGTGACGTCTAGACTCTAGACTTTATAATGAATGAGGAGGTTGCAGTGCATTGTCTATGGATAGTTTTTGGTAATGTCAATGACAAGAGTTCTTTGTTTATTGACAATATCTTTGGACGAAGATAAAAAGTTAATGAGTTTGTATTTTTATCCGATAACCTAAGACGGATGTTCTAAATTCGAAGCTTGAAGAATTTAAGTATGTTTTTTTTAAATGTTTTTTCAAAGTAACTAATAAAAAATTACCCTATCTTCCACCAGAACTGTACTACATGTGTTTGATATTATTGCATATCAAACGTAACGTAGCTCTAGTAAAAATCCACCCTAACACTTTAATTCAGTAAACATATTCTGTAAACAAACCCAAATGATTTTCCAAGCTATTTGTTCCGTCCCTTCAAGTTAAACAATAATACCATTGTAAAAAGCACATAATAAAAAAGTAGCAATCTCGAAACAGGATAACGAATTAAATATTAACCGAGAACGGTCCACATTCGAACAGAAAACAAAAAAAAGTTATGAAAATTCCAAATAATCAGTCGGAAATAACAATCGCGATATTTAATTATGCATTCCATAACACGTGTACCGCGGAGGTCTGATTACAAACCTTCTTTGTAAAAAAATGTTTTAATATTTTTTGTTGCTAATTTGTTTTCTGTCTTCGAAATTCAAAATTTTCATTAAAACTGATTGTAAGGTTTTGGTCTGACAAAAATTAACTTTTTTATTATAAGTTTGACGTTAGTTTAAATATAGAATCGGATGGATAACGAATGTTATCTAAGTTACTAGTTGAAAAAATATTCTATTGCGAATTAAAAAATATTGTTCTACTAATTGAAATATTACTTTTATAGACAGTTTAAAGTTGTTGTGAAAACTAGCGAATAATAAAAAAGTATAAATATTATTATTTATTTATTCATTATTTCAATACAATACTTGTGTAACATATGTTAATTTATCAAGTAAATATTGAACAAAAGTTAATTAAAACCAAACACAATTAAAGTAAACATTTAAAACAAAAACGTTTATTTTAATTATGATGAGACTTAAAATTCAGACATAAAACCGAATATAGTTGAAACGGGTAATAGAATGCATTAATGAAACTTTCAGGCAATAGTTTGGAGTAACTATCCAATAGAAACGGGAGTCCTCCCACCCCGTCACTACACCCTCCATGGACACCCCAGCCAACCGCCCGACCGACCAAGAAAACCACCAACCTTCTAAAATTAACCTCATATCTACACCAAACCATAAGCAAACACATTTTTTTAATATCACCCAAAAACTTTTTTATATTTCGCGCGCAAATAAAATTCTTAATATGAAAAAACAATAATAATATAGCATCGTAGATATTGATCGTAGTCCAACGCATGCGCGAAGCAACGAAATTTGCAATTACAAAGTGCTCTGTGCAAATTTCGTCCAAAGTTATAATTCGAAGAGGGTCTCTAACGTCGATTTTCGCGTATGCACATCGTAAGAACGAAAGGGACAGATGCACTAGACATAAATTAAAGTTAGGTGCGCCATTTTCGAAATATTCAAGTTTTATTTTTAAACTGAACTTTTGAAAATGTTCAAACATTTCATAGTGAATAAGTTTTATACATTTCATGTTTTGTTTTTTGAAAAAGGACAGTGTGTTTTGAAAAACTCTTTCAATGACCGATTACGCATTAAAACAGAAAAAAATAAAAGTGGATACAATATTCTTAAAAGATTTTTAACAATTTAATTGCTTAATTTTTAAGTTTGGCAAAATGGGGCTTAACGTACCATAAACAAAAACCAACCATTCAATATTCTTAACATTCAATCAAACATAGACTAAATCAAGAACTCCACAGACTATATCAATAAGCAAACTAAATTAGAAGGCCGATATCTAATCCGACACAAATTGGTTAATCAGCCTTCTAGGATGGCTAGATATATGTACCTAGATAGTTATAGTCTAGCCTTTAGGAAGTGCAATGGAAGTGCAGGGTGGTAGGGGGGCAGTCTCGTTGCCATGGCAACGGCAAGATGGCGGCCGCGAAATTAGTTCGTCTGCAGCCTTTATGTGGCGCGTCTTCATTATGCCAGATTTCAATTTATTTCCCAATTCAAATACGTTAGGTTTCACTGTTCGTATTGATTGGGTTTAGGTATTGTTTCATGATTTATATAAAACGCAGTTTATATATAGATGTCTGTTTTAATAAGATTTGCTTTAGTATGCATTTATAGATATATCTAGTGTTAGTTTTTATGTGGATCAAAGTACGTCTAATCATCGTTTATTTTATTGGTAACATTCTTCTTTCAACAGCGAAATCAACATGTCTAGTCGTTTTCAGGTAGGAATTTTGGATATATTTTATTGGTTTTATGTGCATTCTTATAAATCGAAAAACCGACTATAAACTAATAAATTTTATGAAATCGAACATTATTTTAAATCAGTTAAAAAGAAGACTTTTCTGTACTATTCTGTATGCATGTCTTTTCATATATCGAACGAAAGAATTCTTCAAATCGGTTCGTAAACGACGGAGCGATTTTCGTACCTAGTAGCATTCTAGTATATCTAGAGCATTACTTCATATTTATAAATAGAAGATCTTTGAAAAATTTTAATGGTAAGTGCCGGTTCCATTTTTATCTTTTCAAGTTATTCAAAGTCACGTGTCTAAAGTTCGGTCTACACTAGTCTCGTAGAAACAATATCTCTTCGTTGGCGAGACGTTTGAGTCCTGTTCCCACAATCGGCCTCCTTGGAGCTTTTTACTTGATTGCGGGAAAGTTACCTCTTCGTTTGAAGAAGGAGGTTATAGTTTTTAAACTCACACGATTGTACTTATTATAACCAAATGAATCGGGACTGTATCGCGTTAGATAATATAACGTGTTCTTTAAAATACGTACCCGACGTTTCGAGCGGATTAGACAGCTCGTGGTCACGGGGTGATTTGTATTTGACTGTTATGACTATTCTCCTTCGCATTTTTGGAGCGCTGACCGTTGTCTCTCAAACTTATTTCGTCTTTCTATTGTTTTTTCAATTTGAAGAGATGGAGCACATCTGCCCTTTAGATTGCCGACTACTGTAGATGTCTTATTATTATTAACAGCGAGTAAGTTTTAGTTTCATAATAATCGCGTATGAGAACGAAAATAGCCGCGACAGTCTGTCTGTCTGTCCACGGTCTTCCCTACACGTTTATACATACATGTATGTGCAGTCGGCGCTAGACTTTATTACATTCAAACTTCTATGATATCTACTAATATGCTTGTAATGTCCCACTGCTGGGAGACCTCTCGTCTCACCGAAGATATCGTACAGTGAGGAGGATTAGGCGTAATCACATGACAAGTCAATGACAATTTGTACCAATTATAATGTGACAAAGTACTTCATAAATAACATACTTCCATGCGCTAACTGTACATCAAGTTTCTACGTATTTTAAATGCAAACCAATTATCACTTTTATACTATTTGCTCAAATATCTTCTTTAAGTCGTTACTTACCACATTTACTATGCTGTGACCGCTTTCTGGAGGAAACGACAGTCAGCCGCATTCGGCGAGCGCCTGCAGCTATCTATCATCTAATTAGGTGGCTGCAGTCGGTGAACTGTCTAGTGTAAAGACGATGTTCCTTGACCGAAGTATATTTAATGAAATAAGTACGGTGACCGCAATGTACCCACTACAAAATGAGGGTTAATTTGGGCTTAAATTCAATCGTGGTTTTTCAACGGCTTGCGATTATTTTAGCGTCTTCAGGTTGTTAATAAAAATCCCTAAATAAACTGATTTTCAATACTGATTTTTTAAAAGCATAGGAACAAGGTTATAATAAATACTATCCCTTATATATTTTCACTACCCCTTTATATCTAAATTGCCCTAAATACCCCGAAACGAGACTGAAAATCTCCTCTCAAAATAAAAACCCGTACTTCTACCGCCCACCCAATCTCGACATACATTGCGCTTTACATTCCCAACCAATTCCAACTCCCATCAACACGAGCGTCGATGTATTGCAAAGCTCTACCATTATATAAAAAGCGGTTTGTTTCATTCGCTATTAGTGTATCACGTATGAACTGACCGTGAATTTATTTACTGTATTCGGACACCAGCTGAAATGGAAAGTAACCCCGATTTTGACCGTTGACACGTCGCGTCGGGAAATGTAAATAAATCCGATCGCTATGCGAGCGGTACTTTAGGGCTTTTACTTTTGTTGCCAATGTCACATGCTTATCATACGAGTATAGAGCATGTTTTATTCAGTTGTATGGAGGTGTGGCTAATATGTTCCCACTGAAGGGAAAAGCTTCTCTCTCACTAAGTAGGTTCAGGTTGCTATCTATAGGTAGCGCTCGTCGCGTAGTTTGACTAAGCAATGTTAGTTCATTGCGATTGTTAAGCAACGTGCAGCTCGACCCCTACTTGGATGGGTGGCCGATAATGGCATTTCTATCTGAGCGCTACCGTGCTTCGGTGCACATAAAATTTTCGGTGCCAGTTGTTTCAATCGTCAGACCATTTTGGAGGCCTTGAGGCGGTCTAAAAAATCCGACACCAGGGTTGGCCACTGACCTACTTGAACTTCCTTACTTTGCTGAAGAGACAAAGCTTCTCTCTCACTAAGCAGTAGATGCAGGTTGCAGTACTATCGTTATATATATAGTACTAGCAGCGCCCCGCGGTTTTACCCGCGTTGTGCCCGTTCCCGTGGGAATTTCGGGAATTTTTTTACATAAAAACCTTCCTCTTGAATCACTCTACCTATTACAAAAAACCGCATCAAAATCCGTTGCGTAATTTTAAAGATTTAAGCATACAGACAGACAAACAGTGTGACAGACACGAAAAAGAGACGACTTTATTTTATACTATGTAGTGATCTAGGTACTACTAGTGAGGATGATGATCTCAACCCCGAATCTTGATTGTTGGTTAAGGATTGTAATTGATTGGACAGTTGTTCTAAAGGATCTTTTGAGCAAGTAAAATCTTCCAATACTTCCAACACAGTAGTAAATTAGGGGATGCCTTTGCCTAGCAGTGGGAGACATTAGCTTAAGTAAATAAAAAAGTGTCTTCATTTAGCTATGTAGTACTTAAGTATGTACTGAATACTATAAGATAATAGTACCAAAGACTGTTATCCTATAGAATTCATTAGAACAGTATCAAAGTAAGAGAGAAAGACTAATAGACATATTCACAGGTACGGGCCCGCTGCGGGCCAATGTGACACCTTTCATACAAATACAAGGAATACAACGTCACGCGGCCCGCACGCGGCCCGCACCCGCACTATGTGTGTCTTACGCTTTAGATAAGGCGTAGGATATGACTGAACATAAGTTCACCTACTTAGGTATAAGCTATCTATAACAGCTTATAGCCCGAACATGATCTCGCATAAGCCTAGGTAGAGCTTAGGGAGCTTAATAAGTATCAAAGTTCCTAAGTAAACTTACCTACTAAGAAATCTTAAAATATAAAATACTTTAAGGCAATTTTCTTGAAGACCTTTAACATTTAAGCACATCAAAAAATAATTTCCGGCTGAGAAAAAGCGTTGAGTTTTTCTGTTTAAGTAATTTTTTTTGGAGATGTATGTTATAATAATAATAGGTAGTATTTCGCTAGATGATAACAAGGATGAATGCTGTTAATGATGAGTGTGTTAATAACATAACATGAAAGAAAAGTCATACAAAAAGAAAAAAGAAACAGTGAGTACTCACGGGTGCCGCCGATGAGCGCCCTCTACCGCGGCCGCGACGAGACTCGCTCTTAACAGTCTGCAGGGTCCCGTCCGGTGCCAAAATAAGCTAAAACAACACAGACACACCACGGACTTAACATAAAGCAAATAAAAGTAAGTAAAACAAAGGAAAGTTAACACAAAAAGGGAAAATGAAAAACGAACATGCAATGAATGTTAGATGGCGACTGATTAGTGGTTTAGTAAATTAATGTGAGTTTTTGTGATTATTTACAGTAGAGTAAGATGATTGAAGGTACAGAATACTCAATGGTTGAAGATTCATTTCTTATTTTAACGCCTTATTACAGCTTCATTATTTTATAAATATTAAGTTTGTCCTGTTTCAATACAGCGCCATCTAGTTTTGATGTGTAAAACAAAATGGAAACGTCAGTCCATGTTACGTATTAGTTACGCTACTGCCCGCTAGATGGCAGCGCAGCGCTAAAGTAACTAGTAGTACGATAGTTTTGTCATAGATGGCGCTGTAAAAAGTTACGCTCAGGTAAAATATTTAAGCTTTGGATTTTATTTTAAACAATAATTTCGTCTTAAATTTATTGACCTTCATAAAATTTGTATAATAATTATATTTTTTTTGTTATCCTAATAATAGAAACACAGCTTGTAAAACTATGCACTTACACTTTTATTTTGAAAAATAACCATTTTAAAATTCTATTTTTACGCAAGTTATTCCAACGATAAAAAAATTCAAGGACTCTCTAAGACTAAATCTATTTGTCCTATATTACAATCCATGCAATATTTTAACCTACATGACAAAATTCCCGTCCACATCGTGAGTTGTAAAACTTAATGTTAGCAACGAATACTCGTATAAAATAAATAGTTTTTGTTCCGTAGCACATGGCACCGGTAACACCTGGCGTTTTAGTTCGTTACTCCTGTTTTTGTGTTTAGAACGCGACATTTGTTCTATTCACCTCTCCTTCTAACCCTGTTGTTGTCCTTCTCTAATCTTGTCTATTGGCCTATTCTCATTCAAATGTATGGGAATAAAAATATTATTTGATTTCGTGTCGGTTTAATTGATTTTTTTATGGATGTTGCTACTTGAATACAAAAGACGAAGTACTAGTAATAAGATATATTTTTTCTACAAAGAAGAAATCGAAAATGTATCCGTTATTTAACACATTGAAACCTTAAATTTTTAGTCGTAGGCACATTATTAAGTTTCGTTCTTAATAACCATTTTTAATTACATTAAATGTTATTCACATAAACAGACATTTTGACGTACAAATATAAATAAAAACACGTGGAACTATGCAGCTGATAACAATTTAAAAATAAAATAATTAGATAAGTTTATGAAGGAATTATGATTAGAAATATTTTAACGAAGATAATACATTCGCTAATTAGAGTCAGCACACCTTTTCAACGTAGTATTTATCGAATTGTAACATTTGTGAGGAGCATCTGTCATAGCGTTATCATAATAATAATATAGTCATTATCCATCATAACGTTTTATAATTCTTTGTAATTACTGCTTAAAGTGAGCACTAATTAGGATCTATACAACAGAGTAGAAGCTAAATAATGAATTGAGCTTCAACACTTTGCGCGGTAACATTTTAAAATGAGGCTAAACTATTACCTAACAGGCCATAATATATGCCATAAGCCTTGTTTACGACACTTTATTGGTATCTTAAAGGTATATGCGTATTTTGTCTATGAATACTTTTATAGATATCTTTTTTATAACATGTTGAAGGGTCAAACAAGTCTGATAACCTCGACACATAGACATTTCTTGCAAAGTGAAAAGTTGTTCGGAATTCAAATAGTTCGTAGTCATAGATCATAGACCTTGTCATGAAATCCATAGACAATATATCTCCGCGGTAACGGTTCCTGATAGTGATTTCTATAAATAAAGCGTTGCATTTTGTTGGTTCGTTTCGTGGGTGTTTGTGAGTTGTGGCATGTGCCGAGCGTGGGCTCGTTGGGGCAGGTCGCGACTGTCACGCGAGCTCGATCCATTGATGGAATTGAAATCCTGTTAGGTTCCTTTTGGTATTGAGTTAAAGTAAAAATAACAGAGCGAAGATTTTTGCAGGAAATAAAACTATCAATGATTAGTTTATTGATAGAACTAGTACCTAGGTATTCTACAATGTAAAATACATCACTACTCACAGGTAGAGCAATAATAGTTAGAAAAAGTTGTGCATGATTATAACACTTCAATATTTATTTGTTTAATTAAACTAGGTAATTATTATTATCGCTACATAATTAAATATGAAACATATTTTTTATAAGACAGTTGAAATCGTTACGCAATCTATTTTAATAACTTATTCCAAAGGGTTATTTGAATACAAGTTATAAAAAAGACATTAAGTACATTTTACCAACGATTTATATTACAAAATAGTAGGTTAATTACTCTTTGCATTATAAAAAACACCCAAGTTACTACTGTCGGTGTGGTTCTATCATGATTCATGATGGATGGTAATAGCAGTTATTTAAATCGGTTGAGGGCAGGTGCAATCGAAGATAATAAAAGATAATCTCATGCGTTAATCTGTACAGGAATAACGAGGTTAATTGGTGTATTTTGTTTTGTGAGTCCGTTTTTGCGGACCGTTAGCAAATTACAATGGCGTCTGCGTTTAGTGCCGCCATTCGGCGACAGATGGCGCGAATTATAATTTGCGGAACTACGCGTCGTGAAGAGCGAAATTGTTATTTACATGTTTATGTCATAATTTGTTGCTGAATTCGGTTTGATATTTTATTTTTGTATTAAACTTAATGCAATGTTAGACTTTATAATATTTGATAAATATCTAATTAGGTATTACTTAATTTAAAGTTCTTAATTAAGTAAGTAGAAATACATACAAAAAGTGAAACTAAACATATTAAAAGTTATTCATACTCGTACTATGAACTATCAAAAATAACATAATATAATATACCCGGACAAATAAGCATAAGCATGAGCATATAATTTATTGACTTGGCCATTGATTAAAGTTATTCGGGTGTAAAATTAGTTTATTCACATTGTAGACAATTTATTGACAAAGTTTCGTTGTTTTGTTTTAAAGTTTCTCCTATCACTAAGGGAGTCTATTAACTAACGGGTACTTTTGTGACTAAAGATATGTTTTTTTCTTTACTATAGTACATAAATATTTTTACCTTATATTAGTTCATCTATCCGTAGGTACTGAGTTATAAATAAAGAGAATTACATTACGATGTTTGTATTTGTTATAGGTAAACAAAATAATATTATTTGTTAAAACGGGAACTTACGTACGCGGAGGTTACGGGTGTTTTAACAATTTTAACTAGTTCAAAATATGTAAAAAATTGTTACTGAATAAAGCATTATTTATTATTTATTATTATTAAATAATAATGACATCAACGTACGTTTCAATTAATAGTAAAACAAAATAATATCTAAAACTTTAATATCTATATCAAGTAATTAAGAATAGTAATAGATAGATACCAATTCAAAGCTCTGACATCAAGAAACTTCCTCGAAGCATTGCCTTATGTTTGATAAAACGTGTAAAAAGAAATTTCAAAGCACTTTTAGAACACCTATACTAAAACGAACTATACTTTCAATATACAGATACCTCACCAATCACTCCACTCACCCAAAATTCAACAGACCTCAGTTAAAACACCCACATAATATTTTTTCATCCCCAAATAATTACAAGTTAATCTTCGACGAGTTCAATTCTGATTAAACAAATCAGATCGCGACCCTCGGGTATCGATCCCGAATCATCCCCAAGGTTAGGTACCTACAGGTGGATTGATCAGGGATGTACCCGCTAGGGGTTGTGTGTACCCGCACGGGGCAAAGGGGAAGCAATAGGGTGAAAATTACACTAACATATCGTTATTTGGGGCTTAATGAATAATTTGGGAGGTTACATGGCGATTTCAGCGGTAACTTTGATCTTCAGTATTTCGTGTCTACTTAGTGCTTGAAACAATAGGTTAGAGGCCTCAAGTTATTAACTTTTTGTGAAGTAACGCTTTTAAATCTACAAAATACTGGTTTCTCAAGTTTAAGCAAACACTAGAAACTCATTTTAATATGAAACTAAGTACGTTTACGGATACACTTCGCGTTTATTTTACGTTTTTATCTGAAGTTTCGGCTCCTTTATAGGAACCGTGGTCACAGTAGACAAAATCATGGCATTCATGACACAGGTAATCATATATGTTACACATGTTAAATATAACTTCAATCTTGGTATACTAAACTTCATTTCTTTTAAAGATACAACAAATAAAGTCGACTATCCAGCCTGCACCAAACAATTCCTCTGTTTAGCATGACCTATTAAAACTCTTTGTAATGTTACCCTAAACAAATGCCTCGTACATTGAATAATGAAAGTCCTTACGTAAGTATAACGAGTATCAATGTGGCGTATCCTTTATTTTGAAGCCACGATTTCGTCCGACAATTCAATCAGCCTCCAATCACGGCTCAACCAACTGACTAACTGTTAGGCTTTCTGTAAACTGGGCGATTTTTTGTATGAGTAAGTGTAGTATGTATATGATTAATATGCTTATTACGGTATTAAGTTGATCCTGAGCAATAATTCACAATAATAACTAAAGAATTTCGTAGATTATTTGGAAAAAAAACCATTTAGGTTAATGTATAAACTTATAATCATAATAAAAATTCTGTGAGTTTTACTTAATCGTTTCTAATATTTTCGAACTTCGTTTGATTTACGAACACAAGCTTCTTATCTTTACTATTTATAGTAATTTAATTTACTTAATCACAAAATTGTAAAGGTGTTTCCAAAACTATCACAACTTAAGTGCCTTTTTCGTACAAAATTTATGCGCTTATTCCCGCGTCACGTGAAACTAGCCTAAACCAGTACAGACAGTAGATTGGCTATTGTTTAATGTCGCCGAGGACACGGCCATGTTTTTTTTATCCTGTCGACAACGGAAGCTCAATTCAGTGCAATCACGAGCAACGCACACCAGTTGAGCGTGGCAGCGCCATTGATAGCAGCGGCGAGTAGCGAAACTAACTTAGATATGAACCATGATGTTTAGGTTCTGAAATTGGTGCTTCCTTATTCCTCTACAAAAGGTAATTCATTTAATTCAATATGGAGAAAAATCTGCGCTGGCTATTTTTTAAAGCTTTTGATAATAAAGAAATTGAGCTTTGTAATGGAATATACCCATACATATTATAACTTCTACATTATTTATTAACAACGGGACATGTAGTTTTCTCTTTGTTTTTGTGCAAACTACCATTCTTTAGCTATCGGGTTGAAATATCTCTCAATCGACTAGAGCTCTTATGCTTAACAAGAAATATCCAGAGCTTTAGAAGAAAAATACACTAATACTCTTCAACAATAAATACTTACACACTTTCCATCCCGAAACATGGCTGTTCTTTACTACAATGATTACCACCTAAGATTGTACCCATGTTTATGCACAAATAAATAATTTGAATTTGAATTTGAACTCATCCTGAAACGACTCATCCTACCGCGTCACACCGAACATTAAACTAGTACAATATGCAGCGTTCCCAGTGTTGAATCTGCGATGTTTATTATACAAATTGTTTGTTCATCCGCCTCTTGTTAGCGACTGCGGATGGGTGCACGATTAGTGACGTCACAACGTGATACCTGTCGCGTACGTACATCCTGGCCAGTGGCGTAGTTTGGACTAAATAAGCAATATTAATCAATATTTAGACTCGTGGTTATGATGATAGAAATCAGGAGAGAGATGTTTGGACATCTTTTACGACATGACGACTTTACAAAAACTATAGCAGAAAGGCACATAGAGGCAAAGAGAGGAAGAGGAAGACCAAGAAGGACATATGCAGACCAACTGAAGGAAAGAGCAAAGCATTTATTTAATTAGGTTCGTGTTGAATGTATTTTGAAAACGGTAGGATCTTAAATACACCATCAAAAGACATGTTAATAATATAAAACTTTTCTTCAGCCGTCTTTAAAGACACAGAAAAGTGTCTGTTTTAAAAATACTTAATTCAATCTACAAAAAAGGACTAAGCTTAGTAAGTATGTACAGTTCGCGTGACATTGATTGGCGGGCGCTTCTCGAAATGTTTTGTTCTGTCTGAATCATCCGTTCGCTGGAAACGCGAAATAATTGCGCGTATTGAAAATACGAAACAATGAGAATTATCACAATTATGCTAATTTTTGTAACAAAGCTTTTTGTTTCGGGATTTTGTTTAATTTGGATTTGCAAAAGTCAAGTTTAAACCGCGATATCAAGGACTTGCGTAACGTCTATGTTTTATTCAATACTAGCAGCGCCCCGCGGTTTTACCCGCGTTGTGCCCGTACCCGTGGGAATTTTGGGATTTTTTTTACATAAAAACCTTCCTCTTGAATCACTCACTCTACCTATTACAAAAAACCGCATCAAAATCCGTTGCGTAATTTAAAGATTTAAGCATACAGACAAACAGACAAAACTTTGTTTTATACTATGTAGTTAAGTTCTATTAGGTACAGGAAAATAAGGATAAATCTGACCATTATCTATACTAGTGAAATAAGTACAAACTTACTTGCGCCTGTACTCAGAGACGTTAATGCTTCCTTTCTTTCCTTCCGAGATTTAATGACTGATTTTGACATAATAATGTATGAAAAATTACGTCAATTTAATAAACGTCTTTGAAGTTGACAGTTAGTCATGAAATGTCTATCTAAAAATGAATGAGTGAATGAATGACATAGTCAAACTTTTTTAAGAACCTTTAAAAAAGGGCCAGACAGGAATAGTTGTTAACGTGTATAAAAACCGTTTGCCCCGACATATGTCACTGACCCGGGTCAACAGTACCCGCCAGGACCCGGGTCGGATAACCGTCCTTATCTCAAATGTTTTCCTTATAGGGTCGACCCTTGGGCGGCTGGAAACCTACACTCATAGGGATCAAATGGGATTTAAATCGTTCATTCATTGAACGGGATTGTTGAATGAGTCTGTGACGCTTTTTTTACAATGCAGGTTTAATAAAAAGATAGTTTATAGATAGCTCTAACGGAATGGCAAAAAACGGAAAGATTCACACCGTCCGTATTTCAAAGCCTCGTCAAGTAAGTCATGTTTTGCCATAGACAATCGCATTAAATTAATATTATCCTTTTATTTCCCCACAAATATTATCCTTTTTTTGTTTGAAAAAGTAATTTAAAACTGTTCTAATACGAGAATAAAACAAAAATTAAATTCTTGAACATCGTACAAGAACAATAAACTTCAAAATTATATTAAATGAACAATAGAAGTTTTATGAGAACAGAAACTTTGTGTAAATTAACAATAATTTAGTACACGTCTCGTTCATTCATTGTACAAGTTGGCTAACAAATGTTTGTGGAAACAAAAGTTGCTAATTTAATTTGTACGTCAAAAAATATTTGCTTCAAAGAAAAAGTTTTTTGCTGCATATAATGTTTTAATTGTAAACATTTTTATTTACAATTTAATTTTAGATGGTTTCATTCAGATTCATATTTTTATTGTACGAGCAATGAAATAACGACTACCAATGTTGTAATATTATTATTTTTTGAAAGGACCAAAAGAGTACTGTCTTATTTTTCCTTAAAACGTCTGAACTGTCAACCCCGTTTACCTTAAATTCGGCAAAAAGGCACCAAGAAATTAAACCACAATCTTTGCCACCTTTTTAAAAGCGTACATTTTTCATTTACCACAGAGTGCTCTCACATTTTGTTTTGTTTTAGTGCGCAACATTAGAATTTCGCGCCGAAATCGTTCCATTTTTAATCAACGTCGGCTGTACATTTGTGCGATCACAGCCGTTTTAAAAAAAGTTTTGGACATCTTACTTATAGTTGGAAAA
Source organism: Cyclophora albipunctata (assembly GCA_963082685.1). NCBI lineage: Eukaryota > Metazoa > Arthropoda > Insecta > Lepidoptera > Geometridae > Cyclophora > Cyclophora albipunctata. Next base: position 10,201,129 of record OY720116.1, on the reverse strand, counting down.
CTTTTAATGAGTTTTTTTGAACAAATGAAAGCAGGTTCTGTGATTCTTTGCCGCTGCTTTTATTTTAATGGCAGGAACTTTATTTTGGGATAAGAACAAAGAAAATTATGTCTTTATATTGTGACTGATTTGATTATGTATATCGTAGCCTAGTTTTTGTAAGCTTTTGGAAATTAAATTACAATAAAAACAAAGCCCGTAATATTGTAAAAGGACCGTCACTAAAAGACCTATAACTTAGAAACTCATTTGAATAATCACACCTTTAATATATCACACATCAATTTAGGGTAAATATTTTCACTCGACTCAATAATTTCCCCCAAATATCGCGTTAATATTCACCGCAGATTGGCAACACTGGGGTTTGACAGTTCACTTGCACTCGTCCGAGGGCATCGAAGCTCGGTGTTGACATCAGACACCCTCGTCCTACACGTTACGGCTTTTAGGTACCTGTCTTGACATATTTAGGAAGATTTGGAACCACTGTTCTGTGACCACCGCCCTTTAAAGGGGCTGTCAGAGAAAATCTATACGGGTACTCGTATCATTAAGCTGAAGTTTGTTTGTTTGAACCCACTCATCTTTGGAAATGCCAGTCTGTTGAAAAATATAATAACTGCGCAAATAATAATCGTTCGAAGTATATTTTTATTAATTAAGGGTTGCTTCCATCCGAATTACTTGGAGATCTATGAGGGATGCCTATGTCCAGCAAGGGACGTCCTACGGCTGATATGATGATGATGATGATGATCAAGGGTTGCTAAAAATATCAGACATCTATCCTTACATAGGCAGTGACAGACCTATGCCTGCAGTTGCATCGTACAAACCTTTACATCTTCCTAGTACAAGTAGGTACGTTTACTAACCTCATGTAGCTCTAAAGAAGCCTAAAACCTTCAACCAACAAAAGAGTTTGTTTGTAAACACCACCAAGGAGTCTGAGGTCCACATATTCGGAATATAAACGAGTTGCGTTTGACCTTCGGCTGGCAACCCTTACCGGGTGTCGGGTAGTGGTCCCGGGTCCCGGTCCCTCGGCGGGACCGTCTGCGGCGCGTCTGCCCCGGATTAATGCCTCTGGTTATCAACGATTCAAGGTTACGTTTACGTTTTGTTTATCTTATACGTTCTCTATGAAACCTATTTGCTATTTTGAGATGTTCCGTTTTTAAATTATTTAAAAGATGTTTTATTCCTTTTTTATTCTGACTGATAAAGTGACATCTAAAAGTTATTCTTTCTTTGAAAATTGCTTTCCTATTTCATACTTATTAGCGTGTGACTGTATTGTTTTTTGTTGAAGATGTACTCAAAATGCGTTCGTTTTTCGTGAACTTAAAGATAATCATTATTCCGAAGAAAAAACGATTAGTTAAAAAACAATTCCGCACACAAAAAGAACAAAATTAATTTCTAAATTAAATACAGAACAACGGAAACTAAACAATAAACAAGAATAAATAATGTTTGTTAATGACACAGATTCACGAGTTTACGTAAAAATCTCTCATTACACGAAAAAGTGAAAGTAAATAACTTTGGGTAAAAAATGTTTTCTTTTCCTTTGAGAGGAAAAAAGGAAAAATATTCATTCTTTTTGTTGTACCTCCGAGTTCGTAGCGGAAGTATTTAACACAAGCGTAGCGCTACGAAACCGCTCGCGGCTACGAGCCGCGATAGCCTACAAACTTTGCTACGAAATGTTTTTTTTTTTCACTAAATTTTTTCGACTTTGTGTTTTGTCTTTTAAATAGTATAATTGTAGTTTGGTTATAATTTTAAAATACTCGAGATTTAAACTTCTTGTTTGAGGAAAGCTTTTATTGTTGGTATGTATGAACTAAGAAGTAAACGGTCATAGCTAGTTTCAATTCAGCACTGTTTAAAAGCTTTGAATCTTCGAACATTCGAACTCCTTTACATCGTACTGTATAACAAAAGTACATAACAGTTCCTATTGTTACGTACAGGATCAATTTTGTAAAGAAATTGTTTTGTATAAAGTACCTTTATCGATATCTTGTCGATGTATGCTTCATAAAATGTTTTATCGTTGTAATAAATGTTTAATGCGATTTCCTATAGGCTCACATTGTTCGAAATATTTTATTGTTTTTTCCTAACATTTATACTTAATCTGCTACCATGTTACGTGGGTTATGGAATATTCAAAATAAGAACACGTCATAATTTGATAATACACATGGTAACATTATTTTGTTGACGTTCGATTTATAAATTTAAATATTTGAATGGAGGTATTCTATTTGTAGTGAAACGGAGGTTGTTCTCCCGAATAGATCGCGGAAGGCACGCGCGGGGCGGTGCGGGGCGGGCGGGGGAGGCACTTTCACCCTCGCTTCAAGGTCATGCGGACATTGCAACGGGACACATGTAAATGTCGCCGCTGTGTGTGTTCGTCGCGCTCGCTCTGTGTCTGGTTGCCATGTGATTTCGGTATGTTTACGTTACACAGCAAATGTTAGTTGTCTTTACGACTCGCAATCGAGACTAAACATCGTTCGATCACAAGTTATTGAACCTCTTTTCAAATTAACATCTAGATCGAATCTGACAGCCTACGAAATTAGATATCGAACGTCGTTCGTAGATAATGTTCGGAATTCGAATTTTCTTGAAGCTCCAGTATGATATTTCACAGCAATTGTTAAAAATGGTGTACAGTAGACCGAAAAACACTCGATTATAGACTAGACGCGTTCGCAATTTGTCGACTCCGCGTAATTTGGGCGGGAAATTGATTTTTTATGCCATTAAAGGAGGGGTAGGGTCGGTGGGGCGGCGCGGGGGGTGGGGTGAAAGTTATCGGATTTTCGCGCCTCTAGCGATGTGCCCTCAACAACTGGTATGAAGGTTAACAGCTTTATTCAGCGCTAGTGCTATGCGCTGTAATTATGATGTTCGATTCCGCTGATTTATTTTCAGCGATGAATTTGCTCGGTTTGTTCAAAGTTATGAAGACGGGGGAAGGGCAGGTAATATTGAAAAGTGTGGCATCCTTGGTATTGACATTTATTGTTTGTTATAAGTAACGTAGTAGGTGAATAATGCAGCATCGTATATTATAAGTACATACCTACCTTTTTGTGGAACAATCTGTACACACCTACAGATATTACTTGTACAAAATCTCCTCCTCTATCATTAAAGCCACCAAACTTACTTAATCTATCTTCTTAATCTAAGCTATAGATATCTCCAACAAAAAGCTTTACTCATTTAATACAATACCAAAACAATATTTAACAAATAAACGAAGCTCCAAGTGCAGTAATAAGCTTCGTTAAACTTCCTCCGACTAGAAAATAAAATACGTTCAATATGACTTTAATTTTTCCACGATAAAGACGGCGTCTACGAAGGCGATCGAACGCGGAAACGCGTAGTACATTGCAATGTTCATACATTTTCGTCTACCCACACTCACGTACAAACACCCTGTATTATTCATCAAAACAAACCCACACATAGAACCGCCGTCTGCCGAATTGCTCGCACACAGACGCATAAGTCACATGAACTTGTCTGTGTCTGTGTGTGTGAATGGTGGTGTGACGAAATTTCACTTTCCGTTTTGGCAACGTCGCACGCCGCCCCCCGTTCGTCGACATTTGAACGGGCGGGGTGGCAACACCGGCGATAGTTCCAAATACGAATTTTCATTTTTATTGCAGAGCAAGTTTCGTTTTCATTTGGTTGTAACCACTTACTTACTATCGAGAATTGTTAGATATTGATTGTTCAAAAATGCAGTAATACGCATGGACCCTCTCTACGTATAGATAATTTAACACTATCTCGTTATATCATATATATTTCAATGAACTACCTTTAATAATATTACTCAATAGACACAAGAACAAAATAATTAACAATAACCCTGAAAGCATCGCGTATAATTCGCATAGATACGAAAGGGGGACGTTTCTAAAGACTCGAGAGGCAAAAAAAAAATGCGAGTTGTAGTAAAAGTAACGGTACAATGTGTGGGGCATTTCAAATACTTCAAAAGCTCAGACGATTCTCGGAAGTGTCATCCACGAATTGTAGAAAGGGAAGGAGCGAATGCTATCTCGCTCTCACGACTATCGACTCACAAAGGGACGCGCTTTGAATATTTTTCGTGCATCAGTTTATGATTCCGCTCGCGAAATGTTTAAAATGAAACTGTATTGTGCGATGACAAATGTACTCAGTTTACTTAATTAAACGGGACGGGACTGAATTAAACTCTATTGAATTCGAATATCTTTATCTCTGTCTAAATGTAGTGACGCGAATAAATGTAGAGATAAGTTGTAGCATTTTAATGTGGGATACATTTATTTATTGCATATATACATTTATACATTTATTTACATACATTTAGTAATGCAAAACCAATGGGCAGATTTCGATATGATTTGTAAATAAAATAAGCTGTTTTGTTCCAAATATACAGCATGGCGGCTCATTAGATTTGGGAACGAGTTTTGTTCTGAATAATCGATGGTTTCTGCAAGTATGTATTTGTGTGGAATCCATTGAGATAATGCCAAGGTCTCGGTCAGACGGTGCTCTTTGAATATGGTAGTGGTTACATGAATACCTAGGAAAGGCCACGCTTGGATTGGGCGAGTTTATAATCGTGTCGTCTACAAGCTGCGAGTCCAATAGAGCGCGAGCGGCTGTAAAGCTTTCAATTGAAACGTATTTACTCGTCTGGCGTGTATTTGGTACGCAGTTGTACGCGGTCGTCCGCGCGCACGAATATTCATTTGTTTATTACAAATCCACGTAGCAGGACGATTGAAAATGCTTAATTTGGAAGAGCCTTAAGTTTGCGAGTTGAAAACGCGAGTGTTGCACATGTCTTTCTCGCTCGATCGCTACTTTACTAAGATCTTTAAATATAGCTACGTTTTGTCATATAATATTTAAATGACATTTGAACACACCTGCCCGATCGTAGTTGACACATTTAATATTTCGCTTAAAGGGAAATGTGTCAAACTATTCTATCAAGAATTGGAACTGAATTAACATAAAATCGATAAAGTAGAATTAATTGCGTGGTTTTAGAGTATACTTGTTTTTAATAAGTTTCTTTCGCTTCCTATCTCTCGTGCCATGTACAAGGTCGTCCAAACAAAACAATAGGATCAAGTTATACGTTACTATAATAATAACTATTGACGAACATCATACTCTTCTATAATAACTACCTTATTGTACTTTGAACATCGAAAGTTACCGCAGACCGTAACTAAATGTACCCGCAAATAACAAAAGCTTAAAAAATCTTTTGTTTCACGCTTGTCCTGCAAATCGATCGGGCAAGGCTGCCCGCAGGCTGCGCGGGAGTCGAATTACGAACGGCCGGAAGCGGCGGACGGACGCCATCTTGCTTTAGCTCTTCGCGCACCTCAGCCGGATATTCGTTTTTTAAATAAATGCACGCACGAGCCAGTTTTTATTGATACCCTTTTTAAATAAGGAAATTGTTTATTTTTTAGAATATAAGTACTTTTTATTTTTAAATGTACTTTTTCTTCTTGTTTAAATGCGAGTAAGTAGTTTCTTCTTTTTTGCCCCATGGTTAAGTTTTAACCATTGTATTTGCTTTTAAGCCTTTTACTGTGTACGGAAAAGTCGATCTATTTAAAAAAATAAAGGAATCGGTTTTTTAAATCCCCACTGAAGATGAAAGGCCTCTTGCGGTCTGAACATTTATAAGTATTCTAGGTAAAGTTATTAAAAGAAATTATGATTCAATGAAAAAATCTATGAGAATCATATTAAAACTTAAACCATCTATACTTTAACTGCCAACCCAAAACAAATCCAACCAATAAAAGAATAGAAATCAAAGTCCCATTTTTTACTGTGTTGACATTTGACAGTTTTGATAGTGGAATAAAGTATTATACAGAAAAAAAAACGAACAAAAGGACCAGGTAGTGCCATCATTGTATTGAAAATCAAAAGTTTTCACAAGCTGCGTACAGTTGCGCAAGCGCACAATGCGTGATAAATTATTCGCTAATTTACTGAGAAAAGATCGCACCTGGCGTCTGTGAGACGGTGAAGCTTATTTTACAGGTATTTTATAATCATATCAGTGTTATCTATATTATATATTAATAAATAAATATACCCAGATTCACTCACGGGTTATTAGACCCAAACTAAGCTCTTCGCTTGTGAAATGGAATCTAACTGATACTACTACATATACAAACTCAAATACTTCACAAGAAGATATACATAATTGATACCCAGACGTTGTCGCCACTGTAACTGGTATTAAAACTTCTGATAGAAGTAGTAAAATAAGCTTCATAAGAATGATGACTGGTTGTTCCACAGATGGCGTGTTCAAACAAACAACATACTCCTCAGCTTCATTACTTACATTAAAAATATTCATTTAAAATTAGAATAGCTTCTAAATTCATTTGAAACGCGAAACACCCTTGTATGGATTCTCTTTAGAAATAATAATTCAAATTGAACCGTCACTTAGAAGTTTTAAAAAAATACTTTCACAAATAAACAATAAAGCGAGATTAAAAAGAAAGATTCCCTTTACATTTATTTAACTAAGCCGATAAAAAAACTAATTATAAGGAGAAAAGGAAAGCGGTGCCATAATTAAAGAAACGGCAACGCCGCTTTGTGGAAAAGGGATGGCGAGAAAAATGCAACGTCGCATTTCCACCCCCTCTCTCCCTCGGTCCACCCCTGAGTGACTCATTCAACCTTTCAACTCGGCACTCCGAGAGTTACTAATTTGTTCAGATATATTCTAACGGATCGTTAGGAAAACCTATGATTCATACGGTTTTATGTGGTTGGACAATGGTTTAATTGTGGAATTCATCGTAGGGATACGGTTTACGTGTTTTGTCTTTAGTTGCTGATTTGACTTTTTAATTTTCATCGACAAAAAGAAGGCATATTATGTTTAATTTTAACGCTGTTATACTTCATTTAAATAACGAACGCTTTTTACATTCGATGAGTCTTTGTTATTTTTCAAATTTCCAAATTCGATTTTCAAATTATGATCAAATAAACTTCTTTTTATTTAAAATGCCTAAATAGCTTTGTCAAATTGTAACCTAGCTCAAGGTTTAAATTATAGAAATAAATTATAAAAGAAACATCTACGATTAATTAATAAAATAAAAGGTAGTAAATGTAAATAAAACTGTTTACAGAAGCTGTATCTAACTCTACTGTACCTCGTAATTTGTCGCCATCTCGCCTTGTTTGAATGTTGCATTCTGAAAGAGTTTTGACTTACCTGAAACAAATACAATAAATATATAGATAGGTGTCATATTTTAAATAAAGCGATAAAGTGTTATCGTGACGTCAATAAAATCGACAATTAGCTAACTGGCGTAATTTTACATCCATTAAAAATCACTCAATAACATTCTTAAGGAATCATATTATCAATACAAAACGACTCAAAATGCTCGAATTGAAACAACCCTTAATCTCTAACTACCCTTAATCTGGAACAAAGTATAAAACCTAGTTCATTAGGGGAGTCCAGTGACAGAGTTACTCTGTCGTAGCTCTACCAATGTAAGCGAGCTTAATTTTGTTGGTGTAAATTAGGAAGAGTATACTGACTATTATAGATAGAACTTGTTACAGATAGGCAGATGTCATTTTGATGTATTTAATTTGACTATGTGTTATTTGTCTATAATAGTAAACATTCTTAAATATATTTTAATTGCTCTCAATATCAATATATAAAGCTGCATACAAGAAAAAACCAAGGTTTTCGACTCGCTTATCGCGATTTAATCACACATAATGGTACAATGCTATAAATCGGTCTTTGCAGCTGACAACCTAGCATATGGTACGTCACTGCCAACTGTCAAAGTTCAAATAGAGAATAATGTACGGTAAGTTCCAGTTTTAAGGTTGGTATTAGTGGAGCAATCTGATTGGTTCCTGGTTTTACCTGCGCGCGCAGCTGCCAACGTAACGCGTGCGCATAAAAGGTTATGTCGAAAGATGTAGAGAAAAGGTCAGCTTAATTTTCTCGTGTTTAGAGAATTTAAAAATATTGTAAAATCCATTCTAGAACGTGGTTTTAAAATGTAAAGAAAACTTAGGTTTGCTTTTATCTACTGATTTAAAGTCTAGTATATATTGTTATTCTGAATGCGAAATGTATTATTCTAGTCGCTGAAGTACGTTATACTTTTAAATATTTTACGCCCAAACGTTTTATGTGGTTATCTAATTGATTTCCATATCATGTTTACGTATTATCAACTTGTGTTTTCGATAACATGTAAAAAATGAACATCCATTCAAGAAACCTATGTACTTACATATATCTTAAAAAACAAAATTCAGAAACACTTTTAAAGCCAGTTAAAAAAATAATCTATTTCAAACTCTCTCCTTTGTCATAGACAAAGATAGAAGATTCCCACAAAAAACCTCACATCCTTTTAACAAGATCCTATGGTTTCGTATTTTTCTACCTGGCTACACCATAAAGGAGGTCAACGACCTGAAGACAGCTGCATGAAAATGGCGGCGTTATGTCAAAAAATTAATAAATGCATGTTTATATGATGGATCTACTGATTGTTCATTTCGTATGCGCCAAGGCATCGATAAAATATCGTTATGTGTTTGTGATGGGTTTTTTATAGTTATTAAGTGTTATTGTTTAAATTGAATATTGGGTTGTTAATGGCGGGTAGATTTAATAATACGATTCATGTATATTTTAATAAAAAGATGGTATTTTAATGAAGTGGTGTGGAAAGGCAAAGTTACACAATTTCACGCACAGAAACTATAATGGCAGCTTTCAGTTTGATTTAATATCATGATATCTGTCGTTACGTGTGTCATCATAGAATAGTAAGTACAACTTTATTGTTTATTTTAATTATTGTTTAGTTTACATTCCGTTTATCGATAAAAAAAAATATACTCGTCATTATACTTATAAATACTATATAATAGAGTTAACTTCAAACAGACATACATGACATATGCGTATCAAATATATCGATTCGATATAATTACTAATATTATAAAATGTTCCGATGGGAACACACGTACAATGGCCATCGCAAGTTTGAAACCATTTGTTACAATAATGGTACAATGATGAGTTGGACGTTGGGTTCGTGACTGTACCTAATTATTTTAATGCAACACGTTAAGTGACATGTTGGTTAGCAAATTAAATATTTATTTTTAAAATTTCAATTATGGTTTTGAATTTGGAACAAAACGAACGAATTCATTATTTCTTTTTAATTACAAATTATGGTTTTGAATTTGGAACAACCAGCGAATTATTTATAAGTTTGTACTAAAAAGTATTAAATTCACTACTGCTACTTATAAATGAACTTTAAAATGGTAAATAACAAAGTTATAATAAGCTTTCTGATTACACCTAATCTTCCTCACTAGACAAATATTTTCAGTAATGTCCTATTACAATGGAAAATAACATGTATTACCTACTTATTTGTTGATCTATAATAGATAATAGTCCAGATGTAGTGTTATTTTTAACTATAAGCTAGATGAGGGGAGATAAGAATAAGGAGATAAGAAGCCTTTTCCCAGCAGTGGGACATTACAGACTAATATTTTTTATCAATATAATTTAGAAACAACTTAATCATACCTTCATGATCCAAAACTTGTTAGACAAGATGATAAATTATACGTTGAGCTGTAAGTCGGTGGTCTGAACGACTTCTTAGACTAGACAATTAAAAATAGAATGTTTGAACTTATTATGAAATAGTACTAAAACTTAGAGCACACGTATTCGTAGATTTTGCGCGCGCGTTTATGTCTTTTCTAGGCGATATGTAGATCTATGATGACGACACTTAACGACAGTTAATTATTGACATGTTTTGTTTAAAAATAATTTATATATTTATAATTAAGGTAAGCTTGCTAAGCCAGTTTCTGTGTAAATTGATCACCAACTAGCACCGCCCCCCGGTTTTAGTCGTGTTGTGCCCGTTCCCTTGGGAATTTCAGGATGAAATGTAGCCATAACCATCTTGTTGAATGTGGCTGTCCATTACAAAAATAATAATTTAATTTGGATTCGCAGTTTCTAATTAGATAAGCGCGTTTAAACATCAAACTTTTCTTTATCTATACTAATATTATAAAGCTGAAGAGTTTGTTTTGTTTGTTTGTTTGTTTGTTTAAACGCGCTAATCTCAGAAACTACTGAACCGATTTGAATAATTCTTTCACTGTTAGATAGTATATTTATCGAGGAAGGCTATAGGCTACATTTTATCCCGGATTTCCTACGGGAACGGGCACAACGCGGGTAAAACCGCGGGGCGCTGCTAGTTATAATAATAATATTGTAATTATTTTTGTCAACGACACGACAATGACTATTAGCGATATAAAAATATTTTTTTATATCGATTATTAAGTGATATATTTTGAACTAAATCGATTACTTACCATATCCATAATCGTAATAGTTGACAAGTAACTCTATACCGGCGGGAACTTTACTCTGTAATTTATGATTCGTTCCGAACGCTTCCGTTGCGTTCAAACATTGTAACTGTATCCGCAGCACCTTTATTTGATTTATGCTTTTATTTTTTATAATATATAATCGAGTAGGCCTGGGAACACTTGGCGACAGTATGTTTTAACTCGAGTTACTTATCGTTTCATTGAGAACGACGGAAAAGATGATTTATTACGAACATGTTGCAGTTAAATTCGTTGGTTTGTTCGATGTGAACTTTATGTTAGGTATAATATGTTGCGTTGGTGAAGTAGGTATAGCTTTTAAATTTTGAATTTAGAAGGATTCGGTAGTTAAATGTCTTGCTCAAATATAGGATTTAAATTTAAATTTTAAATAATTTGAAAAAAGAAAATAGATACCATATTCATTTACACCACCTTTCCAAATCTTGCTTCGTAATTCAAATAAAATAAATAAAAAATTAAAGGTACTAATCTATTCATAAGTTTAGTCTATACCCAGTTATAGACAATTATGAACCCTATCCGCCATCTTGGCGTACTATTTACCTCGATTACACCTACGCCCCTATCTCCCGGTTCCTGCATAAAAAACTGCAATTTGCCTATCATTGCTTGGGTCACAATAAACTTGAGGATCCCCTACCAGTTAACGTAGAGCCCTGACTTAGTGTAGACTTGTTAGATCGAGTGTTAGTATTGAGGGGTCTGGGGAGGCTGGTGGTTGCTGAAAGGGTACGGAAGGCTTGAAACTCGGGGTCATTAGCCCGGTGGATTGTTCAATGAGTGGTGCAATGAGTCTGAGAGTAAATAAACGGGATGTAGGGAACGGAGGTCAGTATCAACACGAGAATATATTTTTTTATTTCTTTTTTCGGACAGGTTCAAAAATTACATGAAATTATTTTTATTTTATTAGAGCGAATAAGCTCTACCACTAATTTGCTCAATTCTTTGCCTATATGCCCTCTAAAAGATTAAAAATTGATTTCAAAACATTTTACAGACAGAAAGCCACCACTGAAATTGATTTACTTTTACCAAAAACATTACAGTCAGTCATATAAAAACTCTACATATTCAAACTCTTTATAAATAACTCAAACGTGAACCCAGTAATACCTCCACGTACAACTAATAAATAAAGTACGGAACACAAGCTAATCCGATTCATTCTTAGCCGGTTTTCCAATAGGCTGTAATATAGGGTGTGCGTTCAGTAGGTTACGCACCCCCCTTTCAGGTGGCTTGGCTTGTTTATGCACATACCCTATGTAGGTCCCTCAACATTACCTATATGGCGCTACGCAGGTTATTTACACCGACAAGTGTTTTTAATGAGCATACTATTTTAATTTCTAAATTCTTCTTTTAGTTATTATTTTTAAAACGAAATCAGTGTTTTATTTTTAAATTACAACCACAGTTTATGCGATGTTTATGGATATTTGAAACTTTACTAAGAAACTTTATTAAGTTACTGGCCATCAAGAAAAGAAAATTCGTTCGATTTTAAAAACAACAAATCACCTTATAATATTTTAAAATTATTCGAAATCCGAATGTCGTTTAAAACCCTAATCCGCAAACGACAGTCATAAGCTGCCAGTGATAATTGAAATGAAAAAGAAAAGTCCACACGAAGCGATTTCACCGCGAAGTTGCGACATAAAATTTTATGTAATCTATGGTTAAAGTCGTTTTTCCTGTGCTGAGTGGGAGTTAGATTTATAGGTTGACCGCGCAGGCTGTGCCCTAGAAAGGGGCGGGCTATTTACTAGGTATATAATGTATCTACTGACGCAAAGCATACGCACTGAAACTCGGCCTTTACAGGAAATAATGCGGAGTGTTGAGATATAGTACTTTTTAATGGCGAAGAATATTCTTTTATTTATTTTTTATTAAGCAGATTGTATATGTTAACTTGCCTTTCAAGTATGACACAAACATGAGTACCAATTACAAAATGGTACAAAATTTACATTTACATTATGTACTTTACATTACTTAAAATAAAGATTTTATAAGTTAAACATATCTGAACAAATTTAAATTATTAAAGATGATTTTATTTGGAGTATCTGCTATAATAGTAGAAAATTTCCTAACTATATTACTAAAAATTTTCATTTAACACTATTTTTTTTCGGCTTATTGCAGTCACAATACATAGGTATCGTATTCCAATTCATTATAATTACCTAAACTTTCAGCCATATTCTAAAAACATATTATACTCAAACCTGTGATTCAAACTTATAAGTGTGACGATAGGGTGGTCCTAGGGGTTGTTGTTAGGGGGCGTTCATGCTGCATAGCGCGTGCCGACGCTAATGAACCGTATACACTAACATACCTGCGTAGATGAACACGGTAGGGTCAGGTATATAGGTGCCTTTATAAATAAAGATTTATAGTTACCGCAGAGAGTCGTGGTGAGACTTGAGTTAATATTTTATGATAGTTTTAATTTATCTATTAGGTGTTATTTCTTCTAATCAAACAAAATCGATGAATATTTGTAAATCTATTGGGTACTAAGCTTGTATCCCAGGATAACCTAATCTATCCATAAAACTTGAGAGGTGTCAAGGGACACCCGGATGGAACGAAGTTTATTTATTATCAACTAAAATTATCGTCGCGACACCACACTGTTCAATGCGAAATGGAAAGACGAAACGAAAATATCTAGCTTGCTTTCTATAAGAGATAGAGAGAGACAGACAGAGAAACATGCGCGCATGTTTCTCTGTCTGTTTCTCTCTGGCGTGCGCAAGTTTCTCTGTCTGTCCTACTCTGGCGTGCGCAAGTTTGTCTATCTGTCCCTCTCTGGCCTAAAAAATGTCGTTACCATTTTTTCCGTCTAGCCCCCTTTCGCAACGCGCGATAAGGAACTTCGTTCCAAAAAGTAAAACACAAAATTTGTTTGATTTTAACATAGGCATGTACTGCATTGAAGTAAGTACTATAACAAATTCTTCATGTCTCAATCTTCAATTTTCACGACTATAATAATAAGATCAAAATACCTGCCATATCTCTTTCCATACCATCTAACCAACATGCAAAAAATATAAAAATATTTAAGCCTCATGAGTAAAATAAGGCAACAAACCATATCTTCCACTAAACAAAATAAAACTCCGTTGCCAAGTGCGTACCAACCATTACGTTCGTAACGAGTGGGGTGTATGCGTGGACACGCGCGATTTTACCACAACGCTGCATGTGAACGCACCCTTACCACACATCGGTTAACATAGAGCACGAGCATTAAGGTAAACTATGCCAGTTAGAAAATAAAATAAAAAAATTGTCTTTGAATCTAGAACTTGTATTTGAAATCTAGAACTTGTATTTGAAAAGAGAATGTTTTAAATATGTCAATCTATGAAAGTTGAATTCGGTTCTTATCTATTAAGGGCCTTATTCATAAACGGTTATTAACAGCACTTAAGCTATCAAATGGTTTGTCTCTTTCCGACATACGCTATTTGCCAAAGAGCGAAAGAGACAAAACACTTAAAACACTGTTTAAATTAAATATCATTCATGAATAAAACGGTTACTCTTTTAACTAAAAAATTAATGTGAAGCGTTTCTTTGTTTCAACGTGCTAATCACTGGAACTACAAGTTAGATTAGATTTTTTTACGCATTGAAGAGAACGGTCACATAGGCTACTTTTTATTTCAAAATTCTCCCGGGAATGTTTACAATGCGGGTATAACGCGAAGCTCTGTTAGAACATAAAACATTTGGCAGTAAAATAACTTTCATAATTATATTAATAGTCCATCTAGTTCAATACAATATTCCAACTGTATCAGAAACCTCCCCAAAACCCCATTCAACTAAACCGAGTATCGATTTAACAAACAACTTTCTTTCCAACAATATAAAATTTAATATATTACTGTGTCTGTCCAATGCAGTAAAACCAGATTTTAATATAATAAAATGCATCCACTCCCGTTTATGTGCGGTAAGGGTGCAATCGCACCCCTCACGCACTAGCACACACACACGGACACGCACTCTACATATATTACATCGTTTATTTGAAACTGGGACGCCATTGGTTGATGTAGCTACGCCTGTGTGCGTATCTAGCTGACGTATTCTATAGGGCTGCGGTTTAAGGTTTTTAATAATAATATTTTTAATGCATCATTTGTTGTGTAAAGTTTTGTTATTGTGTTTTTCTTTTCTTTGCTGTTGAGAACGTTTGTTTAAGCGGCTGCGCTGATGTATTAAGCCTATTTAAGATAAAAAACCTTTATATTTTACTTAAAATAAATAAATCTCAAGCTGTATATCAATTAAATTTACCAATAAACAAAACTTCATTAATCACAAACCTATTTTAATTTTAAATAATTAATTATAGTTTTCTCTAATCTACGCCATATTTTTCTGCAACTGGCAACCCTATTAGAAAAGAGGTCGCATCACATAGTTATTTATATATCGTAGGCAGTATGAATTAGTTGCGTGCATTAGGGTAGTTGTTAGAGAAAAGTATTGATTCGATGCACGCAGTGGCTTAGATCTCGGCGAATTCACACAAGTATGTTATCATTTTATTGAGACTCGTAGTTTTACCCTCTTCGTATACGTTGCTGTCAAAATTTTGGGGGGAAAAGTATAGCATAAACCTAGTTCTTGAATGTAACTATATAATACAAGAATGATGATTCGAATACGACTGGTAGCTGTAGAGAATGACAGGTTTAAAAATAATAATTTATGACTTCATTATTATCCTACTAATATTATAAATGCGAAAGTTTGTGAGGAATGTTTGTTACTCTATAACTAAAAAACTACTTGACGGATTTGAATAAAACTTTACTGTAATATACATAGGTTATACATCAGAATAACATATGGGATACTCTTTAAATTCCCCCGAAATTCCCGCGGGAACGGGGAGTTATAAGTAAAACTATGTTTATTGATACTAGACTAGGTACCAGAGACAATATTTATTCTTAATTTTCTTTTAATAACATGCCTAATTTATAAAAAGAAATAACGCACCGTTATCCGTGACATAACGTGTTAAAACATACTTTTATTTTCTCAAACAATTAATTAATCCATGTTTAGTTTGAGAACAGCAGATGTCTAAACCAGTTTTGAGTAATTCTAAACATTTGAAAGAACAACTTTTATATTAAAAGAAGTCGTTTCTTTATGGTTATGTAATTTACATTGAAAAAAGATATATTTGGTAACCCTTTCAGTAAAACAGGTAAAAGTTACTTAACTATTTTGAATGCATTAGAATATGATTCAATGCGGATAAATACATTAGAATATGATTTATTCGAAAATAATTCATGATTTTGGATCTGATTCTATTTTTTTAGATTATTTTGATAGAAAAATTTCCTTTATAGTAAATTTATAATAACTTCAGTGAGAGTCTTTTACCGCAGTACACAAAGACGTCGAATGCTTGCTTAGTAAAGGTTTAATGAGTGATTTTAACTTAATTATAATGTATGAAAAATTTGGTCTATTAGTTAATTGTCGATTTAATGAACGTCTCTGAGTGCGGCAGTTAGTCTGACAAAGTACAAACACGAGTTGAAACTGAACCTCCTGCTTTTTTGAAGTCAGTTAAAAATGAAGTAATATAAAAAAGTACTACATGTACATAAAACCTTTTTGCAGTTCCACTTTTGTTTGCATCGCCCAGTGGTCCGTCAACGCGAGGCGTAGAACAAAAAAATTCTAATTTTAATAACACACCGTCGAGTTAGAAAACAAACAACAGTTCGCATTCGTTTTAACTGTTTGTTTTTTAAATTATAAATAAAAATGGACGTACATATTTTCATTTAGAGCTGAAACTTTTTTTTATTTTCTACGTAAATATTATCCGGAGCAGTAATATTTATGGAGATAACTCCGAAATAAACACTCGTCTGTGCCGCATCCTGTTAGTTTTTGTGAACAAACGAACATAGATGCATTTTGCTGTTGACATTAAAAACAACCCGCTAATGTTTTGTTGAATTGAACCGTGTTCTTAAAAGGATAAAGTCTGAAATCCTTCCGAGCGTGTTTGTACAACGCATTTCGATTTGGTACGATTCATTTACGCATATGCGTGTGAATTGGTTCAATGTTATCAAGTTCAAGTTCTGACGCAAGGTTAAAGTAAAGCGCAGTAACGCAAATTATTTTCATGTAAATAATACATTCAATCACTAAAATGTCGTTTATATTGAGCATTATATACAAGTTGGAAATAACAATGCCTTAAAACGATAAAGTAGCTTTTAATGTAAAAGCTTTTGGTCGACACCAGGAACACTACTAACCTACTTAAAATTAATTGTGGTATAGAAAACCATTCGGTTTAACTCGTGCCACAGAACAAGAAATACATTTATTTTTATCAAATAAGTACAAGACTTACTAAGGTAGGACGTGTCAAAAAATAACTATAAAAATGAAATCATTGTTTCAATGTGTATGCACATTACGTATACGTATAAAAAACATAATACTAAAGCAGCATGGCCATGCAATGATTCCTGTTACATTGAGCGCGAGCGTGCAGGATGCATCATTAATACGTCGATCGCCGTTACGTCAGCTGATATCACAAAAACCTCGCATCAACATCTGCCGCCCGAGAGCCCGTGAATCACCGGCCCTTGGCGCGTGCCGGCCGAAAAAAAAACAAAAAAAAGAAAAGTGTAAAGTCCCACAGACCGTTATATCAGCCGCCTCAACCCACGTGCTACAGGGGTCCAAAGTCCTCCATTGAACCTGATTTTTTATCTGTCACCGTGCCAATCTTAATATGATATCCGAAGTTAATTGTGTCAGTATATCGTATAATATATGTATTGTGTCTTCTTGTTTTCTCTGAACATAAAACAGGACATTTCGATACAACAAAAGTAATACAATAAAAATAATGTATCGTCTAATATTTCACAACTAATGGACAAATATTACAATAATCTCTGAAATACATAATACAGTAACAATTACAAAAGCAATCCAAAGACGTTTTATTAACAACAAAGATAAAAACGTAAATTATTTCTGTAGAGGTACGTAATAAATTGCGTATAATTTTAAGATGGCGACATATTTTCGGCCGTTATAGCGAAAGCGAAAAAAATTTCGATTAATGTAAAGTAAATGTATGTATATTGGACAAAACAAAAAAGCCATTAAAATAAAAGCGAGCGAAGATTTATGGGCGAGTTTGTTGATAATGTATTGTTAGCGAAGATTGAAAACACTATTTGTGTTTGCGAGTAATTTTTGGCTTAGAATTTGGGTGTTTGGCCCAGTGTGTTGGTTATATCTATTAAAGATGGAGTACTTAGTCGGTGTTGGTAATGGCCATTAATCACATATAATTGGTTTTGTTTAGATTCAGCAGACGGCAGTCTAGACGGAATTATTTCAGTGTCTAGGTGCGAGCGTCATCTTATTGAATCACTGTTCCTTTTAAAAACACATGCGGTTTTATTGTGATTTGTATTTGAGAATAAATCTGGATACGACACGACTAGAAGACTTAAAACATTTGTCAATAAAATGTACTTCATGGGCTCGTTTCGATAAAGCGAATTGAGCGCGATCACTGGCTTGAACTTGTTCGCTCACATTACCAACGAGCGAGGTTACAAGCGGCGAGCCGGCGAATTCAAAAGACAAAGTTTGAGATGCTAGTTTACTTTTGAATTCGAATATCAATGAAATTCTTTAATAAAAATCCAATTTTTTACCGACTTCAAAAAAGGTGATTTTAATCAAATCAAAGTACTTACTTAAGCGCCTTTCCTCAAATAATAATATGTCATACAAGTACATCAAATAATAATAATATTTTGTAAACCGATAAGCAACACCTTTTCCTTGAACAATAGACTACCGATCGCCGATAGCATCCTAGAGCCGTCGCGATTGGAGCGCCCTGCGCGTGCGCATCTGCCGCACACGTTGACGCGTGCCATAGATAATGTGCTCAACTAGTTTGTGATAGAATTGTTTATGGTGAACTAGTTCATATTTATTTAGAAATATGTTTTTGAATATATCACATAGTTTAGTTATGGAATAATTATTATAATAACTTAAGATGAGTAAGAATTTACGTACAATATACCTTCAAAAGACAATGCGTTCTAAAGAAAAAAGTGGTGGGGAAAGAGTGAATAGAAATATATTTTTCTTTGGAAAATCGGTCTGTTTTTTTACACTGAAGAGTGAAGACTTTAAGAAAGAAATAGATCGTATGGTTGTATGCTAAAATGGCTGAAGATATTATTAAAGAAAATATAAATCGAACGCGAGTAAACCAGCACACAAAGTGATATAAGAAACTATCCTTGCCATAAAAAATCAAGTTCATTGACACGTGCTAAGTGTTGCCATACAATGTTTAGCAGCTGTCAATGAGAATATTACAATACTCTACACTCTATGCATTACATTGAAATGTCAATTCTTATGACATCCCAGCTGTCATACTAACACCTTTATTTAGACACCCGTCAAAGTTTCAGGTATAAGCCATTAATTGTTTGTTTTAAATATAAGTCAATTAATATTGGATATCAGATTACTTTTGATATTTGCGTTATATTGACCATTTAGTTAATTAGTCCTAACATAACTACTTAAAAATCATTTATCAATTGTTGTAAGGCGAATTTTCTCTCTCTCTCTCTCTCTCTCTCTCTATTGCTCGTTAGTGAAAAAGCTACCAACAAAAATTCTCTTGAATTAATTATATTACTTAACCTAGGACCGTTGAAAAAACAAGGCCTCTGTCAATTTAAGCATTTTAAGTCGTCCAGCCACTGTCTTCGCGCATATTCTTTTGTTTTTCATACAAAATGCACGTAGCAGGGCGACTGAAAACGCTTAATTTGCAAGAACACTAACTGCCACACTTAAGAGACGTTAATTAAATCGACATTAACCATTTGATATAATTTTTCATGTCAAAATCACTCAAAATCTCTACTAAGGAAACATTTGGCAAGCCCGTTGGCACAGTGGCAGTGAGAGCGCTTACTGTGTCGGGGGTTGCGGGTTCGATTCCCGCCCGGAGTCAACAATATGTGCAGACATAGTTGTTGGCGACGACGTCTGGGCGTCAATTATATATTCTTATAAAGTATTTGTGTATGTATATGTAGTAGTACCAGTTAATTAGATTCCATAACACAAGCTTAGAGCTTACTTTGGGTCTAATTAACCGTGTGTGAATTTCTCCAGGTATATTTATTTATATTATATTTGACGACTCTGAGTACGGGCGTTATATTCAATACAAAGTTTACCGTGTAAACAACCCTAAAACACTTAAGTAAATAAATAAAAAACTACACCCAACAAAGAAATTAATTACAAATTAAGAATGTAGCTCTCACTACGCAGCAAAAAGCTCCTGTAAATACTAATACTGTAATAAATTCCTATACCCGATGTGCCGTACCCTCAAAAGCTTTACGGGGCTTGTTTTAAAACTAATTTGCCGAAGTTACTTCGTAGCTGTTAACTTATAATCGTAAATTAAGTCGAGAGGTAGATAAGTTTGCGTCAGAGTTACGCCTAACGTAGGCCTCCTATTTTTTATTGGTCTAATTCTTTCATTCCGTTTCTGAATACCGTATTGTGAGAGAATTTGTTAATTACTTTTGAATTGTGCTGTAGCTACGTAGTTAGTGTCTTCTGTTAGTGTCTTTGTTAGTAATGTGTCTCGTTACTTGTAAACTTTATAAATCAATTTAACAATTTACCTTAAATATCAATGTAGTAATCTATACATATGAAAAACTAAGTCTCCAGAAGCTGTCTGTCTGTATGTAAATTACTGAACGGATTGTAATGTGGTTTTGACCGACATGCAGAATGATTCAAAAGGAAAGTGTGTGACTATTTTATATCCCAAAATTTTCTTAGGAACGGGTACAAAGCGTGTAAAACCGCAGACCACTGCTAGTCAACTCTTACACAAATTAAAATGTTACTAAAGCGATAAAGTATATTCGAGTAAGTAAATGTCAAAATTAAAGTAATCAACTAAGAAAACGTATCCACTACACCACACCACTGCACCACTAAAGGAGGCTGTGTCATTATTTTCAGAATAATACGACACAATATTACAAGCAACACGTCCTGAAGTATAATGTCACAAGAGCGGCAAATGATGTTCATACTTTTATACGGACTATTAACTTGACGTTTTATGTTTTATATCTATTTTACGACAAAATCTTTATAATGGCCGCTTGCTTTTAAATTAAGACTCTGGATTATATACAATTTTGTTTGTTTGAAAATAAAGAAAATATTTATTGGAATCCGTAAGATAGCAAAGTAAATATCTGAATGTGCAACATTACTTCTATAATTATAAGTATAATTTACAAAATCAACAAAATTTTTAAATTGTTTAATGTATTATGATTGTCAAAGTCATTTAAATTAGTTCTTTAAGACGTAAAGCATCGTATTTTTACTGGTCGTGAGATTATTCACTCACTTTTTATCATAAAAATACGAACTACTTAAATAAGTTAATTGTCCTGCATTTAATTACCCCAGTTATTAATTCTTATCACAAAATTTCCCTAAACATCTTTAATCTAATTAATAAACAAAACTAACGTCCGCCATTTTGTGAACTCGTCAAAACAAAATGGCCGCCCGTTGTATAAATTACTTATGCAAATAACGTGTCCAGTTTACACAAGGTTGTTGCGTCATAGCATACAAAATATTTTTTACAACTCAATTGAAATTCATTCATGTTTTAAACATATATTTTGAGCTTGAAAGATATTGACGTTGAATTGGGTGTTGTTGGCAAGTATGATATAAAACTGGATGTTTATGTAAATTACGTAATATAAAGACTAACTTAAACTTCAAATAGAGATGTAAATTTGTACGATTGTAAAGTACTTATATGTCATGTAGCGAAGTAAGTCTTTCATGGATGTTTGACGTTTAAACGTGACATTGTAAAATACGAACGGATCAACTGAATTAGTTTTTGATTAAAAATGTGACTTCATCGAGAGTAGTAGGTACCAATTACATCATTCATCATTACATTCAGGCTATGACGTCTGTAATTTCCCTTTTAGAGTTTATTTACACTTGGGATTCTGATTTTGCATCGGCGCTTATTGGTAATGACAGAGGCATCGAAATTTGGATCCTACAAGTAGGATCAAGCTCTGACTTAATAGTCACACTACTACATTGTCACAGTATCCCGCGTAAAACAGCTTTTATGAGCAAAAGCATGTAAAGGTAATCGCGCACATTTGCTCGTAAAAGCATTCCTGCGCGCAATCCTGGACGGTCCTAAGAAAGCGCGAGTGACCGTATAAAGATGACTATTGACCCCACCTTGTGCCCATATCTGTGAGATTTTTTTAGATGGAAAATAGCTCGTAACGTTTCCTCTGAATATGGCTACCCATTACAAAAAGAAAAATTCAAATGGGATAGGTACGTTCTGAGATAAGCGCGTTCGAACAAACTAGAAATCAAATTCTTGGGCTTTAAATTAGATTAGTATGGATTGTTGATGTCGTTTTCCCTATACAATAAAGTAAGTAGATACCTTTACTTATTGTATAAACCTACCTTCTTCTCGGTGAGTTTCTCACACCGCCTCTGCTTGCATATCTGGTGCGACTTGTCGTTGCGACACGGCGCGCAGTCGCCGCAGTTGTCCTTACGTTGGCATCCTATGCATTCGCCGCAGCGTTTCCGCTTCTTTTTGGTCTGTTGGGAAAAGAATATATATTAATTAAGGTGTTGGTAAATCAGGAGATATTTGGAATGAGGAGGATCAGGAGCCATACCATGACCTCTTAGCGCGATACAAATGCGGACCTAAACTAGTTCGCTGTCAGTTTTCGTACCATGACATCAATGAGTGACAAATTGTAGTTGCTTAGCAGATTACCTAAACTGATTCGCTATTTGTCATACTAAAGATGTTTTCGTTCATTCATTTCGTACCATGAGCGTCTTTTGCGGCTTTGGTAAAGCGTCTCAGCTGTCAAAATTAGCAATTCAATAAAAGATACATTTTTCTAACATAAATTGAACCGTTGTTGATATTTTTAACAACAATAAGTATGTACTTTAGTTAATTATTAATGTTTAATTGTTCCTTACTATAAACAATGCATTTGTGCAAATAACTTAATGATATTCAACTGAAAGAATTGATTAAAATGTGCGAGTTTGCATTTAAAAATTAAATTAATTATATTAAATTAAGAACTTTGGAGCTTTTGGACATTAACGAAGAAAAAGTTAATCGACGTTTGAGGCGATGTCCACTAAGATACTAAGATTAAGTCGAACCCGTTGAATGATTACATGATTGGAGAGTGAAGAATTTATTAGTTCTTACACGATATAGCCTCACCAAACAATTGGTGAAAACTGAGACCACTGAGACCACTGTTTAACGACCCCAATAAAATCAACAGACCTTTACATTATTAAAATTGGACATTTCTTTTCTGAGTTATGATGAGAAGTACATATGTACTTACACAAAATAAAATACGAGCGCGGACGGGTTGTAGTACTGTATATAGTGTAGATTGAGCGCAGGGGATGTACGAGTAGGTAGGTATTTACGAGGGTAAACATGACTATCAATATAAACATGGAGGATATGCTTTGTTTTATCCCGAATTTCCCCAATGAAGCGAGAGCGACAAGGCACAAGGCTCTAGAATTCTGAGTCTTAACTTATATTCCTGGTTAATCCATAATACTCGTAGAAATAAATCTTTAACAATCGCAATTTATATCAAATGAGCTTGAAGGTAATAATTTAAATGCTTAAAAAATATACCTATAATAATATATTTAATCTATGTCTATATTATAATCTATGTCTATATTTTAGTCTATGTCTATTTTATATTCTATGAATTGTTTGATCTTTGCCAAAAATGAAATGCCACTTTCAGTGACGTTCCGAACACTTAAATCTTAATTTTATTTTGGATGTCTGTTTAAAATTAAAAATACCATTGGTTTCTGGAGCAATAAATACTTTATAGTTCAAACATTTTATGATTACAAATTAGGTAAAAATAATTATTGTGTGTATAAACAAACCAATGTTTGTTTTAAATAATACTTATCATTTTAAATAGGTTCTCATAAAAACCGTTACTTTCCGTAATTTTAATTATTAAGGTTTTCGAACGCACCTTAATAACTTCTCTTAGAGGAAGTGACGCAATTAGCCGATCAGCAAAATGGTTTGTTCATTCATTCAAAGCGATGGCGATTCAAGTGCGATATTGTTTAAATAAGGTCACGGTACGAATTGAAACGCAAACCTAAACTAATCTGCTTGGATCTTGAGACGCTATCTAAGAGGTCATGGTATGGCTACAGGACTCACGTGGTTGTATTTGTAGAATTATAAGATACTATTTTTTTTTTAACATTTATTTGCGAACACTACACAATTTATACTGAAAATACTGATTTTACATTAGTGTGCGACGTTCAGCTACTTTACAGGAACCATGGTCACGGAATGCTGAGGTGTTAAGAGTTGTTACATGAAAAAATAAAATATCCAAACTACCTCCTATTATTTTTGTTAGATAACATTTCGTTTTACGCACAGAGCTGACAATATAATTAGTAAAATGTTTAAAGGATATATTAATGATCTTAAAATTAAAGTTTTCACAAAGTCAACTTAGTACTTTATAAAATAAATGATGAACTTAACCATAACTAATAGGAATATTGTTCACCATGAAGACTTGAATAAACTCGGAAAAGAACTTAACAAAAGAAAGCCTACAAATGCTTTCAATGAACTTACAACTAAGTTCCGACATCGCCAATAAGCTCTATCAAAGCTCAAGATCGACATTAAAAAAGGGTTATTTTAATTATCAATGTTATGTTACAATTTGATGTACAAACATTTTTAACGTTATAAAATTATTTTATCAGATCCAAATTGTTGCGTGCATGGATCGCTAATTAGGTTCCGAATTGGGGAAAAATGTATTATCTACATCAATGTCTTTGTTTCAAAGAAAGTTCGACTATATTTTCCATGTTATTTTTTATCGTGTAATCTGAGAAGTGATTTGTAGCTTTGTAATACGGAATTAAAAGTTAACTAGGTTTGAAGTCAGTTGTTTTTGTTGCATTGTTTTAGGCGCTCAACGGTTCAAAAAGTAAGTAAAAGTTAAACTTACTTTTAAATAACTTTAGCGATATTTAAAGTAACAATATGGCTATGGGATTAGAACTCTCAATAGGGTTAGATGTCGATATGACATTTTGCTGTTTGAAATTGGAATTATTAAAATGAACCGATTTAAGAAACCCTTTTATGCAGCCAGGTAAAATTAATTCCTTATAACCGTTTAAACCTAATTTCATATCAAAACTAATGTATGCAAATAGGTATAACATGAACAATGAATAAAATCTACTATAAAAAGTGTAACAGCTGTGATACGTACGTAAAACGAAACGCTATTATTCGGCGCAATTTTATTTCCTTTCGGGTATGTTCAGCTATCTTCGGGCACGATCGGGCGGCCAACAGCTGACGAATATTCAAATATGGAATGAATTCTATTGAATTTATTCTATCGCAAATTGTACCCCGCCATTTGTGTGAAGTATTTTTCGTTTACGAGTTCCTAATCTGTACGAAATATGGAATGTTTGTGGTAAATACGTTTTGTTTCATGGCTATGTGTTAGTTGTTTTTTTTACGCTGACGTAAAAACGTAGAACTTAAATAGTGGGATGATTCTTAGGTATAAATGTTTGTGTTTGGGAAAATTTCATACTTTCTTTAAAGGTAAATCGAGCAAAAAAGTTTATCCTTAGATATCATCAAACATTTTCTTAGTGAGAATTTCGGCTTTTCTTTCGGAACAACAAATGCTTGTTATTGTTTACTTTACTCAAAGGTTTATGAACTTACTTTGAAAATATTGAGCCTAGATCTTTAAACTTTAGTTTTTCTTAGTATTTTTCTTTAGAGCTTTTTGTAAACTCTTGCATATCTAGAATTCTATTGAAACCTAATGAATAGTTTTATATAATTATTCTTTTCTATGCCGAACAGATGTCATTTTTTACAAGTACTCGATACAATAGGTGACCTTTTAATGTTTTCTGAATTGGATATGTTACCACTCATCTTACTCACATAAAATAAAACATATAATCACTACATAGTGTAAAACAAAGTTGCTTTCCACTGTCTGTCTGTATGTCTATCTGTCAATATGTATTAGATCTTTAAAACTGCTCAACGGATTTTGACGCGGTTTATTATTAGTTTGGTTTATATGTTTATTAAGGACTTGACTATTACTATTACTATTACTATCGTTTTAATAATCAAGATAGAACAAAATATCAACTTTATATGAATCCTGTTGCTAAGCGATGTCAACTCGTATCTATTGTTAAGCAACGTGCAGCTCGCCCTCTGCCGAATGGGTGGCCAATAGAAGCATTTCTATCTGAGCGCTACCGTGCTTCGGTACTGCACGTGCACGGTAAATTTCGGTCCCAGTTGTTTCAATCGTCGGACCATGTCGGAGGCCTTATGGTGGTCTAAAAATTCCACCAGATTTGGGGGTACTTCATATAATAATATATAGTCATTCGTGTAAATGCAGTCATTTGACTTACTTCAATCTCTTTCGTTAAGTCATACAATATATATCATTTCAAACATTTCCGAAATAATTACTTCTTAAAAATCTATGAAAAAGTCGGACATAAATATTTATGAAAACCTACCTACGATATGCAACGTGAACAAAACCGTAGGCCGCAACCAACACACAATAAGATTATATCAAATCTAATTGTATTTGCGAGTAAAATGTAAAGGAATATGTTATCAATATTACCTATGTACATAATATTATAGTGACAGTTAAATATTCAATGTCTTCAGCATTTACTTTCCGTTCGCCATTTCCCGGAAGTGTAGGATTTTCCCACTTTGACTCATTCTTATAATGAGTAATGGTAAAAGCTTTGTCTAACGAAAATGTGCTTTCGTACTTGATGCTAAAACGTTTTTTGGGATGGCAAATTTTTGGACTCTTATTATGTTTTTGCTTTATGTATGACGGTTAAATAATGTTACGTTATGACTTAATTTTATTTTTAAAGCTGTTTTCTGCACTTTGATTTTTGTGCGATAAAGACTAGGGTTTTTGTTGCGATATTTTTTCTGCTTTTCCGACTTTTAGTAGAGCATGTAATAAAAGTTTTAAATATAATCTAACAAAAAGTGGTTGTATGCTCCTTGTTACTACGGCGTAGTATAATAGCAATATTTATGAAGACAAGCTTACAAGGTATTGAAAAACAAATGAAAAACGGTAAATTTAAAACAAATGAAAGCCGTCAATTTTCCCGTCTTATGCCTCATATTAATAAGCACGGTTTTAAGAACTAACGGTATATTCAGTACAAGTTGTAATTTTGCAAGACTCGCGTGCTCCTAATGAGCTGATAGAATCAGTTACACTTACAACTTTTATTAAACCAAATTAAAGTACATTCGGTTTTTGTTTTTCTTGTTTTGTTTTGACGGCGACTTCTTAAGGAAACTTTTAGAAACATTTCAGAATTATAAGCAGAGACGACTGATGTAATTGGCTTCGTAAAAGTGATTAAAATTAAAACAAAAAACTTTTTGTTGGTTACGGTTCATTGTTTTGATTTAAGTCTTTCTAGATCTTTCTAGATTAACGCCCGGACTCAGAGACGACAAATGCTTCCTAAGTAGAGATTTAATGAGTGTTGGCACATAATGTATGAAATTACATCAATGAGTTAAGTGCTGATTTAATAGACGTCTCTGAGTGCAGAGGTAAGTAACTAACAGCCTCAGTAGACAAGTGACAATCGCTTCACATCCTATGAGATTGTCTTCTATCAAAATGATTTTTTTATCATGTCATGTCATGTCATGTCAATTATCATGCGAAGCGATTACCACTTGTTTCAAGATGACTCCGAATAAGCTTTCGCTCGTTTGATGTAAGTATAGCTTTAGCTTGTCAAACAACATACAAGCGATGCACTCTAACATACAGCTAATCGTTAGACCCTTTTACAGTACATAATAATAACCCTATTATTACAATAATTAATATCAAAGTCTAATGAACATATTACTACACGAATCTGCATGTAATACGTAATTAATAAAAGTCTTGAATTGAATATTAATAGAAAAGTGAATTAAATGGAAGTTGATCGATGGTGATGATTGCAATCGACTAGTCATCGGCAGCTGGACAAGCTACTGTAATGCTTCGATACAATATTAATTGAGTGTCATAATACGTTATGTATACGATAAGTTAAGGGGTGTGTGTAAATAACTTTATGATAGAACAATAGTCTATTATAAGCTATCGCGATTAGATGCCGTACTCAAAGACGTCAATTAAATCGACGCAATAATTGACATAATTTTTCATACGTTACATTATTTTTTGTGGCGTGCAAGCAATCGGTTTAATATAATTAATTGCTGACTTAAATTTGTTTAATGATAGTGTAAACTTGGTGAGAAGAGTACTAAGCAAACAGTTTTTCGATTGATGTTAATTTGATTATACTTATATTGTATAATATATTGGAGCGTTCTTTCACATAGTTCTTTTATAATGTGCATTGTATTATATCTACTGGTTTTTCTTTATTTTTGTTAATTTCGTTCTTATGTATTGTTTAATTCCTGTATCTATTCGTGGGAATCTGTAATTAGCCGACTGTTTTTATTCTGTATGTATATTATGTTATGTATAGCTGTTGGTACTCCTAAAATAAATAAATAAATTACATGTGAAAATCACTCTTAAAATTACTTCTAAGGAAGCATTTGATGTGTCTACGGCCGTTGGGCACATAAAAACAAAAAACTTTTAGTTAAAAAGTAGGTAAGGGCTTTTTGCAGTTTGCACGCTACCACGAGTGGAGAACTTGAATCGTGTCGGGAAGTCGAAGTAGGAACTCCGCGGGAAAAAATATTTGGACATTGATTGTACAAAGAAAGAATGCTCTATAATCTAGATTTGGTAGCTTATTTCAAGGTTTTGAGGGGTGCCAGGTTGCATCAAGTTGGCAAGATATCGTCGCGTACACCATGGCACCGCGGTTTGTGATAAAAATACTAAAAAAAATCTAAACTTATAAATGAATACGCACAAATTTACTCTTGATGGTTAGAAGTCGGGGGGCGTCTGAAAACCAGCGCTGTACCGAGACTTCGGCCTCGGTACAGCATTCGCTGAGACGCCTCCATTTGCTACATTTTTTTAAATTTTTATTTTAATTTTGTTCTTTAGTTTTCTTTTTGTATTCTTGTAGCAATAAATGATTATTTTATTTTATTTTATTTAAGACGTTCATAATGTATTTTTCAAAAGCTTCTTTACAGATGTCAATGTAGTCTAGGTATATGTATACCTACTAAAATCCTAATTGCAACTTGGAATGTTCTAGAATTATTTCTAAGACCACTTATCAATAAAAGCTATAAAGTAATTGAGGTTCAACGTTTATAAAAAGCATCTAAATGCTAGAAAGATCCAGAGCAGGTCGACATTCTTGACACAATAAATGTCAGTAGACTAGAGTAGCACCTTTTAGCAGCTGCACTCATATTAATTATGAACAAAATACCAATACAGAATGCTTAGACGTTAGTATTTCATAATATTCTTAAAGCAAATTGCATAAGAGTTTCAATAATTAAGTTTGAAAACGAAGACACCCGATAAAAAGTTAAATTTGTGTTAAAAGAAACATTCTATTTTCAACTTTTGTTTTTTGAATTAAGTTTAAGCGATTATTTTCTTTTATGTAAATAAATCTACTTACAATTTAATTGAAGAGATAATTTGGACGATAAAATAATGTATTTGCAGGAAAGACTCTTTTGCGTATACAAAGTCCTAAATGAAACAGTGATAAAATAAAGCAAAGAATGAGTCCCTTATAAAACAGGCGCCGCCGTCTTGCTCTCATAAGTTAGCGCGACGTATCCTACATTGCTAATTGTAACGTAATTAATTCGCAGTTAACGCCTAGGGCTCAACGAAACTGCCTCCTAATTGCATTCACTGAAATTTCATAGTCATAAAATTTTCTAAGCAGGACACGCGTAAATCGCCAGACTTTAATTTGTGTTTTAAGCGAGAGAGGAAGTTAATTTATTGGCGGAGCAAGAGAATCGGCTAACTATTAAATTTATAGCCGCGAAGACAGAGAGTTCGGCCATTTCGAAACTCAAGACCGGGAATAAAAACTGCTCCCCGAATAATAAAAGGTGGAATTACGGGGAAAGTTTCTCTTTTTCGGGTGCTTTCGAATATCCACTTTCTTCGGCGTACAGTCGAATGAAAATTCAGAGAATTCTCATATCTTTCGTCGAATATACAACGCTTCGCGAGTCCCGGGCGGCTTGTTTACGCAATTCACCAATTCGTGGGAAGGGAGATTAGTTGTCGTTCGCGATTTTATTGTGTTGCTTTGAACTTGTATGTATCTACACCATTTTATTCTCATTGTTTTAGCCGATTAGTTTCAAGGAATAGTCGCGTTTCTATAGATGAAAGGGACGAATGTTTGGCGATGTCGAAACTTGGTTATGATTCGATAAATATCCATGGTAAGTCGTGGAACTAGAGTGAATAATAAGGGTGTGAATGTGGTGGTGGTACTGACCTGTTTCTCGCTGGAGATGTCGTCGAGCTCCATGGGCCCGGAGGCCATGGGCGGCGCGCCGTGCAGCGGCGACTTGAAGCCCGCCGTGGAGGACACGGCCGCCACCTGCCCGCTGCTCTCCGACCCCACCTCCATGTTCGAGCAGTCCGACTCCGAACTGTTCGCTCTCATTTTCCGTCGCTCCTTCTTCCGAAAATCTGATCTCGTCGGCGAAGACCCGCTCCCGAAACCGTTGGTCTTCTTCTCGTAACCGTTGTCGATCAACATCGGATTTTGGAAATTACTGTGATGTAACCCGTTGGGGGTGTATTTGTCTTGAAGGGATTTCACATCGAAGGGTTCGTTTTTGAGCACGTGGACGACGGTCGGGCTCTGGATGTTTTGGATTATGCTCCCGTTTTGATGGAGCAGCGTCCCGTTCTGGTGGAGGATACCATTTTGTGTGGGGAACGCGTTGATAGTCGCGATATTGGGTTGGTAGAGCTGTATGTGCCGGTCGTCGATGTAGGTCTGGCCGGCGGGCGCCAGCTCCCTCGCCTGCAAGGGCGCCGGCACGATGGGGTAGCTCCGCGCGTTGACGGCGGTGAGCGTGTGGAATGTGGTCGCGTTCACCGGCGACAGCGTGGTGAGCGTGGTGGAGAGCGGCGTCACCTGCGCCAGCGTGGTGAGGTGCGCTGGCGAGGACGGCGTGGTGAGCTGCGTGAGCTGGGTTAACTGACTAGGGCTCGCGCTGGGCGTGGGACTCGCGGTCACCGGCACCGGGGTGACGCTCGGCAGCCCCGTCTCGGGGATCACCGTCGTCTCCGGGAACGTCTGGAACTGGCTCTGGAACGAAGGCAGCTTGTTGGGGATCGGCTGCAGCGTCACCGACTGGTAGTCGAGCGGCGAGGAGAAGCCGGCGCGCAGGATGGCGTCCTTGGAGTTGACCGTGATCGGCATGGACTCCCAGGGGCGGTACTGCGGCTGGCTCGCGATCACAGACACGGTGTCGCCGGTGCGCTCGTAGTACTCCCAGCCGGGGTCGAGCAGCCGCGTGTCGGCGGTGATGATGCGTTGCTCGTCGGTCATGTCGCCGAAGGTGGAGAACGGCGGCAGGTGCGCCCCGTCCGCGCCCGCCTCGCTGCGCAGCGCCTCGCTCATGGCGCGCGCCCGCCCCGCTGCCACATCGCGCCGCTCATCAACACTCTCTTACTATAAATAAGCTCTTAGTCCTACTCTTGTACTAAACACTCCTGCTCCTATTTGTACTGCGACAGTCCTCAGTCCGCGATCACTTAACTTACGATACGGCACACTGGTTTACACTAAACTAATCACAATCGTATTTGTTAACAGCTACGGAATAAATTATTAAAAATCCTTATCAGGCAGTAACTTATTCGAGTCCTAACGTCTAATATTATAAAATCTTTGGCTGACTCTATACTCTGTTACAAATGCTCGAGGTTTCTGTTCTTATAAACTTCAACGATCGATAAATATTTGTGCACTCGTTTAACGATTTCTATTATTTTGGAACGTTTAAATACTGGTCGTTGGTTTCATTAAAATTTTCGAAGGCTTTTTTATTGTAAATACCGATCACTTCAGACTTAAATTAATTTGTACTGTTTGGGATTTAGCGTATACTATTTACGATTTTTCTCGTAAAAAGGTTAAAAAAATAGTGCTTATATTTAGTTGTTTTTTGAAACGAAAGATATGACTGGAGGCTTTGGTTTGAGGGTTCCGTGGTGTGGTGGTGTCGAGCGTCGGACGGTCGCGTCACCCCTCACCCGCGCACCGATCTGTGGACAAATAGACACACACTGTACAAAGTAGAAGAGAACGAGCCAGTAAGGTGGTGACATTTAGGCTGAAAGTATATTAAGGATGACTAAACGTTACCTTTATAATAAAAATATATAATCTATGGTACCTACACCACAGTTGCCGTTAATACGGAGCGGGCTTACAATAGCGATTCCAAATATGAAATTTGACATTTGTAACTCTTCTGTTCTATTGACCTTACCAGCTATCGACTTGTAAACTCGCTCAACATCAACGGCGCATGAAGGATGAAGATTTTAAGCCCAATCCATTTCAAAAACATGCAAAACTTAATCCAATTTCCAACCAAACTTGTAAGAAATAAACTTTTTCCATGCCACTAACTTAACGCAATAAATTGCTGTATCCAATAGAAAGAACTTGGGCCGTAGTTTATTGTACAGATAATGTAAATTCGAGAGGAAATAAAAGAAGGTAGGAAAATTGTCAAGTTATTACTGGAAGACATGTTTACTGCGGCGAGCGCACGCGCCAACGTGTTGTTGAGGGAGAATCGATGCAGTTGAGCAACTATTGTTTTATTAAAGGTTTTGTAATCGAATATATGTAACGTTTAATAAATAGATTGTGTTTGAAGTAGGTAACCTTAACAAGAATAGTTAATAAATGTGCGCGAAGAACAAAAAAAATTGGCGATTGAACATTCATTTTCCAACTGACGAAAATGTAATAAGTTTAAGGTTTAACATGGGTTTAACAATTTACATAGATTTCGTGTTAAAGCCAACTTACCATATTGTTAAAATTCCTTTAACTATAAAATCAAGACCGTAAAGATGAAAGTGACTCATAGAACTGTGTAAAAAATCCTTCAAAAAGCTCAACTCTTTAACATCAACAAACTATTAAAAATAAGTTTGTCTATAACGTCAAAAAAGACATTTATATTTCCAAGATTCCAACAGCGCTACATAACAACCACAGATAGCGACAAACACCAACCATAGATAAAAAACATCAACTCCGTAAATTCATATTTGTAAATAGAATACCGTTGCAACGGAGTTAGCAAATCGTTTGCACCATTAACGCCTGATAAAACGGGCCGCGATTATCGGTGTGTCGTGTTACATCGTGGCATGTGACGTCATCACCCCCCTCCTATAGGCAGGGGCTAAGTCACCCCCACCCTCGTAACCTGACCCCGATACTGTGCGTGCAACCTTTAGCTTGGAAAAGCTGTGGAAATGAAAATAGATGGATACGTATTAAGATTTTAATTTTATTTCTGTATACAGTTTTGTTTGATTAATGAAGTGTAGGCTAATTGGTTGCTGAAGCTCTTGACATTTTCTGAGGAAAATGTAATTATAAATTGTAGGAAAAATAATTTTAAAATTGACCGTCATAATAAAACCGTGACTGTAGAAAGTTATGGAATGTGTTCCATAATCAAAAGTTTAAACCAATTAAACAACCACATTGGCAAGCTTTGAAAAAAGAACAACTTATTTTTTACTCTTAACTGAAAAATCGGCAAGGAATTCGTAAATGTTATTCCAATCACATAAACCATAGACGTAGTAAACACACTAATAATAGAAGGGTAACTAACTACGCTACGCTCTATTTCGGTTCGACTATTTTAAGGTAACACACTATTTTTGACTGTTTCAATTTAAAACATTTCTATTTTCTCTATGATACTGATGTTGTTGGACAGGTCTTATTTTAAATCATTTATTTTTGGATGCGGGTTAGTTATAATTAGTTTTTTTATTTGTCTATGGCCGCTCAGTGATTTGATGACAGAAGCTTTAAATGAGCTTTCAAATAATAATGTCTTTACTTTTGAATAGAAACGTACACATTTTGACTTTTATATCAGACCTGTAGCCATACCATGACCTCTTAGATAGCGTCTCAAGATCCAAGCAGATTAGTTTAGGTTTGCGTTTCAATTCGTACCGTGACCTTATTTAAACAATATCGCACTTGAATCGCCATCGCTTTGAATGAATGAACAAACCATTTTGCTGATCGGCTAATTGCGTCACTTCCTCTAAGAGAAGTTATTAAGGTGCGTTCGAAAACCTTAATAATTAAAATTACGGAAAGTTACGGTTTTTATGAGAACCTATTTAAAATGATAAGTATTATTTAAAACAAACATTGGTTTGTTTATACACACAATAATTATTTTTACCTAATTTGTAATCATAAAATGTTTGAACTATAAAGTATTTATTGCTCCAGAAACCAATGGTATTTTTAATTTTAAACAGACATCCAAAATAAAATTAAGATTTAAGTGTTCGGAACGTCACTGAAAGTGGCATTTCATTTTTGGTAAAGATCAAACAATTCATAGAATATAAAATAGACATAGATTAAAAAATAGACATAGATTATAATATAGACATAGATTAAATATATTATTATAGGTATATTTTTTAAGCATTTAAATTATTACCTTCAAGCCTACCTATTTAAATTATTCGTTTGATATAAATTGCGATTGTTAAAGATTTATTTCTACGAGTATTATGGATTAACCAGGAATATAAGTTAAGTCTCAGAATTCTAGAGCCTTGTGCCTTGTCGCTCTCGCTTCATTGGGGAAATTCGGGATAAAACAAAGCATATCCTCCATGTTTATATTGATAGTCATGTTTACCCTCGTAAATACCTACCTACTCGTACATCCCCTGCTCTCAATCTACACTATACAGTACTACAACCCGTCCGCGCTCGTATTTTATTTTGTGTAAGTACATATTTTACTTCTCATCATAACTCAGAAAAGAAATGTCCAATTTTAATAATGTAAAGGTCTGTTGATTTTATTGGGGTCGTTAAACAGTGGTCTCAGTGGTCTCAGTTTTCACCAATTGTTTGGTGAGGCTATATCGTGTAAGAACTAATAAATTCTTCACTCTCCAATCATGTAATCATTCAACGGGTTCGACTTAATCTTAGTAGGTATCTTAGTGGACATCGCCTCAAACGTCGATTAACTTTTTCTTCGTTAATGTCCAAAAGCTCCAAAGTTCTTAATTTAATATAATTAATTTAATTTTTAAATGCAAACTCGCACATTTTAATCAATTCTTTCAGTTGAATATCATTAAGTTATTTGCACAAATGCATTGTTTATAGTAAGGAACAATTAAACATTAATAATTAACTAAAGTACATACTTACTTATTGTAGTTAAAAATATCAACAACGGTTCAATTTATGTTAGAAAAATGTATCTTTTATTGAATTGCTAATTTTGACAGCTGAGACGCTTTATCAAAGCCGCAAAAGACGCTCATGGTACGAAATGAATGAACGAAAACATCTTTAGTATGACAAATAGCGAAACAGTTTAGGTAATCTGCTAAGCAACTACAATTTGTCACTCATTGATGTCATGGTACGAAAACTGACAGCGAACTAGTTTAGGTCCGCATTTGTATCGCGCTAAGAGGTCATGGTATGGCTCCAGATTAAGTTAGATTTGAAATTATTTGATTGAAAGGTTAAAAATAAAGTATTCATAAATATGAATGAAAGTGAAAGAATATAAAATAAAAATGGCTACTGCGTAAAACGTAATAAAATATTGATTGTTAACCCGATAAAACTGAATGCTTATTCATTGATTAATTCACGTGTTTCCAAAAATAAAACATGGGTTGTTCTATAATTGAAGAGCCAATGAGCCGTGAATAATTAAAATGTGTATTTCAAGACATATCTGAATAGAATTCGTGCGTAGATAATGATGTATATTTCTGTAAATATTTGGATCGGCGGATTTTATAACTGAACCTTACCTACCTATGAATTGTTTGATTTAACTTCCTTGTTTTGAATTGAAACTACATACGTTTACGGATACACTTCGCTTTTATTTTACATTTTTATCTGACGTTTCGGCCCCTTTACAGGAACCGTGGCCACAGAAGTCAAAATGAAGTAGTGTTCGTGTTAAGTTCAACTTAAGAAACCAGTACTAAGTTCCTTGTCTTTAAAAATCAGTGTTAACATTTACTTCATAATGATCAGTTATTTTTTTTAGTAAAATGCTCATTAATGATTTGAAAAAACTGCGTTCGAATTGACATGACAGTCGTTATTCGATTTTTGAATAGGAAACAACTTAACTATTTCGCCATGTTAAATTTTATGCAAAAAGAATTGATACTATTTTTAAATTAAAAAATGTCCTTTTTTTAATGTTAGCGGAATACTTATTCCCGTTGAATAGAGTTTTTCAATAGGTAAGTATCTAGGTTATACCTCCATAACTAAGTCTGTTTGAGTGGCACATTGATATCTGTATTTCTAAAGGCCGCACATCAAAATAATGTCTTTTGTTTGTTGTACAAAGAGGGAGTAAATTGCAACGCTCGTTTGGACTTTTTCGCCTCCCCAGGAGTACTCGGTAGATTTACCTCGGGGATAAATTTGAAACAGTGTAATTTACGTTATAACTTGTTAGGTTTTTTTATTGTTTCTACGGCGTTTCAACTAAATTAATCCATATTACCTAAAGTTCAAAGGATTAACAAAAAGTTTGCTCTATCACAGACTCGATTATAAAAAGACTTATTCAATCCAAATCTAGTATTACGTCATCGATAACAAAAGAAGCTATCATTCGTCTCGATGGAACGCGATTCTTTGTACAGGCCACAAAGAACCGCGAATAAAAAAAAAGTTGAAAAGCTCACTCGAATTTCGAACGAGATTGCATGTGTTGTTGCAGCTGTAACTACAAATCCGTCATTTGTGAAATATTCTATTTGTTTGTTTACGTACTTTTCATGAAATGGCTACTCTTAATTAACTTATAACAGTTTATTATCAGTCCAAAAAAACAAGTAAAATTTTCTATCAAACTACCAATTATCAAAAAAACATTACGAAACAGCATAAACTTCCACAAAATAAGCT
This sequence comes from Cyclophora albipunctata, assembly GCA_963082685.1. Lineage (NCBI taxonomy): Eukaryota > Metazoa > Arthropoda > Insecta > Lepidoptera > Geometridae > Cyclophora > Cyclophora albipunctata. Next base: position 10,164,049 of record OY720116.1, on the reverse strand, counting down.
GTAACCGTCCACGCGTCTGCCTCGAGCAAGCCATTCAACAGAACAGTTTATTTCACAGTCCAGCTGCAACATGGCATATGTGTGTGTGAGGATCCAAGTGTGTTACACAAGAATTGGGTGTGTGATACAAGGATCGTATATGTGTGATAGCAGGATCGTGTGTGTGTGTGATACCAGGATCGTGTGTGGGTTACTATCTGGGTTTGCGTTGTCAAGGGCGTGTGTACGAATGCACCGAAAGCATAGCTTGAACTCTAAGCTGCATCGTATTTTTAGCTTCATGTTGTCTTTTTGTAAAGCGAGTGTCGTTCGAATCTGGAACGGCTCGGTCCAATGTTTACACGCGAATCGGTCTTCGGAGCTTGTTAGCGTTTGTCTTTACAGTTTATTGGTGATTAGTTGGTCAATAATCTTAATTTTTGTACTGATATTTTAAGGGATATGCTTACGTCCTGTGGCTATGATCCTTCAGTGGATAAAGTCCTTTACTTCATAAAGCGTCGTTGATATAAAGCGTATTTCCTAGCGTACGATCTGCGTATCGGCGATGTCTAAAGACTCGGAGATTTGACGCGTGTCACTCGCTTCTATTTTCTCGCTTGTCTGACTGAGAAGCTTGTAAGCTCTCTCAGAGCGGCTTACACAAGCATTCTTAATTTGATTAACGCCTAAATATATTTTATTAATAAATGACGATTGTTTTAAATAGTGTTCTATTTTGTGCAATATAAAATACAAATTGGAACTAACAGTTTTTTATTTACATATTTAGGTACTAAATAGATTTGAGGTCTTGTGCAAAGAAAAACAGCTGATATCTTCGGTGAGACGAGAGGCCTGTGCCCAGCAGTGGGACATTACAGATAATGAAGAACGTACCTATTAGACGTTCTTCATTATACGTTAACTTTAAAATGTGCAAGTTTCTACAAAAGTTGAGTGTAAGTTGCCTATAAATTGTAGTAAAGTGAATAGTGCTACAATTTTCGAAATAACTAGTTATTTGACTTTTTATAGCTACCAGCTGTGTACAGAGCGATACATCCGGCGCCTGCGCATAATACCTGTACCGGAAACTGATATCTTGGTCATAGTGATCATTCTATTGATAATGATCTGCCGATAAACGGACTGGTAACAACTTGTCTACACCTTCCTCTATAATGTCTATGCCGCCTTCTATAATGTTTATGCTGCCCTCTTCAATGTCTATTATATATATATGTATCTACTCTCTACAATGCCTTTAAAATGTTTACATCTATTACAATAGGTATTCATTATTCTTACTGTTTTATTATAAATGCGAAAACTGTCTGTCTGTTTCGGTTCCACGAATAAAACCCACAAAATAAAGAACACACTAAGTATTTACCTCTTCGTGCCTAAACCAATAAACTAATTTGTATGAATTTAGGCATTGATATAGATTAGACGTTGGAGACTTACATGGACTAGTTTTTATCATGCAACTCCTAAGGGAACGAGTACTTTTGGGGATAAACAAAGTCTTCTTATAATCCCCAAATTCACACAGGAACGGGTACATGCACCAAGTCAAAACTGCGACCAACACTTCACTACATAGTATAAAACAAAGTGCTTTCCGCTGTCTGTCTGTCTGTCTGTCCCTGTGTATGCTTAGATCTTTAAAACTACGCAACGGATTTAGATGCAGTTTTTTTAAATGGATGGAGTGATTCCAGAGGAAGCTTTATAAGTTTATAATAATTCCCGAAATTCCCACGGGAACGGGCACAGCGGGTAAAACCGCGGGGCGCTGCTAGTACTACATAAAAATATGAGCACTCCAATTGCGACTTTCAACAGTATAAATAGTATAATGTCTGTATAAAATAATAGACAGTGGAATTGAATCCGCAACAGTGTTACCGGCAATCAGGCTGATGTACATATCCTGTGTTCTATATCATTACGTTATATATTACTTGCGTAGAATTGTGTGAGAAACGTTTATTGTCAGTTTTACTGATTGTGAAAGGTGTTCTTTGTAGTGTAAAAAGTGTGGTGAAAAGTTTGATGGTGTGTTAATGGGCGGTGGAAAGACTACTCATTCATTTGGAATAGTGGCCAACCCTTGTGTCGGAGTTTTAGACCGCCGAAAGGCTGCGAAAGGATCTGGTCTATATAGACTAGATATGATAAAAAGTAACAGGCGTACTTAAACATTCAAATCTAACTGTTTACTTACCGTGGTACTTATAACTGATATTATTATTTATAATCAGTACTGTCCTACTGCAAAGCACCTTCTTTTATTAGTATGTCAATATCGTCTAATTTTGAATGAAGAGAAATATTAATATAATACTAAATAGTTCTGGGATACGACAAAACGGATTTTGGTACGGTTTTCACCACAAGAAGAATAATTCGGTGAGTGAATTTGTCCGGGGATATTTAATCTATTATTTAATTCGTAAAGGAGGTATTGGGACTTTTTATGCAGATTTTTTTACGGAAGAATATGTTCCAAGAGGTATGTTGCTAGGGGTATAGTGATGGTTATAACTTACAGTGATCCGCTAGACTAGACTAAGCAAGCAACCATACTACTTCTCAATAATTGAACTACCAACGTTACTTCTGGCGTCTTTTTACGTATCACGTCGTATGGGTGAATATGGGGTATAACAGATTTAAATTTTACCTTATTTTTTTTTAAGCATCTTAACGGTACTGATATGTCGATGATGGTTTTGCTCAGCAGTGGCACATTACAGGCTTATTCTTTTAACTTTTTTTTGTATAGACATATTTTTAGATAAACATCAACCTATCCCATAATTGTGTCAGGATTAAATACCTACCATTAGAATCAAGAAAGTCCCGATATAGAGTTACATCCCATCCCATTCAGCCCGCGCCGTTGAATAGAGACGCAGATGTGGCGTTTTTTATCGCCATCTTTCCCACACTACCACTTTTTTTGATGCCTTAATATCCCAACAAAATCAACGCTGAACTTTCACACATCAACTGTACGACTTTGATTCTTATTCCAACAACAATAAGGATTTGAATTAACTCCATAAGCTCATTCAAATGTAAAATAAAGTTGGTCGATACAGTTTTGTAAAGATTTTTTTGAAGCACGTCTGTCTCTGCTATCGGATGCGACGTAGGAAATTGTAAGTTTTTTGTACTTACACCTATGAAATGGAATTATTTGAGGAAGTCACATGTGCATGATTGTATGATGTAATGTACACAATGTTTTTTGAACAATCCATTGGATTCCAAAATTAAAACTCCCATGGATCTTAAAAACGTGTATGGGATTCAAATTAGTTTAGGAACCAATAGATCGTGAAATGAGCAAGTTAACATGAAACAAATTAAACTATCGAGTGCAAACTCCGACGAACCCTAAGCAGAATCCTTTAAGTCTGTTTCAAAACTAATAGACTTGAGTTTTTAATATAAAAATTCTTGAACGATTTACTGAAGTTTGAGAGCTGAACTTATACACATTGAGGAGAGAGCGTTCACCGTCGCGACTACACTCTCCAAATAAAATATCAACCGCAATTACATTTCCACGAAACTTTTCGCCGTACACTGCTTGTTCAAAGTTTTAGTGAGACGAGAACGAGAGTCCTCCAGGTTCCGACAAAATTGAAAGACTCTCACTGAAAACTCGAAGCAATAAGATGGGGATTATCCCACAGTGAAAGTATGAATCAACTTATGATATTACTTGTGGCAATAATCGGGATATTCCATGGTAACGACGGATCAACAACGTTTGATCTCGGGACTTAGACTTTGAGACAACATTCGTACTTTATTATCTGCTAGAATGTGGACAAAATTGATGCGTGGATAACCGTTCGCTGAAGAGGCCGTTTCATTAGTTATATTCTTCATTATGTTTGCGTTTTAGAGATATTTAACTACTTCTTTTATGCTGAATGAAGAGAAGACAGTTTTGAGAGACATGAATCATTTGGATGTCGCGTTTTATAGCAGGAAGGATTGTTACCCGATGCATGAATCAGACGCGCTCTCGTCGTGACATCGACATCTCAACAAATCATAATTGGCGCTAACTACCAATATGTGCCAGAGGAAACATAACTCGCTTGTTCAACTAAAAAGGAAGCGTGTGCGTTGCACAATCCGTGCGTTCCGAACCGCGCCGCGGCGAAATTGGCCAATTTGTTTATTTGTTTTCATTGGCCTCACTGAACTTGAATCCCATTATCGCATTCACGGGAGGAAGGCGTATTATTTATTCGATTATTCCGTGGGACCGGGAACTGTCGAGTGAATCTCTTACGGCCTCATCTTTATTATGTTCAAGGATGTGTATCAGTTTGGTATCGTTACAACTGAGAATACTTAAATTATTCCAATTTGTATAGGTTAGGGGTTTGGTGACGGAGTTTTTAGACCGCCTAAAGGCTACCGATATGTTCTAACTAATATCAGTTTTGGTGATTCAGGGCGAAATGAAAGGGTATACAACATTGTCAATTCTACATCTCATAGAATAGCAGCAGTGATATGTTGCTCTGTAATTACTTTCATGTTGCATGCATCAACGATCAATAATGCTTGTTGTAATCCAAATAAGTATTGATAAAATGGAATACATTGAATAGTCAATGTTGTCAACAACATTTGTCATTTCTCATGCTTTCACTTCGCCCGCTATAATTAAGGGTTAAATTACGTGACATCATGCACATCAGGAACAATGTGAGTCTGATGCGTCATCGTAATATTAATGTTTTCAAGTTCCCACTCTCCTGCCACGCTTGAAATCATCATTGAATTCCTACACAGTGAATCTTATCAGATCGTGAGTGATGCAGACAACACCCCAAGGACCAAGACTCAACGCATAGCAGGAAAACAAGCATCGATTCGCGAAAGCGCACAATGAAAGCTCTGGCGGAAGCACGCGAACGCGCACCGGACTCACGCCACGCTCCACTGCCACTGCTCTACATAACTAACTATACAATCCACTAAAGAAGCTTCTATAACTCTATAACCACTACTTCCAAACACTTGCACACTTCGAAAAACTTTTGTTTCGCGAATTCCGTACCTTGTCCGGTAGCTCGATCCATCCGCGCCTCGTTTTTTTCTTCGTCTCACTGCCTCGGAAACGGAACGGTCCGAAGGACGCAAGCGAAAAATAAACAAAAAGGGAATAGTAAGTTCGCGATCGCGTGGTAGGCGCGTGTCGCGTCACGCGGCGCGGGGATGTGTGCGCGAGAGTGCGCGGCGACGGTCGGCGGCGGACTGCCGGCCGCGGCGCGCGGGGCCGCGTGCTCCCCCCGCCCCGCCCGCCCGCCTTGTTTACAAATAATAATAATACGCGCCCCCGCCCCGCTACAGCTACACGCTACGCGCTACGAGCTACGCACAGCTGTCGTTGCATTTGGCGGGATTCGATTCGGCCGAAAGCTTCGATCTGTTTACTTGAAGCTTTCGCGGCGGCGTTTTATCGATCGGTACGCAAGTTTGCCGGTCGCGGCGCGTATCGACGCACTATGGAGCGATCGTTATATTTTTGTATTTTTGCTTTTCTTTGATAAGTCTGTTTTAAAATAGAAGGGGTCAATAAGGTGATATTTGTAAGAGGGTGCGAAGTGCGTCCCGGGTTTTGCGACAGGTTGGTGTTTCCGATTGTTTGGTGTTTAGGATGTAAGGTGTAAAGAGGGCTGGCCCCCAGCGCCCGGAGCTGCTGCCCCTCACGCTGGCGGGACACTTGACGGTCTCATTTATAATCGAACCTGGCTCGGGCGACCCCCGGCTCCACACTTCCACAGGTGATACTGTGGCCCACTTCTGCGTCCCCTCTCCAAATAAATAAACAAGAACATATGAGGAAATCGAGAATGTAAATCAAACTCAAACATGAAGGGCACTCGCGGCGTAAACAACGTTATTAAATAGATAGCTACGTGTAATTGACGTTCCGATGCTTCGATTGGAATCGGCTCGAGAATCGGTTCCAAGGTCCAACTAGTAGTAGGAGACTATGGCTACCGTTGTAAAAAGACCGAAATGTCAGTATTCATTAACGCAAAATTAGTAACCTATACCGATTCAAATTCTTTTAAATATTCTTTGCTTGACTGTTTGCATAGTTAGGTACATACGTTCTTAAATGATTTACCATAAACTCCATTTACTTATATTCACCGATTCAACTATTAAAATACCAGTTATTTCAAGTAATTCAACCACATTTGTTCACAAAGTCCTATTTCTGAACGTGCGTCGGCTGTGAAAAAATCTCACAATTTGAACACCTGCCTGCCTCGCACGCGCTACCCGTAGATCGAAAGATTCGTTATATTTTTTTCTTTAAATATATTACTTTTAGTCATAGTATTAATCCTATTTCAATACACATATGCAGTTGTAAAAAAACTTTACAATATGGACAAAGAAATGAAGATGACATACGGTTTACAAAATAGGAAAAATAACCGTTTCTTCCAAGCTGTAATATTCTTATTAAAGGCGGCTTGCACAAACTTTCTAATTTTATTTAGCGCCTAAATATGTTTCATAAAAATAAATGACGTTTGTTTGAAATAGTATTCTATTTTGCGCAATATACAATACAATTTTGAACGAACTTCTTTTGTTTTATAAACACATTTTGTGAACATATTTAGGTGCTTAATATTAATAGATTTAGAAGTTTTTGTGCAATCCACTCTAGAAGAAAATGTACAAAGTTCATTCAAATTAGTTTTGGGTACGCTGAAAACAAAAGCATTTCGTTCCAAATTCGTAATAAGCGTTAAAAGAACACACTTAAAAACTATCGTCATTTGTTTTTTTCCTTCTATTTCACTAGAAAACATATGCAGAGCTAAAATAAAATACAAAATACATAGCTTTGTACAGTCACGAGCGTTAATTTGGGACCCATTTCCATCAAATGTTGTTAGAACATTCATAATGCAATAAGGTCGAAACTTTAGTTTGATAGAAACGTAAAGTTATCGATGGTCAACAATATGACATTGATATTACGATAAAATTAGCTCTAAATAGCGTAAGTTTGCTACACGATATTCAACCTTAGGTGGTCCCAAATTAATGCTCGTGTCTGTACCGTTTACTTTAGGAACAAAATAATGACTATCAAACAGGCTTAGGTATAAGTTAATTCAGAGTTTCCAAAATGAGTCACAGTAAAAATAAAAAACACCATTACTGAGATACTAAAAGCAAAAGCTACCTACAGACGGTATAAAACCTTCTACTTATCTATTCCATGACTAATAGGACCATTTCCCCGAAAACAAAATAGACTAACGTTAATAAGAAAAACCCATATTTATAGGCTTTTGGCAGTAAAACGTCTTTTCTTAGAAACGGTTTACTTATAGAGTTTTCCAAGAATTTCGTTACTCAGAGCAGAGGGAAACCCCTCCTCGGGCCGAAAGTAAGTATAGACAAAAGTTAAAATATAGATGTTAAGTGTTGTTTGTGGTTTACAAAATAAGTATATCGGCGTTCGATATTATGTTGTTGAATGAACACATTGAAATACCAAGCTACATATTACATGACATATTCCCATCTTTTTATTCCCAAATCTACCCTTATTTAGTATAATAAAATATGAGACAAATCAACCCAGATTTTCATTATTAGAAAGTATTAAGTCTCAATAATGTAGGTAAGTATATCGAAAAAACAGGAATAGTGTTTTTGAAAGCAATTCTTTGAAATATTGGTTTAATTTTAGTACTTTAGATACAACTTGACTAATCACTACATACATATACCTATATGTATTATAAAACATAGTCCCCGGCCGCGTCTGTCTGTCTGTCTGTTCGCGATAAACTCAAATACTACTGCACGGATTTTGACACGATTTTTTTTAAATAGATAGAGTGATTCAAGAGGAAGGTTTATATGTATAAAATTTCCCACGGGAACGGATACAACGCGGGTAGAACAGCGGGGCGCTGCTAGTACTTAATAACTAAACATTGCTGTCATAAGATATAAGTTACAAATTAAGCACACTTAATCAGAAATCAATCTTATTTAAAAGCTTGATAAACAAACTTGATAGTGTAGAGAGACACGAAAAGTACTTAAATGGTACTTAAATCACTTTTAGTGAGCTTCTAATGAAAAACTTACTTAACCTCTTCCAAAGCTCCAAAGTTTTATATACGACAAGAAACATTCTCAATGTGTTTTCAAATCGTCCTAAAATATACTCGTATCATTTTAACTGAATCGAAGCTAGACTATAACCTCAAATAACCAAAACATATCAAAAGATTGCATTGCGTGCAGAACTTATTCTTGCATCGCGCGCCAATTCTATCGCTTCAAAAGTGCGTAATATCGATTACTTGCTCCCCACGTGTTTTGTCTCGCTCCCTCAACGCACCGCACACTATACGCTTCGCAGAACAATAAAAGCGTAAAAGAGAACGCACGCGTCCCGCCACGACTTTGCGCGGGAAACGTAATCGCCATTTTGTCAATTCTTCGAGTGATATAAGACCTTCTTTCTCGGAGTAGTTTCCCCCCGTCGCGGTTGCCATGGCGACCGATCTGTCACACGCACAGAACATAAAACGCAAAGCATTGATTTTTTCCCGCTTCCTCTTTACTTACGCGTTGGCGAGCGCTGCTGCGTTTAGTTCACTTTTTATTTTTAATTTGAGGCGTTAGCAAACGCAAAATTGCGTTTGTAAAGGAGGTGTTACTGGGTCAGATTAATAGCATAATAAGGACTTAAGTCGAGATTATTTAGTGATTTGGTTAATTAATACTAATTTATATAAAAAATTTAATTATTGGTAAGAAAATTATAATAATGGTATATCTATAATATTATGACTAGAAAATATATTTAAATGCTTTGATAAAAAACCGGATTTTCACCACTGCTAGAATGCAGTAATTTAGTTATTATTAATGGTACGCTTTTAAACAGAACAATATGTGTGGTTGCACAAAGAATCTTAAGTTTTATAATTATTTAATCATTTTATGATACTGATAAACTAATAACTTATTTTTCTGAAAAAATACAGCAAGGAAGCTTCTCAATTATCTAATTGATTCCGTAACAAACGAGAAACCGGAAACAACTTTTTCTTTTTAATCTTTTAATTATTTCAAAGGAAATGCTAGTTCAAAGAAAAATGTTGGTTTATATACAGTAAAGCTTAAGGGTAAATTTGTTAAGGTAGGCTCGGCAAGGGTGCGCTAAGGGTTGCGTCTTCATCCCTCAGGGATCGACCCCCGCTTGTTAACTTTATTGAAGGAAAATATGTTACCTCACGGGGCCATTTTCGAGATAAATCATCCGTGGATAATCGGACAATCTGCAAAATAAAACTAACGCGACTTTTAATGGAAATTTATAATTGGAGGTTGATAATTAAAACTCTGCACTATACAGTCAGCTTATTAGATACCTAAATGTCAAAATTTTCAAATATTATTTTTATAGTAGCTGTGCCCTCCCACTGCTTACCGTTTAAACCTTCCCTGCATTGCGATAAACATTTCAAAACCTGAATCAACTAAATCGGTCAAATTGTTCTAGAGTTTTCCCGAGAATAACGAACCTCGATTGATTTTTATACAGCACTAAGGGCCTTATCACACTTGCGATTTACAAGCGATTTGAAAGCGAAACGTACGCGCGGCGTGTTCGTCGCGTTCCCGTTACCTACCAATTCGCCGTGAGTGCGTCGCGATTTTGCCGCGATTGCGTAACGAATACGCTGCGCAGCCGTCAGTAAATCGCTGAGAGTGATCTGAGTCTTGACGCGGCGAACTCGCTGCGCAGTCGCAGCGTATTCGTCACGCGGTCGCGGCGTAATCGCAACGCCTTCGCGGCGAATTAGTTACGGGCACGCAACGAACACGCCGAGCGTACGCTTCGCTTTCAAATCGCTTGTAAATCGCAAGTGTGATAAGGCCCTAAGGTGTTTAACATTTAATACATTATCTACATTGCATACAACTATGGTAAGAAAATAGTCGAAATTGTATATTATTTATTTATTCACAATAATACTCAGATAAAACTGAGAGATCACAATATTTATTAACTAAATTAATTACATAAATAAAATATTATGGATAACTTATTTATATTAGTATATGGTCTTTAATAATCTAAGTTTGTTTTATATCAAGATGGACATGTAGTCATAACATAATTTAATTTTAATCAAATAAAAAAACCACAAAAGAGAATTGATAGAATATTGCGACAGATAAAAAACATCTTATGTAAGAGCTTATTTCTTAAATTATTTACGAATTTTAAATTAGACTACAATGTATAGGTAACTAATAATTGCTTCAACTTATCACCTAAGTTCGAAAAATAAGTATTTCTAAAAATGATTATAAAGGTAGTAACATAACATTAATAAATTATAACTCTATATTTTTTTACACAAACCATAAACTACAGAAACTAGAAAAGACAAATGAATGTTATTATCACTAATATTTACATGTCAGTGATCAACTTATTATTATCACAAAATATTACACTTTACGAAAATGTCATGTTAAAATTTATTTTTTAGTTGCGGTAACGTAACGCCATCTAGCAGCGAGTGGTAGAACAACACTTCAACAAACATCCTTCAAAATCACAATTAGGATTTAGGATAAAACAATATTATTTATTTACTGATTAGTAGGTATAATAGTGCACTGACAACAACTAGGAATCCAAAACACATCCGTGTACAGGTTTTGTCCATTCTGTTGAAGAGCGACCAACCGTTTTTGTATATATTTCTGCTCACATTTCGATGTGTATCCTGGAGGAACTGTGCATAAACCGCTGCAAGTAGTGGACCTGAAACCAAAAAACATTTTTAATGACTATTGCCTAACTTACTTTACTACTAACTAATTACCAACCTAACTTTTAAGACCACAAATAAAATTAATTTAAAACGACTAACGCCATCTATGATCACAGTTACGAAGCTTTAGTTTTGCTACACACCAATAGATGGCGCGAATCCACATCAAACACGTAAAACCAAACAATACCAAACACTTTATTACGAAACTCACGTGCAAATCTCAGCTCGTACAAGCTGAGTCATATTATCTGGCATGTTGACGACGTATTTCCAACTGCCTTTGTTGTTGAGGGCGGCTCGGGGTGTGATGAACTCGGTTCTGACGCTGCAGAGGGACTGACTGTTGTCGGCTTGCCTTCTGGGTCGTTCGGCTGTAGTCTCCGCACTGTTACATAAAAATTGTAGAATAAAGTAAGTAATAAGCATCTCTACAAGATAAAGCACCGTTCCTTCAGGGTGCTACTATGAAATATGGGTTGTAGCAGGTATACACGAGTACTCTGTAGCTAGCTACGTACCTAATAGGTAATCATTTAATAAATATCCTAATGATTCAATACTCACCGCTGCCATAGGAAGGCCACAGAGGCTTGTGAATGTTACCAATTACCAAATTCAAGTTGGATTATGAAAATAAACTTAAGTTGTCTGAGAATCTAATGTTTATTACATAACATTTTAGTTTTCGACAGAAATCAGGGAATAAATGTAAGCACACCTCTCAAGTGTGATTGCCTTGGTTTACGAAAACATAAGTGCATATTCCAAGTTTTTACTCAATCGCGTTTGCAGGAGTTTACTTAATGTTTCTGCAGCTAGCCACCAGATGGCGCTCCTTAAAATGTATTTATACTAATAGTTAAGTTGTAAGTATCTTACATTACATTATGGTTATTTTATTTTATTTTTCAGAAGCAAGCATGATCGAAAGAATCAGTCGTATTAGTCAGTGATTTTAAAGCGTCTAAAAGTCTCCAACGTAGAACACCAACACTATTAATCCATTGTCAATAACACCCGACAAAAATCCTGCCACGCCTCTTGAAGAAAGAACAGGACAGGCAAGAAAAAAAGAAGAAAGTGACTTGTTGGACTCTACCTCTCTTTTAAGCATTAAAAAGTGATAGAGTTCAACAAGTCTTCTTCAACAAATCGCGAGCCTTTAAGACCTGGTCTTACCTCGCCAAACCAAGTGCTATCCTCAACGCCTCGGCTCCAGTGAGAGTCCTCTGCGATGCCGCTCGAACCAGTTCAGCATTCCGCCTCTTTCTGCGACGAGAAGTCGTCCTGGTAGGAAACGTTATGGACCGCTGGATGGTGACGTCGGAGCGGGATGGCGATACGTATCTGAAGAGAAGAGAGAGATAGAGATAGAAGGTTTTGTTATGAAGAAGATTGGTGAGACTCGAGGTTTCCATGAACCTTTTTAAGTCCTTAGATAGATGTAAAAAGGGTTCTATTGTAATAATTGTAAGTACCTAGGAGCTTTTGTTTAGACTCATTTGTCTGTCTCAGTGTCTGTAAAAGGAATCCTTTGAATTGGCAATAGGCTCTATGTAACTTTTGGCTACTTCCTTAAGCTATTTTTATATAAGTCTCGAGTTACTATAACAACCCAAAACTGCAAATCCGTAACAGTTTCATACAAGCTACTTCTAGATCTAGCAGCTACAAGAAGAACCATGAAGTTTCATTTCAATCAACTTACTTCCACCATTCATTCTGGTTATAAGGGGTGACAGCACTATCACTTGTTCTATACCAGTTCTTCTGATCGAAGTTGGGGTAAAACGGTGCCGGATCCAAGAAGGCATTGTACCCATTCCTGAAGACCTTTCTCTCAAAATCACCGTTGAGGTTGTCCTGCGGCCAGTAGCTGAACGGAGAGTAGCCATGGAAGCCGAACTTAGAAAAATTTGACGCTTGATATGCGTTGACGTTGTATGGCATCGGGTCGGATAGTGAGGGCAGCTGGAGCGGCGTTTTTTGGTTGAATATGTCTGGAATGTGAATGAATTGATTAACCTTTCATATATCTTTGAAATTGAAAATAATCAGCTATTTATCTTCAATCAGCTGAATTTAGTTAGGGTTGATTTATGCCGGATATACAACTGAGAGAAAATCTGTACTAATAATATATTTCTGCTTCCGATAGATGGAAAAACGATAGTAATTTAATTCGTCGGTACCAAACACAGTGCCCCGCGGTTTTACCCGCCTTCTGCCTGTTCCTGTGAGAATCTAAAGATAAAATAACCTTCCCGTTGAATGTCGCTATCCATAAAATAATTATTCAAATCAGATTGGTAGTTCCTGAGATCAGCGCGATAGTAGTTCAGCTGTTATATTCTACTTATATTAGAAACTACCAGCGCCCCGCGGTTTTACCCGCCTTGTGCCCGTTCCCGTGGGAGTTTCGGGATTTTTTTTACATAAAAACCTTCCTCTTGAATCACTCTACCTATTACAAAAAACCGCATCAAAATCCGTTGCGTAATTTTAAAGATTTAAGCATACAGACAAACAGACAAACAGACACGAAACAGAGACGACTTTATTTTATACTATGTAGTGATGCGAAAGTTTGTGAGGATGGATGGATGTATGTATGTTTATTACTCTTTTACGCAAAAACAACTGAACGGATTTGGATGAAACTTTACAGTAATGTAGGTTATTATACATTTTATCCCGAAATCTGTTCTAGTAAGTATATATTTCTGACGAGGACTTACCATGATTATATCTTGTATTGAACTTGTTATAGTTCTTATTGGGGTTCTCCGGTTCGTTGACGATGGAGATCTGGTCGACGTGGGGCAGCGAGTTGGGCCCGTAGTCGTAGGGGTAGTCCGACTTCTTGGTGGAGGAGAAGTCGTCGCGGGTCTCGTCCGAGAGCAGCGTGCGGATGTCGTACTGACCCGCTTCTATCAGTTGACGGATGATTTTTCTGGAATTTGAAGGATAATGTGCTTAAATACTGGAATGTGGTGTAGAGAATTGTGCATATTCATATCGAAAACAACAAACTTTATAGCTCTTTCTGTATAATTGGGAGTTGTTGTCCCAAAACGTTCGTAATTGTTATCATTCGCCTGCACCCAAAAGGTCACGGATTGAATCACTGATAGTTACCGACGATTTCTTATAGATCACTAGGAGCGGGCGGAGAGGGTGTTTGTCCCAAGAGACGTAAAAATTAATAACTTTAACAGGCTGTCATTTACGTTACGAAACGAGGCTTTGTATTTAACAGATATTCAACAGCGCACTTAATCAAGAACTTTTTACGAAATGTACGAGCATGTTACGATAGCCAACCGTTTGAAGCAACCCACGCCAAAAGTTGCAATTATATTTTATTTTACAAAAATTATCACATTTAGACTTCTTGGATTATCACATTTAAAAAATCTTTAGCTTTTTTTAGATAATAAGTGCAACTGACTCAGGATAGGGGTCTGGATGAAGGCAGTAGGTGAGGCCGGGCTGCGCGCAGGGCGGCGCCCGCCCCGGCGGCGCCGGCTCGAACCCGCAGTTCTGGCCGTAGGGGCAGCTGTACCCGTCTCCACTACGCACGAAGCTCCATATTATCTGGAATAACAAGAAGACTGTCATTAAATACCACATGGTTAGGAAAAGCGAAAGTCCTAAAACGCCAAATACAGTACTGCGTTGGTCTGTTTAATCTGATTGATGTATACTCCGTGGGTATTTCGATCAACATCAGTCACAGTCGCTCGCCATGTTCCATGCAGTGATTGATCTACTGTGATTGCACCTTGGAATAGGCGCACAGATCAATAGGTAGTTTACATTCCTCGGTATCAATATCAAAACTTGAAAGACTATCTTCTAGAAAAAAAAAACACGTAAAAGCCATCATTATAAAGCTATCAATTTCCCAAATATCAACTTTCTAGTAGGCGTGTTAACTCCACCAGTGAGTTAGATTAGTCACCACACTCACTTTCATTTACGTGCCCTGCATCGGTCACACAATAAATTAGTTTAGAACCACTACTATTGTACTCGTACTCGAGCGATTCTCATATCTAAAAGACGATTTACCTAAACGACTTTAATAACAAAAACAGCAAGTGATACCAGTAAGGAAGTAAGTAGAAGTAAGAAAAAGAAAAAACATCATCTTAAATCTCCATTATTTTTAAATGATGGGTTGATTTTACTCCTCGTATCTCAACGTTGCATTAGGCCTAGCTAGTGGACATATTTTATTAAGATTTTTACAAGATAATATTACCAAAATATACATGTGTAGTTCCAATTACAAAATATTCAATTTACCTAGATGTTATGGATTACATTCGGGGTAAAACTTATTCACACAAAGGATGAAACTCATTCACGTTAGTCCAATAACGAAACCAATCTACTTCTGATCGAGAACAAGTAGTAAGATCCTATATTACGCATTCAATCGTTAGGTGTGAATAACAACGTTATATTTTTGTGTTTTCGTGATGATTCGCAACGTCGCGGGTGTCTTAGCCGATTACTTGGACATTTGGCGGCGTTTGTGTGTCGTAACCCTATCAAATAGGTCGATCGTATTTACTACCGATGAATAGTAATCATGTAATCTTGTGTGGTAAACATTGATGTTGCCGACGCTACTTCCTTTGTTGACCTTACATACACGTAGAGTTTAAAGGTCCAATCTGTAAATGATAATGTTAAGTCCTTTGTAATTTGTACTTTGTCAGTAATAGCCGAGATTTCTCCTTTTGCAGCATTTATTCAGATTTTTTATTTTTCTTGTGGGTAATTGTGGCAATTGTTTATATTTTATATATTTATTTACGAAATTTGATAATGATCATTGACATGTCAGTAGCTATTAAGCTGGGTTAAACGTAACGAGATGTAATGTAATATGTTACACGGCGAGCATTCATGCAGTCAGTACGTATACTACGGGAAAGTCAACGACTAAAGAGCCGTTCGATGCTCGCCTTGACACTCTGCCTCGGTTTTTTTGGCAAATCCTTTGAGTATTACGCCGTTCAAATAAATATAAAAGGTAATAAGGAGCACAGAGTTTAATCGAGCATGTTACACTGATTTTAAAACTCAGCGTAATATGTAGTGTCAGTACCCAGCTTTACTAGAGTTTGAGTAAAAGAAGGTTCTTTTGGTTAACATTTTCATCGACTGACTTTACAAGTTCAAGTGACTGCAAGCTGCAGTCTATACTATAGGTTTCTATGAAACTGATATAAATAATAAAATGGATACTAAGGTAGTAAATTTGAATAGGTTAATGGCCACCCAAGGTGGACAACAAGGAGTTCTTAGACCGCCTAAGGCCTCCGACATGATCTATCGCTTGAAACAACCGAGACCGACAATTTTACTGCTCAAATGTTACTGCAGTGTGCAGTTACTGCATAAAGTAGATGCAGTGAGACTACGCTTGGAATCAAATTAATAAAATTTGACTTAAAATATGAATAGAGTTTTTATTAACTTTATTGCTCAAACTATATCTACCCACAATAAACATTATAAATGGTCTTAAGTACACATTGTTATATTTTCATCTGAATCTGATGCAACTTTACGAAGTCATTTCATTTCTTTAGAGCAAGGCCAATGACATCTTTAGAATTTGACAAAAGTAAAAAGAACAATAAAATTTCAAATTACGAATTGTAATAACGATATTGTTATGTTAAATTAGTGACAATTTATCTTACGAGTGACAATTTGACAAGAGTGACAATATGACCAAGTGACACGATCTTTAACTTAGTGACCTGTCTAATGACAGATCTGTCAAATGTATTATTAGAATGATTATCATGTCATATGTTTTATTACAATGATAATCGTGTTTGGTAAATGACGTTATCGTGTTCTGCGAAATTTTCCTCGGAATTAGGTGACGGTCGCTTTATTTTGCATCTTTATCTGGGGTTGGCTCCATGTTAGCCCTTAATAATCATGACGCTTTTTTTGTATATTTCTTTACTCTTTAACACATTCAGTGCCGACGACTCGCCTGGCGAGTCGACTTAAATTACGTTCATGTGCCGGCGACTCGCCTGGAGAGTCAATGTTTTTCGTCAATATGTATTTCCAAAATGCGTCCATATTTTCTGGCGAGTCGAAAATAATATTGGTGGCACCTCAGAAGGAATTAAGAAAATCATAGTGGCAGTGAATGTGTTAAGACAGAGTCTCTCTAAATTCTCTTTTCTACCAAACACTATAGATTTTAAACAATATCAATATTATTTAATTATGATTTTTCTTGTTGCGTTTGACATATTTTTACTTCTACGAACGTCTCAATTCAAAATGTGTTGTTCTACCTGAGTTACCAGCACGTAAATATGTGATAACTATTTTGTCTTGCAAATATTTACCTGCCTATATAAAACAATATCTAAGGTGATTTATGTAAGAGTCCGGATGTTAAAGTGCCCATGAACCAGTTTCGTCAGTAGAGAATTCTTATACTCGCTACATAGTTCGGGTATGTACACACGGATAGACTGAACGACAATTAGTCACATTATGAAACTGTTGACTGAGTAAACTGGCTCGGCTTGGACTGAAATATTTGTTCAAATATGCGATTGTCTACAGCTTTTCAATGTACAGAGAGTGTACGTTTGCCTTTAAGTAGGCCGTACACGCTACGTTGATCTGCTGGAATGTCTTTATGTCCAAGACTGAGGACTTGGGTTCAATTCCCGGGTCGAGGGAAACATGTATTAAAAACCTTTAAAATATGGCTTGGGTTTGAGATCACCAACACGTATTAGACAAGTATGGTGATTATGCCTGATCCTCCTCACTGTACTGATATATTAGGTGTCGGTGAGATGAGTCCTTTGCCCAACTGTGGCACAATACAGGCCAATACATTCGTTTTATACACGCTACGGTCCTGGTGGTCTAATTGTAGTGGTAGAGGCCTAACCAGATCAATCAATCGATCGCCGATCGATGGTAGAATGGATTACTGGACCGATGCTATCGACCGGCAATCGATTGATTGGTTAGTCGAACGGAATCCGTCAATCAATGAAAGCTACCAGATCAGTCGATCAATTTCGATCGACGTTGATCGATGCCGACAATCGACAACCGATCTATTGGTTTCGTAACACCCTCAGTGAGCCTGTTAGGGAATAGACGATGACTTTTGATGCGTTACATATTACATAAAAGTTCCTTGATATACTATGATTACTGTAATACGTAAATGACAGCTGTCCCAGCACGTGTCAGCTGAATCAAAATTGTGTCAAACAAGGAAAATTAACCAAATTGATATGTATCGTTTACGTGATACCACAGTAATCACAGTATAAGTGTGAAGTGATTTCTCTTACGTTACAGTCGATTCAACAGGAAGTTCGCCAAGATAAGTGATGTAACGACACAATAGTATCACATGGTAACATCGGAAGTAGAGTAATTTATAATTACGGGGTAATTACGAGATAACTCTTATATCATAACGGTGATAGAATAAGTACTTGAGATATGTTATCGATTTCAAAGTTGTATGTAATGAAATCGCGGAGTTACCATCTAAGTATACACGATCCAAATTGAATCCAAGACAATTTAATTCAACACTATGATGCCACGATCCTTAAACGATATTATTTTTGTAATGAAATGAAATGAAATGAATGAAATATTTATTTGCGCAAACATATGTAAATATAAAGGTGATTGATTACATTAGATAGGATCAATAAGTATGTTCTACCTCTAAGGCATGCAAATTATTAAATTATAGTGTACATTCTTAATTAAGTATATTAAACTAGGGTAATCTTTTAACATTGGGTCAATCAATGTAATCTACACTAATATTATAAAGAGGAAAACTTTGTTTGTTTGTTTGTAATGAATAGGCTCAAAAACTACTGGACCGTTTTTAAAAATTCTTTCACCATTCAAAAGCTACATTATCCACGAGTAACATAAGCTATTTTTCATCCCGAAATTCTTACAGGAATGGACACAACGCGGGTAAAACCGCGGGGCGCTGCGTCTAGTCTATACTAAATGTAATAAAGCTGAAGAGTTTGATTTTGTTTGTTTGTTTTGTTTTGTTTGTTCCAGTCCGATTTGAATAATTCTTTTTGAAATGGATAACCACTTTCAATAGGAAGGTTATAGACTAATTTTTATCCAGAAATTCCCTTAAAAAACAAGCACAAAGTGGGAAAACTGCGGGGCGCTGCTAGTACAATATACTCGTATAGTGCAAAGAATTGTTTGAACTGACTTCAAAAATGGAGAAGATCCTATTTTTGTTTAACGGAAAGAATAGTGTTTTATTAGCTCTCTATTTCTTACCTCGTTTATAAATGTTTTTTTCTTCTATTTATCGGTTTTCCCGCACGTTATCTTTATTGCAATCTAATATTTATATCAATTGTAAACCCATTAGTAGCTTATAAGGAGCGGTCCATTTCCAAACGTTATCATTAACATAATATAAATAACGATAATGAGACTTAATGGATTGAATTATGTATACTAAACTTTGCATTGTGATGTACAATAAATGAACACGTTTTTATCTCTGCTCTGTTAAAAGTAACATAAACTAAACTCTATTAGGTAGTCAGTAAGATAAAAGTTTAGTATTTGTTTGTTTGTACGTTGCCGGCTATCTTTGGAAATACCTATCAGATTTGAAAATCTAGCAAAAGCAATAAAAGCTAGTTGTAACTTACAGGGTGAAGTTACTTATTAGACGCAAAAACTAAGCATTATTCATTTAAACTCATAAACAGCATTTGTACTATCAAGTACATAGTTGGTCCCTTTCCGACATCAGCTATTTTCCAAACAGCAAAAAAAAAAAAAAAAAAAAAAAAAAAAAAAAAAAAAAAAAAAAAAAAAAAAAAAAAAAAAAAAAAAAAAAAAAAAAATTGCCTGTAATGTCCCACTACTGGGCCAAGGCCTCTCATCTCACTGAAGTTATCAGTACAGTGAGGAGGATTAGGCATAATCACCACAGCAAAAGAGACAAAAAACTTTATAACAGTGTTTTAGTTATAGAGTTTATGAATGTAGCGGTAAGACTAGTAAGTGATATTAAGCACTGTAAAGTGACATGAGCTCTGCTTAGTATTCAGGATACACTTAGATGTAATCTGAAGCCGATTTCAAGGAGATTTTCACGTTTATTGCACTTTTTATGAGACAGCTTTCTACACAATTCGTGTCTAGAAAACTGTGTTAGATGGGTGATTCTCACGTGTTATTACCGAATTGTAAAGCGACGGGTTTTGTGTTTGGTAACGTTAGAACTTGTAGTTTAATGTCGGTATCTTGATTTGACCAGTTGTGGGATCGAGTTTTTGGTGAGATGTGGGCCAGTTTTTGAAGGCTTTTTAAGTGATATTTTGTAAGCTACCTATTGTCAACGTAATTTATGGTCCAGCATCGGGACTATGCATGTTTTACTCTTGTAGGTACTTGATATGCGAATTTAAAAGGATCTTTATTCGATCGAAGAAAATAATATGATTAATAAAATAACCCATTTTTTTTATTTCGGAAAGTTATGGTTCTGAGATTAGCACGTTCAAATAAAAAAAACAAAGGCTCTTCAGCTTTTTATATCAATAGTAGCCGCGACCCGCGGTGTTACCCGCTTTGTATCGGTTCCCGCGGGAATTTTGGGATGAAATGTATCCCATGTGTTATTCTGATGTATAAACTATATTACTGTAAAGTTTCATCCAAATCCGTTCAGTAGTTTTTACATGAAAGAGCATCAAACATACATCGATCCTCACAAACTTTTGCATTTATAATATTAGTAGGATCTTAACCTACTGATAGGATAATCCATTTTTTTAAAATTTTCTTATTGATATTGTTCTGAGATAACCACTTTCAAACAAAAACAAAACAAAGGCTCTTCAGCTTTTTTATACTATACTAGCCGCGCCCCGCGGTTTCACCCGCTTTGTACCCGTTCCCGCGGGAATTTCGACATAATTAAACTTTTTAGAATTTTTCTCGCCGTAAAAACCATCCTTGAACTTCAACGAACATTTTTTAAAAAAATTGGCCAAATTGGTCCAGGCGTTGTTGAGTTATGCGCTTACCAACACATTTTGCGATTCATTTTTATACTATAGACTAGCTGTGCCCCGCGGTTTCACCCGCAGCGCCCCCGTTCCCGTGGGAATTTTGAGATTTTTATTCCTTATTTTTCTTATACAAAAACCTTGTCCTGACAATAAGGAACACATGAAAAAAAGAATCATCTAATTTGGTGCAGTCGTTCTGAAGTTATGCGCTTAGCAACAGATTCAGCGATTCATTTTTATATTATAATTAGATTAGTATATAGATAACGGTATTACATAAGGTATTGTTTACTTATATCAATAACTTATTAACAATAAAAAAATTGCTCTATCAAATCGTTACGGAATATTGTTTTTGCTACTAACAATAAAAATAATTAAAGCATGACGTCACGAGACAACGCCCAAACAATCAAACAATCGTGCTCATTGATATATTAATATTCAATAATATTATTATTAGTTAACTATTGTTTGTACTGCAGTACATTCAGATATAAAAACAATTACCCAATTCTTATAATGTAATAATTTGAACATGTTAGATCATATAACCATACATATATTGACGAGTATGTACATACTATAGTATATGTCTTTTCCAAAACAAAAACTCAGAATCCAATATTCTTGAACGTCTTCAGAAACGAAAATATACCATGTATGGACAAAAATTACAAAATTATTCTCAGCATGGTTATACTTAATACTTTAAAGAAAGTAAAGTATTAGCCTGTAATGTCCCACTGCTGGGCAAAGGGCTCTCACAGTGAGGAGGATTAGGCGTAATCACTACGCCTAATGCGGGCGATTACGCCTCGCTAAAAGAAGCATCCTACTTCCTATAACTTAATCCTACTTCCTACTAATATTATAAATGCGAAAGTTTGTGATGGATGTATGTTTGTTGCTCTTTCACGTAAAAACTACTGAACGGATTTGGATAAAACTTTACAGTAATATAGGTTATACATCAGAATAACCCATGGAATACATTTTATCCCGAAATTCCCGCGGGAACCGATACAACGCGGGTAACACCGCGGGGCGCGGCTAATAGTCTAATAAATATGAAGTTACTAAATCCTAACCCATAATCGGTTACGTAACACTTGTGCGCGCGAGTGTCCAGCCTCGCTCTATTTGCATACATTAGTTGACAATGGAACGCGACTGTACATTACAACTGCCTACGAACTAAATGGCGCACTTCCGGTTTAATTCTGCGAATTATTTACTTAAGTACTGATATGTTTCAATTAAATTGTTGAGAAAAATACTTTGGTAATTAAGCTGCGAGCTGATAAGTTCATAAGAACGCGAGTATAATACATTTCAAATTATTGAGCGCTACCGTGCTTCGGAGAGCACGTTAAGCTGTCGGTCCCAGTTGTTTAAAACGTTAGAGTATGTTGAAGGCCTTAGGGCCTGTCCACATCTCCACGTCACGACCGGTGCGGTAACGTGGCACGGTTCGTTTCTAAAAGTTCGTAAAGTTTCATCCAAATCCGTCCAGTAGTTTTTTCGTGAAAGAGCAACAAACATACATCCATACATACATATATCCTCATAAACTTTCCCATCACTACATAGTATAAAATAAAGTCGTCTCTTTTTCGTGTCTGTCACACTGTTTGTCTGTCTGTATGCTTAAATCTTTAAAATTACGCAACGGATTTTGATGCGGTTTTTTGTAATAGGTAGAGTGATTCAAGAGGAAGGTTTTTATGTAAAAAAATTCCCGAAATTCCTACGGGAACGGGCACAACGCGGGTAAAACCGCGGGGCGCTGCTAGTTTATAATATTAGTAGGATTCCCCGAGTATCTATTCGCTACAGAGTTTTAGTCTAGCCTATCTAAAATATCCCACTGTAGAACCTCTACACTCCCATAAGACCAGTACAGTTTAGAGAAATAACTTTTAGCCGCCATACGTTTTGATTCGGATTTGTGAATCAGGAAGTCACTAGTGTAACGTACTGGTTTCTTAAGTTTAACACTACTCATTTTACAATCAGACGACTGTCTTCTATTATTATAGTGCTTCTATTGTTATAGTGTCTATTATTATTGTTATAGTGTTTCTCCTCGGAGTCACGGGACAAGCCCGGTCTTTTTGAGAGGCATGCGAGGGGATACAGATCCAACTCGTAGAGGCCCTTTGGAGATATTTAATGTAATGGATAACAATTATTATTATTATCTATTATTAATTAGCTATAAATGTCCCACTGCAGGGCAAAGGCCTCCCAGTGGAAGGAGGGTCCTTCCACTGATCTCTATCCGTCTTCTGTGACCTGTAAAGTAGCCGAAACGTCAGATAAAAATGTAAAATAAAAACGAAGTCTTTCCGTAAAGTAGTTTAAATTCAAGTGTATCGTTCTCGTAAATAGTATTAGTAACCACGCAGGTTCTCTTGATCTTGTTTACATAGACCTTTAGGTTTGCATCACGCCAAGTTTATGTGCCAAGTTGAAGGATTGCGACATTACCTTTGGAACTTGATATTCCAGCTTCATTTGGTTGTAACTCTCACTTTATGCTGAGCAGGGGAAATTGGATTACGACATTGAGGATTCTTAGTGAGTAAGCTAGATAAGTAGCACTTACTAATTAGTACTCGTACTAGTACTTATTTAAGAGATGTGAAGAATAATTGACGGTTAATATTATGTCTTTGTGCATGGGCGTACCAATAGTTTTGTTAAGGGGAGGTTTCGGGAGACTCCAACAAACTTCAGTGGTGTTTGCCTATGCTAAAAACGGAGAGGAGAGAGGGGGAGTTACGAACATCAATTTTATTTATTTTCTAAAACATTTCTGCAATATAATTGACATAAATTTGACAAGCCCGTTGGCACAGTGGCAGTGAGAGCGCTTACTGTGTCGGGGGTTGCGGGTTCGATTCCCGCCCGGAGTCAACAATATGTGCAGACATAGTTGTTGGCGACGACGTCTGGGTGTCAATTATATATTCTTATAAAGTATTTATGTATCTATAAGTAGTAGTATCAGTTAATTAGATTCCATAACACAAGCTAGAGCTTACTTTGGGTCTAATTAACCGTGTGTGAAATTGTCCAGGTATATTTATTTATTTTATTTATTTATTTATAATCATTAATCACATATAAATAATTAAAAATTTACTTGAAACAATTAAGTATTTAGATATTTTCGACAGCGGGTCCAATCTTATTATGAAAATGTATAATGGAGCGTACACAAAAGACAAGGCACAGTTGACAACAGTTCGTATCGAATTCTAACGAAAACTGTATTTAGTTAGCCAGTCTAACGAGTGACTAATGACAGTTTTGTTTGCATCAAAGTCAACTTTAGCCTCGCTTGCCTAAAAGCTGTTGTGACTAAGCGGCCTCCTGCAACCTCTGTACGATTTCAACACTCCAAAATAACCCTAACAATATACGATTAACCAACGAACTACTTAACAGAAGGTTATTGACCCGGAATTGAATGCTAATCGAGACTAAATAGCCTCTGTACCGATAATGTTTATTATACGCTAATTACAACTAATGATTTACTAAATTACTCATATGATTCCATCATGAAACAAAAAATAATTAGTCACCTATCAAAATAATCAGAATGAGTAGATAATCACAGATATAGTTCGTGATACAACGTTGTAAAGTAAAGTAATACGTTATAATATCCCACTTCTGGACCTCTCCTTACTGAAGATATCAAATTGAAGATAGGACACTCAGGAGGATTAAGAGTAATCAATAATCCCGTTATACAAACATATTTAGCGACTGTAATTTGAGAACATTTAATGGCTGCGACAAAACACAACAAAATGTATGAAAATAACGTAAGCGTGGATGACAAAAAAATCACACTAGCGATATCTATTGGATCGCACAGCTAGTTCTAAATATTAATGCGGGATGCTTAGGTGATGCACTAGCGGAAGAAAAGAAAACATTTGAAAAAGTTTGAATTTTGACATCTGTGACGCTCATTGTCATTTTTCATAAATAATATCATGGAAGGTAAAGTTGAAGAAAAGCGAGGTAGGGGAAGGGCTAGAATCAGTTACACGACTCAGATTAAAGAAAAAGTGTCTGTCATGTCGTATAGAGATGTGAAGGAGCTTGCATTGAATAGAAATAGATGGAAAAGTGTGCATCAGACTCACCGACAAGAGCCTTGCTCTTTTTATGATGACTAACAATACCCTCAATTCTATCCTCCTATTAATTCATAGACATCAATTGTTTTTTTGTCACCAAACCCAAATTACATTCTGATTCAGCAGGAATGCTATCAGTCACCTGTCATTACATCATTAGTAAAACAATTACTTATCTGATGATATGTCCGTTTGTTCGTTACATGTAATTACGCACTAGGAAATCCGCCTCAAATAATACCTATAGGTGACCGAAAAAATTACGAAAAATGTTGCGGAGACATATCAATGACAAGATAGTTTTAATCTTGTTCTAATTGCATTGTTATTGTCTCAAGGTGGTTAACTAAAAAAATATTCACAATTAAGTTTGGTTAGGTAGTAACTGGACCGCAAAAACTTGACCGAGGTATAGTAGAGATTCGACTGAGTTGCCACCTCACACAAAACGGTAGTATGCAACTGGTCGAAGAAGAGAGTTAAAATGTGGACTAATGTGGTTGATTTTCCAGCCGAAGACAATTCCTTCTGAAGAGGGAAAAATATATTGATTTAATTCTATTCTTATTCAATCACTGACCCCTTTTCCTCTATGAAATAAGTGTCTTTGATTGAAAAATAAGTCAGCTTTAATTACCTACCGTAAGAAAAATTGATAATTATAATTTATTAGAGCTGCATTAAATTAATCAAACACCATAACACCATTCTAACGCCAAATGCTTTGTCGTAGAGATTTAATAAGTGATTTTGACATGTTATGTATAGAATATTATTAAAGTGTCGATTTAATGACGTTTTTGAGTGCATGAATGATTAAGGTAAGAGTTGGATCAGCGACTGCTGCAGTCGACTGCAGACTGCAGACACAGCTTCACTACTAGTTTCTATGAAATTTCAAGCGCGCGGTGACACTTCTGCTGCGGTCGGCAGTCGCTGCTTGCAGACGCGGCGTGCTGTCCTGCAGTCGTGACGTAGAGCGCCAGCAGATAAGAGAAAAATATTTTGAAAAACGAACAAAAATAATAGTGTAGGAGCTAATGTTATTTTTTTAATACAATTTAGGTTGCTAAGTAATGATTAATCATTTCACTCAATAGAAAATCATTATGTTAAGATTGATGAATGTGGCATAGATCAAAGTGTCGTGGTTTTTATCTCTGTTATGTAGTATAATGAAAACTTGAAAAGCATAATATAACTTCACTTTTTTGACAGCCACCACCATTTTTTTAAAAGAGCATTTTGTCTGTATACCCCAAAAAATATAAAATCAGTTCAATGAAATATTGAGGTTTAAATATAAATTTAGTTCCAACGACGTGACAGACATAAAATAAAAACAAAAACAAATTTAGTTTTTTGAATAAGTAGAATTTGATGAATTACACTTCGATCAACAATACACAACTAGATAACGAGTCACGTTCAAAATCAAAGCTAAATACTGTCCGCGTGGATGACGTGGGGACATGTTTATTTGTTTACTACCGAACTGAGACAATAGTTTGAAAACATTTCTAATTTCAATCTAATTAATTACTACCATGACACCTAGAAATAAAGTAGCAAATCTTATGAATAAAATAAGAGCACTTTCAAGTGCGCTGTTATTCACCGAGACGTATTTTTTGCGCCCACCCAGGGCAGCCCAGCACTTAGGGGGTTGGAGCGGGTAACTGGCGGGGCGAGAGAGTGCCTTCGGAAATAAAACCCGGGATCAGCGTTTCACCACTTTATTTCTTTCTTCTTTCGTTTTCCCTTTTTTCCTTTTCTTCTTCTAGGCACTGCTACCGAACACTGAATGCCGGACTATGGAAATCGCTCTGTTTTTATAGACATCTCTGACCAATCAGAGCGCAGGAAAGTTGCACGCGGCACCAATCTTTTTGAGCCGACCAATCAGAGCGCACTTCTTGTTTTGTATGGAAAACCTTATTTCGATAATTTTATTGAAAACGTTCGATTATTTATTATCATATTTGTGTCTGTAACGGTAGGCAGCAAATGTGGCGGTCGGCTCTCCGACCATAAATTGTATTATGTCAAAATTTGAAATATGATTTTGGGTTACCATTTTTCAAAACAATTACTCCTCAATTTATTATAAATAATTACTCCTCAATTAGTCGCTAATTTGTTTATTATAAAGGCAAGTCAACCTCATTCAAAAGGCAAGTATTTTTTTTGTAAATAAATAAAACCTGATTAATGTAGAAACCGTATCCATCTACCTCTGTATCGAAAGATGAATAGTACAATGAACAGGAGATCAGTAATCAGCCTATGGAGTTTAGGGTATCGGATTGAGATTAAATAATAATATGTAATAACAATTGGATATGGATCAGATCGGAATAATAGTTTCGAATTCATAAAAATTTATAGCATTCGAATTCCAGTGGTCTTTTTCGAGGCTTTTTACGATATCAATCGATTTACGTAGTTAATCAGGTTCTTAGTTAGTTGTAAATTCTTCCGGTATGTACGAGTTGACCATTACATTACGTTTAAATAGTTTTATTGAATCTCTAATTGATTGTAATTCCCCGCATTTTGGGGAAATTTTCACACATTGGCAACGTTGATTATGTGGTGTGCAGTCGGCAGTGAATTAGCGACTGCAGACTGCACTGCGGACGACTGCAACGCCCTGCTGCCTGCAGTCTGCAGTCGACTGCAGCAGTCACTGATCCAACTCGGACCTTAACTCTCTCAACGCAGCATCAAAGAAAGCTCCTAATATTTTATGTCATATCGCCAAGCGACCAACCAAACCAACCAAACAAATTTTTCGTCAAAACTTTCTAAATCCTCTTCATACCAAATAGTTGTAACCAATTGACAATATACTAAGGAATTTGTGGGTAAATACGACCGTGACCTTGGGTGACTTTCTTTTCACGTCTCTCACACAGTGCTTATGCAACCCACAAGGTCGTCAGTTCGAGTCCATTGCAAGACGTCTGCCTCTTGTGTTTAGATGTCAATAGCTTTGTCTATATATACCCGTTGTAGGGTGTTGCATTAGAATTATGACATTACCTGCGTTTTTCTTGAGGTTTTTAATAATATAAAGATTCTTTAAAATGATTTAGCGTAAGTGCGGTATTTCAGATGGGTAATATGTTTGAAGTAGTTTGTTTATAGGCTAAGTAAACTGATTTGATTATTCTTTTAAACTGTCATAAGTCACATTTTGTAACTATTCTGTATGTTTTTGGCAGATTCTAAAAGAGTGAAGTCTTAATTGATTTCGTGTTTACTGTTTGTATCGCTTTAATTCTCTTTATGCTTACACTTGAGTGAGAGTGAGAGTTAACCTTGTTATTTCAATAATTGATTTATTGTTATTATTATATTATTATAGAGTGAGAGTGAGTTCTCTCTTATTAAGGTGTATATTTTCAGTTCAGTTCAGTTTACAAATAAATGCGTTCCTATCCGGCTAGCAACTAACCGCTATGGTATGTAACATGTTATTCGTTTTAAAGTGAATGAATGTGGGATTGTGCTCATTTACACCTTATATAAAATGCTAATAAATTCGAATATTTATTAATTATTATGCGTATCGTTAACGCATCGTCCAACCTTGATAATTAGCCTTCCTATTTCGTAAACTTTCATCAATTATAATTACAAAATTGTATTAAAATTCGGACATGGTGAAGAATCACCTCTCAGCCCGCTGGCGCCGAATTATGAATATTTTCTAATAATAATTTAATCAATCAGTCTAGAAATTGTTTAATTTATTAGTAAACATTTTAATAATGTTTCTATTTCAATATTTTATTTGGAATAAACGTTTGTCAAATTGTTTTGTAATGGCGTCGGCGTTAAGATAGGTCGAAGCCTTGCTTGATAAAACTAGATTTGATTATTAACATTTCTCGTTTTAACTACTTACTTAAGCTATGCTAGTCTCTGTGGAATGTTGGTATTTCCAAATAAAATACATTTTTGATTCTTGTTGCATTGTTCACTATCAGTTTTTGGAAGTGACTTTTCATATGTTTCATTTATTTTCATGTTATCTTTGTTTTAGAAAGGGGATTTGACATTGCTATATCTTCGATATAAAATTAGCAATGAGTTTATGTTGTCACCTATGTGTACTGATAACTTCAGTGAGCGAAAGAATATTACCTAGCAAGTAGTTTAAATATCAAGAATAATGTCGGAACGCTACCGTGCAACGAAGGGTCCGTTAAGCAGCTGGTCCCAGTTGTTGTAATCGTTAGACCGTCAGAGGCCTTTAGGCGGTCTACCACTAACCTTCTCGAAATTAATGAATGAACCAAGAATTCTACATTCAAAATCATTTTTACTGTCTTGATATAGAAAGTATGTGCACGAAAGTGAAATAGATAGATAGTTACAGTATTTATTTAAAAAATATCTATTTAAACTTGGCCAGCTTGTATCAAGGTCTCAAATCTAAAACGGCAGTCGGTGAGGATTTGTGCAACTTTATAAAACACCAGATATTTGTCCGTTTGCGTAATTAAATGAGGCGTGTTCACTCTTTTGAAATTTATTATGTTATAGTGATGATTGATTTTTTTGGTGTATCTTTTCGATATCTAGATAATATATATACGGGAAAAAGAAAAGATTTTTCTCACAGATAGTCTTATGAATATTTTTGACCTGTAAAAGTAAACCTAACGACATACATTATACTTAGGCTAATACGAATCCATACAGTTCAAAGTAACTATTTATTAATCTGTAGTTATAGAAGTGTTAGTGTGTATTGCTTGCTACATATCTAATGTAATAAACCTGAAAAGTTTGTTTGTTTGAACGCACTAATCTCAGAAACTACCCATGAGATTCGAATAATTATTTTTGTAATGGATAGCCACATTCAACGGGAAGGTTAGGATAGGTTAAGTTAGGTTATTGAACTTGGCTTGACACGCTGCCGCGTGTCTAGATAGGCTTTTTTTTCATCCTGATATTCCTACGGGAACGGGCACAACGCCTCGGGGCGCTGCTAGTAGGATTACGAAAGCTTTACAATTAATATTCCCCACAGTACATACATTGGATGACCGTTTAGCCTTTGTCCTGCGTTATAACGGGCCACTTACGTATTACAAGGTGCATGTTACAAGTACAAACTACAGTTAATTCCGTGTATTCGTTTGCTAATTGAGTTTGCACAGTTTACTTAGAAATGCTTGTAACCTTTTAAACAATAGCGTTTGGGAGGTCGAAAGGCAAGGGCAGGCACATCTGTGACTCTCATTACAAACGCGGTTAAGTAAGCTTCAAGTCATGTACATACTTAAGTTTTATGAGTTGGGAAAAAATGCAATGGAAATGTAGAGCATTGAAATTGAGAGTAGGTACTTGTAGTGTTATAGCTCTTTCCACTCTGATTGTGTAGGCTAGATTTTAGTTTATTTATAGTATTAGTTAGAGTGCTTAAAGACTCCATTTTTAATTCATAAGCTAGGAGCTAGGGGGTACTTAATTTATTTCAATATGTTTTCAGTAAGAAAAATTTCCCCTCGGTGCGAACGCCCGCTGCAGCGTATCCGTTCATGTAGGAACTTAAGGATAAAAAATAGCCTATTTCCGTCTGCAGAGTCTAACATACATACATGTTAGAGATTCCTAACATTTTCGCTTTAACATAGGGAGTACCTAGTTTTAAAGATTTGATTATGGGTTTCATACTTTTGAAACTCACACGTTTTGCACTCATTATACTACATGTCATCCCGTGACCACGAGCGGTGTAATCCGTTCGAAACACCGGATACGTATTTTAATAAACCCTACTAATATTATAAATGCGAAAGTTCGTGAGGATGGATGTATGTTTGTTGCTCTCTCACGTAAAAACTACTGGACGGATGTGGATGAAACTTTACAGTAATATAGGTTATAATATAGGTCAGAATAGCACATGGGATACATTTTATCCCTAATTCCCGCGGGAACCGATACAGCGCGGGTAACACCGCGGGGCGCGGCAGTACGTTATATATTCTAACGCGATATAGACCCGTTTCATTTAGTATGATGAATACTTATGGGTTTGATGGCTTAATACAACTGTGTTACCATACAAACTATTTGGACCGGTTTGTATGTTTTACTACCATCTCAAGTTTCTTTTTACCATAAAAATGTAATATCAATCCATAACACGGATATCAGTATTAAAATTCTTTAACCTTGAATACGGAAGCTTTAAATTCAAACATATTCTTAATTATTTATTTTATTTGTAGAGAAATTTGATACCGCTTCTAATTAATTGATAGGTGAGAATGTTGAACATCTGTGCAAACTAAAATTATTACACTACTATTATTAGTATTAGGTATAATAATCAATAGCTTATATAACGAAGATTGGTTTCTAAGTTGCAACTTTCAGTGGCGGAGGTGATCACATATGTTTTACTGTCTCTATGGCACAACGTCAAAACATAGCGGCTCAATACGATAAGATATAAACTTTTACTCATCAAATTCACTATGCCAGTAAACTCGCCCATAGTTAAAAAGACAATAATGAGTAGTACAAGTAGAGTTGTTCAATATCGGCTAGTCATGATAAGGTTATCGGGTCCGACCGCAGTGGTCCAGCCGCCCAGCAGGGGTGTAACTAATGGTAATCGAATTATTACCGGCCGTAACCATGACTGATAGTATCCGTCTCGAGTCTACTCGCCTCGGTATGTACCTATCGAATGGTTATTTTTAATTTTGTACTTGACAATCCCCAAGGTAACTCAGTCTGGAACACTCACCAGAAATAGCTCAGTTTGTTGGTTAAGCATTCACGTCTCAACACTAAACCAATCGATTTAGTATTAGGTCTTTTTTTAAGGTTTAACAAGTTTGTTAAACCTTAAAAAAAGACCTAATAGTGTTTATATATAATAGACCTATATTGTGTTTAAGTCCAGTTGGACTTAAACACAATATATGTAATTATTTTTCTATAACCTGATAGTGAAAAGGTAATCCCTAATGTCTTACTGCCTCGTATCCTGGACTTTGGAGGATCTTTTGAAAGCGAATGATAGTGAAATAGAACTGGCCAAAATCTGGACTAAACTAAATAACCTATTAAATATATCTCGACTTGAGATGAAGAATGACCTTCTGCTGGGCAGAGGACTTCTTCACTGAAGTACAGTAACAAAGATAATATACGTAGTCACCACCCGTACTAGGAGTAAGGAGACGTAATTTACTTCCTTAGTAGAGATTTAATGAGTTATTTTGACATGTAATGGATGAAAAATTACGTCAATTAGTTAAGTGCAGATCTAATGGACATCTATGAGTGTAGCAGTAAGGCTTCTGATAGTGAAAATACTAGAATTGGATCGTAAAATAGTAAATAAAGTCTTCACTTACCAATAATGTTATCCGAAAGTTCATACCGAGTCTTCTTATTTTAATAGCCATTCTGTAGCGTCAATCTGAAACAAAAATTGACTTCAGTAAACTAGAATATATAAATATACTAGCTGTGCCCCGCGGTTTCACCCGCAGCGCCCCCGTTCCCGTGGGAATTTTGATATTTTTATTCCTTATTTTTCTTATATAAAAACCTTGTCCTGACAATAAGGAACACATTAAAAAAGAATCATCCAATTTGGTGTAGTCGTTCTGAAATTATGCGCTTAGCAACAGATTCAGCGATTCATTTTTATATTATAGAGATAAACTATAATATTATACTAAGACGGTTATTAATATTACACCGTTTACATTGTTTTAAGCTTTTAACTAGTCACGGTGCAAAGTCCTTTTACAAATATATTTTATTTATTATTTTTCATATCTATTAAACTACATATTTGCAGCCAACGATTTTTTTTCTATCTTCAGATAACGCCTATAAAATTCGTGTTTATTATGATCACGCCTGGCGTGTCGTTGACATCTAAATTAAATTTACAGTGACACACCAGGTGTGACGGTGACATTGAACGTGTTAAGACTTTTGTTACTAATATTTACTCCCTATTTTCCTCGTTTCACCTAACACCTACTTGTAACTTGGCCTAAGTGTTCTTTTATGTATAAATACAAGGATAAGTGACAAATGTATAGGTCATTGTCAGAACTGTACTTAAGGGCATGGTTTGGTAATGATAGCCGCTTGATAATGGGCCACACGTATGTTTGAGCAATTTTGGATTTAGGTACTTTTCTAATCAAATGCATGAATAAAATTGTGTTGTCAACACGCTAAATACCTAAGTATGTCGATACTATTCGATATGTCGAGCTATTTTGTTTTTCATTATGATACAGGGGCTACTCTCTCTTTAACATCCCTAAATTTTGGAAAATAAGTTTCAAAAATTATGTAAGACATACTTGGTAATAATCAGGGAAAAAGACGATCTTGTACCTCATTAAGACCTCATTAGTACAAATAGTACAATATATCTACAAGCAAGCTAATGAAATATCATCAGGAAATCTCGTTAACACATTGAATCAGGAAAGGAACCTCAAATGTCAGTTACATGTTATACTTATACTCAAATTGCATGTATTTCGGTAACTAGCAACACAATTAAGAAAATGAAATCGTCTCAATTTCTCCCACGAATTATGAACTTTTAAATATTTCCGGAGTTAAAAATTTTAAGGTGATCTTGATTTTTGAACCCTAAAGAGTAAGACAGAGGTCATAAAATGAACTATTGACATTATACTGAGAAGAATACGAAGTAATCGTGATTTGTACGAATTGAAATCTTATCTAAGAAACATACTGTTAAAGTTGATAATAGGTAAGGTCTCAGTACAGTACAATCATCTTTTTGTGCTAGGATTGGGCATGATAAAAATCTTTGTACTAATTTGTATCGATCAAAACTCAAGCCACATTTAAATTTTATAAAAAACACTTTATTATCTAACTGAATTTGTAATCCGTATCACATTAAGTTTAGCCAAAGTACCAGGAACACATAACAACAAAGAGATCTAATCGTTAACTTATGCCGGAACTAATTGTAACATAAACTTGTCATAAACATTGTAATTAAATTGTAAGTTGTAACCTCATTAGTAAATCGACATATTGTTTAATTTGAAGTTCAGTTCTTGGTTTAGTTTTTTGTGCCCAGTTGTAAAATTTAAAATTAGAATACGGTTATTAAGCAGATGTAGAACCTTATCTATCTATATAAATAAAAATGAATTGCTGTTCGTTAGTCTGCTTAAAACTCGAGAACGGCTGAACCGATTTGGCTAATTTTGGTCTTGAAATAGTCATGAAAGTCCAGGGAAGGATTAAACGGTAAGCATTGACTGAATAAATGCGGGTGAAACCGCAGGGCACAGCTAGTTTGAAATAACAATGTTTTTGTAAGTTTGAATTAGTTAGACCTTAGCCCAGCAGTGGGATATTACAAGCCAATACTTTTTAAGTATGGTTGCATTTAACTGCAGTAAATTAAAATAAAACTGTGTTTAATATAAAAAGAATAAATGTACAGAAATGCATACTTATAAAACAATCACTAATTATAAAAATATGTATATACATTTTATTTCATATTAAAATTTGAGATTGCAATGATAATAATATTAAAGTACTAAAAGTCTACGAAATTATTTTCGTCAATGCTCTAACAATGGGTCGTATGTTTTCTCACAGTAACGTTTCGGTTAATATATTTTGCACAATTCGGCCTGTAGATAATATTTTATAGTTAGCAACATAGTCAACTTTATTGTATAATAAATTGAATGTTTACCAACGCTTGTAGACTTAGAATTCTAAGTTTGAATATATGAAAGAACCTCTTTAGGGTGCGTTTATTTAGAAACGCAGCAGAGCTGTGTGGAACTCAAATCGCCCAATCACAACGCATTGAAACTGTCAAACAACGCATTGACATTGATTGGTCAAATTCAAATGAGACGCGCCCTTAGTTTAGTACACTTTTACACGTGATATAAAAGTCGCACCGTCATTTGCAAGTGTCTCAATACTTCGCGCCACACCCAGTTGTCCTATTTTTAGGTCACAAATAAGCATCCTGATAGGTCGGCCCGAGGTTCAAATCGTGTCTCATTATTTTCAACCTCTCTTCCACTTATGATCAATTTCAATTCATCAGATTTTATTATTTATGGTATTATTTTAAATGGCTTAACTATTTTACTGTAGAGTTATCACTTTAGAAAATTAAGTACATTGGCAATTTTTTAGATTTTTATTTTTTAGTTGCCACGGTAGAATGGGTTACAAAGAGCAATAGATACTTATTACTGACGTGTGTGTATTCTAAGCTAGTCTATGTTGCTTTTAGCCTCTTATTTATACAATATATTAAATTATTTGTACTGAATGACTGATGGATCAACGCAAAAAGGGTTAGATAAGGGGGGGATGTTTGTATAGGACAAGGTGATTCCTTCCTTAGTCGAATCTACTTCAAATTTTGCTTACACATTCTTTAACGGAGTTTAGGAATGTCGGGTTTGGTATTTTATTGAGATTAAACTAACGCAGTTAAAAATGACAAAAATTAATAACGGAAAGAAGCAATATAAAATTCTGTCAACTATTTTGAATTCTACGCGAACGAAGTGGCGGGCAAGAGCTAGTCTCTCATTATATCATTGAACCCATTTTGGATTATTAATAGGTGAATTGATCAAAATTCAAAAGTATTATATCTATTTCATTCAAGAAAAGGTGATAGGTCGTTTAAAAAAATATTGCACTTTATTATGCAATAGGTAAGAGGTATAATACAAGAGAAGTTGAAAAGCAGTTGCGTCTTCAACTTCTATTCGTTACTTGTCATTACGATAACGTCTTTTCATTTTCTTTTTCCTCTTTTATGCCTTTACTAGCAGCGCCCCGCGGTTTTACCCGCGTTGTGCCCGTTCCCGTGTGAATTTCAGGAACTTTCATACACACCGTCCTGTTGCACTCTATCTATTAACAACGCCTCAAAATCCGTGCCGTAGTATTTGAGTTTATCGCGAACAGACAGACTAAGGCTATGTTCAGATGGCTGAATTATGCCGCGCGTTTTAAAATCGCGCGCTTAGACATCCTAATATATACCTAGCAACCATTCACATGCGCGCGCGTCGCGTCAACGCGGCGCTCAGAGAAAAAGTTTCTAGACGCAGACAATCGCGCGTTGACGCGCGTTACATGTGAACATAGCCAGACTCGGCCAGGGACTTTGTTTTATAATATGCAGTAATATTTAAGCAAATTGTGTGGGTCTCATATCATAAATCTTCATTAAAATACAGTATTACTTCCCTACCTGTTGCATAAAATATTAGTAAGATGATTTAAGACATCACTTTCTAATATTGATTAGTGACATATTTTATAGTTTGTAGTTCTACTTTCGTTTATATAGACTGAGAGCAGATATTATAATAAATGTACTGTACAATGTTGTGATACTAATGTTATTAGAATTGAATTTGACGAGTTAAAGAGTTACTCGAAAACTTATACAAAAATAATACTTTTAATTAAGCTAAAATACCTACAGTTTATTTATTTCAATCTTATCTGATATGAAAACCAACTGCACATTACTATTCGAAAATAAATTATTTCGAAAAATATCTAAATTCAGCAACTCACTGAACCTTATTTCTTAACTTTAAAACAAAACTCAGGAATCGAATCATGAAATTGGGAGGAAAAGTCGACCTTTTTAGTTTCTATTAAAGTTATTTATAAAAAAATTATATAAATACCGGTTTCTTAAGTTTAAGTGAGTTGTTACTACGTTTACGTATACACTTCGCTTTTATTTAAAAAAATTATCTGACGTTTCGGCCCCTTCTATGAGCACGGTTC
Organism: Cyclophora albipunctata; assembly: GCA_963082685.1. Lineage (NCBI taxonomy): Eukaryota > Metazoa > Arthropoda > Insecta > Lepidoptera > Geometridae > Cyclophora > Cyclophora albipunctata. The sequence continues at coordinate 10,127,059 of OY720116.1, read as the reverse complement.
CTGTAAGGGGCCGAAACGTCAGATAAAAATGTAAAATAAAAGCGAAGTGTATCCGTAAACGGAGTTTAAATTTAAAATTGAATGTAAATGTAAATTGTCCATTCGTTATCGTGTTTAGTCTGGGCACCCAGTTTTGTTCGTCTGTGGCTAAACTGCCTTATTATTATTTAAATGTGTCGTCTGTTTATTGTTTTGTTCAAAGAAAAGTTACCGCGGGGTCGTCGGAAAATCGTTTGATTTCTAGTTTTCAACTGTGCGAGTTTTGTTGAAATATTTACAAGAAAATGTAAGTTAACAAGTATAACTGTATATTGGTAACATACTAGCTAGGATTAGGTCTAAGCTGGTATCTATTGCAGTATGGAAATAAGTTCGAATAAAGTACAATTAGTTAACGATAAGCCTGTAATATCCCACTACCTCTCATCACACCGAAGATATCCTGTTCACTGAGTTAGACGTAATCACTACGCTTGCCTAATACGGGATGGTGTCCAAAACCGAGTCCTGTTATTTAGTTGTATCACTGTAAAATTATTCATATTCTTATTAACTACTTATAAAACACGTTGGTAATTGATACAGAAGATTGGGATGTGCGAAACATCCCAATCTTTTGTACATTAATAGGCCAAGAGTCAAAAACTATTTCGAAATAAGAGACATATTCTACGTGTAGTTAATAGTTGACTCAGTCCCATCAACGGAGAAAAAAGTGGAGATGAGCCAAGTGGAGATACTTTAAAAATCACAAATGGCATTTAACTAGAATGCTGTTTCATCGCATAAATCTCAATTATGTCGTAAGTTATAATAAATTCATCAACATTCTTGGGAAATATTGAAAAACTGATTCAAATTTAATTAACTGAGCTTTTCGCAAAAAAGGATGATTATACATTAATTAAAGCATACTTAGTCTTAGTGGGAGCCTCTGTCCTAACTAATTTTGGAGATTATTGTATTTTTAAATGGAATAAATAAATAAAAATTAAATTAATTTTAAACAATTACAAATAAATAAAAGGGAATATTCATCTAAAGAAAGAAACTTGTATATTTTTATACTATAGTAATTTCTGAACATATTTTAAGATAAGCTTTAGTAAAAAAAAAGTAAGGTCCACACTTCAGAGGAACTATGGTTACAAAACTTAGTCTCATGTAAGCAGTCTCAAGTCAAAATTAAGAAATTGCATTGAATCAAATAAACAGTTTTCGAAAGAAACTGACGACGGCGCCCGTTGAAGTCTTTTATATGAAGCATTTGATAAGAACTGCCTTTACCTATTGAAGTAGGGATTTCTCTTTTAATTATAAACAAATTAAATTATTTGTACTACCGTTCATTCATTAATAGACACTTGTATTATTTCACGTGTTACTTTATTACGAGTGAAATTATATTTTTAATTGATAAGAACATTTCTTACAAATAGTTTTTCGTTGAAACTAATCAAGTAGGTAGTATATCTTTTGTTTAAAAGGCTGCACATTTATTTAAATTGAATGTTTATTGGGTAGTAATAGGTGAATTCCCATTAATATTCTAACGAAAATTGAAACAAAATATTTTATATAATGAGACTGTTTTGAATTCATTAGATAAATGTAGGTATGCTTTTATAATCATAAATCCTTAATATGGATTTTATTGCTTGATTAAATAAATTAAACCGTATTTGAGTTCAGGATACCTTAAAAGGAATCAATTTCAACCTACCACAATTTAGGAAACCTAAAACTCTTGAATTTAAATGACACGATTAAATTATATAATTTAGAGAGATTTGTCTTGTAACAAAATATTTCTATGAATATTTTTAACATAAAAAAATTCATAAACAACACTCCTTAAATTGGCAATACAGAAAACAATACAATACCTTAGCTAAACACAATTCAGTCCACGAAAATTAAAATAGATTTTGTAACACTTTGTAAATGTCAAGCTTCGAAGTCACAATGTCGAATTTTCGCACAGAATTCGGTTTAGTCTCGCGCATATCTGCATTCGCGTGGTTGTGAATGTCGGTTACGTACGTTCGATGCTGCGTCGCGTTCGTAACTGGCTGTCAACTGGCCGGCCGGTCAAACATGTGCTAATCGGAACGGGCGCATCTAACATAATCATGAGGTATGTGTACAGAGATGATGATACCTCTATATTGATGTATTGATAGGGTAGGGTATGGACTTAATTTTGTATTTGTATTGTTATGGTTCTAGTCATACGAGTAGTATGTACTTTTATTTTATTTATCTATCATTTGCTTTTATTTAACGGCCTTCTTTCACTAAAAATGTAATGAGTTAATGACATAATGGGTATTTGCCAGTACAATGGACAGGAAAAAGCTTTTTTGTTTTGTGGGTGGATCTCTGAGTATGAGCGTATTTCTTTATAAATAATATAGTCTTCTTATAGCCCAATATAGAGTTATAACATAATTTTTTCGTCTTTTTCCTAAAATGGGTAGGTAGAGTCTATTTTGGGTTAAAATAAATTACAGGACAAAATCAGTACTTAATCGTTGACTTTTCTAAAAAACTTTAAACTAATGTACGGCTAATTCACACCCACCTGTAACACCCAAATAAAGGTTCAATAGGCTTTTGCTATGGAATCTAGATAATACATTTTATTAAATTAACATACACTTACTCATAATAAAAATATTTCGACCTAGACCTCAGACACAACATCAAAATTTGCTTAGGAAGTCGCTCCATAGGTAAAACACAGTCACTTGTAGTTGCTAAAAGTATGAACAGTAAACTTTTTATACCAAAATTCCTGCAAAAAATTGATGGTTACCTTGCAACTGAAAATGCGAGAAACGAACAACTATATATTTTTTATTTCTTCTCCGGTATTACCAACTCTAGCACGATATGCACCTGACATAACATCGCAACCTACTTACAAGGCAAAGAAAGCAATACCTAACGAACAATATAGAAGTCTTCAAAGCTAACATCATCATCTGTCCCTGTCTCGTAAACGAAGATTGTAGTAAGAACAACTGAGATAGCAATAGTTATAGATAATAATTTATGAGTTTTGGTAATTGTTGACCTTTTTTAAGTGTTGTATATAAAAAAAAATCCTAAAATTGTTTAGATTTATATAGTTAAATAATGAACCTAGTTAAGTGATAAATATTTTCAAAATAAATATTTGTCGAATCTCTACTAAAGAATATACATATATATATACGGGATTTGTCGTAGTAACTCTTTACATGCGTGTAAAATTTAAGCAATATCTAGCATGCTAGTTAACAACACGTGAACTTCAATGAACACTGGTCAGATGCAGGCGTACTTAGCATAATTATATCCGTGCCAGTAAGTAAGCACGTGCCAGCAGCTGGTAAGCAAGTATGCCAGCTACAGGTACATGTATTTCGACGTTAAACCTAATTGATAGGTACAGATTAATGAATACTTAAATTGGTGAAAGGTGATCGAATAAATTTATGTAATTTTTGAAAGGCCTAAAAGTTCATTTGGAGTCGAGATCGAGCCCCTTCACTTGATTTAATGTCATCTAAGTATAGCTTGAATCTTACGTGACTCCCTTAACATGTGCCGCGGGCCAGCGATTTAAATACGATAATTACATACTGAACCAATTACTGAGGTATACGCATATGTTAGTACCTAGCTGTTCCTCGAGGTTCCGCCCGCAGCGTGCTCGTTTCTGGGGGAATTTCAGGATAGAAAGTAGCCACTGTTCTATCTCAGGCTCTAGACTATCTAATCTTAGGCTTTTTTTCAATCGGTTCAGTAGTTTATGCGTGATTGCTCTAGACACAGACAGAGTTCCTTTCGCATAAAACAACTAAGGGGATCATATACATTTTTGGGAACAATATTATTACGTAAAATTGAAGGACATGCATGTATCTATCTATACTACTATTATAAAGCTGAAGAAATTGTTTTGTTTGTTTGTTTGTTTGTTTGTTTGTTTAAACGCGCTAATCTCAGAAACTACTGAACCGATTTGAATAATTCTTTCACTGTTAGATAGTCTATTTATCGAGGAAGGCTATAGGCTACATTTTATCCCGAAATTAACTATATATAAACTATATATTTAAACAAAATATTTGTGTAAGTTTATGTAATGGTATCAGTTGGTTAGATTGCATAATACAAGCTTAGAGCTTAGTTTGGTTCTGATTAACCGTATGTGAATTTGTCCTGTAAATATTTACTATACTACAATATATATGAATACTACACTATAATGTCAGTAACGCGGGACTATTGCTCTACAAATTACAAGCTCATACTTAAAAATGGTGTTTAAACTTCTGTATCTTGTCTGTTCCCTCCTATCGTTTAATTCGTGATTCTCAAGTGTATTTGATACAAATCACAGACGCATCGACCTTGGCTCCGGTGTGACGAAGTCCTAAAATCGCGCTCCATCGCAACCATATCTAGATGGCGCAATTAATTGTGAAAGCGAATGAATCAGTGTACCCTTGTGTGCATAATACGTATAATTGTACATATTAAATCATCCTTCAGAGATAGATGGGTTATGACTGACATGATGTACTGAAATCAGGTCAATTGCCTGTAATTGTCCTAAATATTGGCCATTATAATGTAATAGGGTCTATATGTTATGTTTCTGATAGACGTTGGATTTCTGCAAAGCGGTTTATGGTAATTTCCATGATGTATTATGGGTCAATCAACTTTTAAGTGTACATCATTGAAAAATTTTAGTTTTTTAATTTTATTCGTTTTTTTTAATATTTTAACATTTATGCTGTAGATAATTTTATATATTTTAAGAATTCACATAGAGCAGAACGGTTTATTGAAATAAAATAGTAAATTTGACTCCGAAACCAACATGACACTAGTTAAGACAGTCCCTTGGACAACTAACTAAATAGACTTCTGAACCATTTGAAATTCAATCAAATTGTAAACCGTCACTTTATTCTCACTTATTATAGGATGTAGTTTAATTTGTCATCCATAAATAAATGACGCGACTTTTAATTTATGAGTTATTCTCAATAATATTGTCTCCAGGACAACGACAAACTTTAAATGTAACGAACTTTTCGTTTAACTTGTGAAATAATTATATAATAAGTGATATTTAATTCTATGAATTTACTTTTAATTGATACATTCATATTTGAAAAATTTGTAAACCTTACTGTTTTTTAAAGAGTAAAAATGACGATAATGTGTCTTTAGGAGACAGGGACAAAATGGTTGTCCAGCGGACATATACGGTTGTCCATAGGACATACTCGGGATTCCAAAGGAGATACTAGGATTGAAATAGCCTGTATTTTTCTTTTTATGTAAAAAAAAAACAACTATATGACAATAATTATCAGTTTTATGATATTTCTTAATTTTAATTTAGATCTGTCTCGTCGAACTTTTTTTGCCTCTAATCTTCTAATTTTTTGGAGACACGGCAGGACTAGGAGGTGGCTTATCGACCACGGATCCGATGTTCGCCCTCAACATCATTGCTGAAGAGTATCGCGCCAAAAACCGATCACTGTACGTCGCTTTTCTAGACATGGAAAAGGCATCCGATCGTGTTCCATGGAACACGATATGGTGGAGCCTTCGCAAGAAGAACGTCCCCGAACATTACATTAACATCATTGCCGACATGTATGGTTCGGACGGTAGTGGAGGAAACAAAACCAATAGCGGTCACAGAAGGCTTACACAAGGATCCTCCTAAGCCCCTTCTTGTTTTGCTTGGTTTTGGATTCACTCACCGAGAGCGCGCAGAACAAAGCAGCATGGACGTTCATATACGCTGACGATGTAGCCATTCGAACGGAGAGCCGCTCTGAGTTGGAAGATGCACTCTTGTCCTGGAAACAACAGTTACATAACGGTGGCCTAGTGTTGAGTGTTGCAAAAACCCAGTTCCTGACTTTTAAAGACCCAGATCCAAGTAACAATAGTCCAATTTCCATCGAAGGACAAATAGTCACAAGGTGCGACGAATACAAGTATCTGGGAAGTATGATGCACAATTCTGAGAATGTGGAATCTAACATTCAGCACCACATAGCTGCAGCGTGGCTAAAATGGCGAGAAGTAACTGGAGTGACATGCGACAAAAAGATGCCGGTCAAACTGAAAGGTTTGATTTACAAGACCATCATCAGACCAGTCCTGATGTACGGCAGTGAGACAGTGAGACGTGGGCGGTCACTGAGAAAAACGTCCATGCCATCCAAGTGGCCGAGATGAAGAAGCTGAGGTTGATGTGCGGTGTCACCAGGCTCGACAAGATCCGCAACGAGTACGTGCGAGGCAGTCTGGGCGTTTGCGACATCGCCGACAAGCTGCAAGAGAGTGGGCTGAGGTGGTATGGCCACGTGAAGAGAAGACCGCCGGACTACGTGGGGAACCTGGCGCTACAACTCTCCATCCCCGGTCGAAGATCCAGAGGCAGACCCAAGACAAGGTGGACGGATGTAGTGTCCAAGGATATGGCTGAGTGCAAGATTTCCGATGACGACGTCGACGAAAGAGCGAAGTGGAGGAGAGAAATAAGGAAGGCTGACCCCACCACCATGTGGGACACATAGCCAGGAAGAGAGAGAGTCTCAGGGTCCGGAGGTCCCTGGTTCGATTCTCGGGAAAGGAACACATAAAGTTAATATTTTTCAATTTATCACTTTGTAAGATTGTGCCCAGTTTGGTTAGGACATACATAGTAAGCTAAACCACCTGATTGTTCATAACAAAGATGGTTACGTGCTTCGGAGGCCATGTTAAGCCGTTGGTCCCGGTTGCTATGATTACTTAGATAGCAGTCGTTACACAACCATGTCAGAGGCATGATCATCGGATCGTTCCTCGACCCTCGACTCGGTGTTCCACACGTCAAGAAGTAGAAAGTTGAAATTGGTCAAAATATCAATCTCATTTATTTTAAACAATAATAAATGCTCTAGCCCTTGTAAGAGGCTATTCAGTGACTAATTATTGAAAGAGAAAGTATTGCTTTATGCTGATTCTATCAATATTGTCCTATGGACAACCAAAAATGTCCCACGGACAACGGTTTCGGTTGTCCAAGCGACTGGTTGTCCGAGTGACATTTATCAGTCTTCGCGCTTCCTGGAATAAATAATGATATTTTGAATTAGGTCTTACGCGCAGTGAAAAATATAGATGAAATAGAATATATTTCACTTTAATTTACTACGATATATCAAATACTTACGTTTTTGCGCTGGTTGTCCGGTAGACACACATTAAAGCCACCCACTTTCTCAGAACGCACTCGACCGACTGACGCCGCGGCAAAGATGAAATGAAAATAGCGGCTGGATGAGTGTTGTCACCAAATATATCAACTTGTTCTCAAGGCACTGATCACTCCATCTATGTTTTGATTTCGACACTTTTTTACCGTTGTCCGGTGGAAGTCAGGATTATAAAATATTATAGGGACCAAAATGAACATGCAAAGAACTCGTTAAAATTATGAAGCTAACAAAAATCTATATGCTAGCATCAAAGTAGACATTATAATTAATAATTATGTACAAGCGTAATTAGTTGCCATCATAGGATTTTTTTGTATAAAGTAATGTTTCATTGTACTAAACTGCTGGGGGACAAACAAAAAAACACTATATCATATGTTTTGTCACCCGGACAACCATTAAAATTCCAGTTTAATAGTGATTTAATTAAAATAATTTACTCGTATGTTTGCTTAATATCAAGATAAATGCGACATATGCCAACAAACCACTTAATTTTCTTTAGAACTGCGATTATTGGTCAGGGACAAAACATAGTACTGACAGGACAAATAAAAGTTGATTGACCCATTACTTCTTATAGATTAAAAAACTTGTAGGTATCTAAGCTCTAGGTGATTACGTAAATAGATTCCGATTAAGCTACGTTAGGATATTTTTTATCTTAAAAGTGACTAACATGTAACTTAGAGAAAACCCCAAACAAGGATAGGTTACCGCATTTCCATCGAATGCCATCGATTGTTTAACACCCTTATTAGGTACCTACCTAATCACGATGTACATTCCCAAAAACATGAAAAAGTAAAATAAGTGTCTCCACTCCCTGAGACTTAACTAAGTCCCAAGTTCTTATATAACTTTAAATTCAGATACAGAATCGTTCCAAATTATAATTTCCGTAATGTATTCTCCACCACGCCTGTCGGCTATTTGTTCAGATGTCGCATTGGGTTTCTTTTATCTAAGTCAACGTAAAAGGAATTAAGTGCTTTCCCTTTTATTCCGATCGCTTCCGACGCTGTAAGAATTATAAATGTTATCTTTGCAATACTCTTGATTGTGTGCGTTTACATTGGTCTGTGTCGTGAAGTGAAGAAAGACAATATAAAAATCTCTTATCTATATAACTAAGGCAAGAAGTACAAAGCATCACCACGTCGCGTCTATCAGTTTGTACGTTTGCTTTAAAAACTACTGAACCGAATTTTCATGCGGTTTTTTACTTAGACATTAAGTATGTTAAGCACTAAAGTCCTTGCTTTATCATATTATAACATATGAAAATTCGCATTGACATATTATTAGTTTCAATATGATCAGATTATTTTAAGCACGCTTAATGCACTTTTTTATTTGCGGCAGACAGCGCAGGCTGTGGCTGGACGAACTCGACACCTACAAGAGAGACTGGCAGCTCGTGCCTTGAAATCGAGAAGAGTGGGATGGTACCTACTACCATCCCACTCCACCCTTGAAAATGTTACTGTTAGCCCCTACCATCATGGTAGGGGCTAACAGTAACATTTTCAAGACATTTTTTCTTCACGTTTTCATTATTTCGTCTGATACCTGTTAAGCAGAAATTTCCCCTTACTTTTTCCTTTGCGACAGCCGTTACCGTAGCGATAGTCAATGGATCCACACGGCATCGCGTCGCATTTGAATCAAGATCCGTTGCGCAAGCGACGCGTGGGAACCGGGCACATGTACCGTATGCAAAAACAAGTAAAGTTAGTTTGATACGGAACAATCTTCCGTAACGTACTGTAAGCTGTAGTCTTCTTCTTCTTCTTGAAGATAAAGTAAAGTAAGTATATGTAAGAGTCTATACGACCTGAGAGTACCTACGGCTGGGCCCAAAGGCCTTCCGGTCATTGACCAGAGATAGGTACTTAAAAGTAGGGCCGAAGTTACTTTACTTTCTTACATGCTCCTAAGCACCCTGGATCAGCTACTCTTAAGATTGCTAGATATTAAGCTAAATGCAAGGGACCAACATATACTCGTCACTACGGTCGTGTTAGTAGCCATTGTTCTAAGTTTTCTAAGACATCAGATGTTATCCTATTGTCTCCTAGTCTCAAAGTCAACGGATGTCCGATCAGTGTTGAACCTTCGAAATTAGGAAGAGTCCATAATTAAACAATGACCGTAAAATGTGATTAACAGCTTCCCTTTATAATAAGATTATGTATGAGTTAATGACAATAGTGATTGTTAGCTTTGGATCGACAGTATTTATAAAAATTTACACGTATTAAATAAGCTAAGTAAGGCCGTATACAGAAAAAAAGCTGGAAACTTATAAGCGCTTACCGGCGCTTGACAGCGCTGGTAACCCGCGCAGGAAAATATATGAACGCGCGCCGATAAGCACTGAACGGTGCCGACAAGTTCCGACAAGCTTCGACACGCGCTGGTTGCTGCCATTTAAAATTCTAACAAAACCAAATCAACGTCCGATGAGTCTGACATTTTGCTTGGTCTGCTTTAACCTGCTTCCTTTGTGTAGAACGGACCAGCGCTGTCAAGCGCCGGTAAGCGCTTATAAGTTTCCAGCTTTCTTTCTCTAGACGGACTATGGTAAGGAATGATGTTTTACTGACTATTCCCCGCTGTTAACTCGTTCTCGGGGAAATTTATAAAAAGTAATTACCTAAGTTATCTAGCTAGCATATAAATTATTACACTGCTCTTTTAACATATGTCTACCGTTTTTGCGACACAAAACGTTGTTTAAACAAATAAAAACACTTACATTGATTCCCCGACGTTCTGAGCGGATGACACATCTCGTGGTCGCGGGTGGACTGAAGATATTGGAGTTACCGCTGTAATGTGAGGGTAGGCGGGCCAAGTTGAATTGAATCTACCCTCACATAGTAAATAATAGAAATATGCGCGTTCATATAAGGCTTACAACACCGACAGCATCCTGGCACTTGGTCTTTTGGGCATGTTACAAAACCTTTTCATTACTTTTATTTGTAAAAATTTAAAAGTGATAGACTAGGGTTGCATAACAGGAACATTTTCGACCATATTGACCTTTATCTATCAGACTCTGTCTATAGCACTTAGTAAAATTGCTATCTCTTTCGCACAATGCGTTGGTCGCATGAAACATTGTATAGGAAGAGACAAATAGATAGAAGGGACACGGACCAAATTCTCCCTGCTTCGCGAATTTTTTTTTTGGTATTCATCACAAAAATAACTATCAAAGTATTTGCCTGTAATGTCCCACTGCTGGGCAAAGGCCTCTCATCTCACCAAAGATCGCTTGTCAAGAAATCAAACACGATACACATTAAGGATTCCATTTATTTACTTAGGTAAATTCACATAAACAATAAATAATTTAATATTAAGACATCTATCACTACAAATACTCCCACGTATTTATATTTATTATAATCTAACATCAAAATTAGGTTAATAACCTACATCAAAATAGGCGTGGCTTACGGAAGGTTCAGGTAAACATTTACGAGCATTACACACGATGTCCATGAGTTAGCAATACGATAACAATAAATAATTTGACATGATTTTTCTTTTTAAATAACTATCTGTTAAGGGCAAGGGCCAAGTAAACGATAGGAATAGTATATAGTAGCAATAATTTCAGTATACACGTGTGAATGACATATGTCATTACGAGCTTCACTACACATATGTATACAACAAATTAAGTTACTTAGAAAATATATGTATTTTTATTTTCCTGTTTCCATTTTTTTATTGATCATGTTATTTGCGATGTCACAAGCTGTGTTGTGACACATAATTTTTATCATGCAATGACATTTTTAGTATCGAAACTAGATAAATATAATATTGCTTGATAATGCTTGCCCTTAACATTAAATATAAGACAAGCGTGACCACACATTTTATACGGTGCTTGTTTCAAACATACAGTATAATACTATTTTATTACATATACATAAAAATACGGGAATATAATAACAAAGTGATTTTGTCATGAAATGTATTGGTGAAGCCGCGTTTTTACTTTGATCTTAGCAGTTTCGAACATATGTCTAGTCTTCTAGAGTAAGCAATATGTTCCAACTGTTAGTGACAGGACACTTAGATAAAACATAGTTTAATCTATAGTCGCATATGTCAATTTCTGCATCTATTATAGCTAGAGCACTTTACTTAAGGATATTTTTGAATAATAATTGTATTTAGACTTAGTTTCACCTAAGCTCGACTCATATCAGTGAAACGCCACACACAATAGGCTTAATAATTTCATAAATTGTTGATAGCCTTTTGTCAAATTCAACTGTCAGATATTTACTAAATTAAGAACCTCATAATTTGTGTGGCGGTCGAGTATAGCAGAGTTTGTCATCCATACATTTCACCATAAAATCACACAATAAATATATGAGAACAACCTTCAAAATCAATTAACAACGAGCATTTTGTCCTATGGCAAATAAACTTATATAATAATTTAAGCTTTAATCTTATAATCACAAAGCTTGAAATTCAATGCAAGTGGGTTGATTTATTGGTCCTTATTGACAGGGTTGTAGCAACTATTTGATTTCTAAAACAAATAAATACCACTCATTACTTAACACCTAATTTAGGCCCAATTTCCTTTTAAGTTATGATTTCGTCATAAGAGACAGCGGATTTCGGCATTTCTATGAATTTCCTGTTTTGACTTTTCAGAACTTTTCAATTCACAAAAGATATCAGTACCAAAATCAAAGTTATAGTATATTAATTTATATTCTGCCTTATATAAAAACTGTCACTGTATCTTGATGTCGAAGCGCATGCCTACGATGGCGTCGACCACAGTCCAGTATAGCTTCGATCACAGACAAGCTTCGACGACTGTCGCTATGGTTTCGATCATAGTCCATCATATCTTCGACCATAGTCGAGCATAGCTTTGACCACAGCCCATCATAACTTCAACCATAGCGGCAGCGGATTCGTAAAAATAAGTCCCGAACTACATCACCATATAAGGAAATCAGGCCTTAGTTAGTCCATCTCTTTCTAACACATACAATTTCCTACATTCCCATGCCTTTCACATAGATTTAAATCGCAAACAAAACAAGCACATATCTATTCAATAAGAAGGATATTTTTGCCACATGTAAAGTGAATTTAATCTTATTTACATCTATAAATAAAGTCTAATTTAGCGTACGAGGATCGTAGTTATCTTTCTATTGATTATAACGCCATAAAGTTATATAACTTTCTGTGAGTTAATTAAGCATGATCGATAGTTAACGTTTTGATTTTTAAACAACTTTCGATTCCTCAATAGATTTTTTACCATAAATAAATCCGAAGTTTTACGACTAAAGATCTGAAACATATATCTACATTAACATCTAACCACAGACAAAAATAAAAATACTAATACGCAACAGAATTTATAGAACAGTTTCTATTACGCTACTAAAATGCTAAAAACTATTATTCTAGCGAACGAGTACTTTTTAAACTAAAAAAAAAAACAAATCAACATAACGTAAATCACATTTTACATCACCATAAACTTAACAAAATATAATCTGTTTCATTTTCAAAATAATATTATTGTAAGAAAAAAAAATATTTCTTTATTAAATTGAATTTAAGCAATGTACATACTTTTAAGATGTAGCAAATTATTTTTATTAACAAATTCAATTATTTCAATAACAATTTGACAATATTTTTGACATTTTGCTTAATTTTTTCCTCTCTATATGTCAAAAATCAAAATGACATTTTAAATAGTTTAAATCTTTCAAAAACGTTCTTCAGTAGATCGGTTCAATTTTCGTATAGCGACTTTTGTCGATTACTTTCGTCAAAGTATACAGTTACAGTCAAAAAATTTAGCACAGTAAAGCAGTCGTTTGTTAATCAGTCTGAAGCATAAAAAGAAATGCACACACATCCCTGTCTATTCCAAAATTAAATATTTTTAGAACATCATTACGAAGAACCAGGGATAGTTAAAAAAAGAGAAGGCGAATCCTTCTCTTTTTACGACACGATGGAAGGTATATCTTGATTTTACGTAATAAATCAAATGAATTTTATATTAGAATTATTCTTTATCGTGCTTAGTAAGCACGTACCGTGTCATCATTATTTTGAAACTATCCCTGGGTGGAATACTTTGATGGACAATTGATAAAGTAAAAAATAATTCGAGAAAAAACATAAAAGTTCCCACAGATAATAATAAACATTTATTTTTAATTCGAGATAATAGCACATTTTTTTGTTATTTTTTCTTAATATTGATTTGATTCAAAACACGTATTTTTAGATAATTTTCGTATTGGTTAATCTTATAATTTGATTTATTTTTTTTATTTTCGTAGTAATATTATTACTGCAATAAATAGGAAATCTTTACATTTTTTTACTTAACATTATAACAGACGAATTTCACTATTATGTTATTATTTTTTGTAGTTGAATAAAAACATCCGATGTTTTTTCAACATCATCATCTTCATCAGCCTTAGTATTCCCACAGTTGGGACTGAATCCCACTCGTTCAGTTTTTATTTAACTACAAATAATGTTATAGGTAAAATTGCTTGTAATTTAAAGTTAAAATTACTTTACGAAACATATATTCTTATATGCTAAAATTCCAATATACCATGTCAGGTAACATATATGAAGAGAAAATAAGCTATGTACGAGTATGTATGTGTAGTTTAATTACTGTCATAACCATTTGTATTGCAATCTTTGGTATAATAAATAGATCTTACGTTATATTATTGCATTGTTATCCTTTCTAACACATGTAAATAGAAAGAGACATGTGTTTAAAAGCTGATTATAGTAGTGGCAATCAAAAATGGCTTTTATATTAATAAAGATAGAATATAATGTTCTGTTCATCAATACGAATGGTTAAACAGGGGACGACTAGAACGCAATCGTATTACATTAAATACCCGGGATATGTACCTAATAATAATTAATTTATCTAAGGGCGATGACACACAAATAGATGGGTCGATCGATGGTGTCGATCTATGGTGAAATAATTGTAGTATACTTGCACTGTAGTATGATACAACATACAAGTGACAATTGTCTTGTCAGTACAATTTGATTAAAATTATAACTGTTCATTTCACGAAACAATGCAAAGACTTTAATCAACATCATATCAGTGTGAATAATAGATCTCTATCATCGATCGATCAATCTATCGTTATCTGGTAACACCCTAACGATGGAAACACTGCCTTTTACTAAAGTAACTGACCGTGTCAGTGATTTAACTCATTCAAGTTATTTAACTTGAATATTCAGAAGAGTCTGAAGGGTACTTTACGAAATCATTGTTTATATATGTTAAAGGCAGAGTTTCAATCGACCTTTCCACACAAAAACATGATTATATTTATAATAGAATTTAATAATTTAAATGATACCTTTGTCTAGATTTTTTTCTAGGAGTAGTTTAGGGTACCATGTTGAGTATATTCCTGTGTTCAAGCGATTCTTTGAGAGCGTAGAACAGTTGCAGCTGTTGTTCCGGTTTCAAGTTGTATACCTGAAAGTGATTGGGAAGTTTTATGAGCATTTGTTCGTTTGTGGAGGATGATTATGAAATGATATGGGTGTGATGTGATGGTGATATGATAATGATATGATCATAATTTAATGATATGCTATGTTTGATATGATTTGTAATTTCTAAGCGTAGCATAGCAGAGCTCTAGTGGCAACATTATAGTTGACCATGTAATTGATAATATTTGTGCTTCAAACAAGAAAATAATCCTATATAAGACTCCGAAGATAGATTTAAGTTAAGGAATGAACGTTCTGCAAGATAATGAACGCAATGCATAAAAATGAATGAACATTGTGATACACAAAGAAAGAAAACTTTGCGTGAATGAATGAACTTTATGCACAATAATGAATGAACAACGAGCGACCATGACAAAAATATAAAAAGAACAATAATTACCACCTGTTGCAGCAGTTTCTGGGGCGTGGCGGTGCGAATGAAACTAGTAATGTAAACGTTTACGAAGGTGGCCATTAGGAACTGGCAGTCGAATCGGTCCATGATGCCGCCGTGGCCGGGGATTACGTCGCCGAAGTCCTATAATCAGGAACATGGTATATGCAATGTATTAGTCTTAAGGGTATTATTAATAAACGCGTTTCTTACATTTTAGCTATCAAATTGTTTGTCACTTTCTGACATACGCAATTTTCCGAAGAGTAAAAGAGACAAAACACAGTGTAACAGTGTTTTTTTACACCGCGTTTATTTTAAGGGCCTAGCGGTTTAGCAACGTCAACTGCTTATCAATAGATGGCGCCAATGTGAAAATTGTGTAAATCGCGCTTACGTTTCTCAGGTTTGGCAGGTTTTCACTCACATTTAAATATATAAATGTGATTCTAGACTTTATATCTGTAATCTGGCTTATAGTCCACCATTTTGTTTTTCAAAATGGCGCTTTCTTATTCTGGTTTAAAAATAGCTGATAACACAAATTTGTTTATGAGTATTTTATCAACAAAAATTCGAAAATTCATCCATCTATTTTCATTAACTTCGGTATGCGTAATACCTACTAGGCTAGTACTAAATCCTACTAACCTTAATTTTGAAAGCCCTCTTGAATCCCGATGCAAAGAATCCGCCGAACGGGCCGATGACCGAACTGAACACGCTCAGCGCCAACGAGTGGATCATGAACGGATACATGTTTATTTTCTCCATGCCGATCTAAAAACCAGGTTGAATTCAATGAATGAATTGTTCTGAAATGATTGATTTTATTATAAAACTCTTTATTTTAATGACCCAAAACGTCTTTTTAAACTAGACAAAAATTATAATCTACTAGTCCTCGCGTCCCGCGCGGTGGTTCCCAACAGATGTCGCTAGTGTGAATCTAAACCATCCAGGGTGCCACCCAAACGCATACAAAAAAACATTTAAGCCGCTTAGGAGGAGTTCAGTGACATACACACGTACAGTTAATTATATAATATAAAGATAATCCAATCGGTCTGAATGACAGAACCCTGTAATGAAAATGGGAGGTTAGCTTTAAATTACTCAATCGTGCTCTATACTCAAATACGACTTAACCTTTGTGTAACGTACAAGACCCTCGAATTTTGCTCAACATCTGATTTATTGGACATGGTATTAGGTACTAACACTTACAATCTTCATCAAAGGCTGCACGAACTGCGGCGGGGTGTACTCCTGAAGCCGGAACAGCAATGAAGGTTCACAATCCATCGTCATACGACCCAGGGATTCGGAGTACTCGATGGGGCACACCAAGTACGGGTATTGGGACATCAAGTAGGACAGCTGAAATAGAATATTTTTAGGAATAGAATATTAGTTAAATTAATAATCCTCCTCACTGTACTGATATCTTCAGTGAGATGAGAGGCTTTTGCCCAGCAATGGGACATTACAGGAAATTACTTTACTTACTTTTTTATTTTAATAATAGTTTTATACATAGTTCAGATCAAATAACAACACTATAGCTACCACCACACCACTTAGTTATCCGTAGCTGTTGTTGCCTTTAGTTGTGATCCTCGCACAACAAGGACTTATATGCACAGCCGAATATTCATTATAATTTATCTTTTCTGGTAGTTGGGGCTTTCAATAGATTAAGCGAACTCATATAATGGTTGACTCAAAGCTAGAGATAACTAGAGATAAGAATATAGAAGCCCGAACATGGTCATCGCAGTACTCATTGACGAAAATTGTAAACATTAAAGGCCTTATTGGCCGCTTCTTCTTCTTCATCGAGTGGATGGTCAACCTGACCAATCCTGGTGTCAGAGTTATTGAGCCGCCAAAGGCCTCTGACATGGCTCATGTAACGACTACTATCCGTAGAAAGTAACCGGGACCGACGGCTTAACGTGCCCTCCGAAGCACGGAATCATCTTACTTTTCGGGCAATCAGTTGATTCAGCCTGCAATGCCCTAGCCAAATTGAGGACAGTCTCACAAAGAGATTTTTGTGAGATATTGTTGTCCCCACCGGGAATCGAACCCGGAACCTCCGGATCGTGAGCCGGGCGTTCAAACCACAAGACGACGGAGGCTGTTGGCCGCTTACTTTTAGCTATCATACGCATTTTAGCTATCAAATGGTTTGTCCCTTTCTGACATACGCTATTTTCCAAAGAGCAAAAGAGACAAAACACTCACTAACAGTGTTTTAGCTAGAGAGCGTTTATGAATAAGGTAGTAAAGACAGCAACAATTTTTTTAACAGTTGCTCTTATTTTACAGCTACAAGGACAACTCACCACCAATCCAAAGACGACCGTAGAGAAGCCGCCTCCGATGAATCCCTCCCAAGTCTTCTTAGGACTCAGTTTGATGAGAGGCGTCTTGCCGAAGAAGAACCCGAACACGTACGCCATCACGTCGTTGCATATTATCATGGACACTGGCACTATGAACCAGATTAATCCTGGAACAGAAGGAAAAAATACCGATTTAGTACATACATCTTCAAGTAGGAAAATAAAGTGAAGTAGAGTAAAGTTCTACGCCGAGTTTGTCTGTATATTCGATCTAATCTCAAGAACTGCTGAATGGATTTATTGCGATTTCCACCGAATTGAAGCGAGATAATATTATAAATGCGAAAATTTGTGAGGGTGGATATATGTATGTATGTTTGTACTCTCTCAAGCAAAAGCTACTGAACAGGTTTGGATGAAACTCTACAGTAATGTAGGTTATACATCAGAATAACTCTATTGGATACATTTTATCCCGAAATTCGAAACCGCGGGGCGCGACTAGTCATTTATAAATGTATTAGCATTCTTCCGTAATATTTGTTAGCCAAACATTTACGATTTTGTTTAGGCTATTCGATAGATATGCTTTATAAGTTAACAGAAAGAAATCTGCTGTTTAGAGTAGGTATCAAATTATCCCGTAGGTGTAGGCGAATCGGTTCATGCGTAGGTAGAGATCCCAAAATCTATTTTCCTTTGTTTATTTATTTACCAGTTTAATGAAGTTATTTTTACTTGGTTTTTTTTTTTTTACAATGCCGATTTTTGTGTACTCTATTTTCGAATAACAATTAACTTCCAAAACTTTTAGCAAAAAAATATTATTAATTCACCAGATTACCCGATCACCAGTTAATTGGTAATTTCATCCAATAAATGAATTATTCCGCATCTTCAATATTTAACATTTATCCAAAATACTTGCGTTTACTCCAGAATCGTAGTCTGTCTAGCGCAATGGTCTACTCATCAGGCTATAAATAGACTCTACAAGTTCACACCAAAGCGTAATCATAACACTAACAACTGGCGAGTGAGCAATTGGTAGAGAAGCAATGAGCCCGGTTGTCAGGGAATGCCACTGGAGCGACCTACTTACACAAGTTTTTGAACATTGTTTCGCAAAGTGTTTTATGGATTCTTTGATGGTTTTGAAAGCTTTATACTGTTACTAATAATACGTAAGATCGTAGTGCTGCGTAATAGCTCGTGAGCTTAACTCTGCTTTTGCTAATGCAGTCAGTTAATTACTTTGATATCAGTATCCCTATTTTTGCTGCCATGATCAACAATGTCATTACAGGGTAGAATTATTGAGACGGGAATGTTATAGCGGGTAAAACTGCGAGGCGCTGCTAGTATAGATTTAACCTTTAAGTATACGCGCTATTTAGGGTAGCATTCCGTCACGCGTGGGGTCCAGAAGTATCCCCAGTATAAATTAACTTAAATATTGATAATTATTAAATATTTTTTAAAAGCCGTTTTAGATTATAAGAAAAGACATTATAATATTTATGAAAAGTATTTATTAATCATAAAACAATCAGTCTTTAGACATTAAGGAACATTTTTATCAAATTAACAATCTCGGACATAGAATTTTTAAGGTACGTGTTTAATGTACTGAAATTTAACAAAAAAATCAACTTACGACTGATTTACTATTTTTTTAAAAATAAAATAAAGATAAAAAAACGGAATTATAAGAAAAAATAACAATAAACATTATAGAAAAAAAAATGACAACTCTTGAAACATACTACCCTAAACTAATGTTCAAAATTATTCTTTGGGCAGGCATGGTAAACAATAAGTAATTGCTATTGAATTAAGTTTTGCAAATAGTTTTCTTGCAAGACTTACAAAATTAAATTATGTTAAAAATTGAATTATGTTCACTATGTATTGATTCACGGTCACTTATATCACCCACGTCTTCCAAAATGTTCTCTTGAGGTATATCTCCTATGCTTTCGATTTCAGAGTCACTAGACTCGTAAATAATTTGTGCAATTTGATTTTCAGTAAGTCAGCGACTCATATTTCTATTTATACAACACCAGTTCTGAAAAAGAATCAAATAAAAACATAACCAAAGTGAAAAAAGTAACTACGTTAAATCACGGGTGGGGTCTGCAGGTATCCCCACGTAAGCAAAAATGTAACTTACCTTAGCAGAAAAGCGACGAACGTCCACTCGCCGGAAGGCCTCACGTCGCACTGAGATTAGCCGAAAACGCACGATCATAACTTGTCAATTTCAAAAAATACCGTTAAAAAACAGCGCGTGGGGTCTGCTTAGACCCCGCCCGTGACGTTAAAGGTTAAAGAACACATTAATGGCGTATTTTTTTATGTCTTATGTCATTAAAACGCCAATGTCAGGTTTAAACAAGCTAAAAGGCGTTCATTACATACCTAATGCAGTTTAACAATGCGTAGGTATTGCAAATAAACAGCGGCTTCCAACAGTGTACAGTTATTTATAGATTTACTAGATACCTATCTTTGGAATCCAAAATGTTGTAGTATTTTGTTATTATGGTGCCAGTGAGAGTCGTGGGATAGATGGGTGTTCGTTGGTTATATTATAAGTTTAAAAGTTGAACAGCCTAATTAAATTGGCAATAGAACAACACTATCTAAAGTATGTAATCTACTACAAAGCGTAGAAGTTTAATCTTTTTGTTTTGTTTTTTGTTTGTTTTACTTGTCAGATTTGTATACAAATATTTTTATACGATAGACACATTCAAGGTAAAGGTTGGGAATATGACGAAATTCTCACGCGCTGCTAGTTACATCAAAAACTGGATTCCAGTCAGTCACATTTAGGATATTCTTAACACCCTACAATACATGGATAAAATAATTGCTTGAAAATACTAGTCTTCTATACATACTTTAAATATTTTAAATATCTCCGCCATTCACAGTAACAGTAATCATTACCAACGACAAATTCAATTCGATTCCACTCCTGATTATTTAAAGACGTAATTAACATGCAAACAAACTGATCAAAGTTCAACGAATAATTACAATGTTAATTCCGAACAAGTTCAGGGACAACGGGCTATTAATAATAAGTATACATTTCAAAGAAAGATACCTACCATATAAATACTCTATCTGAGCGCTACCGTTTTGAAGGGCACGTTAAGTTGTCGGTTCGGGTGTATCCCGTTCGGCCGATCGGTCGATCGATCAATCGGCCCTATGAAACTTATTTTTCCCTTTTGACCGACTGATCTAACATATGGGAAATTCGATCGATTCTAATTAAAAAGTGTACAGTCATTTGCAAATTAGTTTTATTGAAACATTTCTAAATAAACATAAAATAATCATTCTTAACTGTTTAAACTATAAAACAAAACAAAATTCAATAACTGCTGGAATAACTAAGTATTTATTAATTAAAGTACATAATTATTTGCTACTTTTATCCTTGATATCTTCGATCATTTTTGTTACGGCATTACAGTAAAGACGAAGAAACAAATCATTTTTCTTTTTGTTCTTGTTTAACGAAAAATGTTTGGCCAGTAACTCTCCAGTCTCGAGAATTAAAGTTGTATCAGTATTAGTTTGGGTGTCTTCATTTTTATTTGTTATTTGGGTTTGAGTACCAGAACAAGAGTAAAATGTAGGCGTGCTGTCGCGGCTTCCAAGTTATGATTGATTTTCTGGTAATCGAAAATAGTAATCTTGCGTATATAGTGTCAATAAGTTAACAAGAGGTCGTAACTTATATAAAATATATCATAAACAGTTTGTATATTTTTTAATCATTAGAATATTACTCCACACGACTGTGCATATATATAAAAAGAAGGGTCGGTCAAAAGGGAAAAATAAGTTTCATAGGGCCGATTGATCGATCGATCGATCGGCCGAACGGGATACACCCGTCGGTTCCGGTTGTTTCAATCAATAGGCCAAGTAGAAGACCTTTAGGTGTTCTAAAAACTCCGACGCTAGGATTGACCACTAACACGAACTTACTTACTTACGATTAAACTAATTCGCAACTAAATAAGGTTAAAGTGACACATTGAAAAAATGGCGGGCTGGTGACCTAGTTCGAAAAACACCGATAAAATTCTATACATAAGTGATGATCCCATTACTGTCCTACGAAAATAACCTTTAAAAGACAGGCGTAAAGTTCTTGATCGTTCGCAGCCAATTTTCCAGAAAATCGAACAAGGGATTTATTCTATTTTGGTGCTTACCCCAATAATGCGTATTTGCTTATATTATGTACATATAAATTGAATTTTAAAAAGATGTAGATATTTCGGCATCCTTCGAAATACCTATCTACGTAATAAGTAATTAAACATGATAAAGACTATGTAGGTAATTAGAATTGCAAAATAAGTCAGGTAAGAAAGAGCATCGATTTACTTATTGAAAAAAAACCTCTGTACTGATATCTCCAGTGAGTACAGAGACTTTTGCCCAGCAGTGGGACATTAGAGGCTAAGCTAATAGAGCTTGATTTTTGGTTTCTCAGTTTGAACTCACAAATCTTCGGAACAACCAACCCGATTCAAATAATTATTCTTTTTATATTGAACTAGCAGCGGCCCGCGGTTTTACCCGCGTTGTGTCCATTCCTGTGGGAATTTCGGGATGAAAAATAGCCTATGTTACTCGTGGATAATGTAGCTTTCGAATGGTGAAAGAATTTTTAAAAACGGTCCAGTAGTTTTTGAGCCTATTCATTACAACCAAACAAACAAAGTTTTCCTCTTTATAATATTAGTGCAGAAGTGTAGACTACATTCAGGATGAAGGTCATGGGCAGATTTAAATTTAAATATCCCGACATTACCATGGGAACCGGCACAACACGAGTAAACCGGCGGGGTTCGGCTAGTACTTCACGACGTGATAAGCCCCTTTACATAAAGGTATTTACATATACAACAATAGCATCTCCACTATATTCGATTGCCCCAGTTAGGTCGGTTGAGAGGTTTCCCTGTCCGTGACAATGTTGACTTGACACGAATAGACCGTGTACACAATCGTATCTATTCACGTAACTAGGTAGGTGTAGGTATGAGTAGGTAGTTACAGGTATGAGAAGGTAGGTATAGGTATGAGTAGGTAAGTAGATTAGTTATAGGCACTTGTTACGAGGGTAATGTGTGAATATAATTTCCCATAGTTTTGGGATAACTATTCCTCTATTAAAAAAGTGACTATCAATACAGATTATAGATACATATTGTTCTATATAAGTTAAAAGCTACATTGACATAACAATTAATGAATGAAGCTGACTAGCAACAGATATTGATTTTGTCACATTTTACTAGCCAAAAAGTTGTTACATAATAAAAATAAATGAGTTTAAAGATTCTGAATACATGACTGTGTCATGACCATATCATGACTATAATCTATTTCTTTTGGATTGGCACAAAATGTGGGCCAATGTCGTCAATTTTCCAGCCGAAGACAATTGCTTCTGAAGAGGAAAAAGGTTTAGAGATAGGGTAAGAATGAAATAAAATCACTAAACCTTTTTCCTCTTCAGGAGAAATCGTCTTCGGCTGGAAAATTGACGACATTGGCCCACATTTTGTGCCAATCCAAAAGAAATAGAGTATACGTCTGGTCATGCTAGGGACACTATGACTATGACATGATACAACCCTGAAAGACGATTAGTGAAGTTTTCAAATTACTGTGTTATACGCATACAGATTGTTATATGCGTATGTTATCATAATCGCTTCTTATCGCATTGTCATGCTAAAGGGGTAGAAGTTAAGATCTTGGACGAAAAAAATAGTGTTTATGAAATGATAAAAATCATACGATATGACGATATACCTACCTAATTAGTCTTGAAGTTCTGACACCTGATAAATATACAATAATCGTTAAAATATGTAAAGTATTTGCCATATCATAATGCGATTACTCACACAATATCATTATCATTGTCATGCTGATGCATTTGGTATAAGAATCACTACTTAATATAAATCAAAGTCCCCGAGACCGCGTCTGTCTGTCTATCTGTTCGCGATAAACTCAAATACCTACTTCTGCACGGATTTTGACGCGGTTTTTTAAATAGTTAAAGTGATTCAAGAGGAAGGTTCATATGTATACAAATTTACGATTCCCACGGGAACGGGCACATCGAGGATAAAACCGCGGGGCGCTGCTAGTAAATGATAATTCTGTAAATTATGTTATAGCCCCGACTGATTTTTATTATTGAATCATTGCTAAATAGAGAGTATTGAAGCACTTTTCTGCCGCTCTCAAAGTCGCTAATGATTCCTAAAGACACGTTAATTAATGTATGGAAAATTACGTCAATTGGTTGTCGAAAATTTTTTTTAAACATTTCGAATAACTATACTTTTTTATTTATTAAAATACGGATCGCAAACGACTACATACTAATAATAATTTCAAAACATCCACGCCATTCAATGTTAACTCAACCATCCGGATAAACTTACAAATTGCACATACAATGAAACATTTATATAAAAATGGAGGTTATTTTTTATCGCCCAAAAATATCCACATAGCATAGAGATAACACATTTTATTAAAGAATATTAGTGCAGATTGTTGTAATCGGTCAGCGATCTTATCTAAGTAAACAAACGTAATCAGTGGAAAGCGTCATCTTCCAATTCCGAAATAATGTTATTTATCATTCAGCCACGGCGTTATGTATTGAGTTGTAAATATGTAGTATCTTCACTACATAGTATAAAATAAAGTCGTCTCTGTTTCGTGTCTGTTTGTCTGTGTGTCTGTATGCTTAAATCTTTAAAATTACGCAACGGATTTTGATGCGGTTTTTTGTAATAGGTAGTGATTCAAGAGGAAGGTTTTTATGTAAAAAAAATCCCGAAATTCCCACGGGAACGGGCACAACGCGGGTAAAACGGCGGGGCGCTGCTAGTAAGTACTAATTTAATGAAGCTGAAGAGTTTGTTTTTTGTTTGTTTTAACGCGCTAATCTCCGAAACTACCACTCCGATTTGTGAATAATGATTTTTGTAACGGATAAATAAATAAATACTCCCGGACAAATTCACTCACGGTTTATTAGACCCAAACTAAGCTCTTAGCTTGTATGTATTATGGAATCTAACTTTCTTTCTTCTTCATCGAGTGGATGGTCAACCTGACCAATCCTGGTGTCAGAGTTATTGAGCCGCCAAAGGCCTCTGACATGGCTCATGTAACGAATACTATCCGTAGAAAGTAACCGGGACCGACGGCTTAACGTGCCCTCCGAAGCACGGAATCATCTTACTTTTCGGGCAATCAGGTGATTCAGCCTGCAATGCCCTAACCAAACTGAGGACGGTCTCACAAAGTTATTTTTGTGAGATATCCTCACCGGGAATCGAACCCGGAACCTACGGATCGTAAGCCGAGCGCTCAAACCACTAGACCACGGAGGCTGAATCTAACTCACTGATACTATTACATATATATACACAAATACTTTATAAGAATATATAGTTGACACCCAGACGTCGTCGCCAACAACTATGTCTGCACATATTGTTGACTCCGGGCGGGAATTGAACCCGCAACCCCCAACACAGTAAGCGCTCTCACATGCCACTGTGCCAACGGGCTTGCCGAAAGAAAGCTTGGATAGCCACACTCGACGGGAAGGCTATAGGCTATTTTCATCACGAACGTATTTTTCATTCCTACGGGACCGGGCACAACGCAGGTAATACCGCGGAGGGCTGCTAGTCTTCTAATATTAGTGGTTTCCTAATAAGCAATGTGACGAAAAATAAACATGGAAAAGATTTTAAATATGGTATGTCTTTGCTCTCTTAAGCTAAAAATGCTGAACGAATTTGGACTGACAATTACTCAACTTAACGGTATTTGTCAGATGTCTACATTTTGTTAAAAAGGCCTCTTCACTATTCGTCAAAGTTAGGCAATGACACTAATTTCATTATGACATTACATACGGTGCTGCTAAAATCATTGAGATTAAAATCTATACCATTATTATAAAGAGATCATTATAATAATTTCTAACTTTGTTTGTTTGTAAGGGCTAATGGAAAGCCACATTCAACGGGTAGGTTATAGAGGTCATAGACTATTTTCATCCCGAAATTCCCACAGGAACGGGTACAACGCATGTAATATCGCTGGGCGCTGCTAGTCGCGGAATAAAGTAGCTTTGTTAAACTTAGAATAACAGTGTATAAGTTTAAATCATATATTTTTTCGAAACCTAGTCACACCGCGGCAGTATAATACATTTTTATCTACACTAATGTTGTAACATTCTACTTATGTTTCCAATACTTGACTTATAATTACTACTGTTATAGCGCAGACAACAAAACACTCAATTTAAGCAATTTCACATGATGGTATAATATCCAAATCGATACCGTAAAATCTCTTTTTATCATCATTATAACGCGACCAATTAACCTGGCGAGCCTTATGTCAAAATCCTCATACAAGTTGTATAAAATTTTGATATTAGGCTGGCTTTTGAAAACAGTTGGGTTATACGTGAAAACTTCGTCGAAACTACTAAACTTACATACACAAAACTCTTTGGTAAGATCTTGTGCCCATTAAATAAAAAAAGAACTCGCTCCTGATTGGCCCTGCACGCGCAGCTGCGCTCTCATTGGTTAGATTTTAATGGCGGCAAGTTCACTGTGACAATACACGTACCTACGCGTGAATTTAATGTTTCGCATTGTGTTTTGTTTTTAAAATACAAATTAAAAGTTAAAAATGGATAGCGACGATGATACGAGGGCGGGTCAATAAGTCCGTGACTTTTTGAATTTCCGACCTCTTTACTGAAACAATAATACTGGTCCCGTCAACAGGCATCTGTAAGTTGACTCCTCTGAAAATTTGAACTTGCTGCGTCAGTTAGTTTGTGTTTTACAGCTATCTTTATCAGACTACTCACTAATTTGACGAGAAAATGGACAAAAGTGAATTTCGTGTGCTTATTAAGCATTATTTCTTGCGAAAAAAAACCATTACCGAGACCAAGGCAAAGCTTGATAAATACTATGGGGACTCTGCACCATCGATTTCCATGGTAAAAAAGTGGTTTACTGAATTTCGTTGTGGCCGTACAAGCACTAAAGATGCCGAGCGTCCTGGACGCCCAGTTGAGGTCTCTACACCCAAAACATTCGAAAAAATTCACGATATGGTGTTGGCCGACCGAAGACTGAAAGTGCGAGAGATTGTGGAAGAAGTAGGGATCTCGCATGGCTCAGTGGTTTCAATTTTGAATGATCACTTAGGCATGATAAAGCTGTCCGCAAGATGGGTGCCGCGTTTGCTCACAGTCGACCACAAACGCAATCGTGTAACAACTTCACAGGAAGGTTTAGCATTGTTTAATCGTAATATGGAGGAGTTTTTGCGCCGTTTTGTAACCGTGGACGAAACGTGGATCCATCACAACACACCAGAGACCAAACAACAGTCAAAACAGTGGGTTTCCAAGGGTGAATCGGCGCCAAAGAAGGCCAAGGTGGGATTGTCGGCCAATAAAGTTATGGCGACTGTTTTTTGGGATGCACGCGGGATAATCCACATTGACTACCTTCAAAAGGGAAGAACAATCAATGGGGAATATTATGCCAACTTATTGGACCGATTCAATGACGATTTAAAAAGAAACCGACCTCATTTGGCCAAGAAAAAAGTTATTTTCCACCAAGACAATGCAAGGGTGCACACATGTGCAGTTGCCATGGCCAAAATCCATGAATTGGGCTATGAATTGCTCCCTCATCCGCCCTATTCTCCAGATTTGGCTCCGAGCTACTACTTCTTGTTCCCAAACCTGAAGAAATGGCTTGGTGGAAAAAGATTTGACTCCAATAATGAAGTCATCTCGCAAACAAAGGCCTATTTTGACGACCTCGACAAATTATATTTTTTGGAAGGGATAAAAAAATTGGAGAAGCGTTGGACAAAGTGTATAGAGCTCAAGGGAGACTACGTTGAAAAATAAAATATATTTTTAATAAAAAAATCTGTCTTTTATTGCAAAAGTCACGGACTTATTGACCCGCCCTCGTATTTGTACGCCTCCGGATATTCTAGAATTGGCAACAAAAGTAACTCACAACCTTTTGCCAGAAAAATCTAGAAAATTATATGAAAAAGAATATAATAACTTTTTGGCATGGAAGATCGAAAAGAAAACTACATCATTTTCTGAAAATGTCATTCTTGCGTATCTCAAAGACCTCTCCGACAAATTCAAGCCATCTTCTATGTGGGCTAAATATTCTATGCTCAAGTCCACACTGAGTATCTACAACAATATTGATATCACGAAGTATTCAAAAGTCATAGCGTTCCTGAAACGCAGTTCAGAAGGACACAAGGAAAAAAAGTCCTTGACGTTTACATCAGGTCAAATAAAGATGTTCCTGGAAGATTCACCAGATATTTTGTATCTTTTTGAAAAGGTAAGTGTATTTTAGTTCTGTTATTTAATCTACCTAGTACTTACGTACTACATACGCAAGTTATCTAGACACTCCGTTTAAGCGCTTTGTGTATACATTTGGTAGTAGGTACCTACACTTTACTACTTCATAAATCATAGTTTTTGCCTTGGCTATGTACATCAAGCTTATTATATCGTTTATTGTTACAGGTTGCACTAATCTTCGGCATAATGGGGGCATGCCGAAGGCAAGAGCTATACAACATCCAGTTCGATGAAGTCTCTAACATAGACGACAGTACAATCATGGTGAAAGTTTCGAAAACAAAAACGAAAATAGATCGTTCTTTCGTTGTGACGGGCAACTGCTATGCCGTATGTAAAAAATACATGGAACTTCGACCCACCCCCTGTCGAAACCCTGCCTTTTTCTTGAGCTATAGATCAGGGAATTGCTTCGATCAAAGAACTGGTATTAATAAATTTGGTGCTCTGGGAAAAACTATCGCAAGTTTTTTGAATCTGCCTAACCCAGCGTTGTACACAGGGTATTGCTTCCGGCGCACCTCGGCGACCCTTCTCATAGATAGCGGTGGTGATTTGACCGCACTGAAACGACACGGGGGGTGGAAGTCTTCTACTGTGGCTGAAAGCTACATTGATGAGTCTTTAATGAATAAAATTCAAGTCTCAAATACGATCTTGAACAGTATAGAAAACAAGACGAATGAAGTAAATATAAATATTCCGACTCCGTCTACGAGCTTTACTGCTTGCCCCGCGACCGCTACAGCTGCTGGATCAATAATTAACATTAACTTTCAAAATTGTACCATACAAAATTTGAACAATTATTATAAATAAACTATTTTCAGCTTTTACTCTTGTTGTTTGATTAATTGTATTAGTGAAGATAAAGTAGTGTATGCAACTGCATATAACACGGGTATTAAAACACTCGTTACTATTATGAAACTCGCTGCGCTCGTTTCATAAACTCACACTCGTGTTTTAATACCCTTCATTATATGACAGTTACATAAACTACTATAATAACCTACCGCAAGATTTACATTCGTACTTTTATACGTTGCACTGTGCAAGATAAGATCGCGACATTATTGATCGCAACAGTGCAGAATACAATCGTGGCGACGAAGTCTCGACTAGGTCCGTAGTTCATTACAAATCATGTTATTACACCGCAACGTTTGATAAGGTAAACAGAACTATACTTTTGATATTGTAGTTTCATCAGTGTGTCCATAGACATGACTGAAGTTAATTTTCTATATCCTTTGTATGTTATCCACACTAATGACTGATCTAGGGTAATCAAGTATTACTTGATCCCACCAAAAACATAAATGTAAAAAAGGAGAGCCAAGTTCAATACAAAAATTATGCATGGCTATGGGCTTCGCTGCAAAAAGAATGGAGATCTAAATGAGGGCCAAGTTCTAGGCAATATCTCAATATGTATTTATAGGAACAAAATAACATTATGAACAAGTATTAAACTCTATTTCTTCTCTTTATTCGATACCTATGACAATTGCTGTTATTTAAAAATGTGAGATCTTAAAGTGAGTTAGATTTGACTTGACCAGTTTTCATTACAGCAGTCATTTTATAAAGTTATTCAACATATAACAACAAACTGGCCAAGTTAAATCTAACCCACTTTAAGATCTCACATTTTTAAATAACAGCAATTGTCATAGGTATCGAATAAAGAGAAGAAATAGAGTTTAATACTTGTTCATAATGTTATTTTGTTCCTATAAATACATATTGAGATATTGCCTAGAACTTGGCCCTCATTTAGATCTCCATTCTTTTTGCAGCGAAGCCCATAGCCATGCATAATTTTTGTATTGAACTTGGCTCTCCTTTTTTACATTTATGTTTTTGGTGGGATATCATTACTTTTTGTAAAGAAAACTAGGTATTGATATTTATTGTTTTTTCTTGCGTTTCCGCTGCATAGGTACTTTGGTTCGTTCGCATTTTAAATTGTATCGTATAGCGCTTGTGAGCCGCGCGCTGCCCCCGCGTACGAGTAAGGACTCACGAAGCGGTTTTCACCCGTGCCCGCCGCGGTGGCGGTGGTGGAATGGAGTTTTATTTTCAAAACTCACGAGACCGGAGTTTTGTGCGGTTACGCAGCCGTCGCGGTTGCGATTATCGCCCGCAAACTTGGCGGTTGATAATCGCAAGACGGGCGGTTAAACGATCAGTTGAGTTCCAGACCGTCATGGACACACACCAGAAACTACTACGCAACGAGTAATAACAAGTCACTGCAAAATGGCGTCGGATTTCTAACCTCCCCCCCCCGCCCCCCGCTGTCCACGCGCGGTCGCCCGCCAACCGACCGCAGAACGCGCGGGTGCAACCCGCCGCGGCTGCGGGACCGCGACCCGCGCCCGCCGGTACAAGATGACCGCTGGAGCAGCGGGACCCGCAAACAATCGCACACGCCGCGGGCGTAAAACGCGTCGTGAAATGTGCTTTAAGTTTTTACATAAATATCTGTATTCTACAAAGGCTGCGGGCCCGCAACCGCGGCGGGCACGGGTGAAAACCGCTTCGTGAGTCCTTAGCCTACAAGTGCAAGGCGCGAGCGAGTTCAACCAGCATTCTTAAATTAGTCAATACATACATTATATCGGTAACAATAATACATCGCTTTACTACCATGCAGGTATAAACCAACCGACCCGCTAAATTTTTACCAAATCGCTACCGCTTATAATTGTGTACTATTCATCAGAGCGTGACGCTGATTGGCTGGGGCGACGGTGGACCGACCGCGTCATAAGTACCTACCGCGCGCCGCCGACGACACACCGTTGGCCGGTTGTTTAGCGCGAAATTTAAGTTTTTTTGAATGGTGACACCACTTATTTTTTTTACTTAACTTTACGTTTATATTGCAGTTAAATAGCAAATATAATAATACATATATTGGGATAGTTTCAAATATCTGCTAGTAACGGTTCCAACGCTACAATTAAAAAATATATTTTTTGTATGGGGACCCCCCCTATTTTTTAACTATTTTATATTTTTAGATTTTTTCTTACGCTTACACACAATTACCGAGCTAGATTCCAAATTTCATCCTTCTAGGTCATCTGGAAGTAGGTTAGGTTTAGGTACTATATGTCAGTCAGTCAGTCAATACTAAAATTTACGACTTTCTGACGTTCATATCTTTATAACCGTTTGAGCTAGCTTCATGAAATTTGGGTTTCTATGTTTCTATGTCTCTTGTCCTAATGGATATAATTAAACACACGAAGTTTCATGTGTTTACGTTAAATAGGTTTTGAGTTATAGAAGGGTCAAAAGTGGCACCAAATGGTTCGTGTAATATTACACTCGGCGCTGGCTAGCCGTTCCTTTGCTTGAACTTGGCTTGACACGCTGCCGCGTGTCTAGATAACGTTGATAGAGTTTCGACTAACGATTGGCCTAATTCATTTGTTGTTGTGGACTGTTTATGTAGTGGTTTGTCAAGATTTTTAAAATCCTTAACATGAGGATCTCTGAGGATCTAAAATAACTCATTAATTGATTTTAAAAGCTTAAATAATAAAAGTTTACGCTTTGCTATATAAATCAAGCTACCAAAAATCTTGGTAAATCTTGGTAAACAAATTAAAATTGACAGTAACGGTGACTATAAACTAGAGTTTTACCCACTGTATATTCCATTTACTGTTTTGAAATTCAAATTCAAAAACATTCAACTTCATCTACCAATCGACTACTCCAGTCAATCCTAAGCCCAAATCAAGTTAAGCCCCTATCACACACACACTTACCTTCAAATATGTTCTGTATGATCAAGTAGCTCTGCGTCACAACGATCAGCAATGCGACATGGGTCCAAGCGAACAGGCTGAACTGTCTCATGTAGTACTTCTTGACGAGCGAGAGCACGAACCAGACGAAGCCAACACAGTAGAGACTGAACGAGATGAATCTGTGGTACGTTACCAGGAACTTGAGGTAGTCCTGTGGACAAGGGATGTAATGTTAGTGATAAGATTTCTAAGTGAAAAACCAAATTTTTATGAGAACTGTTAGCGTTTAAAGTCACTTATAAACAAGATCAATCCCTAAGCATAACCTTTGATATACCGTAACAATTACTTTTAAGGTCCATTATACTAAATGAAAGGTGCATATTTAGATATCAATTTAGATCACCAACCTGCAATAGGGCTAATCCTCCTCACTGTACTGATATTTACGGTGAGATGAGAGGCCTTTGCCCAGCAGTGGGAAATTACAGGCTTTTTTTATTAGTTGTCACATTTAGTAGCAGTAGCGGCTTAGCGGCGGTATATAGCTTATTAGGTAGATAATTGAAAAGACCACATTAAGTAGAGTCTATATTGAAAGTGTGTGCGCAGAAATTTAAATATAATATGAATAGCTTGTTAGTTGTTTATAGCATGGCGGAATACAATATTATAAATTGCAGTTCACATACTTTTATTACACTACGTAACAATTGTAATAGTAGTTTATGCAACGTCATATAAAGAAGGGTATTAAAACACGAGTGTGAGTTTATGAAACGAGCGCAGCGAGTTTCATAATAGTAACGAGTGTTTTAATACCCGTGTTATATGCAGTTGCATACACTACTTTATCTTCACTATTTAATGCAATTAATCAAACAAAATTTTAAAAACAAAACACATTGCGAAACATTAAATTCACGCGTAGGTACGTGTATTGTCACAGTGAACTTGCCGCCATTAAAATCTAACCAATGAGAGCGCAGCTGCGCGTAGGGCCAATCAGGAGCGAGCGAGATCTTACCAAAGAGTTTTGTGTATGTAGTTTCGACGAAGTTTTCACGTATAACCCAACTATTTTAAAAAGCCAGCCTAATATCAAAATTTTATACAACTAGTATGAGGATTTTGACATAAGGCTCGCCAGGTTAATTGGTCGCGTTATAATGATGTTATAATGTTAAATTATAATGATATTATAACATCATGTGCAATTGCTTAAATTGAGTGTTTTAGTTGTCTGCGCTATAACAGTAGTAATTATAAGTCAAGTATTGGAAACATAAGTAGAATGTTACAACATTAGTGTAGATAAAGGTTTTTACGACAAAAACCTACCTACCTATATTGATAAACAAAAAAATCCTACTAACTAAATAAATATAAATGCAAAAGTTTTTGAGGATGGATGTCCTCGAATGTATGGATGTATGTATGTTTGTTACTCTTTCACGTAAAAACTACTGAGCGGATTTGAATGAAACTTTACAGTAATATAGGTATATATCAGAATAACACATGGGATACATTTTTCCTCGAAATTCCCGCGGGAACGGGTACAACGCGGATAACACCGCGGGGCGCGGCTAGTCATCTAAATAGTAATACATGTTTACTTCTAAACTAAGTAGAAACTATTAGTAAAGTATACGTTTTGTCCTATTAGTCTAATCGCAAAGCTAATTGGATTAGTCCAGTGTATACCTACGATTATATACATTACGGCCTAGTTTAATATTACTTACTATGGGTGGTTAAATGGAAAGGAGACCATCAATATAAAACTCGTTAGTTTGATTGTTTCAGGTTAACTGCCGTACTCAGAGAAGTACATTAAATCGAGACTTAACTAATTGGTGTATTTCTTCATATATTACATGTCACTATCACTCATTATATGTCTAGTAAGGAAGCATTTGACCTCTCAGAGTACCGCTAAAATATCATATACTAGCATCGCCCCGCGGTTTTACCCGCGTTGTGTCCATTCCTGTGGGAATTTCGGGATGAAAAATAGCCTATGTTACTCGTGGATAATGTAGCTTTCGAATGGTGAAAGAATTTTTTAAAACGGTCCCGTAGATTTTGAGCCTATTCATTACAACCAAACAAACAAAGTTTTCCTCTTTATAATATTAGTGTAGATATCATATATTGTAAACGGTAGCGTAGCCGAACTTAGTGAATGAGTACAGTAACGTATTAAAATTATGTATGCCTTTGTCCTGTAATGCTGTGCTTAGGAGGGCACGTTAAACTGTCGGTCCCGGTTGTTTCAATAGTTAGCCTATGTGTTTAGACGGTCTAAAGTGTCCGACAGCAGGGTTAGCAGTGGCTAAAGAGAAAATATAGCGTCAATATTGGTTCAATTTTGGGGCTTTATACAGGGAATATTATATACTAGCAGCGCCCCGCGGTTT
Source organism: Cyclophora albipunctata (assembly GCA_963082685.1). NCBI lineage: Eukaryota > Metazoa > Arthropoda > Insecta > Lepidoptera > Geometridae > Cyclophora > Cyclophora albipunctata. The sequence continues at coordinate 10,092,708 of OY720116.1, read as the reverse complement.
TACCCGCGTTGTGCCCGTTCCCGTAGGAAATCCGGGATAAAATGTAGCCTTTAGCCTTCCTCGATAAATAGACTATCTAACAGTGAAAGAATTATTCAAATCGGTTCAGTAGTTTCTGAGATTAGCGCGTTTAAACAAACAAACAAAACAAACTCTTCAGCTTTATAATATTAGTATAGATAGGATCACTCGGGTCTGTATGTCCGTCTAATTTATTAATTAACTATTGTACGAATTAAATAAAATGCATTTATAACCCCATTTCATTGTTATGTCGAATTCTGATGTAAGTTAAACATGATGCACTTTACCTTAAATACATTTGAACAAATTATCATGATAATACAATCAAATACTCGAATTTTGTTCATTCGTAATGCGCCTACAACTTTATCGAGCACTTATCTTAAAGTAATACACACTTTAACACATCCTTACAACTTCTTATTATCTCTTCAATATTTGATACTTTCAGCTCTAATGTTACTATTCTGTTATCATAATGATAAACTTATATTGATATCCTAAAGACCCCACAGCATTATGTATGAGAACACCATCTCTTAGTGAGTTATGCTCGCCTGGTACTTTCATAACGTTCCCAAAATATTATTTTATAGCACGTTAAATTGTCGGCCCGGATTATTTATACCGGAAGGCCTTTAAAGGCTGTCAAAAATATCTGACACCAGGAATGATCAACCTACTCAAAGTTTTGTAAAAGTCATCGTTTTATACATTGCTCATCTAGAACGAAATTTTGAAAAAGAAAAGTATTTTCATACCAGAGATCTATGTCCTGAGATGTGTTTAAGTAACTTTAAATGGTTTTACTTTTACAAGCTGTTGTTTACGTTTACTCTGTCGTTTATCTGTCTGTTACAATAATGTTTATATCTAAATTATTGATCCACTTCCTACCGTCTGATAGAACAGAAAGGGTTTCCGTGACAAACGACAGCATTTTAAATTCTTTACTTTACTTTAAGGAATGTTTTTTAAAACATTCAACAAACTTATACCATTAGAGCAGTAGGTATTCTGTAATTAAATACATAGATACGTATGGTTCATTGTGCACAGAATAGGCACCTTCTATACCGGTGGTATATTGAGGCCGGTGACCAATTGTGACAATAACGACGTCTGAATGAACTCAAACATATGTACGCGATGCATTACAATAAACAATACGTTTATCAAGTTTGGTCATCGCAGTATTAAGTTGTACGATTTTTAGTGGGCATTTATTTAAATACTTTATCTATTAAAATACTTGTTCCCCGTGGTTTCTGTGGCATAGTTTCTAACTGAGCGCTACCGTGCTTCGAAGGGCATATTCAGCAGTTGCTTCAATCAACAGACCATGGGAGGTCTAAAAACTCGGACCACTAACCTACTCGATATGAAAGAATGGCAGCATAGTCCTTCCGGCTTTCCGTAGGTATTACGGGATGAAAAGATATATTACCCTCCTCTACTCTAACTCGATCTTAAATATCTATCATGCCCAAACATACCCCTAGAATAATATAATCTATCTTACACAAGAATATTTCTTCAAATCTGTCTGTAGATATCCGTATTTTTATTATATCATCTTCTTTAATATGCTAACATCTTTACTTAGTTTAACTCTGTTCAAATCTACAATATAATGGTGAATTCCAAGGCATTACTTAGTTTTACCGCACTACACTATAGTGCCGTCAATATGGCTCCACCATAGCAGTGTCAGTTGCATAATTACACAAAATAGCTGGTTTGTGACGCCTATTAGTGTCGCAATCTAACAGTGTCAAGTCATTTTCTAACGACCTTTGTGGTTTACTTATCATATCTGGAGATTTTATTGTACTCAACTTGGAGCTAAAATCAAGTACTAGGTTATGGTGGAGTGATATTTGTATTTATGGTGATCTAAGAACGAAGCGAGGAGGATTCAACACGTCTTAAATACAAATGCATATCACTGTTAGTTCAAGTCACTCCAGGAGGTCATCTAAGGGGATTTCGCTTTTACCAGAGCTATGATATGCTACCTTTGATATGATGAGTGGAATAGATATCTAATGAAGCAGTTAGCATATATATAGCTCTTGTGGAAAGGTACCCTTATGAACTTACTAGATGTAATTTTGGACAAGTTATAGAATGCCTGTACGACTTGATACCTGTGTTAAAATATGTACATTCTCTATTCGTTACATTCCATTTAGTTCCCTTTAATTCCTTATTCACTATTATAGTTACTTCCGAATATTCCCTGTCAATTTGACCGGTAATAAAATCATATGTCAAATATAAATTCACGCTATTACTTAATAATTGTTTGAGGAAAATATCTCAAGGAAATAAACGACATTACTACTATAATTATTATAGCTGTGCTGTAATGTATTATCTCACCAATAAAATCTAGACATATAAAATGCTTTGTCCTGAATGACTGATAGATCAACGCACTGCCTAAACCGCTGATCCTAATAAGCTGAAACTTGGAGGCTGTATTCTTTGTATGACGTAGGCAGCCGATAAGAAAGGGGGCAAAATTAATATGAGTCAACGTGATTCCTTGGTCCATTCTATTTCAAATTTGGGTAATCATTCTTTGGCATGACATAGGAAAGACGTGTTTTGTATTTTTTAATCCCTAAATTCCCACGGAACGGGCACAAACCGGGTAAAACCGCAGAGTGCTACTAGTGAAATATAAAACCGTATTAAAAAGTGCCTATATTGTAATTTGCTTTAGAAATAACCATATTCTAAACTGCTTGCAATTCTAATAGTACCTAACAAATAGGACAGAGTCCTCTGCTCAAAGAACCACTTAAAAAGTTATTATGTTTAATTACAACCAAAATATATATCTAAATGTGTAATCATAATATTATGAACAAATTCATTAGTACCTTACACTTAACATTATTATTTAACTCAAAAATAACAATGACACAATGGAATATCATACGAATTGAAACATAATAAATTGAGTGATCACTATGTATGAAAAATTGCAAATTTATTTTAGTACCTACTAATATAATTAGTTATGCTACATTAGTTAAACAATCTTCACTTATAAAACATAAGGCGAAGAGTTTATTTTTTGTTTCATTGAACAAGCTATTTCAAGAACTGAATCGGATCGGACTCTTACAATTTCTGAAGAGTTCGATTCGATTTTTTTTTCTTTTATGTATTTTGAATAGCGCCATTCAACAGGAACGTGCCCATATATTATCCCGAATATCCAACGGGAACGTGTGTAAAACACGGTTAAAACCGGTAGGCACGGATATTTTTTTATATTTTCTTCCAAGTACCGATTATTCGGAAGACTATAGGGAACAGAGAAAATAACGATAAAGAGAGAAGATTGCATTTTTCTAAATACCTTATATACCTTTACAAAAGAGCCAGCCCAAAAGTCACCAAACCATGTTTGAAAAAACAATTGAACCAAAAATAGGTCATTCCGACGTAGCGCGAAGTAAGTAATGTATAAAAAGTTAAAAACCCATCTAAAAGTTCAGGTGTCATTGATTTTCATTTCAATGAAATTTCAGGTCATTAGCATTTGAAATGAATGCTAATGTTTCAAACTACTTTTTTACGTTTCATAATTTGAATACCGCCGAGCTGCGTGAATTTTAAGCCATCATTTACACTTATCAATATTTATTAGGCCACTTGTTTAATAAATATTGATAAGTCTAGCCTAGAAGAAACCCTTAGTAAGCTATGATTGGAGCACCTATTCCCGTAATTAAAACAAAATGAACTTTTTTATTGGTTAGGCAAGCCTTTCCACTAGATATAGGTATTGAATTTGGTACCAACCTTATATGATATAGCACTGATGATAGTAGCTGCCAATCACACATCAAATGTAGCATAGCAATGTAACATAATATCATACTCTATGAAAGAAATGAATGTAAAAAAAATTATTAAAACTCACCGTCCTATTAATAACGACGCCAAAGTAATCGATCAGGTTCTCTCCATAGAAGAAGTAGTTGGAAGTCAGTAAGAAGTACCAGGAGAGGGACCGGAACCAAGGGAGGCCGTGCACGCGGTACACCGCGTAGCCGATGTTGATGATCTCCTCGAAGCATTTCACTTGGACACATAGTACCTGGGGAGAAGGAGGCTTTGTTAAGGAAAATATATATTTAACGAGCTTCAGATCAAGAACAGTTGGCATTTCCGACCGATCCGACTGGTGTATGTCTCATCTGTGGACACCTTTGGACTAAGCTCCATATAACTTAGCCCACTGTTCTTTGTATGGGACCATTTCAGATCAATGTATACATATTTCTAACTTCAATGCTTCAAAATACTGCAGAATAAGTAAATCTTTTTTGGACAAGGACAATTTTAAAAATGTTACCATATAAATGATGAATTTAGAAGTCAGCACTTTCTTCTGCTTTGGAAGTTTTTTTATAAATTGAATGACTAAACTAGAAAAACCTACCAGAGAATAGTTTATTTTAAATATACTGAAAAGTAAAAAAAAAGCCTCAGAATCTTTTAGAATAGGTTCAAGGCAAGGTAGCTTGTTGATAAATCATCGACGATAATTACCACTATACTTAGAAACACCTCTGCAAAGCATTAAATAAAATTTTACAACAAGCAATAACTTACAGTGATCATCAAAGCGAGAGGTCCTCCATAAATCAGCAAGCAGAAGGCTCCGATCATCAACCAGGTGAAGATGCCCCGGATAACCCAGTTCCTCCATCTGGATAAAAATAATAAGATTTAAATACAACCCTTAGCTCTCCTGCCAGTAATTCTGTACCTATGGCAGTTCTGTACAAGGCAAGTTTGAATAAAGAATTGACAAGACTAACATGAGGGTTGACCTATCGCAAGCCAATTAAGTTTTCAAGTTTAAATGTATAGGTATTACAGTAATTCTGTACATTTGGCTAGATTATTTCCGTAAACATATATAATTATGTTATTTTCCAATAAATATTTCAAGGTTTCCACCATGTTGAAAATGAAAAGTACCTATCTCACATTTTAAACAAGGTCTTTTAACTAATTTTTGTCTAACTCTAATCAGCTGATTGAATGTCAATGACCACAAACATTGACTTGACAGTGATATTTCACTTGTTTAGTCTAACATAATCAATAAAACATTTATTATAATGGTAATTTACACAAATGTGGATAGTTACTTCCATATAATACTAATACTATAAGGGCTGATTTTTCAATGGTCAGATAAGCAAACAAATAGTGTTTATTCGACGAATAGCAAATTATTCTGTTTTTCAATGGTCAGATAACAGTTATTGGACGAATAACTCGTCTATCTGAGGTATAACTTTATTTGTCGGTGGAACGGCCAAATAGCGTTTTATTCTATAGAATTAGCTCCTACTTGAAGGTGATATGCCGCTGGCATTAAAACTATTGGCAATTTTGCCCCATGCCGCCTCTTTGTCCCTGTTAGTTGTTGTATCGGTTTTTTTATTCTCTACAATGTGCTTGTATTTCTCCACTACCTTTATTAAAACTTGGACTTTGGCGGCATTGAAATTTGCTGCACGTTCTCTTTTCTTTAAATCCATTTCTTTAGCTTAAAACACCGGGACGCACAAAAATAAAATGTGAAATTACTCGTAAATAAAATGTATTCTATGTGTGAAATCACCACGAAATAAAACAAAAGATAAATTTTAGATAGATTATTACAATCATCAGACCGTGACATTTACACTGACAATGACAGTGACATAAGCGAAAAGTGAAAATTAGACATCCTTCTCTAACGCGTGAATATTGTATAGTTTTGTTTCAACTGTCTGAAGTTAGCTTTTGTACAGAGGGTTTTATTGGGCAGATAGTTATTCTACGTATAAATCTGTATTGAAAAACCGAACACGACTTATGAGTCGAATAAACAGACTAATAAACTTATTGGCTAGATAGTTATTAAGCGAATAAAGTAGTGATTGAAAAATCGGCCCTTAGTATAATACTTATAAACACCTGTAATTTATTAGATCTATTAAATAAATATTAATTATTTGAACACCTTAGGCAGAATTTGGTAATAATGTTCAGTTATTATTACAGTAATTGTACATAATCAAACAAATAAGCAATGCTTTTGTTATTCAATGTTGCTTAATTTAATTAGGAAAAGACTTGGTTAATCCGACCTTGCTGGTTGAACGGGTTTCGCAACATATCCGTTAAAGAATGTTGAATAGGAAATATTTAAATATTACCTTGAGGATAGTCCTGAAAGCGCAGAGTCAAGGATTTCGGGAGTTTTGTCCGTTCCCTGGGGCAAAATCTTCGCCATTTCATCCACATATTTCTCTTCTAATACCTTCTCCTCCTCAGAATCGACCTAATAATATTACGCCGCGTTAATAATAACAACAAATACAACGTTACAAACAGGTTTTAATACAATAAATTACGAATTAACAAAGCATTTACATGATCAGATTCTCCAGCGGTTTCCATTTTATCATTTCCGTCACCCTCACCCCTGCGGTGTCTCAGCTCGCTCATTTCGAACAAAAATTCACTTTTTACACTGCACAATTTTGATTTGACATACAAGTCGCGATTATTGGATAATTTTTAATCCATAAATCGAAAGAAAAATAGACGAAGCGATGTTTTCCATCGAGCGACTTGTCAAACGAAACGAAACGAAAAAATCAATAACTTCTGGCTAGCAGTGTTGTCATTTTAAGATTTATACTTTGCAACGGTAGAATTTTATTTGTAGTGTTAAGGATACGAGTGAAATCTAATAAATGCAGGTTTGGGCTTTTGAAAAAAAAAAGTTTTTGTGATAAATGGAAAGATTATATATTAGTTTTATAGCAAAACTATTTTTATTTTATTTTTTTCGCAATAATTCAAAAGTTATTTCAAAATAAAAATTAATTTTTGAATCCAGTACCGAAGACACGCCGACAACTCCCGAACAAACTCGAGCGCGTGTGACGTCATAATGTTAGTTAATGTTAATGAAAAGAGGTTCGGTTACATCGCAAACTTTTTATATGTTTATGAAAAGAGGTTCGGTTACATCGCAAACTTTTGGAGGGAAAGAGAATAAAAGGGCGGGAATCTTGATTGTAAACGCTGTACGTACATAGGGTTAAATAGCTATAACATTATGACGTCACAACTACGGTGACCAATCTTGGCGCGTTTATAGTCACGTGATTTTTATTTAAATTTCATCAATTTTTAATTGTTTATAATTAATTGAAAAAATATTTTTTTTAAGTTTTTTGCATTAAATATCAATATTATTAATAATAAAGTTTTAAAATATGTACATTAAAAAAATCAATTTTTTTTTTTCAAAAGCCCAATTACGTATATATGCAATCATATTATATAATTAAATAATATTCCACACAGATCATTAATACAAACTGTTATTTTAAACAATTAATACCTACTGTAAAATAGTATGCCTACGATATTTGACGCAAATAAACTTTACCAATCTTATCAGATCATAAATAATATTGTAAATTTTCATATTTTTCATGGTTACAAATGAGTATAGCACGCAGATCATTAAAGACATTTATATGTAACAGACATAATGATATTGCTGACATATTGATATTGACTTATTGCTGGAATGTTTAAATAAATAAATATATAAATAAATGAATGAATAAATAATGATGCGATGCGAGTTAGGCCTACCTCTAGCTACCGTCATGATCGTGAATGCCTGTATGCATATGATCGCGATTGTGTAAGTAAATAAGTACAAAAACAAATGTTTCTCCTCCTAGCTGTTGAACTTATTTAGTTTAGATGTTACAAGTTCAAAACGCTAGAATACGTTGTCGAAGAAGTAGTAGAAATTGAACCAAAGAAAGTGGTATTCCCGTATTGATAATACCATGACATTAACATCTTTGCTGTCAAAGTCATACTTTCAAAGTCAAAACAAAATCATCTGTGTTACCAGCTTAGAACTTTACCCTTAAACTAAGCCATAATTTTAACAATGTTAATGTTAATAATATTGGTGTGTTCCAGGATTATAGGTGATTATTGTGATAAAAAAATACTGTTTGCATATTACATAAACTCAAAACTTAATAATGATCTTTAGTTAATCTAGTAACAGTTCTTTGCTCTACATTTTACGAAATAATGAGTAATTTAATTACAATTTACGCCGTGTTAACTTTTAATATATTATTTTATAGATAGTAGACATTCGAAAGTACATTTTGTAAGCCTACTATGAAATAGATGCAGATACATAACATGCAAAAGTATATACCTTAGTTTGCGTTTGTTTTGTATGCGCTTAAGGCTTAAGGCATAAACCATGATGAGACTTGGTAACCCTGCAATTCCACCAATCACAATCATCACTTCATTGATCTTTCATTTCTTTCTTTCTTCCTAATTCTTACCTTTCTTTCTTTCTTCCAAAAAAACGTAAACATGGCGAGTGATACAGACGATTTTGATAAAAATATTGAGAATGTATGTATTTTTATAGAATTAGTATTTGTACTAAAGATAAATAAGTTATTTACTAAAAGTTTTCATTTATTTTCAGTTAAAAGCAACTGTCAAGAAGTCATTTACACAGATCTACGCTACGTTGAAAGCTAGGGAATTAAAAACTTTGAGACAGCTCGATGCAATTCGTAAACATTGCGAAAATGACAAAGACTTAATGAAGAATTGTGTTCAAGATATAAGTATATGTTTTGATAGTGAATCCAGATTGTTAGATAACATTTGCAGTTACGGTGCTATTGATTTTGAGAAGCTGAATTTTGATAGCAAGATATTTTCCTTAGAAGATTACGTGAACCCTGAACACGATCATTTGTACTCGTATAAGACTATAGAGGATATCTCTAAAGAGGCTCTAGAAATAGAAGAAGCAGCTTTAAAACAAATAACAGCTACAGACAACTGTGTATGTATTGTAAATATAAAACCCGATGAGGTGTCCAAACAGTTCAGAGAGGAACCCCCTTGCTCCCCTAAAATTTTAAATAGTTCCACTACGATAGTTGAAAGTAAGGAGGTTGAATGTAATAGCACTGAGGAAGAAAAGAGTTTGAGTTCAGAATCGGAGGGTGAGGTCAAGAAAATAGATCCAACAGATGATTGGTTGAATTCGATCAAAGGTCAGATTGAAACCGAGCCTTCTCAGCTAACTGATGTAATGGAACACAGCACTATAGCATGCTTATAGCATTTATTATGGGTATGTCTTATTGATCACTGGTACGTAGATAAATTAGTGTTAATAAAGTTTTTATATTTTATCTAATACAGTAGTTTGAATTCAACCTCTTCCTTTATTAACTTCTAATATCCAGCATCTAAATTCATCAATTGAACCTTGTACCATTATTTAAATAATATTAAGGCTATTTATTATTAGGTCAATTTTTTGGTGTATGCACCACCTAATAAATCATTGCTCTCGCAGTGCCTCAAAGTTTAATCCTCATTGTACCTGTTCCGTGGGAATTTCAGGAAAGAAAGTTGAATAGAACCTTCTTGAAGTTGAATGTGACTGTTCTACACCTACAAAAATATTATGAATTCCAACAAGTATTTCAAGATATTAGTGCTTTCCAACAAAGAAAACGGCTAACTCTTCCGCTACATTCTATTGGTAAAGAAAACTATTTCCCTTATCACTAGTTAGCTTTTTCACTAGTCTAGATAATATTTCATCTATTTTATGTAAAACTAATATATGCATATTATTGCGATAGTTCTAAAAAAAACATTCCGTTCTAAAAGAATGACTCCATTTCTCTAACAGTAGTAAATAATAGTTTTAATGATCTAAGCATACATAGGGACAGACAGCGGAAAGCGACTTTGTTTATACTATGTAGTGATACCAACAGGTTCTTCACATAGTAACAATCAGAAACAAAAAAAGTAGATAAAAGTAGAAAGTATTATCACAAAACATGTGGTGAGGTAAGTATTATTATGGTTTTTAAGGCTCAACAAATATTTTGTACACATGATCCTCTACCCTGTACTGATATCTTCAGTATGAGAGGCCTTTGCCCAGCAGTGGGTTGCATTAATTACTGTAACATCTCTTGTTTCGCCTATTGAGTTAAAAATCCTTTATTTTTTTTATCACAATATTTCCAAAGTCTCATTCATTTGTTATTTTGCCAATCCAAGTGAGTAGGATTTGAGTTACTGTTTGGGCTTGTTTAATTTCTTTAAATAACGCCACAATAGGTTAATTTGTTGGCTTAGGTGTATAAACTACCTAAGATGGGCCAATGGCATCAAAAAATTTAACCCAAAATCACTACATAGTATAAAATAAAGTCGTCTCTGTTTCGTGTCTGTTTGTCTGTTTGTCTGTATGCTTAAATCTTTAAAATTACGCAACGGATTTTGATGCGGTTTTTTGTAATAGGTAGAGTAATTCAAGAGGAAGGTTTTTATGTAAAAAAATTCCCGAAATTCCCACGGGAACGGGCACAACGCGGGTAAAACCGCGGGGCGCTGCTAGTATAAAATAAAATATTAATTAGATAATTGTTAGTTTATGAGGAAGTAAGATTTAAACTACAAATCTAGAAAGAATGGAACTAGAATGCACTATGTCTAAAAGAAGCAATCTAATGTGTAAGGTAGGTACCTACCTTTCCTTAAAGCTATGCTATGCCACATTGCTATGCTAGCTTTGATAATTTATTAATGTATGATTGGTAGATACAAAACAGCTCTCATGAAAAGACACTATTATCTTCCTATTGCCAATGAGATGATTAAAGATATCAAAGGAATATACTTAAAGCCTATTTTTTAAAGTACACTTACGTAGTATAGGTCAGTAAATAAAACAATACATATTAAAGCATCAACTTATATTGTTAATATTTTTTACAAATGGCGTTACATGATATTTAAACTAATATGCATTGACTTGTGATTATATTCCCTAATAATAAATATACCCTTTGCTTCCATACAATACAGCAAATTCTAAAATTCAAAACAATGTTAAGGATCATGTCTTTAATTTTTTCTTTCCATAGACTTGCGTGACCGCGTCTTTGCTATGCAGGCACAAACGGTTTACTCCCAACGGCCACCACTAAAACGGCCACCAGTGGTGGCCGTTAGAACAGTGCATTACTTTTTGTCCCAACGGCCATCAGTGGCGGACGTTGGAACATTCCAAATAATATTTGTCTCAACGGCCACCACTAAATTGCCAACACTGGGGGTCGTTAGGATTAATTAAAAAAAAAATAACCCTAACCTACCGAATTACTTACTATTCGGTAGGTTAGGGTTATTCGGTAGGTTAAGGTTATTTTTTTTTTACGCGAATGAGAATAAAAATATTGGGGAAAAATATAAAATATAAAAGTCAACATGTCCCAACGTCCGCCACTGATGGCCGTTGGGACAAAAAGTAATGCACTGTTCTAACGGCCACCACTGGTGGCCGTTTTAGTGGTGGCCGTTGGGAGTAAACCGTTTATGGTTTACTCCCAACGGCGGGTGGCGGGTGGCGGACGTTGGGACATGTTGACTTTTATATTTTATATTTTTCCCCAATATATTTATTCTCATTCGCGTAAAAAAAAAATAACCTTAACCTACCGAATAACCCTAACCTACCGAATAGTAAGTAATTCGGTAGGTTAGGGTTATTTTTTTTTTATTAATCCTAACGACCCCCAGTGTTGGCAATTTAGTGGTGGCCGTTGAGACAAATATTATTTGGAATGTTCCAACGTCCGCCACTGATGGCCGTTGGGACAAAAAGTAATGCACTGTTCTAACGGCCACCACTGGTGGCCGTTTTAGTGGTGGCCGTTGGGAGTAAACCATATAAACGATGATAGGAAAGTACTTAACCAAATATGATGAGTTTTTAATAATGAGTAGATATGTTATTTTAGTATATTCTATTATGATTACAATAATTTCGAAATAAGATAAATTCAAAAGATTATTTTTCTACATTTTTATATTTTTTAATCAAAGTTGCGTCGAATTTTGTCTAATATATTTTTGTTATCCTGCTTTCATTTGAAAGCCCGCAAGCCCTCAGTTTTCACTTCGCCTACAAGCGTAATACTATGGTTTATGGCACTTAAAATGACATACACACTTTACAAATCCTATTTTAAATTCCCATTGCTGGATGGAATCGGTTTGGAGTCAGGTATTCTAGTTTGTACTCGACCTTTCACTGGATCATGTGATGGCACTTGGAACGGTGCTAGGGAAGGGACAAATTTAAATTATCGTTACCTAATAACGTGATGCCAACGGTAGGATATAGTGACAACTACAAAACTACTTGTTATTACAGTTATTACTATTATAGGCACTCGTTTAGTTGTTTAGGCCACTTCAAGTATTTTATTTTATTGTCTTAAAAGTGAGCTACAAACTAAGAACGTTCGATTGTATAATTGAATACGATTACTAAGTCTACTCGTACATTGATATCTTTTCGGTGATTAAAGTTAGTAGTCAATGAGTTCAGTAACGGGATATAAAGGTATAGGGAGTACAAAATCTTAAAGTATTCTAACTAGTAAGTAGTGCGTATCTAAACAGGTTAAAGTAGTTACGATTAAGTTATAGAGCTACCTTATCACGATACTATTGTACATTTAGACAGATATTATATAAGTACTATACAAGACCGAAGTCCGTGCAGACAGCGGCGACGTCGCGGTTGTTCTGCTTCTCTGCGCCGGTGGCGGCCATGTTGAGCTCCACCAGCGTGTCCACACTATTTATACTGACCCCTTTCAATATCTTCTGCGCCGCCAAACTCGTAAAATTAAAGCTCAAATCGCTCAAGCTCGGAAAATTGTAAAAATCCTGGTTCTCCTTCTTGCTCTCTTGACTGAGACTGTATCTCTTTTGCTTATTCTCTAAGCAGTTTAACTTTTCCGCCGACATGTTGATGTCCTTCAGCTGGTCCTGGTTCTTCAGCGCCAGATTCGGTTCAGAGCCTAAGACCGTCGGTTTCTGGTCGATCGCTTTCGTCAACAGATTCGCTATAGAGTCAGTGCTCATTCTGTTGTTTACGTTCGGAAGTCCGTTTAACATTTGCAGTGCAGCCGCTTTCTTCAACAAGTCGACGCTCTTTAGTTCGCTGTTCGAGTTTATATTCGTTTGAAGTCCACTGTTCGCTGATGACAGTGAATTCTTCTGGTACCGCAGACTGCCCAGAGATCCGATGATGTTGTCGTAACTCTTGGTAGGCGTCGAGGGGATACTGTTGGCAGTGGTTTCTAAATTATGGATATTGTTGTGAATGGCTGGGGAGGCAGGGTTGGATGCGACCTCGTTTGTGTTGTTCAACTGGTTTTTGTAAACAAAACTATTATTGTTAGTGGCGCCTATTTGCAACGAAAGTTTACGATTGTTATTCATACCCGTGTCGTTGATCGAGTTCTTATTGAATTTGTTTTCTTGCACTTTAATGGGTTCCGACTCCTGATACTTTTGCTTGTTTTTCTCAACACTGACATCGAAGGATGTTTCGGTCGGGTTTTTTGCCGTTTGGTTCACCGCACCGTTTTGTGATACGGATACCACTTGTCTGTCGTCATTTATGATGTAAATATTACTGCCGTTGCTCGTCTCTGTGACTTTGCCATTCTCGAAAGTGATAACGGACCTTACAGGTGAATTTTGTACATAGACTTTGGTGTTAGTTCCGCCACCGTTCTGAGACATTGTGTTTGTGGTAACTTTTAGTGTGATCGAGTTGTTAGAGTTGGAGCTCGCTAACATGGTCGTCGAGGGGTTCTCCACCTTGGATCCTATCGATTTGTTATGCAAAGGGGTAGCGGTTTTTTTGGGAGTATTTGGACAGTTTTTTGGCGAACTTTTGGGTGATGTACTTTTACCATTTTTGACTGTTTCCCCGCCAACCATCGGTGGTTTAGTTCTGTACTTGTGCAAACTTTTTGGAGAGCTTTGTAAGCTCTGAACTTTGACAAGGGACTGCGCTCTGCTGAGGCCCGGCGCTCCCGGGGCGTTGCAATGACTAGGCGAAGGTTTCAGCGTTCTGTCTGATATGTGGGACTCCAGACTGGAGTGGCCGCTGCTACTCGTGTGGTAGCTCCTCTTCATCAAGGTGTTCTGATCCAGCATCCCATTTTTTAAATCTTTCCTTGGCGTGCGATGAGTGGTCGTGCTTTCTAAGCTAGACGGTCCGCTTGTGGTCATTATATGATCCGAATTTGAATAGTCCACCCTCCTAAGGCTTCCACTGGGACTGTCCCTTAATTTTGGATCACAATTTCTTTGTGGAGAGCCGAAATGATCAAGAATAGTTTTATTTGTAGAACTCCTGCTTAAAGTAGATCTTGGAAGACTTCCCGAACTAGGGCTAGAGTGTCTCACTGGCGAGTGATCGTAGTTGCCCACTGAACCGGCTATGCCTGATTCGGTTGACAGGTGCCGCTTGTGTCTTCTGGGCAGCGTTGACGACCGATTGCTGATTTCTGAACCGTCGTAGTACGATGAGTTGAACGATGTTTGGCTCTGCAGTGACTCCTGGAACAGAGAAGCAGGGAAGTTAGTCTACAATGTTTATCGTTTGAATAAGTATTGTACAGATACGTGCCTTTGAGTTGGTTTGTGTGGCGACACAATGCAGGTGCACCGCTTTGGAGTTGAACCACTCGGTGGGCGGGAACTGGGCAGAGAACGTGCTCATCGCGCGCGTCTGCTTGCTGCGGCCGCTTCGTCTGAATAAGCGGGAGAGCAGGGACACTTTTTCTGAAAAAGAAACATAGTTGGAGTTAATCACTCAGCATCGACAGCAGTACATACATCATGTTATGGGAAATGGGACCGTAGTTGTATAGAAGTCATTATTATCTCCTCTATCTATGTGTCCTCCAAATACCAATTCAATGCACCGTCGTAACATTGACTTTAATTTTATTCAGTTTAATGAAACCAGGGTTAAAAGCAAAAAAAAACTAAAAAAACACGCTTTTATTGCAAATTGAACTAAAAACTAGAAAATATTTTTTCTCCTCAAATCAAAATTATAATAAAATTTAAGTTGTAACACAATGATTCAATTCAGAGTAAAAAGCGTGGGTTGCATTTTACTGTAGTTCATAACTATCCTCTCATAGATAGTTACCAATGATGATTGTAATATTTAAAAATATTAAGCACCCCACGCTTTTTACTCTGAATTGAATCATTGTGTTACAACTTTATTATAATTTTGATTTGAGGAGAAAAATTATTTTCTAGTTTTTAGTTCAATTTGCAATAAAAGCGTGTTTTTTTAGTTTTTTTAGACTATAATTTTATTTTTTATTTTTTAGTAAGCATAACATTATATGCAACTTTTCATCCCGTAATTCCCACGGGAACGGGCCCATCACGGGAAAACCACGGGACGCTGTTAGTGTCTAGTACCATTTAGTAAAATAAAACAGAACTCCCGTTCCGTCCCACAGCGAGCGCCCGTTGATGTCTTTTATATGAAGTAATAATTTTTTAGTAAATCTGGCAAATCCATTAAGGATAATGGGAAACTGTTATTAAATTATTGCATTGTCATCGGTCCTTAATACGTATGCAAAGTTTCAAATTAATCAGACTTCTGGAAGTTGGTGAAAATGATGTTCAAAGATTCCATTACATACGTACGTACGTACTCGTACATACAGGCCAAGCTAATAAAAGCGTGTTAATAATAATAAAAGCGTGCTAAAAAGGGTTGCCAACTGATTGACTACTAAAATAATATTTGTCTTGACTTACTGGGCGACGCAGATTCAACGCTCGGCGGGTAATCGGTGGACGACGAACTGTCAGTGGTGTTCGCGTGTTTATGGTGAAGACTCCTGGTGGACGCGCATCTCTGGAGGTACTTGGTCGAGGAGCCGAAGATCCTCAGCGAGTGGCGGCGGTCCAGCGACCGCGGGGCGGGGAATGATGCGCTCCGACGCTTATTTGGTCTTCCGTACAAGATTTTGTCGTTAGGATTTCCTGGAACAATAAAGTTAATATTCTGATAAGTAGGTGTAGAAGGTGAACAGAATGGAGTATTTTGTTTTTCTAAAAATCTTGAGTTTCCTAAATTTGGTAGTTGATCAAGGACTTCATCAAGTTTCATAAGCTGTTTACGTTTAAGCTTTCATTTAACGGTAGTTGGTATGGCAGTGATTACCAACTTTATGCATCTATAAATAAATGTTACGATCAGGAGCTAAAAGCCCAAGCTAAGTGAAAAAACCTAACGGAACCTCAAGTATAAATGTTGAGGTAAACATTCACGTGCAATTATTTGACCCCAACTAAGATTCCCCGTAAATAGTTTTAGATAAAAAAGCCATAGTAGAAACTTGTTTCTGCAGATTTTAAAGTGCCTCTGAAGGTTTTATGTCGTTAGCACGTATGCTAGATAGTACGAAGGAGGTCGAAAAACATAGTAATCTTTCGTGTTAAACGGTTATAGTCTCAAATCGTTACGTATGGAGATTTTAGTGCCAGATATAAGGTTACCAGGATAAAATACTTGATATTATGTTTTCTACAAGAATTGCCATACAAAAATTTATACCGAATTTCCCTTAAAATTATAGAGAACTTAACATACAAATCCTTTTTTGGAATTGAAACTTAGTTAAAAAACGTCAGATAAAAAGACATCTGTGTCCACGCCATAGAAAACAGTATACAAATCTATATTAATAAAATAAAGGCGAATAGTTCGGCTTTTCTATTTTTTATTGCTTGTTTGAACGCGCCAATGTCAGAAACTATCTGTCCGATTTCAATAATTATTTGGTAATTAATAGCTTCATTCAATGGGAAAGTTAAAGGCTATTTTTTATCCCGAAATTCCAAACGGGCACAACGCAGGTAAAACCGCGGGGCGTTGCTAGTCTACTATGTACTGTATTATCTATACTCTACAGTATAAAGATTCTTTTCATAGTTTAAATTGGAATACTTCACCGTAAACAAAAACGACAAAACGAACATATTTATACAAATTATTTTGTCATAAACTTAATTTAGAGGCAAATGGAGGACACAATTTAGTTTGCACAGTTCATTAAGTTATACGAAATATGTGCACCTACATTAGTTACAGGATAGCTGGCTGGACCTGTGTCGTAAACATTCAGCAATTTATTACACGGGTTTGCAGCTGTTGCCTTTCCTTTAATTTACACACGTTTAAGTATTTTGTATGTGCATTGTGTTCAGTTATTTTTGAACGAGCATAAAGCCGTTGATTTGTTTCGGTCGAATGATATCTGTGTTTCGTGTTTTTATGATTTTGTCAACGCTGTTGTTGGTTTCAATTTAATTATGATGCAGTGTTACAATATAAGCTCTAATATATATGCTCGAACGTTATTAGTAAACGCCACAGCTTTTATGATAATGAATAGGTATGTTCGTGTAGTTGAAAGTTTTACGAGTATATCTTATGGAAAACTTTGTTGCATATGAATTCTTTAATAACCAGCTTCAATAATAAGGCATAGGTTCTTAAAATTTAAGTATTTATGTATAATTTTTTGAGTATTGTATTTGATTTTTTTTGTAAATATTTTTCGAAAATCCCCCGTAGCTCTAAACTGAGTTCGTTTTATCATAGACTTTTAATTGATTTTGTTATAGTAGGTTATCCATTTTTCCATGACAAATTCTAGAAACAATATTGCGTAATAATGTAACAGTAACAGTACAGTATGTATACAAAGAAAGATACATTAGCTGCAATACAGTGTAAATGAACGACACCGTCGATATATCAAAGAGACAGCTCGGTCCAGCCATCTCGGCGATTTTCTCCTTTTGCTCTCATTGAGATGCACAGGAATCATACACGCTATGACCACGATAACTTTATTAGTATTCAAGCTATTTAGGATGTAATATACGTTGATCTATCTCTTGAATTATAGGTTGGTTGTTTTATT
Source organism: Cyclophora albipunctata (assembly GCA_963082685.1). Lineage (NCBI taxonomy): Eukaryota > Metazoa > Arthropoda > Insecta > Lepidoptera > Geometridae > Cyclophora > Cyclophora albipunctata. The sequence goes on along the minus strand of OY720116.1, from coordinate 10,074,712 downwards.
TTACTTCTGTTGCATTGTAGTTATGCTATGCGATTAAATGTTGCTATAAAACTATTTCTAGGTGTTAAGGTAGGCAAAACAAATTATGCCGTCTTTTTTGCCGTTTGCGTCAATCCGTACCCAAGACTCCGAATAAATTACAGATCTGAAATAGCGAATTATTAGTCCAAAGCAGAATAGGTAAAGTTGGTATTGCTCATTTGTTTGTCAACAGTTATTTTAAGGAGATTTTTTTTGGTTTCTTAGTAAAGTCATTTACCCACACATGTTTTCGTCATAGCATTCGTTAATTGTTCTTAAATTCAACTTGAACAAATTTTAAACAGACGCCTTACAAACATCAAAGGAATTCCTGTTTACTTCACAACAAACCGAGACAAGTTCATAGTCAGTTCCTAGATTCCATATAGGTATAAGTGGTTCACCTTAATCAAAACCATCTCGTTGGCAGCGAGCTACCCGTCGGAATCCTTCGCCATTAAAATACCTTCCATGCCACGTGTCCTCATGTCACATATACACAAATAAACTGGAATGTCATGCATAATTTTAGCACACCTATACCACCGAGCTTGATTTCCAAGAAACCCTACAATAGCACCAAAATTTAAACTGTAAAATAACTGCCCAAGGTGCAAACTGCCTTGATTGAAATGAAGTTATAAGTATTATAAGGGATCGGAATAACAAATATTATTTTACTGAACTATTGGCTCTTATTTCAATTCTACTTAAGATTGCAGAATTGTAATATGATTCTTGTTTCATTGGATTACGAAGTGAAACGAACTTGTTTATTCGTGTATGGTATCTACTTGTTAGCTAAATATAGCTCATAATTGCAGATCATTACAGAGCCTAAAGCGGCATCAGTATTGAAAACAGCAAATCGAATGCTATTTTAAAATGCAGATAGACTTTGAAAGGTCGGCGAAACGATAATATCATCCATAAAGCCAAAACCGAGAAAAATGCACGGATCAATGCGATTACTTGCAATTCAGAATCGGCTAAGTGGTTTCTTATCTTGATTGTACTGAACCCACACGCCCTGAAGGAAAGGTGGACGTCCGATCCACAGCCCAAGGAATGCAGTCGTATTTGCATACCAGAGAATGTGGTATTATGTGGACGTAAAGGCACCGCTGCACTTCACTTTGTTTCGGCGTTTTCAGACCGCAACAATGTTGTCGTTCGTTTAGTATTGTAAGTTGTAACGACCTTTTATCCTAACGTAAACATTCTTCCACACAAACCTCACACCTCTGTCATCGCTTGCACTGCGAAAAAAATACTGTTGCTAAATATTTTTTAACTGAGGACTGTTCGATTGAAAAGTATTGCTTCAAAAATTGCCGTCTTTCAAGGGATTAATTTATTACAGATTGAGTTTCAAAATAACGTCAAAGATACTCGTACCAATCAATGATTGAAAGTTTCAAAATTACGCTCAAGAGACCAATCAATGTAAAGAACTGAAGTTATTTGTGCATACGTATTGCAATTAATAAAATTTATTACTCTCATATAAATAGGGATCTTAAGCATATAAATTCGAGAGTACCGTCTATTTCGATCATAGAGGCATTACGAAATCATCTCAATCTCGAGCACTATGAAGTTCAAGTATCAGTTGGATGTTTCTATTTCTGTTCGCGTTGTGTTTATTGCTTCCGAATGATTTGAGTAGCGCCCAGCACGTGCCACTTGTTAACGCCCCTACTCTAACGCACCGGTATGCGTCCGCGCATTATTATTATCACTGTCGTACTTTCTTTATTTGGCTAATTGACGGGTGCGAAATTGCTTGTGGTTTATTGTTTTCGTGTTAATCTGTATCTGTCTGCAGAGGAAATTGGGTTGCAAAAAGTTGCTGCATTGTTGTCTGTGTGGCGACGAGAAAAAATTATATTTCCGTACTTTTGTCACACGTCTGTTATAGCATAATGAATTGACAATGTAAATTCCTAAGATTCCATCTTACACAATAAGAATCAACAACAATATTTCTTCACATTTTCGGCTAGATACTAAACAACGGTCACGTTGTTATGGCCACAAACTTGAAAGAATCGTATCCTTTCCCCGTCCATTAGTAAATCAGAGTGGAAACATTCTCTTGTGTCGGCAGCTTCTAATTAAATTAAAATAGAACGCCGTATTGAAGAAAGCAAAGCACCTCTCGTAAAATGAATTGATGCAACATAGATGCATTTGGATTCCGGCGGTTGACCTATATTATGGGTTAGGCGGACATAAAAATAGCTGTCTCATTAAAAAGATTCATTAATTATTGGTGGATATCGATTTTCCGTGTTGCAGTGGGTCGTTATTGGGATTATGTTGGTTTAACTGGTTTTGAGAATGGGTTTGAAAATAAACTGTATTTTATGAAAGCTTACTTTTGACCTCTGCGTCATAATTTCCAAACTATGTGCCATGTTTTCTGGGTACCAAAATGCTTAAATGAATAAACAAGTATCTTCCCAAACATTGCAATGACGTATCAAACTGGGAATTCGGTTAACATGATCAGAATACAAAATGGAAGCACTAATCCGGTTCGAGACGCTTGCCTAAACTGCTAAATGTATTGTCTGGTCGATCAAACGATATGGATTATAGTGCCGGCGATGATATCTTGTCATGGTTTGAATTATTTATTGATATTATTCAATTCAACTACTGTTGTACAGCGGTTTTGCCCATTGGATACATTGATTATAAGATTTTGCCAAAATATATACCTATTACTTAATATGGGGACTGAATGCATAGTATGTAATTAGTAATAGTTGCTCCCCAAAGTTTTAATTGCGTAAGACAAGCTCTTGTGAAAATTACGGAGTATAAATTACTTTAAATAAGTACGTTACTCGCGGTTATTCCTGTGGCACAATTAGAAAGTAATAAAAAAAGGTTCAATAAATTGAAAAGTTGATTTATTATTATGTAGCCTACAAAATTAATGAAAACAAATAATATCGATCAAATAAATAAAATTATACAAATTGAAACCCAGAAACCGACTAATGATGTCTTTAATCGCCGGAAACGCAGCGCTTCCAATATTTATGGAGATCGCCGACAAAGAACGAGCACACTGCACGGAATTTATCAAACATTTCCGATTTCTTCTACAATAATAGAATATCATATATCGTGGCTAATACTGACAAATATATTGTCCCGTAAAGATGAAAGGACAGGAAAAGATAATTTGATTTCCTTTAGATGGCTACGATTCTGGTAGGGTATTTTAACAAAAAATAGTTCTTAGTTTAAGTGATATTTTTGTGATGAAAAACATATTTACGCAACTATTAACTTGAAAAGACTCATAAAAATTGGTATTAATAATCACATAAAGCGTAATCAAAAAGTATATACAATAACATTTGCAAAAATTCTCTTTTTATAGACACTATTAACTAATAACACTTTAACAACATTACAATCATCAATAAAACGTCATTATTATTAAAAAATGCCATCAATTTGTCAACATTTTGTCTTCATTTTAATATCATTGTAATCGCTTGTCCTTCCATTGCATTGCGTGAGGCTAAGTGTGACTTCACAATCATTAAATGATTCATCAATTTACAAGACAATGGTAATTTTGTGTAAAAAGTGCTAATCAACGATGTAATTGAAGGCTTGAGTTGTGTCCACATTGAAACGAGAATCGTTTAGCTTTTTTTCTGTGTGATTGGGCGGGAAGAATAATATACTGTGTCTAGAGTAATTTTCTGCTTCTTCTGATTTTTTGTTGTCTTGGGTAAAACGTCAAACATTAAAGTTCTTGCCTCTTACTTTAAAAGTTTAATATAATCTTAATTCTTATCATTGTCCTGATTTCTTCAACGAGCGAATTTAAACTTGATCTACTGTGGAATCATAATAATATCGGATTTCTAATAAGATAACTGAAAGATCGGAAGTGTATACGGCAAATCTTATGTACGTATCTTTAGAAGAATAATGTTTGTCTTCTTTTGGCCCGACTTGTGTGTGAAATTAACGCGAAATGTCCTTGACGGATTTGTAAACTTGTGACTTTTAAAAGTCAACAATTTCGTATTGATCTCCGTGTAATATTTGTGTTTACATTGATGTTGCCGTTGTTTATGGTGTGCTCATAAACTTTATGAACATATTGTATTATATAGTGGTAAGTTTAGTTACTACCACGCAACTTAATATCACTAAATTATTTTTATTGCCCTCATATTTTTGGGCATGCTATAACTCGTTTGCAGACCTCTGAGTGAATTGGAAGGAATTGTCTGTAATATGATTTTCTTCGGCATCATTGGATTTGGATACACGAATTACTAAAGCAAGAATTTATTTTATAAGCTCTATAAATACTGGTGGTGTTCGTGTATGTTTTATATTTCTATTTATTTACTTACTTTAAAAATAACCGTTAATGAGCTAAGAAATCGAAATCTTCTAATGGCTACAAATAAACACATTATACACTATCGCTATCACCATTTCTCCGTCATCTCTCATCTATCCACAAATCTGGCACGGACGATTAACCAACTGCAATCTACTAGAACATTATTGTAGCAAAAAACATTGGAATTTTCAACTCTATTGCCTTGAAAGAAGGACTGACTTTATGCGTGCTCGAGTATACCAGAAAGATAGAGTCATCGCAAGAAATTATGATAAAAATGTTGTAGATATTGCTTTCAATTCCCTTTCGCTCAGATTTGTAGTTCTCTTTGTTTTTGGATGTGGATTATTATTTGTGTGGGTAAAGCATTTATCTTCTAGTTATACTTAGGTTCTTGTGTTATATTATCCAATCACTTTAATTTTGTCTTAAGTATTATTTTTTGCTGCAGAAGTGATTTACTTTCATGTTTGACCAATTAGGTTAAGAATAAGAGCAACTTGTTTAAAAACACTCGTTCAGAACAGAAGAAGAGAACATACAGAGTAATTCAATTTCGCCAACATACAGAGTAATTCAAGAGAAAGGTTTGTGACCAACTGCCAAACATTTTGTCATGCAAAAATTTCCACAGGAACGTATACAATGCGGGTAAGCCCGCGGGGCATTGCTAGTTTATAACCAAATACGAGTAAGTCTAAGTAATACACCTTTTATCAAAACTGGGGTAAATTCGCACGGAAATGCTGCAAACACGCGACGCGACGTTCTCATGACGCAATGGCCCCAACTTGAATGCGATTACCCTCGATGTGGCCTGTAAAAACTGACCTAATTGGATAGCCTATGTCCTAAACTGATACGGTTCCGTAATAAGTATGTTTGTAGGGCCGGTGTTCCTGCATTGCGGCGGTGGTTTATGACGAGGCTTTTTTGATGACATAAATGAAGCCAAATGTGAGTTTCTTATTTTTTTTAGTTACAGAAATGGCTCGTGTGTTTTTGTCGTTTAGCAAAGAGCTTTTGAGATGGTGATGATGTTGAATTGTGTTTGGGGCGAAAACTAGCTAAAAAAATGTTTTTTTGTGAAAAGCTTATGGTCGGTTTTAATCCCTAGAGCAAAAGTAAAGATTTTATTGCGTTGACGTTTCTGTGTTAATACATATATTTTTGTGTTGGTTGCTTTCAAATTTCACATTTTCATATTGGCTTAGGTACCTATACTATCCCACATGCTAGACCTGAATCTGAAGTACCAGGACATACCTGTATTGTATATATTAGTTGGTTCCAATACACTAAATAGAGAAGTGTAGCAATACTTCATTACCTAAACTTACCACTGCACTTCCTAGTGATAACGTAGGCTATTATTATATTGCTTATCAGCTATTATTAGGTATTATAATATTTAATAATAGGCTTTTATAATAGTAGTGGCTAGCATTCTGGTTTACCTAGGTGGTCGTTTACGATATTTTATTGGAAAGGCGTTGGTGGCTTCTAGAAATAAATGTTACGTATAATAAAGATAAATATTATTATCCGTTTAATGGCGGTTGACTCTAGCTATTGTCAATTTATCATGTTAACTAGCAGAGGGCCATGGTTATACTCGCGTTGTGGCCGTTTCTGTGGGAATCATCTTCCTCTTGAATGTGGGTATCATATACTTTATACGCGTTACCTTGGGAAGTTGGGGATGTAATTATATTTGCCTATTACATATTATACATATTCAGTACTTTTATTTATTTATGTATTACTTTTGCTTGCATGTGACTATTCAATCTGAGTTCAATAAGCACGTTCAAACAACCAAAAGCCTACTACAGCCTATTAGAATTTGTAGATAGTTTATAAATCAAATCTTATAACACACACTCCCTTTTATATAATATGGTGTATTAAATTATATACAACTAGCAGTGCCCCGCGAATTTCGGGATGAAAAATAACCTATAACCTTCCCGTTAGATGTGGCTATCTATTACAAAAATTATTATTTAAATCGGACTGATACTTCCCGAGATTAGCTCGAACATACAAACAAACAAACTTACAAATTTTACCTCTTTATAATACATAGTATATAGATTATTTTTAACAGCATCTTCAAAACTTGCACAGAAAATCTGGAAAAGTTAAACAAAGCAAGTTCAATACTTAATGAAGCGTTATATATCTAACTATCGCAGGCGAGACTAAGCGATCATTACCTACCGCCCCTTACTGAGATAATATCGCTAATATCGCCAGGCTATAGATACTATGTATAACTGGAGAAAATTGATTACCTTTATCGTTTCCTTGTAAAGTTTTATGCAAAATAGTCAAGGCATTAATTTGTTATTATTACGCGCAATACGTTATTGGCTTTCCAATTATTTGGGTCAGAGCTGTTCTTATTATTTGTTGGTCATTATTTTGTCCTGATTGTATAATTTATTATGAAAACGGGTGGAAATGATCTGTACCTTGCTCATTACTCGATTTAATTTCCAACAAAGCTAGCGTAATTTAAGTTATTAGGCCGAATTGCACAAGAACTCATAAATCTATTTAGGGCCTAAATAAGTTACAAACAAAAACAGTCTGTTTCAACTTTATATTGCACCAAATAGGACGGAATTTAAAATTAACGTCATTTGTTTTTAAACATATAGGCGCTACCTACTTGTAGTGTTAGTTATAGTGGCATTTCTATTTGAGGGCTTCGGAAGGCATACCATGTCGGAGGCCTTTAGGCGGTCTAACAATACCGACACCAGGGATGGCCATTAACCTATTCTAACTTATTACTTACTTTTTTACCATCATCTTTTCTAAACTCTATCAACAAAAGCAATCTTTTAATGGACACATGTAAAGTGTACACACACACTTAATAGTTCTTAGATCAGCCATTATGATTACTAAAAGTGAAACCCTGTTCATTAATTGGTAACTGCAAACAAGTTACTGTGCAGTTTATACAAAAAAGTGCAAACAGTAGCCGACCGGTGGCTAACTGTGCACCATTTTCTACACTTGAAAGTTACATAGAGATGGCACTTTCCATATTATATTACCTTGTATCAGTTATGCTGTTATTTATGGAAGACGTTAGTGTATTATGTGTTGTAGTGTTTGCTTTTTAAATTATGTAATGTAAATTATGATTATACTTATAGATATTTTTTTTGCTAAGTGATGTATCGTGAATGTTGTTACAATTGGCTATTCAAATAAAACATTCGTACGTAAATTTCGTCAGTTTTAAAAATTTTCATCAGGCTTGGCCCAGTGTTTGGCTTTTAACGATTGTTATTTATTTTACTTTATTTTTTTGAAGAGAATATTTTGTTTACTTTATATAAAATAAACTATATATCCAAGTTGTGATAAAAACAACTCAACTCCAACTGGATCATTGACCGCAAGCTGGTTTAAATTTATGCGAACACATCAAATAAAGATGTCATCGAATCAATTATACAGTCAAAAATGTCAATAAGATGCAAAATCCGGAAAAGCAGTATTTAAGGTAAAGCAGAGCGGAAAACGGACTTGGGTCTTCAAGAAGGAACCTACATGAGGGACCAAGGCCGGTATGTGACCGTAACTTCGATAGCGAATGTAAATGTACCTATAAGACCGTACATTAACATACTTAGTTGTCTATGTGAGACAAAAAACATGAGAGCTGCCTTCGCCATCTCTAAACAAACTGGTATCAATATCTCATTTTTTGTCAGCATTAAATCGTACGATTCCATATAAATCAACTTTTACAACACTCGCCTTTTACATGTTGACATAAAGTTGAATGTTCTGTGCAGTAATTTCACAAAGAAGCAAAGAGTTAGGACTGATTGGAGCAGTTTCCTTTGCGGACTTGCTTTCGACTGATCTCTTTGAGATTGTGGGATTTCGTGTTTCGTCTTTATGTCGGTGCGTTAGAGTTTAATTTGAAATTACCTCTGATTATAATCGTGTGCGGCCTTTGCAAGGTCCATAACTGCCAGTTATGAAATATGTAGGTAATGTATATAAATAAAGACAGTACTTAGTTACGGTATACTTAAATATTTCTTAGATTTAAAGTAAGCCGCCCCTACCATTCCTAGTCTGCTATGTCCATTTTTACATAACAAAAAGGTTATCTTGTGAGAATACGCTAACATTCAAACTAGAAATCCATACTGTCATTTGAATAACTATCAATTCGTTTTATTGTAAAAATTAATCGATTACAATCGATCACGAATAATCGTTAAAATTATATGGGAAAAGTACAAACTTGACAATGGAATCGAATGGAAACCCGAGTTATATTGTGATAAAATTTGGACCGTATCCGGACGGACGGACGTGTTCATATTTCGCTGTTTATTTACCGTTAAAAGATAGTTTCCTAAAACAAATTGTTGGAGTCACGAACCGTCGTGTGACCGCGGTGACCTTTGCGAACCTCTTTCACAAATATGGTTCAGATTTCAATGTCACTAGATAGAACACCGGCCGCTACCGCACTCCAAATTCAAATACAGTTGTTTTTTTTTTCAATAGGAAGTTAACCTTTCGAAATACTGGTTGGTTATTATAAACTATCAGAATTTGAAATCTAGAATTGAATTTAACTGTGTTTTATTCGTCTAGACTGGCGGAACGTGGTGGGTCTAATCCTGCTGTTTTATCGTTTTAACCATTGAATGGGGAGGATAGGAAGGCTTTTACGAGTGGTTGGAAAATGATAACAGTTTTAACGTCTTACGTGCATTTCTAGTAGGTACTTAGCTTTTTGTTTTTATTAATCAAATAAATGCAGTAGTAACTTACCGATGTTGTAACTATTAATATTCCTATGCGTTTCTCCAATCACATGATAACCTCATTAATAAACGTTTGATATCATCATTAAAACTCGACACTTAGAATCGATGTAATATTTTATTGAAAACATACAACTTAATCAATCTGTAAATATCAAAGTAAAGTACATGTGAGACTTCGATCACCTTCGATATTCTCGTACGATCCGTGTTCGAGTGCAAACTTCGCAATCAATCAAATGGAGATGAATTCATATCGGTAGACGGTCGTACGTTTGAATTCCCGATAGCAGACATTTTATTACTACCATTTCCACCATCCACATTGCACATACTCGTAGTATATTGAAAATCGTAGTAATAAAATGCCCATTCGCCTTTAACGAATACTTCAACATAAAGAAAACTTCAAGATATTTATCTATCTATTAAGTACAGGAAATCGATTCATACTTATACAATAAAAATAGTAAAGCAATTTCACCAGAGATTTTCTCCATAAAATTTCACCGTGATAATGTACACGCTAGCATCTTCTATGAAACTAACACAATCATCAATCTTGCTCATAAAAGAAAAAAAACCTGAAAGTGTATCCGCTCAAACATACGATGTACAGGCAGATACTACAAATTCTCGATTGATTTACGATGTTATTGGATAAAGCGATTATTTACTATTAAATTAAAAGACTCTAGACTGGGACTTTTAAAAATTACATACACAGGGTAGAAACTAGCAAATTTAATAAACAAGCATTATAATATGTAGGTATAAATAGGTAGTATAAGTAATTAATATTTAATAACGGTACTATAGCGAAAAGGAAATGGGTTAAACATATTGTAAGTCCTAAATGGCTGACCTAACGTAAAACATATAATACATTACAAAAACTAACCCAATTAGGTAATTGGTTTTTCGTGTACCACAAACAACTGTAAAACAAAAGACAATACACAACCGAATCACGTAACACTAAGTATTCGTAGAAAGAGACTAGGTCGAAGATTTTTGCATTATACAAAATGTAATATCACAGAATCAATTTAAATAATTGTGTGTTATACACCGTGGTACGGGTCAGAGCGATGCAGGTTGGAATGGGCTAAACCAGGCCATTGCAGGCCTGCCCCACATTCCACATCTTTTGTTTTTCAGCAGCTTTCATCAAGGGAATTTAGCCTTTATCTTCGTACCAAGCTTAAGCTTTTCAAAAGATTTTCCCTCGACCATAATAAACAAGTAGGGTTCTCGGAAGCAACGTTTTCGTTTTATTCAATTTTGTCGGTTTTACTTTGGTGGTGAGCGCGGTTTTGTTGGTTAACATTAATTTTATTTTAGCTTTTAGACTATAAATATATTTTACTTATGGAAATGTGTTAGAGAAGTTAATAAGCTTTACAATTAATATGTTGTTTGTTATTTTATATCTAGATCTGCCATAAAGTGTTACGAAATTCACAAGTCAAAATGTTGAGCTTGTTGATGACGCCAAATCGTCCTCACTGTCCTGTTATCTTCAGTCAGATGAGGCCTTTGCTCAGCAGTGGGTGGAACATTACATTTTAATATAATACAAGTCAAAACAGATCCTCATGACAATTCTTTTCTGGAATAAAAATGGGTTTATTTGGAAGTTCTCGGCATGCAAATCAAGTTACGAGATTCGTGTCGTGACATTTCCGCCGCCACTCGGCGACCTAACAACCGTGTAAGAACACTTCTTTGCGGTACTTTATAACCCAGTTAGGTTCATCAACAATAAAAAAACTGCCGACAAAAACATTCGTTACACTTATTCAATATAAAACAATAAAATATCACTTAATAGGAGCCGGTTCATGGCTCACGGGTCAGATGGTGACCTGATGTTCGAAATCGCAGACGAAACAGTTTTGCACTAATTGGTTTAACTTTTCTTTACAATAGCTCCTTAAAACATAACAACGGATCGCGGCTACCGTTATAAAAACAATTGTGTATCGTGAGAAATCTGGTCATTCAAATGATAAATCCTCCGTGTACAGTTAAGTGCAAGCTTCGTTACAGAATTAGCAAAAAATTGTTTTGCATTGTTTAAGACGAGCGGTACGGTCCGTAATCAAATTATAGTTATTATTCGTGTAATTTATTGAATCAAACTACTGTTATTGATAAAGTTAGCTTGAATATTTTTCTGGAGTTATGTAGGTATCATAACTGTGCGTTCAGATTTTAAAACTTTTTTGATTTTCTAGATTTTATATGAAAATTTAGAATCTTTTTGATTCAATATATATTTACCTATGTGCTAACCTCATGTACCCTGTAGTGGTTAGCATAAAAAATTTGCTTAACCCCAAGAAACAGTCCTTTATTTTTAATTGATCAGCCTTTTTATCAACGGTGGTATTAAAACCAACACTTCCTTACAAATCTACATACAACTTACCTCCACAAATAACATCAGCCAGATTAGTCTGGACACACTGGTGCGTGACTGCCCCATCTCTGACGGTGGTGATCTCCCCATACAGCTGGTGCAGCGCCTCCTGGTCAGACATGAGGATGGTGCGAGGAGACTCATCTTCGTAGCCACCGTGGTGGCGTGATGAGGACCTGGATCTGGAGCGGCGACGTCTAGGAAAAAAAAGTTGAAAAGGTGATAGAGTTCACGTTGACTAGGAACGAAATCAAGGATCAAGGGAAAGTAAAAAAATAACCAGTAATAGTAAGGGATTGTCATCGCACCGACGATATTAGTGCTGTGAAGAAAAATCAGGAATCATTAAAATTTTAGATCAGGATTATTCAGGATACATTTGGATAAAAATACATCAAAAAGATTAAAGATATTTTTCTATGCACAGGAAAAGATGATCGAAATAGGAAACAAAATAGTGCCCAAAAAACAACATCCAAATCAACTAATTTGCAATTTAACGTTGATAGAAAACCAGTCGTGATGTTTTTACGACTAAAGCCACAAAATTACACGTTATTTTTTGCTAATAAGACACATGACTTTGATGACTTCGAGAAATAATGAAGTTTTATTATTGTTTATTTATTGGAGGTACAGTAATTGACTTCATAAAGGTTGTATCTTCCAAAAGGTGTTTTATTGCGTAGACTATTAGGTTTACAAGTGTTTTCGTGTGGTCATCCTAAACCGGATTTCAAGCCTCTTGCAATTTTGCGGCGTCAAGTTTTTTCGTCATTAGGAGATTATGTTTTTGCTGTCAGTTTAAGTAGAAAAACATCTTCATTTCATGGTTATTTCGTTACCTCATCCAAACTGATTGGTCATGTTCCTCACTAGCCTTTGTTGAATTGTTTTAGTTAGATGATAAAACGTTTTGTTAAATTAGTAGTGGGTAGAGATTATCTCTTCACATTCATGGATAAAGCGTGGCTGCTTTGTGGTAGGTGGTAATTTAATTACTGTTACATAACATATATTAGCAACATCACTTTGACAGTAAGAATACTTGAAATGGTTATTCCTTGTGTTATAAATATCATCAAAACCTATCCAATCCTTGAGTCAAAACCAGAATTTTGAACTTAATTTGTCCAACGCCTCCATTGCAGCTTGACCACTTATGGAGATTCGCAACATCTGACGTGACTCATGTAATTCGAGAATAAATATTCAACACGCAATCTGTTACGTGTTTGGTCTTGTTCAATTACATGCATAGGTTTTAACAATCTGTAAAATTTCATGTGGGTGACTTACCTACCTTGAATTGAAGATAACTGAGTGTTCACGTAGGCAATTATTAGTACTTACTGTTTTAGTACGTGCGATTTCAAATGGGTGGGAGATAATTTCCACGGCGCTTACAAAATAGGTATATTTAATCCTTTTGGGTCCTATAAATATTGAATTTGAAACTTTTGTTGTAATCCTCTGTCTTGGTTTGATTTAAAGTTGTAATACTTACTCTGGTGTAACAATGAAGAAACCCCTCGAGGTCTGATATGTCTTCCCCTCCTGCATCAGCTGCGCCAGTGTGTCGTAGACCACCTCCTGTGACGGTGTTTGCATTGATGGGAACTTGGCTGTCAGTGATGTCCTTATGCTTTCTAACGTTGCAGCTTGCCCCTGTTTGAACAATCACAAATAGTATTTTTTAAACATACGTAAATTGATTATTTTAGTATTTTCTGATATCCGAATTTCTTCTATTAAAGCTAGAGTTCATTATCAAACATACCTACCTCGTTTCTCGCAACTATATCATTTTTCCCATAAATCAACTCAGATTTAGGTTACACTAGTTGCAGCATTGCAATACAAAATTCAAGCATCAATCATTACAATCTAGATTTCCTTATTTGGTTGGATGTCTTTATACGAGACCAGAGCGACCTCATACATTTCTCGTCGGTTGGCATTGAAATATATTTGGCTCAGATAAGCATCGATGTTCGTCAATAGTAAATGAATTATTCATTCGGATTATGTTGTTATTGATGTGTGATTGATAAGATTAAAAACACCTGCGCATTGCCTATTCATTAGTCGAGCATCACCTGCTAAACCTACACTCGTATTCGTTACGTTACTACATTCAGTACGAAGCGTTGATTATTTAGTTGCATTAGTAAAATCAATTACGGAATATATTCAGTAACAGTATAAAAGCTGGACGGAATCCAAAACTAATGATTTAATTTAATTGACGAAAGTTTACCAGAATAAATTACAAAATAGTTATGAAGGTAAGGCACCGAATTCTAACCTAGATAACGGAGACAACAAAACGTAATGAATTAATCATGAGGACTATTAGCGGAGTATTGCCACTGGCCCAATAAGTCGTTTAAAATGCCTATCCATGCAAATTTGATCTTGTTATTTTATCAGACGCTGATCATTGTTTTGTAAGTCAGCCTTCGACAGTGGAATGTGGCAGATATTAATTCGATTTGAGCTGTGATTTATTCGCTCAGACTTCCTATTGGGAATATCCGAATGGCGAAATAAGCTTGTCCGCTTTACCCGATTGCTTGGATTGAAATGCTAGTTGATTAACCGTGCGATATGGACGACAAATTGTCCAAAGATTGGAATTCAACCTCTGACAGGCGTGGGCAGATACTGAGTGGCGTCCGGGTGAAATGTCTAGTTATTGACAAACTAGGTTAAAATTTTGATCAGATAAAATTCAAACACACACAAGGAAGTGCTTTTGTTTACATAAAATTGAACTAGATTTCTACTTATTGCACATAATTTGCATGTTTTCTAAACAACTTACTAGAATATAGTCTTGTTAAACACATTAAAATGCTAATCGCTGTAACAGAAGTCCTTGATTGGTCCAGAGAGCAATCGCCAATTGCATTACACAGTCTCATTGTGTCATCTACATTCTACCAGCTGTCAAAAGTCGCAAGCCTCGCCCATTAACTGATCGCATAAATTTAAATTCAAAGGTCTTAAATTAAAGCAGGTTGCAGAGTTTATGAATGTCGTCTACAAGAAACAACTACAGGGAAATTACTCGAACAAGAGGGCGCTAGTGCCAATTAGTGATCGTTGTTTTTAAGCCATTGTAATTAATCGTCATTCGTTATCGATATTTCGTTAAGAAATCCTTTGGATTTTATTGTCTTGTTCGACTACGTGTAAGAACGTAGATGTGAATGTGGCAATCCATTATTTATTCAAAAAACATATATTAAATTAATATAATTAGTATGTTCAGGCTTCCTCAGAGTTCGATTACAAATTGTAATGAGCATTGTAAAGGACATTGTGCTTAATGTCAAGTGTAATCGATATGGTACCGGCCTACATTCAGTTGAATGCTGCAATTGTCTATGTGACATTCCAAACTATGGATTACAACGTCTTGACTTGTTTCTAGTGTGGCAATAATGGCACTTGACAAATTAATCGAGTAACAACATCGATTGTCTGTGACTAATTTTGCAATAATAATCGTGATCTTATCCTAATTGTGTTTGTAAGTAGTTGAGAATTAAACTGAATGGTTTGTTCGTGTGTTTCGTCTTTGTGCTTTATAGGTAGGTCATTAACTCTTGTGGGTTTCCGATGCTTGTATTTGTCAATGGTAGATACTTAATTAGGATCGACTAAATACGTCAAGAGAACTAAAGTCGAATAATGATAGATCACAACTAGCTATTTGAAAATGGTAATACACGTTAGTTAAATACAACCTTCCCAAAGCCAATAAAGAGAACTACCACTAATAAAGCACTCAAAATTCATAGCAAAAACCAAAATTGAGACGTTAACATCACATAAGACGTAATGTATGTAAAATAAACTAGAATTAATTGAAACAAACATCGTAATGACCACTTCGAGCGTTATTATTGCTGCATGAACTCACAAGATTGCTATTTAGGGAGTGTTTCTTAAAAAGACCATGACGGTTAAAAATTCTTTAGCAAATCCTTTATGATTTGTTGACGAGGCGTGAGTTAAGCGCTATAGCGATGATAGTATAATAACACAAACAATAAAGTATCCTTTTGAAAAAGAAAATAACTAGGTACGGATCTACCATATTATAACAATCTGTAATAGTTATATAGAAAATATAGGAGCAAAACGCAATTTGGTGAGAGCAAAAAAGAGTACGTCATGAAAACACTTTTGAAGCTGAAAATGATGATTTCAATCATATTACCATTTAAATGCATTGACAAATGAGATGTTCTGAAGGAAATATTTACAAAAAGATTAGAAAAATCACCAAAGCACTCAGATTTATTATATACAAATCATTTTCTTCTATCATAAAGAATCCACGTGAATTCTTGTTTTCCATTCATCTCAAATTATTTTTGTACCACGCACCAAAAAAATAATCTCCGAAACTGGTTTCGCACACACTCAAGGAGCTTACGGTTTTTTGAACATTCACGGCCAAGAGCCTTCGTTGACCGGCGTTAGACCACAACGGATGTAAAGCATTTCATATGGTAATTCATACAAATTTTACCCTTGGTTGGTAAAATTTGAATATGTTTTGTATTAGCGTAATTTGAAGGTGTGATTAAGGAATTATAAGTTGAGGGGCTTTGATTTGATAATTAATGTGATCGTGTGCTTTAATGGATTGGTGGTTAATCACTGTTGTGCTTAAGACTGCCCAAAATTCTATAAGGTATTTTAAATGTCTGATATTGTTTTACGAAATTCTGCATTTACAATTTAGTCTGCTTTATCATGGCGTGACCTTAATCAAAAAGAAATTCTGAATTAACCAAAAAATATACATTGTTTAATTTTTCATTAAACACTATGTCAATTTATGTGAAAGTCGAAAGTAAAATTTGAAATATTTGCTTCAACCGAATTCTCAATGTTTCTAATCACGCATTGTTTGGTTCATTACATTGAGAAATTCAGATAAAGAAATAACTATGAAAAGCTTCGTTAAGCTTTACAAATAATTCAACCTTTTTTTATCGAGGACATGTTTTTATATTTTCAAACATTTCATAGAAGTCGCAAGTAAAAACGTAATCACTTTGTATAAATCCTATGTAAAATGATTTATTGTAACGTTAAGTGTTAAATAATAATAACTAATGAACTTTAACATGACGGATGAATTTTGAGCAAAAAATGTTGAGACAAGATTATACTACGTAGTACGAATTACACATTGTACTAACTATTCATACAAATGATATTTTGCAAAACTGGCTAGATCCGTTATTTCGTAATATTATGTGGTATACGAACAATGGATCATTTATAAAAAAATACTTTTGATATCAGGAATTACGACAACGTCATCCAAAGTTCGTTTATTAATCCCCTTCCTCATCTTGAAAATATTTGATACAAAACATTTTATACATAAAATCTATTATAGAACTAGATGAAAATTAGACCATGTCTTTCAATGGTCTAAAAACCCCACTACTAGGGTGGTTCACTTATATAATCAAAGCTGCATACTTATTCTCGCTTGCGTAATCCAACTAAAAGTATACATGAACAGAACTGAATTACCTGTGAAGTTAAATCCATAATACAGTCGCATAGCGCTTCAGGAAGGGGCGTGAACTGGCCCTGGTGCGCCGGTGTCACGATGCAGTCTTCTATATCACCTGAGGACAACAGACATCCATTAGACCATGATTTATGGAGCTCACCCAACGACAGCGTTTCGACTGACGTAATAAATAATGATCACGGTTCGATGTTCTTTTTTCAAAAAGAGACCTAATGACTTCTTTGGGGTAAACTGCAGTAGTCATTTGGTCCTGCATGGGATGGACATCTATGAAAAAGATTACATACCTATCGGGTTTGGCTTTTTCATACAAGTACTTGTAACAGGGAAACATATAGGGGTAAGAGAACGGAAAATGTTAGAAAAAGTATTTTTCGTTAAAAACTATTTTCCAAAGCTTGGCTTATTTGATCTTTGGTTGTTCCCAAAATCTCTTCTAATTAAATCCACCCTTTGTAATTATTTATCTTAGTATCTATTCTAGCGTCATCCATCCAGAAGCTTTTTGTAGGCGTTGATTTTTCATTCATTTACATTTTGCGTTTAAACTATTTGCATCCAGTGGCTTTAGAGTCCTTCGAAAGGCCTTCAAAAGAGTGAACTTATAAAGGCTAACGAAAACGTCCAAATTCCCACATAACGAAAGCTGCAGTAAGCGGTGTTTACATAAATTGCAGAAATGTCGCGTCGGTCCCTCCCCAGGGACGCCATGCAACGTTGGACAACAGCCAAAACTGCATTTATGGTACAATCCATACGATTCAAACTTTATGCGCGTGTAGGACTTGTTTAAAAATTAGTGGTATTTGTTTCTGTGGAAAAGTTTTGCTACATTTCTTTTAAAAAAAATATGTCTGACTCAGTTAGGCTCAGTTAGAGCTCATTTAAAATTAGATTGTCTTTTCTAGGGGAATGACTGAACTGATGTAATTATTGTTTCTTTGAAATAAATATATTAAAGTGAAAAATCTAGTGGAGAAATAATATGATAATCAGTATCGATTATTGGACATCATTTCATAACTTGGACCAGAACCTATAATATGCGGACACTGTAAAAATGTTAGCAATATCATTCCGTTTGTTATGAGCCGTCGAAATACGCGGCTAATCCTCCTAATGTTCCAAAAACCACAACATTTTTTTCAGCTCATCTTTATTATGTTTTGACATTTCCTGTGTGAATTTTATTACGTCGTGACTCCAAATAACTTTGGTGTTTATGAATAAAACTCAAGAATTTTGGATTTTTTACTCCATTATCTTGATTTGATTATTTGAATATTTTGTAACAAATGTCAGAGTTAATTTGCTCAATAAAATAAACAAGAATTTGTCAGATGGCTAGTGACGATAGAGGCAAACAAGAAACAGATATAAAATTTAATTTTAATGGTTCTTCCTGATTAGCCCATTACGAATCAAGAAGATACAATTTATTGATACATGTCATACACTTCAGTGAAGGCCTTAATCCATTGGATTAAAAACTTACAAAAACAAATTATAAATCATTATTTCAGAAAATTGGAAAAACAATTGACGAAGACAGATTCCAAAGCCTTCAGTGACCTTATTAATTTGATTGCAGCTAAACAATAATTGAACAATAGCTAAGTCACAAACGTTAAGTTCGGTCCAGTGCACCCAGGACGGCAGTTTGCCTGCATGTAACAGATAAGCTCGCCAGAATGGGTTCACAAACTGAATGCTGAATATATTTAATGGTGGATGATACATTTTATTACCGAAATAAAACTGCACAACATGAATGTTTTAATGAAATATCCATATTTTGTAGCGTGGGTGTGAACTACATTTTTAAGGATTATTTTGTGCATTTACGGTTAAAATGTCTGTTTTATGATGTAATTTTTTGGTTATGTGTTTATTTTGAGGTCTTCTGCTTTTATTGAGGGGAAACCCGTAAGTGTCAGAGACAACATTATTAACTATTATTTTATTTTCTGAAATTGAGCACACTGGATTTGGGACAAGCTGGCTAGCTGGCGGTCGGCCATTTTGGAGCTAAAAATTCATAATAATGGAGGCGATATTATGTTCACACACTCAAATCTTCAGCATTCAAGTCAAGACCTCAATTTCATGGGTACATTTTGGGCCACTGATCAAAATTTAAGGCGACATTGAGTATTCTAACATGGACTAAATATAATAACATGACGAGAAAATTTTCGCCTAAAAGACGTCTACAACCCTACTACCATAACTCTATCAACCATACAATACCTTTAATTTCAATTTCACAAAGACGCATATGTAATGTGCCTATACAAAACTACCAGGCAAACATGAGCGCAGAAGAGCTATACGAAGTTCGCTAGCATCGTATTTGTTATCCACAATCGCTTCCTATTGTCGCGTCAAGTATCTACCAGGAGTGCAGGAATGTTAATGGCTCTAATATAGAGTTTGCACTTAACTTACAAGACTAATGAGGAAGTCCTTGCTGTGGGTCTAACGGTCGTATAAGGGTCCATTGTACCGTCAGGTGTGTGTTGCGTTTGGTTGCAGATAGGATTTTGGAAAAGTGGGAAGAATATTACTAAAATTTGGCAGGCATTTTAAATTTACAATAAGTAAGATTTTGTGTTACAGTTTTCAGCAAATACAGGGTGATTACGGGGTCGTGGAGCAAGAAAGAAGCATTTAACTTACTTTCTCCTAAGCATCACGATAGGTTAGGACTAACAGTACACCAGCGACTTATTTTAGTCAGCAAAAAAACTGCGATAATTCGAGATCATGGTCACCCTACTATTTCCCAAGAAAACTTATGTCAAGTAATATTAAAAGTAGGGTGACCACGCATTTTGAGTCAATAATAATTTTTAAATAAAAATACGTAAATAACGAATCATCTTTGTTTAAATTAAAATAAATACAGGTAGCATCGCAATCATTTATTTACTGAGTCAGAAAAAAATGGTTGGGATCACGACCCCGAAATCACCCTGTATTATAGATATAGTTTACGTTCATTAAGTATTTTAGTTTGGCTTATTATTTTTTGGTGATAATCTGATAACTCATACCTCGTGTTTAGGAGTAGGTATTATATATTTTTCCACTTATTTCCGGTACTACGGCGTGCAGGTTTTAAGTCATTAATTTAATTACTTTAGGCACTTATCTAGTACTTATATGCAGCTAATGGAAATAGTGACTTCACAATATTATTAGATACTTAACCCTTCTATGATAATTAAATAATTTTATTACATAACATAACATGAAACTCCTTATAAAATGCATCGGCAGATATCTTAGATAAGCAAAAGCCTTATTTGGAATAGATGGGTATGATTAGATATGATTATTTATCTTATGGTATTTGACGTCATGAGTTAAAGGTACAAGTAGAAAATGAAAGGTATCGTCTATATTTAGTATTGAAGCCTTGGTTAAATTAAATAACTACCGCGTTAGGAATACCCGCAGTTAGGAAATTAATGCCAGTTATTAATTTCCTCGTTTCCAAAAACCAATAAATCTATTAGTAGCCAGCCACACCTACTCATTTTAATGAGTACCTGTATGTATACTTATATTCTTTTATACATAGGTGGTGGAATAATAAAAACAGAAACATTACCAAAAAACTTAAATTTGAATTCCGAACGGAATTAGGCACGATAATTTCTAATAGGCAGAATAGTTAAGTTTACATACGTATTAACCCTATTTCAAAACTAAGTCCTAAGTAATGAATGAAATATGAAGAAACCTTGCATGCACTAGACTGGGCTAGAATAACCTGAATTGCACATAGTACTGAAGCATTGTTACGGAGTATGTCAAGTGGTCGTTCCAACCATATTGCTGTCATGTTATTTTATTTGCACATTGACACTGTTTTAAAAGGTATCTCCAAAAGTTCTCGTAAGAATTTGGCGATCAAAATAACATGAATTTCCGCATTAATGTAGCTATCCAATACAACAATAATTATTCGGATCGAACTGATAAATCTTGAGTTAGTGCGTCCACAAAAGAAATCAAACTACATATTTAGCTTTATTATTTAATAAAGCTTTAAGGTGTGTTTTCGGCCGCAGCAGCGACGGCAACTGCCGACAGCAAGCAGCAGCGTCGCCGCGCTCGAAATTTCATAGAGATTCATAGAAACCTGTAGTGCTTGCGGTCAGCTGCGTGCAGTTAGCATTCTTCTTTATCAATGTTCTACATTATGCTTATTATGCAGTAACCTGTTTCATTTGAGTGTAATAAGTATCAAGAAGGGTTTTAATAGTAGCAGTGTCAGTGTCGTATTTTCAGCGTGGGTTGTTGTATCAAGTTATATCTACCATATTTTAATGCAATAACGGTCATAATCTTGTAATAATAAAGTTGGAAGTTTTACAAGTTTTGATTGCCCTGATAATAATCTTATTAATAGCTTTGATTATGACATTTATAACGGTTTTTTATGTAGTAAGTATTACGTTTCAATTATTTGACTCAGTTTTTCAATTCATGCTTCTTTTTTAAGAGTCCCTTGATTTTTTTGCAAGTTTTGGTGGGAGTAGTAAATAATGTCCAAAAACGTTCCGCGAGTTCTCTAGTTTTGAGCCGGATAGAAAAGCAAAAAAAAAATATTTTTTAAAACAGCACTATTTTAAAAAATATACTTTTATTTTTTAAAAGTTACTCAACGGCATCGAGCCACGGGCCAAGGTTGACTCGAATAATAACGATACGTTAAAATTAATGACATTACACCGCCAATGAATCATTATCATTAAAGTGATTAACACAGTAATGGATAATATTAATCGATAATCCGTTACGCAGCGGTCGCTTGTGTTATTAAATGTTATATTTGCGAACGCAATGAAAATTAATTGGTTTAGAGATATTGGCTATCGTTAAGTTTGGATTAAGTTGGCATTGTGAACATAACTTAGGGTAATTATGTTTGTCTGAAAGCTTTTGAAGTTTGCCGACTCGATTTTAAATCATTGTTTAAGTGTTCAAGTTGCTTTTACTTGTTGTTGCCTTCTAGTTGCTAAATAATAACTTAACTTTTGTTTTTTTCGTAAAATCTCACTGTACTTAAATGGCAGAGCGCGGTTGAAATCTCTTAATATCGCTTTAGTTTCAGACAAGAATAAAGTAATTCAAGTAATATGATGAAAGCATTTCTAGTTTATGTTCCACTTAAATTCAATTTCTCCTTTCGAGCAGATATATCATAATGACAATAAAACCAACTATCCAGTGTTAGGGACTACGGATCACGCTACATCGTAAACTACAACTCGAACGATTAATTACCAGTTGGTTGGAAATTTCTTGTAAATTTTGTTGCCGTGCTAACTAACTGATTTGCATTTTATACGTCAAATGGAACGTATTGTAGTTGGCGTGAGTGTTAAGTGTCAGATGTGGTTACTAAACTTTATGCCGACTTTAATGGTTAGCTTGGAATTCAATATATTAGTGCGGTAGCGTACGAGGGTTAAGTTGTTAGTTGTTGCGTGAGTGAATGATTGACTATAAAGCTGAGCTTAGCAATATAATTTGATTTATTTGCATTGTATTTTATTTTTCGGATTTTGGTAACTTTAAAAAACTTTAATCTCTAACATTTCAGAAATTACTAAAGGTATCACTACAATTGAGTAACCAGTTCTTAATTAAAATGCTGAACAATCGGCCTATCCAAATGCTTAGCATATAAAGTGCCTTGTCGTATTCAAACTTCTACAATATTAACATGTTAATGAGGATTTTAAAATGTTATACTTAATGTGACAAAGTGCCAAAGTGTACATCATTTTCAAAAGCCCACTGTGCTCTAACTTCGCCCTGGAACCAGTTGAGTGCAGTCTGAAGTGCGGTTCAACTGTAAACTATATCTCCATTTCCTAACAAATAGCTGCAACAAACTTGTGCTATGTTCCTTAACCGTTTCTATTGAATTCGCTAGAGATCGCCTGTTCGGCCACTTTGTACTTCGTACTTGTAAGATTTGTCTCTCTGAACTTTGTCTTTTAACACCGGAAAACGTCTCTATTGCTCCATGTGTATTGGAATACACCTTTACAATTTATTAGTGTGTGACTAGAAAAATTGATACACGACGTATTCTTATATCTTTTAATATATTCATTTCAAATCAGTACAATGAGGAGGATCCTTTTCATTGAACTGACATCTTCAGTGAGATGAGAGGCCTTTGCCCAGCAGTGGGACATTACATGCTAATACTTAACTTTACTTTAATTTACTTTACTTTACTTTATTTTCATATGTTTGTAATATTAATGATAATTTCAATTCTTAATAGCCATTTATTTTTGTCTTTAATAAAACTGTTTTATAAACAATATAATGAATTAGTAATTTATTGATCAACTGAATGAAACATGTTAAATTAAATCGCAGACTCCTAAAACGTATCTAATATAAAAATATTAAAGATTTAGTGTTCAACAAAAAGACATCTTTATTGGCTAGCCTAAGCACAATATGCAGTGAAACTAATCAAAAAATAATTAAAATAACAATCCTAACTAAAGGCTACATCTGACAAGGACGAACCAACTAAAAGATTAAAAGCATACAATTTTCTGTTGATGGGCATTCAAGTGTTTACAACAATAGCCAATTTGTACAGCAAACAGGAATATAATGAAGCAACTCTTTATAATAATCTATCATTTGCGTCAGTTATTATACTTAATTAATTGTATCCCGTTATTATATGTGATTCTTAGAACATACATATTGCCAAGAGATGAGCTATAAATGACAAAAAAAATTGACAAGCCCGTTGGCACAGTGGCAGTGAAAGCGCTTACTGTGTCGGGGGTTGCGGGTTCGATTCCCGCCCGGAGTCAACAATATGTGCAGACATAGTTGTTGGCGACGATGTCTGGGTGTCAATTATATATTCTTATAAAGTATTTGTGTATGTATAAGTAATAATATCAGTGAATTAGATTCCATAACACAAGCTTAGAGCTTACTTTGGGTCTAATTAACCGTGTGTGAATTTGTCCGGGTATATTTATTTATTTATTTATTATAAATTATACATGGTAAAGGTCCTTTACAAAGGTTTAAATAAAATCTAAATATGCCCCGTTAAATCCATTTCATATCAAATACGTAAGTGGAGTTTTGTAACAGGTTACCTTCGAAAAGCTTTCTGAATAAAAATTGTTTCTACGCACTCACTAGTGTGGTACAAGAAAAATTATGTTCCAGTGGTAATCTGGTTACTAGTTTCGTACGAGTACGAATTACGCTTCGGTGGTAACTATGTAGTTCCGAAACTTCGGTAAAGTACATTCCGAAACTTCGGTAAAGTACATTCCGAAACTTCGGTAAAGTACATTCCGAAACTTCGGTTACACGTCCGAAACGGTCAAATCAGAGTCGAATCGCCCGTAGCTCGTTAATAATGTCATTGGACCCAAACAATCGATTCCAAATAACTCAAAGGGCAACTCTTTCTTTCATAAAGTCACGTTTTAGTTATAACCTTAGGCCATAACAAGGTGTTCACACATGTTCACATAACACAACATTTGTTTACACAAAACTACACGCTCGTAGAAAGCCGTCACTCGATAAGTTATTGAAACGGGCGAAAAATCATTCGCCTCCGGTAGAGAAATTGATTTAGAGCTCCCATGAAAAAAGTATTGTGACCTTTTCGTGTTCTGTTAATAAGGGCAAAAGTCGATGTCATAATTGAGACGTATTTATAACTTAACAGAAGTACAGCTTGAGCGATGAGAATATTTTATTGGAAGTTGGAATTAGAAGTTAGGTCCGTTCGTACAGACTCTACTTGAATGACTTTAATTTATTAAAATCGGATTGAAATAACATCTTTGATCTGAATTTCACAAGTAAACCTAATTTACCTATATTAACCAGACTTAACATGTTATACTAGTTCAATATGTTTATTAATAACACCAGTTATGTATATAAGCTCATATGACCTTTATGTTAAGTAATTATGAGGTTCGTAGGTAGTTATGTAACGTGATCGTGAGGCCGCGTCCCATTGGATCCTTCGATAACCTTTAGGTATTGTATGAGAGTTTAATTCATGCGATTCAGATCCACAATCAGAGACAAATCTTGACGTGACAGTAACGTTTGTGAAATTATAATCGTGATTTTGTTTCGTGACATGCTTATTGTGAATAATATAATGTGAAAATTGCTTATTTGCCCCTGGCTGATGTAAGATAGATACATCCTGCTCGCTGTACGGATAAAAGCATTTGCCCTGTTTCATAAAAAAAATACAAGAAAAAAGTCACAACAAAATGTCTAACGTTCGAATACTCACCACTCAAGTAGCTCCCAGTTTATCGATCAAGTTTGTATCTACGAGTACTTCTTAATTAGAGTGTTTTAGGGAAGTGTTTTACTCAAGCGTGCCAAAAAGCTGTAAGTAGTTTTTAATTAGCTTTTTATTACTATCTACAAACAGAATACGACACCGACTCCACCTTAAACAAGGTAGGGTAATAAACTCGGTGATTGTGGCTACTATAACGCATCTAAATTGCACCAGTCGCACCAAGTTTCTGCCAGTTTCCGAAAGTGGAGTACCCGACGGGTCAATTGTGAACAATATCTTTACTTTCATTCCGCCGGGTCAGCGGCTCACACGAGATACCGTACTCCATGACCCGAACTAAAACAATGGACTCACCAAAAATGCATTCGCCTATAAAACTGTACCAAAGAAAGTCCAAGCGAAATCAGAAGCATTTTCATAATTAATGTGTGAAGGAATATTGTGTACTCATTACGGTTTTGGATTAGAAACTGTATGAGAACCGGGACATGATACGCGATTATTGTTAACTGACGTTTATTGTAACGAAAACAATACTTTGTTAATGATTTGTTTGAGTACCATATCTTGTTAGTTATTGATTTTAATAAAAGAAAAGTAAAGTTAGAAAGTCTAGATTCAATTGATTAGATAGAACTACTTATAGAAGATAATAATGCATTTGTAATTGAGAAATTCAATATGTGTGTCACCCATAATGACTTCAAACGGTAAATGAAATTCTGTTAGTAAATCAAGTAACATTAAAATTGTAATTGCTTTGGAGTTCCGACTTTATTTTTTGTCACGAGTGAAATTTAGTGATAGTAACGAGTGTTACTAATGCATCCTAAGAGGTAATTAAATGAAGGAAGTGGCGGGCCATTGAATTAGGTACTTAGTCTGTTACTTCAATGCCAAGGTTGGTAACTGTTCATTCATATTAATTGAACCGTTTTAAGTTAGTTTGAAATAAATATATTAGGTCAATTTATGAAGCTTTAGCAGAGTAGTTTTAGTTCAATAACCTTCTTTAAGTTTATTATATCCTTTACGTTTTCTAAGTTTAACATCAATGATTCATATTTATTGTTCTTTTTATAAGGTATTTAGATGAAATGGCACATGGTATTTGATATACAGATATACTACTATTTTATTCCAAAATTTCCACTTAAATACATTTAACACAGCAGGCAGACGTTCGAATAACATAATCCTAAAATGCTGCTCAAATATGATAAAAAAGCTGCCAACGCGAACTGGCCATGCATAGTGAACGTTAACAAGCTACAGTTGAAAAAAACTGTGTATAGTCTAGTCTTTTACCTACAGCTTTCTGTATTAAGTAAATGCACCTTTATAACTGATACCTACGCCTTTGTACAAGAGTGAAATGTTATGGAAACCCAGAGAACTATTGTGATAGGGTAACAAAGGAATGACAGGTCTTGGTTCGGTGGCTCGATGTTCACAGAGTGAGGAAATCAGATGGTACCGTGTAATTAGATAGTATTTTGAAAGATCAATTCAGTTTATTATAACTGCTGTATGTAGCCTAGATATTGTGGGATCGTTGAGAGCATTTGATAATGGTAGTTAGTAGTAAAAGTTTTACAGTGATTGCTTTTATAGTTCCAAGAATCAGTATAGTCTAGTCAAACATCAACAGATTTACATCTATCATAAGAGACTTTTACTCCA
Organism: Cyclophora albipunctata; assembly: GCA_963082685.1. NCBI lineage: Eukaryota > Metazoa > Arthropoda > Insecta > Lepidoptera > Geometridae > Cyclophora > Cyclophora albipunctata. The sequence continues at coordinate 10,047,454 of OY720116.1, read as the reverse complement.
GTCTAACTGCCGGACTCGGACACGTCAATTAAATCGACCTTAACTATTACTTAACGTAATTTTACATACATTACATGTCAAAATCACTCATCTATACTATATATATTATAAAGCTGTAGAGTTTGTTTGTTTGAACGCGCTAATCTCAGGAACTACTGGGCTGATTTGAAAAAATATTCTTGTAATGGATAGCCTCATTCAACGGGAAGGTTATAAGCTACTTTTCATCCTGAAATTCCCACGGGAACGGGTACAATGCGGGTAAAACCGCGGGACGCTACTAGTCTTTAATAGGGAAGCATTTGACGTCTCTGTTACCGGCGTAAATATACTATCTTGATTTTCATAAATTCATTCGAATTTATGAAAATCAAGATAGATTTGCACATTTTCAGTGTATCTTAACTGGATTATTTCCTCTTCACAAAACAATAAAAATATTGAATAACTTTAATCTAACAGCAATTATTGCATCAAAAGTAGCAGTTCAATTTAATTGCTGTTCTCAAATGATTTTAATTAAACTGCTATCGTAACCGCTGATGATATGTTTGTTACGTTACAAGTAAACGATTAATCATTTTAATTTTTAATACCTAGCGACCTTACCTTTCGTAATATAGGTTTATAGGTGATTGACGGATTAGTCTAGATCTAACATTGTAATTATGTACTTGACTATGTGAATTAGCTTGAGGCGATGTTTAATCTCTTGTTAGTCAATGTTAAAAATGTCATTCAGTAGTTTTGTAGTCGGGGTCGAAATGTTACAGCGATGAGTTTTGTTTTGGTCTTTGTGAAACATTTATGTTACCTAACTAATTTTAAGTTTGGGTCACATGTAAGGAATGTGTAATACCATACTATGTGCATTGATGTTATAAGTAAAAATATTGCTGAGATATATTAAAGTTGTCTTCTAATGATGAAGTGAGCAAGATCCATAATGGTTCCTTTTTACTAGCTACCTTTGATATGATTGGTGGATATCACCTTCGCTATATTACGTTGCTATGCTATTTCTATATATTAAACGTTGCACACCTCTGGTGGAAATGCAGTTTCCAAGCTCAACATATAGCATGGACTAGCTTTGGTGGCATCGTAAAAGTTCTATCGCTAGTTGGACTGTAGAGCTTTTCCTAATATACCAATTTCAAACTTCCAACTTTTCAAAAAGTTCGAAGTACCAATTTCAAAATTTCCAAAACTAAATTACGTAACATCGCTTCATACAGTCCGCCGGCTGTAAAACTGGTGATAATTAGTAAGCCAATAGAACTTACTGCGAAATGGGTCAAGAGACTTATCTACTAGCATCTCACGTGTGGATCTAACGGTGTGCTAATGTCAACAGAAACAGGTTCCAGTATAGGATACGTTGGAAGGGCCACTTGGTACTGATCTTCATTGGTTATCTTAGATTTGATGAGTTAAGTTTGAAACACACCTATAATTGTCGGTCCCGCTAGTTGCAATCGATAGACCAAATCGGTACAAAATACACGTAAAGTTGACAGTATAATTTAGCGACTTGCAGAGTGATTTTATTGATATGGAACAATATGATTTAGCTGTTAGGTTTTTTTTATAAAACAATGTGCGTAAAATGTAAAGCTTCATATTGCAACTTCTACTTTTGTATAAGTTCAAACGCTATCTACTCATGAAATATATTATGTTAGTGCCTGAAAGGGGTCCATCCGTCAACTCCTACTTAGCAAAACAACTAGCTGGTAATACATCAACTTCTCATATGATCTACATCGCATTAGAACAACCTCGCTAAAAGACGTCGTAGCAAAAAGACTACTTTTTCAAAAGTACTATCAGTAATAAAATCATTTAAGGTATGTATACTTACTTAAAAACATTTATTCATAGATACGGCGTAGGAACCTTATGATACTAACTTCCCACGTAATCGTAGATTTATCTATTCATTCTTGCGAAGGATTTGCTTCTTTATTATTTTTCAATAGCTTATTTTCCTGGTAGGTTTTCTTACCACTCGCGTCAAAAAAAAAAAAAATTACCCTAACCTACCGAACTGCATGTATTTTCGAGTAGTAAAACTATTTTCTTACTATTCGGTAGGTTAGGGTTATTTTTTTTTTACATTTTAAGTGGCCAGTTTTGTATTCAATTGTACCTATTTTGAAAAAGTAGTCTTTTTGCTACGACGTCTTTTAGCGAGGTTGTTCTAATGCGATGTAGATCATATGAGAAGTTGATGTATTACCAGCTAGTTGTTTTGCTAAGTAGGAGTTGACGGATGCACCCCCTGAAAGTAATTATGTTTCATTAGAGAGCTCTATCTATTCGAACTTCTTTATCTATACTAATATTATAAAGCTGAAGAGTTTGTTTTGTTTGTTTGTTTGTTTGTTTGTTTGTTTGTTTGTTTGTTTAAACGCGCTAATCTCAGAAACTACTGAACCGATTTGAATAATTCTTTCACTGTTAGATAGTCTATTTATCGAGGAAGGCTATAGGCATTACATTTTATCCCGGATTTCCTACGGGAACGGGCACAACGCGGGTAAAACCGCGGGGCGCTGCTAGTACTGAATAAAGATTCGTATACTTCAATAACGTAACGTTTTCCTCCTTCCAATCAGATAAAGCGAGCAGCACAACTAACAGATAGATCAATCTAAATCAGTCCAGTGTTAGAAATAAAAAGACACTTGTCAAAAACCCACACCTACCAACACGCATGCTAATCACATCCCGGCCACTCTTGCTTTCTTTGATCGCCGATCAAATTTCACATTCACTTTCGTCAATATCGATCACAGACGTCGTCTCGATAACGATCTCCATATATCAGACGGTCGGTCCTCAATTGTTACACCAATTACATATACGACAGACGATACATAAAACTAAAACCATCTATTACTCAAACAATAAAGTCCAAAGTCGCTCTCGAAGAATCACCCTACTTTATTCATATAAACACGTGTTTGTTTACGTCCATTCTGTCACAACAACATTCAGTGTCGTGACAATCGTTGACTAGTGAAAATATACGAGAACATGTCTCTAGATTTGCATCCTACATTTAAATACCGACGTTGCGAAACAGGAAAACCGAGAGGGAAAGCGCGGTTATCTGCAGAAAAAAATAGTAATTTTTATGATTGGCTAATTAGGCAGTTTGGGTGTAATTAAAGTCTATTCTGGTGACATTTTCCAGTATAATCGGATTCCTCGCATCTGGGAGTTGAATTCTATACAATTACCACACACTTTCTCGCGTTCGGGATCGCTTTCAATGGGCGAGTAAAAGCCAGGGTCATATGTGATCATGTCGTGACAGTCCCCCACATTTATGGTACTAAGTACTAGTTGCAGGCGGTGGTTATTGTTTACCTTAAACGACTGAATTCAGGCTAAACGCATACGCAGCAATTTAACAGAACATGAGGAATTTTCAATGGACTCGGAACTGTTACAGAACTCACTGCTGATTATAATGCACATTGCACCTTGATTACTGCTTGAGACATACATTTTAATTGCAACCCGCTGAATGAAGCGGAGAAACCTGATAAATGCGGATTACCTAGAAAATTATAACGTGAGCTGAAAATATGACCGACCTGCCTGATGGCAAGTACAGATTAGCAAAAAGAAAATGAAATCAAAAGCAGGACTTTCGACTTTCAGAAAAAAATACACAACAAGTTTGTTTAATGCATGAAAGTACTGAATGTATTTAAACTCCTATCACGAAATGAATTAATTTTGATTGATAATTGGCCAGTTCTGACCTTTATTTGTTTTATACCTTTTGATGATGTGAAAGTCATCTGAATGAAGTCTTTGTGTCTCGTGATACGCGTTCGATAAGAAAGTTTCGCTAGTTAACTCACATTGGGTAACTGGCGGTCATATCAGCCATGTAACTCATAGAGTATCAAATGAACTGCTTAATTGAACACCACGCCCGCTTCTTATCTGCACTCTTTCAATCACCTATCACGGCTAATACGTCCAAACTAGACAAAGCCATCGACTAATTTGCTTGTCAGTACAAAATAATCAACATTGATCTTGCCGGCAATAATGTCTGATTCATCAATCGAAATTGGACTTTACTGATTGATATCACAATCTAATTTGCCGCAAGATTCATTAAGTTCATCGTCTTCGTCGCGGCTGCAATATTTATGGTTGTTCGCTCCGATGTGGGGAAATTTGTTCTCAGTGGGGAGGTGATAAGAGTAGTTTTCCTTTATTATGTGTTGTTGCTTCTTCTAGTCGAAAGAGTGTGTCAAATGAGAGTCAATTTGGTGTTCGGGGTCGGTGTATGTGTATGCCGTCAATAGCCCGCGGTGTAGCTCATTAACAATACTTTCGCTCTCCTCGTGACGTGAGTTACTCGTTCTTTTATAACTGTTATAACATCTAGCTCCGTTTCGGAAACAATTACACGAACTGCGTTCTGTTTCCTGTCTTGTTTCGAAACAACAAAATCCGACTTGACACACAGACTGACAATGATTGAAGAAGCAAAAATAACGTGCGAACCAACTCACGATTTAGGTACAAATTTAGGCACATTTATAATACATTTCATTGGCTAACTGTGCCTAAAACATTTCATTGGCTAACTGTGCCTAAATTTATTATATAATAATATAATAAATTTAGGCACAGTTAGCCAATGAAATGTTTAGCACTTTTATACTTTGTGACAATATAAAATTCACAAATTCTCACTGATATTAAATGTAGAAGTAAGGTTAAGTCTGAGTAGTTAACCATTTTCTTGGACTCCCTGTACATACATAGTTTATCTAATGTTATTTCTGTAATAAAAGACATCCCAAGTTCAATAACTTATTCGCTTTGAAGAGTCAAATTATCATTTTTTCTAATGACTCCGATACAGCAATAACTTGAAATAGCCAATCAGCTTCTGCGGAGATCAAAGGAACGTTAGATTTGGAAGTCACGACATGATGGTATCTTTGAACTTTGTAGAGATTTGACGCGTGATCTTGCACCGCTTCTGATAGTAATACCATTTACAGTTGTAATAACACTATTTATGGTAACATGATCTTTAATTTCTATGCAATAAGTGTTATGTTTTTTCTATGTTTTCATGTGCATTAACTTTGCATTCGCATCTGATTTTGATGGATGGGATGCAATACAAATGGCGACAGGTGATGTGCGACCACTTTACTGAAACTTCATTACCCATCGAGCGAAACTCAACCTAATTACCATCTTACCACAATTTACTTTCCATTTACGGGCTAATTTATTTTCATTCTAGTGTTAGTCTAAATTAAGAGTCTGTTATCATTTATATGTTTCAATAATTATGTAACAATTAATTTAACGTTTATTACTGGTTTGGCTTCTTGTTCGCGGTTATGTTGTGATCCATTACATATTAGGTAATTATTTAAAAAATAAAACTACTAATTCTAATTTACAACTTCTCACAATTTTTATTACTAGCTGTACCCCTAAGCTCACGTGACGGCACTACTAATATAAACTACTTTTTTAATAAAATTTGATCTAAGTTCGTCCATCCATTTAAGCATGAAAACCCAACAAAATAAATAGATACTCGGTATTAGATATGTCTCGTTGCGTACTTGTATTTACTACAACAGTAAGGTATCTCACACTAAACAGCATATGGTTTCCCAAACCCAAACAATAAAAACAATGAACACATAATCCACATAACAAAACACTTTCACTAACTAATAAGCTTTGCGGCCAATTTTCCATATTAGTTCACAAAAACTCGCCTTCAGAGGGTAAGGTGAAAGCTAAATTTTGTTTTAAGTACACGAGCCTTTTGTGACATTAGTTGTGGCCCTAAATATGGTTCGGGCTTTGTGCTTTGTGGTCATGCCAACGTGGGTCAGAGATTACAATATTTCGGTAAGAGTACTTAGTGTAAGTGCGTAATGGTATTACGGTGAAAACTTTGTGGTACGTTGTTGTTGCAAAAATGAAACTGGCAAGAAACGAGTTAGTTATGAAACTACAGTTTTCGGATGAAAAGAAGAATGGGGAATTCCTATTTCTTTTTCAATAATTCCTATTTTGTTTCGGTATTTTAAAAAATCTTGTGTGATTTGCTTTCATAGCTTCCAAATGGATGCATTTGTCTATTTATGCATTTATGTTTAAGTCAACGCATAAAAAGAAGTTTTGGTTATCTTTTTTCGAAAGAGAATATAAACACAAGCTTTTCATTGCTTCAGTTTTCAACACCTAAATTAACACTGGGATTTGTCACTTTCATTCGCTACTAAGCAAAAGTGCTTTAACAAATCAAATGTGGGCGATAGTCATTGTCATGTACGGATATGCAAATAGGCGCAATAAAGATAACATTAGGATAGGCTTTCTATAGTCATTTGTAACACGCACTGATGTCTTATTTGTCTTATGCACTTTATTATAAGCGCAGTTTCGTTTCTATTGCAAATGTTGCAATACGCTTTTACTCAAAGTTTCTCTTGTGAAAACTGGAGAAGACATGTTGTTTATTTTTGGTTTGAAAAATTTCACAGTGAAGTTGTTAGCTGGTAAGTAAAGATAGTTTTAGTGGTCAAGTTGATTCTGACTGTTATCTACACTTTGTGAACAATAATTTCCTCTTCACAGTAAGATGAGAGGATAATAAAACATATAATGGTAATATTACTGTTACTATGCTACAACTTTCATAATATAAAACCGTTTTCCCAATTTGGCAGCCAGTTTCCGATTTGGCGCCCATCTCATTTGTGTCCAGCTTTTGCAAATTCCTTGGCACTTTCAATCGAACAGTTGTAGGTCTACACTCCTTCCTAACACTAATTTACATTAATTGCTTTCATTTAAATTCACTTCCTTACAAACCAGCTTGATTCAACTACCGATATTTATAGCCAAAGGTTAGACTGATTTGCAGTTAATTAACATTTCATCGGCTGATTGAGAGCTTTGTATAGTTTATTGTTCCTTTGTCCACTTTCCAATGTTAATTAAAAGCTCGAATATATTAAACGCTCTTATAAATAGGTATGTAATTACATTTTGCTCGTTTATTATGTCTTTGATTAAGATGTAAAAAATGGTGATTGGAAGAGTTAGTAGTCTGGGGAAAAGAAATAAACAATGTCTTTTAATAGAATAACATTTGAAACGTTGATATGTTTTCCTGTTTTGAAACATAATATGCGTTCTTCACTTTGGACCAAACTAACATATTTTCAGTAAAAACTACAAAAGTAAAATATTGCCTGTAAATTTCCTACTGCAGCAAAGGCCTTTCGCGTACTGAAGATATCAGAATAGCGAGAAAGATTAGACGTAATCACCACGTTTAATTTAATACCATACCTGCTACTGACTCTGTCATCTAGAACTCTAAATATAGCCCTTTTAATAAAAAGTTTTCAGTAAAAAAGTAAAGTATAAGCATATAATGTCCTACTGCTGTGCAAAAGCTCTCCTCACTGTAGATATCAGTACAGTAAGGAGTATTTTCAGTAACCAGTCTCATGCGCTAACCCTAGTCATCATAGTCTAACAACGCACTTTATAATTCGCAATCATACTAAGAAAGCCCTTTCCAGTTCTAATTGTTAACGAGCCTTGTGAAGACATAGTTAGTTTGATTTATATCGCCCAGTCCAGCTAGGTGTGATGTATTATTATCGTTGTGTAATATGAATAATGGACCCGAGAAAATGATAAGATTCCAACAAATGATAGCTGACGCTTTCACGCCATATTGCCGGAATATATCGCTAGATATTTGCTAATGGTTATTAAGATTAATTGTTTTTGTGTGTGTTATGTGAATTGATATTTTGATTGTTTTGCTGTCTGGGACAAATCTAAGAATATTTAATTTTGATGAACTTTAATTATACTGGTTTCTTAGGTTGTAATGTTTACGGATACGCTTCGCTTGTGTTTTACATTTTTATCTGACGTTCCGCCCCCGACAGGAACCGTGGTCACTGAAGACTGAGGGCTAGAAGGCGTCTATATTTTTCTTTAATTGTTTTTATTTTGGTTTAATCGATCTCTCAAAAGCCTCTCATTTTACTGATAACATAATAAAACAATATTATTTAATTACGATTTCCGAGTTAAAAACTATTAACGAAAAGTAATTGTAGTGTAGTGTAAATATTTACAACTTTGCCAACTTATTTGCCTACTTTTTGCCGCAAAACTTTTGGCTTTTACATATTGGTGTCAACCTAACAGTTTAAAAATCTCAAGTTTTTATGAAGTAATCCGACCTTCACACTGAGAGTGCTTGAAGTGCGAATGAAAAATATTTATAAGAACTTGTAGAGTCAACATAAAGTATGAAATCTTGAATATATTTACTTAGTTGTAATAACACAAAAGTAATAGATATTTGAGTGAATTCGCTGTGTCGATGACGTAGTCTTAGTATTTTTGACCTTAGTATAAGAAGCTTGCATTATTTTGCATATATTATTTATTCCGTATAAGTCATTATCAACAATAGTGAGGCTGAAAAACTTAAACTACTGAAAACTGTTTTTCAACAGACTGACGTAACTACTTAATGCCTTTGGCAGCTCAATAACTCTGACACCAGGATTGGTCAGGTTGACCAATTTGACCATCCACTCGATGAAGAAGAAGAATGTACTTGCTGACTCTACCAGTTGACATCTCTCTCCATAGTTTCTACAAAAGTTTTGGCGCATGCGCGAAGTTTCGTCAACAAGTTACGAAAATTACCATTCATATGAACGTAACGTAATAATTTCGTGCTAATTGACGGCCTTCAGAAGGCTGTTCCACCGTCTGGAGAAAACTCGTCGAAGCGACCGTGTAGCTAACAAAATTATCAACTTCGACTACAAGAAAGACCAGTATTTTAATAATAGTAATTTCATTAATAATATTTCTGTAATTGCACGGCTATTTGACTGGCGGGTTTTATAAAGAAATTATGAGATAACAGATCAAATTGGTAGGTTTTGGGAACGTGAAAGATCATGCCAGTGTTGTTAAGCCTTCTCCTTCCATTTACGCTAAATACCTTGATGATTTATGGATATGACTTACTGAACTTTTTCATGTGAAACTTTTTTATACTAAAAGATTTATCATAACAACTGAAATAACCTAGTTGATCATCAAACATGTTAATACAAAATGTTTAGGTTAGTCAAGTGACGACGGGATGTGTAGATACATATCTCTTCGTGTCTGTCAGATCATATCTTAATTTTTGCATTTCTAGCAAACAGTTTATTTTCACACCATACTAGTTTGTATGTAAAAGTTGTCGGATCTAAAAGAAGCTATCAAGATATAAAACTATGACTTTTAAGATAATCTATGATGACTCAGAAAAAAGGACAAGTTTGAAAAAATCCGTACTGTTTTCGTGTTGCCAGTACAATAAGACAAAAATAAAAATGAGCTCAGTAGAGCAAAAGTATTTTTTTGCAATTCAATTTTAATTAATGTGTAAACCAAACAAAGTTACCTAACAATCGTTAACTTTTTAATAAATATAGTAACAATTAAATACTTAATTGGTAAACAAATGAAACCTTATTACTACGAGTTCCGTTATAAAAATAAAGCAAGCTACAGTTTGCTGGCAATTAATTGCGCAACAAATACGGGACAAACGCACCGCACTCCGTGGGAAACAGTTGAATGCGTATAGGAAGCATTCTTATTCGTGTATTACCAGTATCCGTACAGCGGACAAATAAATCAATACGAAAATGACACAAACGATTTCCCTGTAATCGAACGTTGTATTCAAATGACATATGTCAAAACGGAATTGACAATTGACAACGTCAATGTCATTAAGAATAACTCAACATGGTCGGTTATTAATTAAAAACTCACGGAAAAATAAACTAAAGAGTACTAGGTTCTATGAAGCGTTTAATGCTTTTGGTTTTATCGGTATGCGTTATGCGTTTCACGTGATTGAATAACGAATGGGTGTAAAGAAAAGATAGTTATTTCAAACTTAAAGAAACGATTAACTTTCTGCGTTCAATAGTGAATTACACAACACATAATCTATTACACGCATCAAACACACATAAACACGGTGATAAGAATCATCACACGCCAAACTTACAAGATACTCTTAATGTTCAAATGTAGCTAGAAAGCTTGACATTTAAGTTTTCATAAATAAACTGATAGATATGAGACTTTCTATGTTCGAGGTTGGATGTGATAACATGCTATTTGTGATCAGGTATACTAATATAATAGGATTCGATTGTCTGCAAGTCAGAGGTTAAACAAAGATAGCTTAAGTTTATGTTTCTAAGATGAGTATTTGTCGATGCCATTATTTTGTCTGTTTGATTGAAAGCTAATTAAAATGGTAGTTTCACATTCTTTGGTTATACAAACGGAGTAAAGCTTGAAATTGGTTTGTGAGACATATGAATGCGCTTTCATCTTTATATCATGTTCTACGTCTATTTTGACCAGGGATATGAATGGAATTAAATAAAACTTTTTAAATAACTTTCGTCCAGTCTTTCTAAAGAGCTTTGAACGTGAATAATGCTTTGTACATAGATATTCTGACTTAACTATCTTCAGGATTCTAAACTTTACAATATCTCCTTCTAAGCCACTAACTGGCTTAAGTACACATCCTCACAAAACATTCGCAATTATAATATCAGTAGGTTATTCCACTTACTAAAACAAGGCACAGAATAACCGTAAAATAGCAGTTAGTTGACATTAGCGTGTTCCATTGGGGCCCAGCGGTTCTCTTTGCGTCCCTTATATGGCGGAAGGTCCGCACTATATAATACAGTACGTGAAGGCAGTTCTGATTAAGTTTTTGTTCTAAATCTAATTGGAATGCTCAGATATTTAGGTGAGTATGTTCTAGGAATGCAGATAAGTAAGTGGCGTCTTGGGTGTTAACTTTTAATTGGACCACCGCACTCAAAGACGTCCATTATAATCTATACTAATATTATAAAGAGGTAAAATTTGTAAGTTTGTTTGTTTGTATGTTCGAGCTAATCTCGGGAATTACCAGTCCGATTTGAATAATTCTTTTTGTAATAGATATCCACATTCAACGGGAAGGCTATTTTTCATCTCGAAATTCCCACGGGAACGGGCACAACGCGGGTAAAACCGCGGGGCGCTGCTAGTTTATAATATATACACTTAAGTTATGACGTAATTTTTCATACATTATGAAAATCACTTATTTAATCTCTACTTGAAAGCATTTCACGTCCCTAAGGGCGTTAGTACCTTTGCTGTGTATTGCTTGCAGTGGACAAACAAAGGTTTGATCTGTCGAACGACTCTGGATTAGATTTTATTTTTTAAGAAAATCTTTAAGTACACATAAATCAAGGTAAATTGAACCTGATTTTTTATATATTTAGAATCTTCAAACGACCCTCTGACGTTTTGCGTCGCATATCACCTTTTCATTTCATAAAATCTTTTGCCGGATTAGGGACAAGATATTTTGTCTAGATTATGTATTACCCTATTTATAAATTATGCAGTGTATACCGATACAAAATCTTTTCTATGCTGTGTATATCGATGTTCGACTTGTATTTCAAATTATAACTTTTCTTTGTTAAACTTACAAAGCTAAAGTTAAGAAAGCGTAAAATACTTTACATTGGTAAATACCATCAGTGAAAACAACTTCTCAAACTCTGTAGCTTTAACAAAACAAAACTTTCTTTAAATTAAATTAGATAAGTACCTTAAATTCTCGGTTCGATTACTCATTATCATTCCGTACCGATTACCGTTTGTTATCCGTATCATTCGTGCGTTAACATTATGTATTTTTATGCGAGAAGGTACAAACGCATTCACTTTTACTTTCTTCGAAAATGTGCCCTTTCAGCAATACGACTTGACCGATAATAAAGCGTTCACTAATTGAAAGTTATTAATTAAAATTGATTGTTACAGTACCACTGTATAATTAATACGTGTCAAAATAAACCTAAATTGATTAATTGATTAAAGCGTTTTAGCACTTACTACTTAATTAAGGGGAAGGGAACGGAAGTTAAGTTTTGTGAGGTTCGATAAACGCTTATTGTTTACTGCGGAATTAAAATAAGAAGGTTTAAACATATGATTTCAGTAATCATTGGTATTGACGGTGAATAGTATACTGTAAGTACAGGTAATATTTAACATTGGTAAGTATCAATATACCTATAACCTAAGAAATACGACATACGGATACGGTTGTTACTCGAAAAACTAAGCTCTAATCTTGTACTTAGGACTGAAACAACTATTTAACTATACCACTTGAAATATAGCAAAATGGTACGAGCTTATGTGTATCTGTATTTTAATGTTATTCACGAATTGCAGAAGTTTTTTTGATGGCTCAATAAAACTAAATCATATTAAGGCTGAATATTGGGCTCAAAACCCAGCCCTATTTTCCAAGTCAAAATTAAATAAATTAATGTGTTCACTCATTTTAAGATTTACGACTCAATTTTGAATTAAGTGAATGTAATCGTAGTGTAATTTCTGTAATTTTGTACGAGATTGTCAGAAAATTATTGCGTATAATTATTTGCACAGTTATGCAATAAAAGTACGTTTTTTTGCGAATTTTATATAATTATAATAACTCCGTATGGTGTTGTTAAGTTATTTTCCAATTTAATGACTGGTACTGTTGGATATTTTTTACAATAGCAATTTGTTTGAATTAACTTCAACCTGTGGTTTATCTGAATTAACAACGACCGTTAGTGCATTCGAAGACGAATCATAAGTTACTTACTCTATGAAATATATCAATCATAAATAACAGTCGGTCCAGCCGTCTGAGTGTAGCGGGCGCGAAAAGTATAGATAGGCAGTGCAATTTGTATATTTATTTATATTTGAATCATTTGTAATTAGGTTTGGTAGGTAAGTTTTGGTATGATGGTACACTCACGACGAATTCCAGTGACAAACGCATTACTTAGCATTTCTCCTTCTCCATTTTGACATTAACTTTTGACAAATTATTGCGTTTTAAACTGAAACGCGCGTATTCTTTTGTCCACGAAGTTCTAAAACACGACTTTCTTTTTGAAGTGACATGTGAAATTAACGATCGTAACATTCCTTGTAAAGAATTATTTTTACTGACATTTCACTTGTCAAAATTGACGTTTGGGTGTTCGTATTTTGGGCTTGACAGTACTTGCCGGCTCTACTACTTGCTTCGTTTATTTTAAAACCACTGCATTGTAACAAAGAACGATGGTTATTGTGCGAGTATGTAGCGTATCTAATAATTACACCAAAATTGTCTTAAACTTTTGCAATATGTCGGTACACATTATTACTCTACGTATTTTTTCGTGAAACTAGAGAGAGATTAGTGTGTGATGATAAGAAACCAGAAGAAAAAACTACTTACTCATGGTTTGTTTTACATAGGTACTTCGGTTACTAGAACTGAATCGTTTTAGGATAGATAGATTAACAAAATATAGCATTCTAAAGACAAAGGCAATAATAATGATTAATTTGAGGAAGGAAACATATTAATAGCTACAATAACAGTTAATATTATCTCATCCATCTTAAAACTTCCTATTGCATTTTTATTGCATCCACTGAAACGTACCGGTAGTTTTTTAATTAAAACAATAACACACGATTGACTTGTCAATGTCACATCTTAATAATCTATTATGTCAAGTCACGAACTAAACAATACATTGTAATATTGTTAGATAATTTGACGCAATGTGAAGCTAAAATGGCGGGCATTTGCATATTCGATGAACATAACATTAATGATTATGGTGATGGCCCCATATAATTATTGAAATTGATTATTTTATGCATTTATTTATGGCATTATGAATATTCTATTCCTTTGAAGAACTTTGTCGAGCTGGTCAGAAACAAGTGACAATTGCTTGCCGTTCCCTTCGTTTCGAAACTATCTTAGTCCATCGAAATGTTACATTTTTTAGGCCTAACCTTGCGTTTTTTAGAGGACGCAATTTTATTTCTTTGATGTGTAGGGGGGGTCAGTGTAAAGCTAAAAACAAGTTTGTGGGGTCGCCACTCTTGTCCCACGGCCGCAATCTTGAAAATAGGGGTTGAAATGGTTTTTACGATATATCTCTTAAACTAATAATTAGTTTTTATTTTTTAATCTAACATTTTTGTTGCAAATTAAATTCTCTACAACTTTGTTCCAGTAACTTTTTGTCATAGAACTATAAATAAAAAAGTTATAAGCGAAAATGTTCAGAAATTCGAAAAGTAAAAATAAAAGACATAAGGGACATTACAGCTGCTGCTGGTCCTAATACCGATCTATCGAAGGTCGTAGTTCGATTAGGTGGGTTCCATTTGCTCATGTCGTTCATAGGTGCGATTGGATATATCATGTCTGGTAGTGGTCTCGAGGATATCTTCAAATTAATTTATGCTGAGATCTGTGTACAGCACATAATGTCTGGACATGCTTATGGTAGGGCTGTACGTGCTCATTTGCTAGTGCATTTATCAGTAACAAAAATAGTTATGGATTGAATTGAATTTACAGAAGAAGAACGAGATTTTATGGATGATAATAGTACTATAAATGAGCACGTACAGCCCTACCATAAGCATGTCCAGACATTATGTGCTGTACACAGTTCTCAGCATAAATTAATTTGAAGATATCCTCGAGACCACTAACAGACATGATATATCCAATCGCACCTATGAACGACATGAGCAAATGGAACCCACCTAATCGAACTACGACCTTCGATAGATCGGTATTAGGATCAGCAGCAGCTGTAATGTCCCTTATGTCTTTTATTTTTACTTTTCGAATTTCTGAACATTTTCGCTTATAACTTTTTTATTTATAGTTCTACGACAAAAAGTTACTGGACCAAAGTTGTAGAGAATTTAATTTGCAACAAAAATGTTAACAATTTTTTTTAATAAAATTAATAGTTTAAGAGATATATCGTAAAAACCATTTCAACCCTTATTTTCAAGATGGCGGCCGTGGGACAAGGGTGGCGACCCCACAAATTTGTTTTTAGCTTTACACTGACCCCCCCTACGCATTAAAAAAATAAAATTGCGTCCTCTAAAAAACGCAACCCCAAATGTAACTTTTCGATGGACTATCTCTGCATTTACATAGAAGGGGTCCGGAGATCAATTGGGTATTTAAATGTTTTTTTTTATTCTTCCTATTATCTTATCTTGTTATCACGTGTAAGAAACTAAAATCCGTTTTTTTATATCGTTATTATTTCGAGAGTTACGAGCGGTCAAAGTTGCTGATTAGACAGAGACAGCAATACTACTAGTGTGACGTCACAATGTTAGAGCACCATAGACGTCGCATACAAAAAATCGTTTTGCAAGAAAGGGACAGCATCAGACAGGAGAGAATATTTGAGAGCTTATAATTTCTTTATCTTTTAATCGATTTTGATTCTGATTTCAGTTTTGATCATAATTTTAGTTATTTTACTATATCCATCTCTCAAATTCAAATTAAAAATAAATCAAATACCCAATTGTCCAATCACAGCGCATTAAAATTGTTAAAATGTCATTGCAATCCTTTGTGATTGGCCAATTGTACTCCGCAATGGTATGCTCCGCTTCTATGAAAATGTACCTTATACTTTTACATGATAGTAACGTCCTCATGACACATTTCCTTACATTTGATAGTAACTTAGCGAACATATACAAAAGTAGCTGACGCGGCAAGTTTTTGCCATATTAAAATTAAGGAGTGGACCTCTCTTAACATTTAGGGGTAAGAAAGATAGATTTTGACCGATTGTCAGACCTTCAATCGTGCATACAAAATTTCATGAAAATTTGTCGAGCCATTTCGGAGATGGTAACTAACATTGTGACACGAGAATTTCATAAATAAGATATACCACCTCCCTGTCTCTGTCTCCACCCTCTGATGTCTTTATTGACCGCAATAATTGGTAACAAACCTAAAATATTACTTCACAAACCGCAAATTACTCACTTTTACAGCTTTTTATTAACAGCTGTTGCTAAACAGTATTTGCCTGAATGATTTATCACAAACGTTTCCTGCAGTCAATCTAAAAATCCAATCTACAAAAACATAGACTGTCATTGAATAACTCAAGCGCTAGTCAATAAACAGACAAGTTAGACTATAAATTAAAGTAAATCTAATTCGAAGTAATGTCGGTTCTGTCATAAAATATATTTATCGTGGAGTTAGCCTTCGAGTGCGAGATAAATCAGTGAAAACATTGTTCCTGTACAGATGTGGTCCTAGTGTTTCCCACGAGGTGTTGCGTTGCCTGTGTGATGCCCACGCGTCGCGGGAGCTTTGATTGGCGTAGGGCTGTTACTACAGGCTATTGTTTGTGAAGTAATTGATTTGGATATACAATCAAAATTTTTTATTATGTCTGGTGTGGTATAGTGGCTAATTTTGAAACAGGGTCTTGGTTTAGGCCCGTGTTAACAAGTCAAGTGATAACCGCTTTATAGGAAGACCAAAGTTTACATTAAGTATACAAAAGTATGGTACACCTACTGGTTTGTATAGTATGGATAAGAATATTGCGGTCTGATTTAAAGCTTTTTGTGTTGAAAATAACGTGTTGATCATAACAAGTTTATCTTTTTGTTGTGATACAGTATTCAACTCAGCGCTTAAGTTTTTGTCCTGCAGTTCTAAAGGTCGTTACTTAACATTTAATCTTACTTGTTATTTACGAAAGTGGCAACCCTCGTCACCTCGTGAAGCGCGCCTGCGCCTGCGCCTACATTTCGACCTTGCAAGGACGCATCGCTCAAGTGATGCATTAACAACCAATAACAAAGCATTGATCTCACGTTAACAAATGAATTAATTGTGATTGAGAAATAGTCAGCTATTTGTGTTCATTCACAATATTCTATACTTGATTTATGATGCCGTTTGTATTGCTTTTCATAATAACTTGTTACTATTTATTCTTAGGTATTAATATAAAGTCATTATTTATTTATATGTTTCATAAATAACGGTAAAGGATTTAGTCTGCCCACGACTTTGCATATTATAATTCCTTGAAGTAAAATTCCGCGACACCAAAGGCTTATTCGAATAAAAATAGTTTTATTATTTCAATCATGCACTATTTATTTAGCATTTACGACGAGAGAAATACTCCTATAAACCATTCTGGTAGTGTTATGTGTTATATGTAAGGAATAAGGATCAAGGTACCCACCAAGGCCGTTGTTGTCCTATCTCCTCTTACTTTTATATCTACCTACATTTAATATAGAAATAAAGATAAGACATACCACATGTCTTAAGTATTTGTGTATGATATGTAATAGTATCAGTAAGTAAAATTGCATAATAGTCTAGAGCTTAGTTTGGGTTTAACTAACCATGTATGAATTTGCCGGGTGTATTAATTTAATACCTGTATGCACATGCCAAACTGAGAAAACACACATACAACAAAGTAATCAATATCGGGATGAAAATTGAATTGTTAATTTTTGTGCCATCGACACGAAGAAGAAGGATAAAAATAAGTAATAAATGGACTCACCCAGGCCGCATATCAAATACGTAGGTGGCGGTTTGAGCACCGATCTGGAGTAGGCACAGCGGACCGTCTCCAGGGCCCGCGGAGCCCCGGCCACCAGCAGCATGCCGGGGCACACGTAGCCGGCGTAGCGCAGCTCCGCCGTGGCGGCTGCTAGAGCTCCAGCCCACCAGCATTTGGCATTTGCTGCTAGGAAACTCTGTGGAAAAAAGAAAAATAATTAGTATTTCGGGAAAATTTTATTAAAATATAATTAGTATACTTTTATTCCTATTTTAAATTATATTTATATGTTGGTACCTAGGCCTTAAAATAGGTGAATTTGTTGCCACCTATCCAATTAGGGCCTGCTCCTTGTTTTACAGTAAAAAATTAGGATATTTTAAGAGTAAACATAATATGTTCATTATTTGGTTAACAACCTTCTATTTTACATGTTACTTAAATCATATCGCAAGTGGTCAAAAGCTCTACATTTTAAAAAGCATAGCTACAATTAAAAGAAAATGATTTAACAGCATGAATATTCAAATCAATCTGCTCAAAACATTATCGATAAACCATTGATATTTGCATTATTTAATAACCATCATTAAAGTGACGCAACCACGTAATCGCAGCTTTCATAAAACACTATATTTTTTATTACCAAACAAAGATTCAAATCTGTTTATTGTCTAAACGTGATCTCTTTGAACTGAACTTCTTAGTAATGACTAAATATTGCAACTGATATAATAATCAATAAATATTGATTTATCACTAATATTGGCAATCTCTAAGACCTTAGTGATGTGATAAAAAACTGAACTTTTTGATTTTTGGTTCCTCGGTTTCACTCGCTCTCTTCGTTGAAAGGTTCGGATATCTCTCGGAAGATATCTGTATTTACACCAAAATTCATCAAAACCAATTTTTCTCTGTTTAGTCCAAAAATAACCGATATAATTTCTCTAAGTAATTTAAGCGGGTCCAGATAAAATTAATATAACAGTTTGACATATTTCTAAGCAGAATACTAATGTATCAGACTATTCTACCGAAATCCAATTAAGACTCAATTGATATTTCTACTTGAGCGCTACCGTGCTTCGGAGGACACGTGAAATTGACGGCACTGCTTGTTTCAATCGATAGAATCCATGTCATGTAAATGCGTCTTTAGGTCTAAAAACTCCAACATCAGGGGATAGCCACTAACCTGTACGAACTTACCTTTTAAAGCCTAATTTTTTTAACATAGTTGTTTAGTCTAGTATTTATTATTCCAAAATTGTTTCAGGTAAAACTGAAGCTACTATTTACCTTCGCGAAAGTCTATTTGAACCAGTTAAAATCAAGTAAGTGGGTACATTAAATCCATCCAGCGATATTCCGGTTTCAACGGATAATACTCATAAAAGTAGGTACTTACTACATTAATATTGTAAGTCGTATAGCTTCGTGTGTCTATTACATATCGTTTAAATCTTGATTCATAATGTTATTAAGAAGAATAATCATTATGTAATTTTATTTAAAACAACTTAGCTGTTACTACAAAATCAAACCAAGTTTCCAGTAATTGGTAATACATGAACAATCAAAGTGAGCGACCGAAATAATAATTAAATCATACTAATAAGTATAGTTAATTGGAAACAAATTAAGGATCTATTTATTTAATTACAATGTTCCTCTTTCATGCAAAAACTATTGATATGAATGAAAATTGGCAGATAGATAAGAGTCTAGAAGACACACAGCTTCTTTTTATTCAGAAATCACATGGGAACGGGTGAAACCGCAGGCATTTGTTTGTATTATAAGCGAATTACATTTTAATTAGCAAGTTTAATGGTTTGTATTGAAAACATGAATAGCATTATGCTAATGAAACCCGCAATGCATCAGTATATTTCTCAAAGCACTCATTCATAAAAACGAAGGTTGTATCAAAATGACGATCTTCAATCAAAGTGAGTGTTAATATTTTATGAAACTAAGGCTGTTTACACACCACAGCTGTTCCGGTCCGGGTAATATGCCAGTGGTTTTATTTTGGAACAATTTTGTTACGATCTTAAAGGGAAAATATGGCTGCTGGGCGCTAGTCGCTTAGTGTAGACTAGCTTAACATAAGACAAAGTCCCTAAAAACTGAAATCGATTACCCAAAAGCTACTTAACATATTTGTACAATTTTTACTAAAAATAAGAATTCTTGAGAAAATGCATTGTGATGTCCGTCATTTAATGTAGACACTAGCAGCACTCCGTGGTTTTACCCACGTTGTTCCCGATCCCGTCGGATATTTGGGATAAAGAGGCCTTTATACTAAATGAAACGGGTCTGTATCGCGTTAGATAAATTAACGTATTTTACTAAAATACGTACCCGACCGCGACGTTTCGAGCGGTGTAATTATCTAACGCGATACAGACCCGTTTCATCTATACTAATATTATAAAGCTGAAGAGTTTGTTTTCTTTGTTTGTTTGTTTAAACGCGCTAATCTCAGAAACTACTGAACCGATTTGAATAATTCTTTCACTGTTAGATAGTCTATTTATCGAGGAAGGCTATAGGCTACATTTTATCCCGGATTTCCTACGGGAACGGGCACAACGCGGGTAAAACCGCGGGGCGCTGCTAGTTTAGTATAATGAGTGCATATCGTGTGAGTTTAAAAAGTATGTAAAGAGGCCTTTCTCTTGAGTATAGCTATCTTACAAAAAGATTGTTCAAATCCGACTGGTAGTACAAATTAGCCTGTTGAAACAGACAAACAAAAAATAAACATTTTATTTTCTTCAGCTTCATTACATTCTTCGATCAACAATACACAACTAGATATCGGGTCACGTACAAAATCAAAGCTAAATACTGTCCGCGTGGATGACGTGTGACAGCTTATTTTGTTTACTACCGAACTGAAACAAAAGTTTTAAAACAGTTCGAAGTTCAACCTAATTACAACTATGACACGTAGCAATAAAGTAGCAAATCTTACGAATAAAATAAGAGCTCACTTTTCAAATGAGGCGTTATTCAACGAGACGTATTTTTTGCGCCGACCCGACATCTAGTTGTGTATTGTTGATCGAATATTACATTAGTGTCGATATAAATCAGTGTACCCACAGTAAACTTCTGTTCGACTAACCCTGACCCTCCGTTGCACAACAGACTTTAAGTCCCTACACTTGTGAAATGAAGGAGTAAGGCCATCGGGCATCCACTCAATTATAAATTTAATACGCGAAATTGCAATTTAATGATATCTTTTTGATAAATTGCGTTAAGTGCCTTTATGTTGATTTATTGATATAAAAATATTTTGTTTTATAAATTGACCGAGTCAAGCAAATACAATGAGTAACGTCTATAAATGATGTAAGCTTTAGCCTTTAGCCTTGAAACTAATGTATGCTATATTATTTACACTCATAAAAATGTCGTTAAAATGTCTATAATGTAATTAGAATATATAAATATAATTACACACAAAGAGCTTCTATACTGTTATTCTGATCAACAGAAATATATAAGGACATACATTTAAAATTACCTCTTTTTATTTATGTGTCAGAGTAAATAACCATCAATTTAAATATTTGGTATATATACATAAGGAAAGCATTATAACATGTAGTATTATTATCTTATCATTCCACTTGAAATGCCACTTTTGGTCTAGCTGCACGTTGCTTAACAATCTATCATCAAACTATACCACGATCGGTACAAGTATATAACTCTAAACATAATTACGAGTTTACGATGAACTCAAAACTTACTCAAGTTATATTGCATCTTACTGCGGAAAATAACAGTCCATAGATTTGACCATAATGACGTTAAAAGACAGTGAGGTAACTACAGTGATTTATTTCCTATACACTTGTTAAAAGATAATTACCAAGCACACAAGCTCGCTTTTTCCCATTAAAAACCCGGGTTTAAACTAAAAAGTTGTGCGGAATGACTGATAAATAAGTACATAGTTAGCATTTGATAGACAGTATCATTAGTTGCACCGATTGTGAGGAGAAATCTTGTCAGCGTTATAAAGAGTAAATTACTACTTACAAAATGTAACATTTATTAGACAAGTTTCGTTTAAAAACGTTACTTTTACACCTCGTTTTTTACAGCAGTTAATTTTAACACCTTTATCCTGGTGTAAACTGCCACTGGAAAATTAAGTTAATATCAACTTTGAATATCAATAACTAAAGTCTTTAGACCTTGCCTCGTCAACTATAATAATAACGATTATAATGGAGAAAGATGAAGGATACATACATTAATTAATTCGCTTCGATAAACAAGATATCAGTTATGGGTTTTAAGATACCCACTGAATTAATTTTAAATTATTACTGATATCTGGTTTTCGGAATAGGTATCACAAATAATTTAGACTCCAGATTGGCTGTAAACTATTTTATCTACACTAATGTTGTAACATTCTACTTATGTTTCCAATACTTGACTTATAATTACTACTGTTATAGCGCAGACAACTAAAACACTCAATTTAAGCAATTGCACATGATGTTATAATATCATTATAATTTAACATTATAACATCATTATAACGCGACCAATTAACCTGGCGAGCCTTATGTCAAAATCCTCATACTAGTTGTATAAAATTTTGATATTAGGCTGGCTTTTTAAAATAGTTGGGTTATACGTGAAAACTTCGTCGAAACTACATACACAAAACTCTTTGGTAAGATCTCGCTCGCTCCTGATTGGCCCTACGCGCAGCTGCGCTCTCATTGGTTAGATTTTAATGGCGGCAAGTTCACTGTGACAATACACGTACCTACGCGTGAATTTAATGTTTCGCAATGTGTTTTGTTTTTAAAATTTTGTTTGATTAATTGCATTAAATAGTGAAGATAAAGTAGTGTATGCAACTGCATATAACACGGGTATTAAAACACTCGTTACTATTATGAAACTCGCTGCGCTCGTTTCATAAACTCACACTCGTGTTTTAATACCCTTCTTTATATGACGTTGCATAAACTACTATTATTGTCCCGCATTTTAACGAATACTGGACATCAGTAGGTAAACCAGAGTCCGCGGAATGGCGAATAAAACACGTTAACAATGAATTAAATAATTGGTCTGTGAAGTGAAAGTAAACATTGCGGGGTGTAACATAACACACGGACACATTATCCTAACACTATGCCTATGAGCTAACAATTATCTAGCGTTTATACCCACGATGAATTTCTATTATAACATTTTACGATCTCATAAACACGGGTTTTAAATATAATTTTAAAAGAGGTATAAAACACCAACGTTTGTTTTAAATATAATGTTAAATACATTTTTTGCACAGCTTTCTGTGAAAGCCTTAGTTAGCCTTAGTTGTCCCAATTATCTTCAACGGAAATGTATAGCTATTTTCGAATTGAAAGCAGAACACCAAGGTATTGTTTTAGTAAAAGCAATTTTTTTATTTAATTTTAGACAAAATTTATACTTTTTTACATCCCCATTTTACATACATATCTCATAACCCAAAGAAATAAAAGTAAGAAAGAAGATCACCTTTCCTGTAGGATAAGGAACTCTCATGACTGAAGATAGAAGATAGAAGAGTATGGTACCAAGCTTGCCATCTACAAATTGGTGATCGCAGCCGTAAGAGAGCCCTATAAGTTATCTACAGTATAAACTTCTATAAAGAAAATATATTCTTATAGAATTTCAAAATAATGTGCCCACAAAAATGTAGCCCAATTTCCTTCAATTGGTACGTAAAGCATTCCTTCTATGTTTCCCAGCAGTAACAATTCAACCACTGCCACAAGCCATAACATACAATAAAGCTCATCGCTCTACACTCATATCTTTCATTTTATTATTAGAATTGATGTAACTTGTGGTCATTGACTTATTAAAACTGTTAAAACCACTTGAACGTTATACTAAAACTTAACTATTACAAACCTTATTTGCTTTTTTGTTAATAGTTTTGAGACGTGCTAAATGTTAAAACATGATTATAAATGAATAAGATAATAAAAACGACGTCAAGAGGAAAATTTTAATAAGCTTATAAGAAGATTTGAGTTTTTTGAGCGTAGATACTTAAAATAAATGTTTTATTGATGTTGTTATTGTAAAATTAAATGGCAATCATAGGTGAATGAACACTATGAGCATTTGAAAAAGTTTTTTTGTATTCCACTCATCATATATTGTATGCGTAAGCTTTTGAAGTAAGAAGAATATTTGTTGCTTTTCCAATCTAAACGATTGTGTTAGTTTTTGATCCAATACTCATATTATTAAGGCACACTCAGTTTATAGTAATTATCTGGAATAACATATAAAATTTTATGTTCTGAAAATGACAAGGGTTCAACGCCTATGAAACTATGAGAGAAAATACTGAAAGAAATATTGTTAGACGGAGTATAACTTGTATGTTCTTTTTCCGCGTCTGGACCTTGCTTGAAAAATACTGGTTGAAGAAGACAGGTATATAAATGAGAGAAGTTCCCACGAAAGATCTTGATTAACCAAAGAGAATCGAGGGCAGGTTAATCATTCCCCATATAAGGATAAGATTTGGACATACCCAAAAACTTTACATCTTATCTTAAACTCAAGTTATTTATTCTAAACTTGGCGATTAATCTCAAAAGGCAAGGTCAATGGAATCATTCCGGTATATCTTAGAAACGACATAAACCACACCTCATGTCATCTGACAACAATTTGCTAACAACTTGACCTCCAATGATGTCATGATGACTTCAGGATGTTACAATAACACGATGTTTGAGATAACCAACTTATTTGTCGAGGTTGTGATATTTGACGGAGGACTTTGGTAGATAAATAATGTAAGGTTAATTGTTTTGATTGTCGTAATACATATTTGTTTTGAGCAACAAGCTATGAGGTACCTGCTTGTAAAAGGTGAAGACCAAAGTACTAAATTGAATACGTAAAAAATATGTAGTAGTAGTTGTATGTGATGGAAACCCCTAAGTATCGTCGTTTCTTGTGACTTTTTAGACAAGTTATTGATAAGGCAAAAAATGAGATAAATTGAGAACCTCCATTTTTAAATCGGTTAAATTAAAAGTGACTGAGTTACTTTTAACTGTTTGACATTTCGCTGTTTTCTACCAATATTCGTTTTAGTGAATTGGCAACACTGATAGTTAATATTAAAATCAGAGGGTAGTTTTGATTCAACTCAAAACGCATAACCCTCATTAGATCGATAATTCCAACGTCTTCAGTCTCCCTGCGACCACGAGAGGTGAAATTCACCTGAAACGATCGGGAAATGATAATAGTATTATTAATTGATTAAATAAGCTATGTGCCGCGAAAATGTTGTTATACATAGTTATAAATAGTGGCTACGTTAGTGAAATATCAAACTATTTTCCAACTACGCAACATATAAGTAGAAGAGAGTTTTAAGCGGTATGTATGTACCTATTCCAATATTTCTTATACTTGATATGCAAAAGCTTTTAACCGACTTCAATACCAGAGGTGGTTATTGTATGAAGCAAAATTAAACAACTATGGTTTCCTTGATACGCTTACACCTAATTTCCTCCTTCCATTCCAACAGAGCTTTGCTATACAATGCTACGTCGATACGCTACGTTTGATATGATTGTGGGTACCAAAATGCCCGAAAAGTAAGATGATTCCGTGCTTCGGAGGGCACGTAAAGCTGTCGGTCCCGCGTTACTGTCTACGGATAGTAGTCGTTACATGAGCCATGTCAGAGGCCTTTGGCGGCTCAATAACTCTGACACCTGGATTGGTCAGATTGACCATCCACTCGATGAAGAAGAAGAATACAGTTCGTTTCTAGTGTCTTGCCGCTGCAATTGTATCATCCAATATACTTGTCAACTAATGCATAATAATTTGTCCAGTCCTAATTCTACATGCACAAGCACAATATCCCGACTTCACACGGGAACGGTCCGCGGACCGTGACGACATTGTCTGTCTGTCAGTAATGCAGACTTTTTATATTAAGATCTAGACATCCGGTTCCCACATTCATTTTAATTTTGAATGCAATTTGTTTGCAATTGAGTTGTTTTTGTTCTGTTCCTGATTGTAGAAATGCAAAATGGTTTTTGCACATTACAAGATGATTGCTGGAAATAAAATTGTAATAAAGATTTAATGAATTCTATGCAACTTGGCATTGTGTTATATAAATATGAGTTTATTTGTTTCTCGGTTATGGATGAGTAATTGTATAACAACTAGGGTTACTTTGAATGAGCTCATTTGTCATAAGTTTAGTTTTTATTTAGTTTATCCGTGTGAAAAGCGATTTTATAGTGAGTTGCATGGGTACGCGTCTTTATGTATGCTAAAATGAAAATAGGTGTCTTCATGTTTGTTTAATTCATTTTAACTGCGCAGACACACACATACACATCTCAAACAATTTTATTCTTCAGAATAAAATAAAAATATATCATTTTTGTCTGCCTATTTTCGGAGAATATCCGTAATGACTGAAGAAATTATCTCTAAAATCCTCCAGAATTAAGTAAATCTAGGGTAAAACCATAGGGTGCTGCTACATTCTCTTACGTTTATTAAATAAAAGATAAGTGAATTGCAGTAACTTATTATAAACGTCCGTTCCAATCGCACCGTTTCGTCACGTCGTTGACGTCGTATTAAATGACGCGTGCCTGTTAAAAGTAATATCCTGTAACTATTTCTTTTACGTTTGGTTTAATGGTTCAATTATATAATACCTGATTATTACTAACTTCAACCGCAGTACCGAAAAGGCAATGTGTGAGATTTCATAATTTTGTTTTATTTAAGTCTTTTATTTAAGTATGGCACTTCCCGTATTCAATTGCGCAAATAAAACTTTGTATCTGACAGTCCAGACAGAGAGAGAGAGTTTATGATCCATGTGTTTTTTTAAACCAAAATAACTAATCTTATAGAAGTACGACTGAAATTTGAGTTTAAAAATCTAATTTCAGGTCTGGTTTTCGCTTAGAATTGCTTTAATAATCTATATCTGACAGAAATAGGACAACTAAGTCTCTAATATGCGATACTAGCTGTGCCCCGCGGATTCACCCACAGCGCACCCGTTCCCGTAGGATATACGGGATAAATAGTATCCTATATCCGTCTCCTGGTTTTAAACTACCTCCCCACCAGTTTTCAGCCAAATCGGTTCAGCCGTTCACGAGTTATAAATAGTGTAACTAACACGACTTTCTTTTATATATATAGATTAATTTATATAAAATATGTATATTAATTAATTATTACGCGTCGTAATTACACCTATGAGAGGCCTTTGCCCAGTAGTGGGATATGACGCGCTATCTTTTTAAAAATATTAATTTAATTATTATTTATAATAAAATCATAATTCCACATTAATAAATGTAGAACATAAACGTCAACTAGACAGCATCAATAAAGCCCATTGACTTCACTTACCCAATCTATTAAGGCCCTACCACTTGATTATGATTTACGAACACAATTACGAAACGGTGAGTTTGTATTCTTTCCGTTTATTATGTCAATACGGCTGACCTATGAACTGACATTTATTGTTATAACCGAGTTGGAATGTAATCTCGTTAATGTTAGGTAATTGGACGGTTTGAGTGTTGTAATACTTTTAGATTTCATAGATTAGGTTGTTAAGCAAATAGGGTTGTTGAATTGAGTAATTTATCCGTTACTAGCAGCGTCTCTGGAGGTTTTACCCGCGTTGGGCAGGTTCCCGTGGGAATTTCAGGATGAAAAATAGCCTATAACCTTCCTGTTGAATGTGGCTATCAATTACAAAAAATCTAATCGGCCTAGCAATTCTTGAGATTAGCCCGAACATACAAACAAATAAAATTACAAATTTAACCTCTTTACAGTGCAGATGTTTTGTACGTTTGTTAATTTTAGGATGGATTTATGTTTGTCACGTTTTATAGGAACACTGATTGAGATAGGACGAGTTTGTTTGAAATCTGGAATCTATGCAGAATACTATACATTTACTAGCTGCGCCCCGCGGTTTCACCCGCGTTGTACCCGTTCCCGCGGGAATTTCGAGATGAAAAATAGATGTTGTCCGATTCTCAGGCCTACCCGATATACACACAAAATTTCATGAGAATCGGTCGAGCCGTTTCAGAGGAGTTCAATTACGCACCCCGTGACACGAGAATTTTATATATTAGAAGTATTTTAGGCCCAGATAATGCTACCGATGTCTTTAATCAACAGACTATCACAAAATATTTTTTTTGGAGTACCTTGGATCCATAATCCAAAACTGGTATCATTACTATAAGTTAATTATTTAAGATGGAAGGAAGCAAAGGTTTCTAGTACGATAATGACTCATAATTGTTAACATGAAATCTCTCAACTTGATATTAAAAAACATAGTTTAATATCCGCTAATACAAGTAAATCAAGGCACACCCATAACAAACAATCATTAAATAACAATGTCTAGCAGCTATGCGAAAAATTGCACCGATCAGCTTTTATAACAAGCTATCAAGTTACTTCCAATGTAGGATCAATGACCTAAAACTTTCATTGATAAAGCACACCAAGTTATCAATGAGTGAAAGTCCATTGATATATATTACCCCTTAAAGGTAATTACAGATTGAACCGGCATATGTCAGCATTCTTTTCTTCAACCGTGAACTAAACATCGACATCTAAAGGAAGCTATTAAAGCTATTACTATATTTTCACCTCTTAAAAGGTTTTACAGCCTGATAGGTTCTCACTTGTGTAGGTACTTTTATGGGTGTATGGGAAACCTGTTGGTTCAATGAATCATGTTAAGTAACCGTTTTAGTTTCGCTAGTGGTTTTTAATCATAGAATTTTCGGAGAAATCGTGATTAGAATTTCCATGTTCTATATGATATGTGAAATATTTAAAAATCCCTAAGTTTCCAAACAATATCACGTGCTATAAAGGTTAATTGGCTACACCACTATCTAATAACAACTATTTACTAGTAATACTGTGTAATCTAATTGAATACGTTTACAATAGAATCACAGCATCGGTACTGCATACGAATCCATTGAGACTTTCCTATTACAAAAAATCTAGATTTTTAAACTCTTCAAATTCCATCAAAGTGTAAAACTATTAAAGTCCAAACCGTAGTTAAGCACTAGTATTGATAAAATCACTATCCACGCCAACCATCCAAATAGGTCCAATATAGAGACCAATCGAGCTCGGACGCATCCGCTCTACAGAATACTCGAAAAAGGGAACCGTTTCATCTATCCCCAATATATTACCATTGTAACCCGAACCAATCTCGACTCACGACTTCGGCAATTGAAACGAGTTTTATTCGCAGATTTATTGCGTATTTTGGGCGCCATTTGAACTTGGAACTTGAAGTTATGGACTGTCTGCGACTTTGTTCAGAATGTTTATGGTTATGGTTATGGTTGAATTTGCAGTTTACTTTATTGTTTATTTACCTCAATAGGATTGATTTATTTAGTGTGTGAGAGACATTTGGTCTTTGGTGGGATCTTGTACTGAGATGAAAACCTCAAATTTAACCGCTTTTGTCTCACTAAAGGAAAAAATCCTTTCAATCCTAGAAATAATGCCAAAATCTTTATCAATGTAACTAACAATCTCACTGACAAAATGAAAAACATGACCACCTCCAGACTTATATCAACCAATAAGCATCAACTTTGCCAAGTCAACACCACTATCCCACCAATCACGGGCCTTAAAACTTTGACCATTCAGCTAGACTGTCAACGAGAACGGCAACAAATAGTAGCGACTCCGGAATCAGACGATTGCTCCGATAGTAACGTGTTACTGCCAGAATTGCAATCAATGTATACAAACACGTATTTTGGCCTTATTTCTTGCAACATAAGGGTGATTTTTCTTTCCGCTACTGCCTCGGCAATGAACTCTATAGATAAAGATTAATATGAGACGTTTTCTGGTTCTTGAATTGGATGTCTCGATTGGATTGATTGGGAGTTTCATCGTAATGATATTTGTTTGTAGGCTGCTGTGGTGGAACATATTGTTATAGTGTTAGCAATACGAGTATTACTACTAACCGCAATAGCAGGCCTTTTCATCCTTAAGTTTAATCATACTTTGTATTAGGAATATAGCTTTTATATTCCAGTAGATAGTGCAGTGTAGAGGTATGTTGGTTTTGTACCGTATGGTACCGTGCGGCAAATACCTCAAAAGTGGATAAAAAAATATAAAAGACTAGCAGCGCCTCGCGGTTTTACCCGCGTTGTACCCGTTCCCGTAGGAATTTCGGGATGAAAAATAGCCTATAACCTTCCCGTTGAATGTGGCTATCTATTACAAAAAGAATTATTTAAATCGAACTGATAATTCCTGAGCTTACCTCGAACATACAAACAAACAAACTTACAAATGTTACCCCTACCTTTATAATATTAGTATAGAAAAATGTTGTCTGCCTCTCTACTTTCGTTGTTAAAGTTGTTAAATATATATTTTCACCTTAAGAAACGTTATAAAATACCTAATCGATTCTTCAATAAAATCTCAAAGGTTTTACAAGAAAAACATGTCATTCAAACTGATATAAGTCCCTCTAACTCGGTTAGTACAGAGAGCTTGTATTGATTGCAGTAACTCAATACATGGGAGCTGATGCAAGGCCTGCTCTCGGTAACGACGTTAAGAGTACGGCCCATAAAGTGAGCAGGTGGCGCCACTGTTGTGTTTAATGGAACCGTGAAATTAGGAAAAAATAACCTATTCCAATGAATTTTATCTATTAATTTTTAAAATGTCCCGATTTTATTGTTCTGTGGGATCATCTAGGTATTAATGTCTTTGGAACATAAATGTATTCTTAAAATATGTCCATTATTGACAGAGGTATGGCCGAACGAACACACATAAAAATCATAAGCATGAGCACTTTTTAAAAACAAAAAATAATAGATTTAAAAAAATAATAGAATATTCCACTACAAAAATTATAAATAACACTTTCATGGAAGCCACGCTTAAAAACAAAACATCAATTAGAACTAAAGGCACTCGTTTGAAAACTAATGGCAGACCACCACGAGCACACTTGTCTGGCGCGCACTTACATCCCCATCCGTCAGTCAGACCTTTTAAATCGGCTTTGACGTTCGAGTAGGGTGGATAACTTTTATTTACCTCCATCAAATACTTTCGGAGATAACGTCCACTGTCCAGACCCTTAGCAAAGCGAATAAATAGGATAAGACTGGATATGAAAAAACTGTATGTTGATTGGTATTTGAAATTAGAATTTTCCTACACACGCGATTATATGTGATTGGTGGAAAATTCGAATTTAAAAAAAATTATACAATTAATGCACAGTATTTATCGTATCGTATCATGTCTTGTCATGGTTGGTCCGCGCCTACGGATAAATAGGAATTACTATTTATTATTGTAATGTGGTTCAAAGTACATAGTAAATACTGCCAATTATCTTAGAAAGCATACATAATGAATCTAAACCAGATCAATTCCGCTAACAAATCATTCAAGTATTACATCTTATCTCGTACAGCCATTAACATAAATCCTATCATCAGAACCGTGTATCCTTGTAAAGCAAAGGCCCACGGTACACTCGCAACACTTGAAGGGTGCCTAATGCTTTATCTGTCAGATACAAAACTCTGTTGACAAATGTAATGTACCGCGCCCTTTTCTACGGGTTTTTGTCGAAGTGTCGATTTTTGGTTGGTATTGATATAGGTACAGTATCAATAACAAAAGATGAACTTTGATATTTTTATTAATCACAAACATGTTATTTTTGGTGCAATCGAAGCACTTTATGAGTAAAGTAAAGTATCAGCCTGTAAGGTCCCACGGCTGGGCAAAGGCCTCTCATCTCACTGATGATTGGTTTACTGTATTTTGTTTTTTTAACTCGCTAATCTCAGAAGCTACTGATACGATTCTAATAATTATTTTTATAATAGATACCGACATTTAACGGGAAGGTTATAATTTCTTATAATCTTTTTCATCCCGAAATTCTCACAGGAACGGTCACAACGCGGGTAAAACCTCGAGACGCTGCTAGTAAATAACATAAACACGACACTATAATAAATTACGTACCATGTATTGGTACCTACTAATCTTATATTAAAGTTTCTTCAACTTTATTGTTCCAAAGAACTTTCGGCAAAGGTCATCGCAAGCCACAGTAGCTAGTAAATAGTAATTAAACGTTTCTTTCTCTAAACTACCATAAAACACGTCTTTTCACCACTTTCTTAAAACCCGCTATTGTCTTAATGGAAAAAACATAGTTTACAATAAAGCAATTATATCTTTAAAACAATAACACAAATATGCATGCCAAAATAACAATGGATATATTTCCTGTGGTTTACACTTTCACACGTAATCTCGTGACTATAAAATAGTTATACCTAGTAATGGAGATAAGTTACGGCCTTTGATATCCCACTGCAGGGCAAACGCATTTGTTACTGAAAATAACAGTATTGTGAGGAAGATTAGAGGTAATAGCGCCCGGTAATATTGTGGAACTAGCAGCGCCCCGCGGTTGCCGGCGTTGTGTCCGTTCCCGTACGAATATCGGGATGAAAAGTTTACACCTGTTTAATATAGCTATCCATTACAAAAAGAATCACTCAAAGCGGATTGGTAGTTGCTGAGATTAACTCAATCAAACGAATCAAAAAATCAAACTCATCTACTTTATTATTTTGTTATAGATGTCACATGAAAACGTTGTTGACGTGATCGAGTTACAAGCTTCTAGCCGGTGCATGCAAAGATGCATTCAAATACATAACCCTCCTTTTGGGCTTCGCCGCAGTTGGGAATAAAAGTAGGTAGGGTTAAGTGGTTCATAGAGTTATCACTATAAACAATATTTTAATATGTTTTTATCTCAATGAAGTACCTGTTAATAATTTAATGAATGTAGTTAGGAGATATGTAATTCTATTAAAACGTTTGACCCACATGTTGACAACCAAGTAAAAGCTTCTATCAAAGAACAATGATTAATTTTGCTCATAAAACGAAGGACTTTCTTGAATAATTTAGCTCTTATTTTAACGGAATAAAGTTTGAAATACAGATTTTGACAGTTGCATAAATTAACTCGGTGAGCCTTGTTAGCTTGTCAGATTGTCGGAGTTGTGTCAAAAGGTGCAAGTGATCGCTACCAGCTAGCGAATGTGAGTGACGGTACAGTGCGAGCCAAATTAATGGGTTGGTTAGGTTATTTTGCCATATTTGACGGGGGGGGAATGAACTTTTAGTTTACGACTTTAATTTTGTATAAGTTCTTATATTTCTATATTTAGTTGGGTAGTATTTTACAAAAAGAGTATAATTAAATCTATACTAATAGGTATTATAAAGCTGAAGAGTTTGTTTTGTTTGTTTGTTTGTTTGTTTGTTTGTTTGTTTGTTTAAACGCGCTAATCTCAGAAACTACTGAACCGATTTGAATAATTCTTTCACTGTTAGATAGTCTATTTATCGAGGAAGGCTATAGGCTACATTTTATCCCGGATTTCCTACGGGAACGGGCACAACGCGGGTAAAACCGCGGGGCGCTGCTAGTGCATTATAAAGCCCTGACACTATGATGGGCAGACGAACGGAAAGTGCTAATTATAGTATCCATTTCTTATTTTTTCCTACGGGTCACGAAACCCTAATCGCGTTTCTTATTTTAGTATATTTGCTACAAAATATTCCTTTGATAGACAGACATACTTAATAACAGGGTTTCCATTTTAGCCCACCCCTCACGAAACCTAAGGAACTAAAAACTGAAAGTGAAATGTATACATTTTTTGAAGTTATAATTTTATTAATATTACAAAAAAAATCGCAACATATTTTAATTACAACTAATCTGTCCTCAACTACACAAACAGTATTAAGTACAATGTCAGTAGCTGACGCCATTGACATACGAAAGCTTGTGCACATAAAACTTTCTTTGAGATACCTTATGATATTGTACCACGTACAACTGTGCATATATTTATCTTGACTTTTGCAAAAAACACTGTCATAAGCTTTTGTTTACAAACAAGTATGTCAATTGACAGGTTTACTCATTAACAAGGACATTTTAACTGTACATGTACTTGGTTGCAACCTGAGTCTTTTAGTTTTTTTGTAGGTCAATTTCGACCCGATTCGTTATTATGTTATGTACTATGTTTTATTTTCGGAATGACGGTTAAAAGTGAATATTGTCTTAGCAATAGCCACACACTGTACTACTTGCAATGGTCACTGTCTTAGCTTTTCATTGACCAAAATTCGACTGAAATATGTTTGCCAAATCAACTAATCACTACGCTCGTGGACTCATCAAGAACTTCGCCCACCCTTGTACATCATTGCCGACTTCCCTCGCTATTTGTCTTAACACTCGTCGATTGTGTAGCCTCGGGCTAAGAATCGTAGCTTTCTAGAGAAGTTCTCTACCAATAAAAGTAAAAACGAGAATTCATCAATGAAATATCTAGTTTTACCTACCGCAACAAGCACTTACCGCATAGGTCATAAGGTATATCACTAAAATAGTTTAGCAATAAACAAAGGTCCTACTGTCTGGTCCGTGATTTATTTGTGTAGAAAGCGACCTCTGCATGCGACCTAGTACCTAGTCATAAGTAATTGTCCCATGTACTCTTGTGGTTCGCCACAAGCAGGACTTAGTGCTTTCTTTACAATATAACTCGAAAATAGTTATGCTTTTGTCAAAGCAATAAATAAATAACTGCACCTTTGAGTGTAGCAGTTGGTTGCTCGTAAATTGTTTGTTGTTTTTAACTTTGAGTTGGCAAAAGATAAGGTGGCGTTTTAGTAACTTTTTGTTCAATTTTCTTGAAAGCATTTAGCTGTTGACTCATTATCCGTTAACTTCCATTTGTTTGATAAATGTTCTTGATAGTTTCAGTTCATATAGTTAAGGGCATGATGGGTCGGACATGCCTTTGTGATTAACATGCCATGGCTGACATACCTGACATGCCTCTAAAATTTCAGAGCATTCAGCGTTGAGGAGTAGGTATGTTTCCTAGCAAACGGTATTAAAAATAAATTTGTAATATCTTTTTGCGTAAAGCTTTTCGTGTTTACATTATTTATGTATTGTAAGGAAATAGACAGCCATAGAACTCAGTGCAGCAATATAACTTAAATCATAAATTATTTTCGTCGCCTGTTTGCAAACATTTTTATACTGAAATTGAAAGAAAACACGTAACAAAATAGAGCTAAAAACCAAAGGTTCCGACAGAAAATGGTCTGGTGCACTTATCACTTTATTATTGTTGACGTTCGTGTAAAGAATCCTGAAACTTGGCACAATCACAATGGAATTTGAGTCTGAACAGAAATCCATTGTTTTCAATCGTCACCTAATACTGTGTGGATATTTGAAAGCATTTTCGATCCTATTTCCAATTTCTTTGTTTGACTTGGAAACGTTTGGCTGAAATATTAATTTGAAATGTGATTGTTTGAGAATATGTATACTACATTTTATTAGCGCTCATTTTATGCTCTTTTAGACTAACAGTGTAAAATAATACACTGTTAGTCTATTTATTCTGCTTGGTTCGCTTCAAGCAAGTCAATCAAGATATTGTAACTATTTTGGACTCGGTGGATGAGCATAACGAATTACTTTTATGATTATAGAAATGTTCAGATTCTATATAAACATTTTCTGAAACTCATAGTCCATCTAAAAGACCATCCATATCTCCTTTAAATCCTAACAGCCTCTTAACGTCCACTATCTCCACATTTTCTCCCGAAGTAGTTTCGATAAATCTGTCTAAGACAGTCTTGTCTGACTCGACAGAATAAAGACAAAGGGTAGTTACCCTTTCAATTGATTTTCCGGCAATTATAACTTAATCTGAAGAGTGTTAGACGCGTTAGAATTAGGGGAAAGATATTGAAAGAGGGCTGAGATTAGGTTGGGGCGTATGAGATAGACTTTAGTATGAGCGATTTGATCTTATTCCTTTTACACTGTGAAATATGAACCTACCTTTTATTCTTATATAATATTTTTTCGTTCATTGATTTTCTTTATTCTTGTTTAGCTGGAAATCTTTCTTTGTCAGTCCTGATACGTACGATGATCACATAATTACTTATATTAACGAGCAGTTAGGTACGTACGTATATATACTTCGATATACTCTACAGTTTCGGCCACATACGGTTACCCTCAGGAGTTAAAGCGATCCGCAACCAATTGCGTCTCGCCCCGCACATTTACGTGATATCGTGATTATAAATTACATATGTGTTATTCTAAGGCTCTACATATGTGTTATTGCACTTTCTTATACACAAATCCGTTTAATTGTTTTCATAAGTAAACATATAAATCATCAAATATATAAATATTTGATGGAAGATTAACCTTATTGTAAAAAAAACACGATATTTTTTACAAACTTTCTCATTTAAAATCCGACCCTATGATAACGTAAGTAGGTAAGAAAAAGCGACCATAAATCTTATTTACATTTTATTTAGTCCAACCTACTTCGTACGACTTTTTGATCCCCATTTCTTTTATGAGTGCACTTTATAATATGACATACTCGTACATTAATAAAATAAATATACTATAATCTTTAAGATAACAGCTGCGAATTGTTTTAATTAAACATTATCAAAGAAATTATAGTATTCTCTTTATGTATTGGACAGTTTATGAGGAATGTAGACGTATGTTAAAAATGGACATTGAGACAGGTGTATGGATGCAAGTTTATTGCGCTTTTATACTGAACAGCATAATTTGAATAGAATTTAGCACACAATTAGACCATAATATTCACTAACACACAGTTCACTTTTATCCTAAAACTCTGATTATACCCGTTCCCCTTATAACTTTGGGATGAAACGGAACATAAAACCTTTTTTTAAGTCGGTTTATTGAAAAGTAATTCCAAAAAATCATCAATTAAAATTAAAATATAAAACATTTCAGTTTAATTGCAATTATAGGTTACGAGTAGTCCCAGTATCCCATGTCTGATGCTGATGTATCTATACTAATATTATAAAGCTGAAGAGTTTGTTTTGTTTGTTTGTTTGTTTGTTTGTTTGTTTGTTTAAACGCGCTAATCTCAGAAACTACTGAACCGATTTGAATAATTCTTTCACTGTTAGATAGTCTATTTATCGAGGAAGGCTATAGGCTACATTTTATCCCGAAATTCCCACGGGAACGGGCACAACGCGGGTAAAACCGCGGGGCGCTGCTTTCTTATATATAAAATTCTCGTGTCACAGTGTTCGTTCGCGTACTCCTCCGAAACGGCTCGACCGATTCTCATGAAATTTTGTGAGCATATTGAGTAGGTCTGAGAATCGGCCAACATCTATTTTTCATCCCGAAATTCCTGCGGGAACGGGTACAACGCGAGTGAAACCGCGGGGCGCTGCTAGTCTTATATATAAAATTCTCGTGTCACAGTGTTCGTTCGCGTACTCCTCCGAAACGGCTCGACCGATTCTCATGAAATTTTGTGAGCATATTGAGTAGGTCTGAGAATCGGCCAACATCTATTTTTCATCCCGAAATTCCTGCGGGAACGGGTACAACGCGAGTGAAACCGCGGGGCGCAGCTAGTAAACTATATTATTGTTAAGTTTCATCCAAATCCATTCTGTAGTTTTTGCGTGAAAGAGTAACAAACATACATACATACATCCTCACAAACTTTCGCATTTATAATAGTAGGAATCCAACGCGTGTAAAACCGCAAAGTTTTATAAATTCTACTCTATAAATGATGTATGTTATTATTGGCTATGGCATGAGCTGGAATGTGGCACCTGGTGAACCAGCTTGGGGCTTCCAAAGGTCACATACATACACCAGCATACATTATTCAGTGAATTAATAACCCCACTCTTTATGGCGAATACAATGGGAATTCAATACTCAAGAGCGTTTATTTATAGTGTCGTTACGATATTTAATTAGTTTTAATTATAACTAATTGGCTTAATTGTTAAAGCTCATTAAGACTAAAAAGCTTTTATTGTTCAGTTGTTTTGTA
The DNA here is from genome assembly GCA_963082685.1 of Cyclophora albipunctata. Classification (NCBI taxonomy): domain Eukaryota; kingdom Metazoa; phylum Arthropoda; class Insecta; order Lepidoptera; family Geometridae; genus Cyclophora; species Cyclophora albipunctata. The sequence continues at coordinate 10,009,671 of OY720116.1, read as the reverse complement.
AGTTTTGGCGTAGGTTTATTATGGTAGCTTTCAACCAACATCAAAAAAGATGGTTTTGCTTTTGAGCTGTTGTAGTGTTGTTCTAATAGATGACTTCAAACGTTCGAATTGAGACCCTTCTTTTTAAAGTCTGTTACTGAATGTCCTTCATGACAGATGTGTAATGGTACGTTTCCACTGAAGTGGAAAGCTCTCCAGACCCCAATGCATTACGAATAGATTTTGATTTAACGGACAGCTACATTCAACGGAAAGGTTAAAGGTATTTTTTCATCTCGAAATTCACGCAGAAACGGGCACAACGCGGGTAAAACCGCGGGCTGTTGCTAGTATCACGTCTTTCCATTTTTTATCACTTCCTTATCTTCGATCAACAATACACAACTAGATATCGGGTCACGTACAAAATCAAAGCTAAATACTGTCCGCGTGGATGACGTGTGACAGCTTATTTTGTTTACTACCGAACTGAAACAAAAGTTTTAAAACAGTTCGAAGTTCAACCTAATTACAACCATGACACCTAGCAATAAAGTAGCAAATCTTATGAATGAAATAACGCCTCACTTTTCAAATGAGGCGTTATTCACCGAGACGTATTTTTTGCGCCGACCCAACATCTAGTTGTGTATTGTTGATCGAAGTTCCTTATGAACTGTTTCCTCGCTCTATCTTCTGACTTGCACCAATCCCACCCTACGCGTTAACTTGAAAAGCTCTGAGTGACGCTTCTAATTACTGCGTTACGGTTGACGTGCGTTGGTCACCACCCACGACGAACTCATTACTACTAAATGGACTTAATATTGAAGGTGTTAGATCACAATTTCCCTTGAGCGTTGATACTGCTGAATTTTCATAACCTTAAAATATGGAGAAACTAGATTATTGCTGTCATTTGATTATTTCATTTTATAAGGGATTTTATTTCTTTAATTGACTGTATTTATTCGCATATTGAGTTATTTCAATCAATGTTTCTTCTCCCGGAGATAAGAGAGGAGATTTTACCTACGTATATTCTGTTGAACGAAATAAATGCAATCACATAATATAAATACACCTGAACAAATTAAGCTATATACTTAGCAAAAGTTTAAGTAGAGTAGGTATATAACTCGTTGCAAATACCAATCCCCTAGTTAGGAATTAAAAGTGAATACTTGATTACTTCTATACTAAAATAAAAAAGGTAAAATTTGTAAGTATGTTTGTTTGTTTTTTCGTTTGTTTGTTTGTTCTTTTGTTTGTATGTTTGAGCTAATCTCTGGAATTACTAGTCCAATTTGAATAATTCTTTGTGTACTGGATAGCCAAATTGAACGGGAAGGTTATAGGCTATTTTTCATCTCAAAATTCATACGGGAATGGGCATAACATGGGTAAAACCGCGGAACGCTGCTAGTAATACGAGTATATAAAAGAAAAGTTTGAATTAGAGAGAGTATCTATGTCGGTTTCTACTGTCATCATAAAAAAACTACGGATCTGATTACTATCTGACTTGTTGATCTAAGATTAAGTAATGATCAGGTAATCAGTTAAGTAATTACGTCTAACTGCCAAATTTAAGTGATGGATCACCAGTGGCAATAGTGTTTACGAGTGTGTGTATAAATGGAGAAAAAAATATTAACACGAATTTAATTGCGCATAAAATTCTTTAGCTTTGCCACTAATACACCAATACTGCACTAACTGGTTTAAAAAAGCATAAAAATAGCTTTATAACGCAAAACACAGTTGTTAATTACTCTACAACACGTATTTTGTACAAAAATTCCAACATCAAGCTTAAAAGCTCTAAAATGGCGCATCGCGTTTCAAATCAAGAGCCATAAAATGGTGCATCGATTAGGTTTAAATCGTTATCACTTTTGTAATCAGCTGTTGATCGGAGATATCTAGATATGAATTATTCGCGGTAAACATGCGATTTTCTCGTAGTTTACTAAATTGACTGTTTAACTCTTTAACGGGTGGTTAGTAACTGCTACTTAAAGTACATAATTACTCTGAGTAAACTTGTTGGTAATGATTTGCGTTTAGTAATGTGGGTTAGTGTGTACGTCCGGAGGAATTATGCCTGTTAGAGTTGATTAAGAGATGCGCTAATGTGAAAGTGATGCTATTATTGTTTATTAACTCTTACTCTTTATACGGAGCTGTTTGGTCTTGTGGTTTGAGCGCTCGGCTTGCGATCCGGAGGTTCTGGGTTCGATTCCCGGCGGGGACAATATCTCGCAAAAATCTCTTTGTGAAACTGCCCTCAGTTTGGTTAGGGCATTGCAGGCTGAAGCGCCTGATTGCCCGAAAATTAAGATGATTCCGTGCTTCGGAGGGCACGTTAAAACGTCGGTCCCGGTTACTTTCTACAGATAATAGTCGTTACATGAGCCATGTCAGAGGCCTTTGGCGTTATAGCGTTTTAGATACAAAACCTGTTATCTATTGCATACATTAAACTAAGTCGTAAATTATTATTTTACACCATTGTTAACATAAGCACTGCTTGACCGATCTCCACTATTTTGATTTTGTTTATTTTTAATACCCCGAATATCAGAATAACAATCAAAGACTTTTAAAGGCAGTCAAAAAGTTCTCTATTTGAAATATTAGTAGCAAAATATTCCCATACAGAGGTTAGCTCGTCGCTCATAGGGTAAAGGCACCGATAGCCGGCCACACAATGGCCGGCCACCCGAGCGATAGGCGGTCCGTAGGCGTCATCCGCAGGATATATAGCGACCATTAAACAGTCTGATAGCTCTATTTCGTTTTGTTTCGCTACAACACTTGTACCAGTCTTCATGCTTTTACCCATTAAATTGTTTTCAATGTTTAATTGCATTTTAGTTGCCTCATGTCTTCCTTGGTTGTGTAGTTACTCGTTGCTATTAAAATTGTTAACCATTATTGTGGTTCTCTGTAGAATCAACGTAATATCAATTTTGTCAAATGTTATATGAAGATAAATGACACAATATACTAAGGAAAGTTTTATATTTACAGATAACTCTCTCTGCATAATTATACTCTATATAATTATACTCCGAATAACTTAAAAGTAAAGCTGCTATTTTTCATTTAGTTTCTAGAACATATTCAAAAGCTGTCGAACGTAATATTACCGTTATTACGTACATTACGCGGCCAGTATTACGTGTAGGTTAAATGGCAATTTGTCTCTATCATCTATATGTAAAAGTAAAGTGCGTTGATAGTTGATAGCAAGGTGATCGCGTGTGATGTATCATTATAGTGACGCCCGCGGCTACCTGCGAAAGGTTAATCTTGAAAGTTGGTTCCGTTCTACAATATGAGACTATTATTTACGTGTGTGCTTTTTAATTGAATGTGTTTTGTTTAGTTTTATGTAATTGTGGTGGAAAAACTTTCCTATGTTAATTAGCTGAGTTATACGAGTGTTGCGCTTGAGTCGATTACCGGAGTTGAATAGATGTACAAGCTTACGCTATTTAAGTTAATGAAATTCTGACGATAGCTATCACTAGAATGGGCAGTTTAAAGAGCCACGTAAGTTTAAATGATTCTTATGATTTTCTCTTTAAGTTCCAAAAATATTAAGTAATAATTATTCCCAGAGCTTTTGCCTTATAATGCCTAAGTCAACAAACAATGCCAATTATTGACATAGCACCACAGAGCTTACCTAATCAATTAATTTCAAAAAAGGAACACTTGAAAAATACTCGCCATTACTAAAACAATTAAGTCGCCGACAGCACCAATCGGTTCTAACGACCAAATAAAGTTGTTACTAACAATGACAGTTGTATAATACAAAAAAATATATAGTTATATATAAATAACAATAAATAGTGCTGCGGCCCTCGGATAGAAAGCCTCGGGTAAGTCACGAAGTGTGAGGGGAAACTTACGAGTATAAATTGCACATTGAATAATTGTACACTGCGCTCATAATTGAACACAATACCGTGAACTGTGACATCATTATATCTCTTTGTAATCTAAGGGCCGTGGAAACTGGTAGCTTTAATTTCCTTTTTCCCCTTTTTAAATATAAACTTTAGTCTTTAACCTATAGGGTCGTTGCCTCGCTGGTATTTAAAAGATAGGATCGTAAAATTATTAGGTAATGAAAGGGCAAGGGCCAATAAAAACGACGATTATAGTAATTATTTTACGACGTTAATATTGTTTTTTTAGTATTGTACTTAATTACGAAGAATTAACGAGAGATAGCTGGGGTGTTACGGTGCATGCGAGCGATAGAAACTAGCAAAAAAATTAAAAAAGTACATTTAAATTTAGATTAAGAGCTTGTGTTCTTTTTACAAAGAAAACCGTTTATTTTCGAGGGAGTTCTTCATTAGTTTTGCCCAGCAATAGAAAGGCAAAATAATTTAAATTTAACCTAGATTAAAATTTTGAGCTAAACTTTGGTCATATTTTAGACCATAAAAACCTTATCTACAACATGAAAACGTATATACAGCAAACCTAAAACAATATTAAAGCTTTCTTCTTAATGAGATAGAACCCAGAAGTAGCGAAGCTTCCGCGCTAATTCCGAACATAATTACGAAACCGTGATCTTCTCATAATGTCTATTAAAACCAACCGCTTTGATTAAATAAACACACAACGTTTATGATTTTAATTATTACTTATATAACTTTTGCGTGGAAATAAAATTAATTAAATAGTGAACGAAAACTGATGATATTTTTATTCTATTAAGATGAACAGATCTTCAACCATAACGACTATTGTACTCTTTTTATATGTCATGTTGTATAGAGATGTGAAGGAACTTGCAGTGAATAAGAATAGATCGAGAAGTCTGCATCAGACTCACCGACATGAGCCTTGCTCTTAAATTTATGATGATGAAGCATTATATATTTACTTATGTATCGAGGGCTGATTGGGATTTTTTGTGGTTATACTTTTTGCAGATTTTTGTGTTATGGGCAAACGTTATATTAAGCTATTTAAAATATACTTATGGCCCCCTATTTTATTTTTTTATCTATGGTTAGGCTAATGGTATGTGTTATATTGTGGTAATGGTAAAAAAGTTAATAAAAATGTAGTTAAATAGTTTTTGTCCATAAATTAGATTCATCCGATCATGACTATTGCGTGAGTGTTTTGCAAATGCATTTCTTATTATTAGATAGCTAAGTAAGTGGCTCTTACTTTATTGATGGTTACAGCGAAATTTGGAAATTGATTTCGATATTCATATCTTTAAACGAGTTTAAATCTAAAGATATTGTCTTACCAAAGCGAGAGCTTTTTAATACAAACGCTTTCGAAGATTCTCATTACCTGTAACAAAATAGAATGATTTATTAGTAAAGCCAAATAAATAGGTATTTCAGTAGAATATTACAAAATTATTATTGGGAGGTTCCAGTGTATAACGACGATGACACCGAATAGTTTTTTATATAATAAATGCTAATATAACAATAAATTCTATAAGTAGCTCTTAGATTATAAATTGTACGTAATTTTTTGAGTTATTTGCTAGTCACATTAAGTTTGCTGCCATCACGGCACCATCCTATCCATTTTATTCTTTACCAATAGTGCCTGCAAGACGAAAGCTTTTCAAATCACCACCAGCGTATTAAGCTGCGGCTCTTCGCAAGTTAATTACTAACAATATAAGACAAACAAGCAAAATAACTATATGATATTAAGTGTGTTCTGTCCCACGGTTCGGCTGATGCTAATCACAAAGTTAGCGAACGCTCGCGTGCGTCGATGCAGCGATACGATTCTTTTGCTTTATTTCGTCTGCAGGTTTTAATGCGATGCTTTGCAAGTTTAGACATTAATTTTATTATGTCGGATTTATTTTTCTGGTATTCAAATTTTAGACTTTAGTAAGAATTTAACAACAGTCTAGACTTAGGTCTGCTTTAATTTTTTTTCATACATAGAAAACTGCTTCTGGTTAATGTAAATATATTGGATGAGTACACACGAGAGACAAGCACGCCTAACCGGACAGTTTTATGGTAAACTAGCCGGGCCCCGTGGTGTTACTCGCATTGTACCCGTCCCCGCGGAAATTTCGGAATAAAATGTATTATTAATTAAATTTGTTATTTTGATGTATAACCTATACTACTGTAAGTTTCATACATACATCCTCACAAACTTTTGCATTTATAATATTACAGTAGTAGGATGTCTATAGACACAATAGAGACAAGGACGTCTAACAGAACAGTCCTTCTTCAAAAATCTTATTTTGGCCATAGATACTATGCAAACTCAAATAGCGCATATTTTATGGCAAAGGTCTCTAAAGATACAAAATTGGATATATTTAGTTCCACGTAGTAATTACCCTCCAGGGTAAATACGGGAAAAATTGCGTGTCGTAGCGAGATTAATTACGAAATTAAATTAGCATATTAGAAATACCTTCCTCTACAGTTGAAGCGATACGCCGCGAGCAAATTATATGATTTTATTTATTTCAAGAGAAATCACGCCTGAGAAAGTGATAATATTCATAATTGTAACCGCTTAGCTAATAATTAATCTCTCATTCATTAGTTATGATAAACTTTATAATGCTTAATTGGTCGGTTCTGCAAATACGGAATATTAAAATTAATTAATATTACTTTGTTTTACATATTAGATTATAGGGTAACGCGTAACTTATGGGTACTTAAATAATATAAAGTATTGAAAAACGCCTTCCTCGTTAATTTGGGTATAATTATGTATTTAGTTAAGTTATATGATTTAAAGTGGAAAGAAAAAGTGTATATAAAATCGATCATCTAATTTTTAATGGATATTATACATACTCCTAAAGTGAAATTGATATTTATGAGTATTTAAAGAGCAGTTTTCATGAAATCTGAAAAAAAATATGTTTTAACTCTGGTATGCGCACGCGCATGTAGGGTTTTATAGAGCAAAAGTCAGTCCAACTGACTGTCTATCTATATAGTCTCTGGTCAGTCTTAAACACTAATAAAGGTGCGTACATAGTTCTCGTTTGAGATGATGAATGGCTGCTCCGGCGCAAATAGTATTAATTAATGCAGTTATTAATATAAATCATCGGTTAGAAAGTATGGAAGCTGAATATTTGATTAGTATTTAATTTAACTACAGGTGGTCTTGTTTACTTTTCAAAAACTTTTACGACTTTTGTAATGTGGCCATTAAAGTTAATGTAATGAATGAAAGATAATATTGTAGATTAAATTGTTTTCAAAATGGCATCTTAGTACTTGATTGAAACACTTCTGGGTGCCACTCGAGTTATGCTGGTCCGACGATTGATACAACCGGGACCGACAAGTTAACGTGCCCTCCGAAGCACGGTAGCGCTCAGATAGAATTCCACTATCGACCACCCATCCAAGTAGGCGCCGAGCTGCACGTTGCTTAACAATCGCAATGAGTTAACACTCAGTCAAACTACGCCACGAACGCTACACTGCATGCTACGAGTACATTGATATGCTACGTTAATATGCTATGTTCATACGAGTATACTACTTTGCTATGTTATGTTGGTACCACCATCGCTATATTACGCTGCTACTCGTATGCTGTTTGAAATAATTGGGGACTAAATGTAGTATTTTATACGCAATAATATCAGCTGATTGTTTCTTAATGCTTATGCATGGCAAAGAACTTATGGGCATTTATTTAATTTTAATTGAATGCAGTCTTAAATACATAAATAATTCAAACAATTAGGCATCTCGTATGCATTCAAAGTAAAGCCTAAACCTTGAAATAAAAAAAACACCATTACCGTTTAATAACTGTAATTGTTTTACAACAATACAGATAGAGGAAGCTTACGCCATTTGTGATAGGAATCTTATGCGAAAATTACAATGAGAAGATAGGGTCTATAATACACGGCTTCATGAATGGACATGCAGACACCGTTACCCAAGAACGAAGTACTTACTTAAGGAGGAGTCGGGGAATGGTGACTACTTGATTCATAGCGATGTTTTGAGCAAGAGCACAAAATTAGGATGTGAATCTTAATTTAAATCTTTTTTTAAATATCTGATTGTTGTATTCACCCCGTAAAGATGGAAGTAGCAATCTATGTATTCTTAGCAAAATTTTGAAATTGTTCAAACCAAAACATTTATACATATCACGTTTTGATTGACACATTTCTATATATGTTGAAGAAAACCAAACACACTAGATATTTCAATCGTTAGACCAAAACTCCGACACCAGGGTTGGCCACAACTTGTTGGAAATGAATGAATGAAAAAAAAAACACACTGCAGAGCGATTGCCACTTATCTATAGGAGCCAAAGATGATGAAAAAACGATCTCAGTCGACGGGTAATCCTTATGACCGGTTACTATACGGACATTGTATGTATGTTTCTCATACATGGAATGATTTCGTGGGACAGCCGAGTGCGATTATGTCACAATAAAACTGCTAATTAAAAGCCTTGTTTAGAGTTTACGCAATACATTGTAGTTGGCGTTAGATAAGTGGCGGTCTCTTTACCTGCGTTGTGTTGGCATCTTCCATCAGTGGGTCGAAGTATATGTGTAATGTTTGTAAGATAAGTCTTGGCTGAAAGAAGTTGACGGCAAATCTCAGTATCAACTACGGGAGCTAACATGGATATGAACGCGGTGCAACTTTGGAAGAACAACACAAAATTTAGATGTAAGAGGCACAGGTAAGAGCTAAGGTTAATCCTCTTTAAAAAACACAAGTCACTGTCGATGCCACATTGCACCTGTCACAGTCACTGAAGAGATGGAAACATAACTTCACCGGCAAGCACCTAGCCCCCAGTTCTTAATTGAAGTTTCCTTGGTATATTAAGTTCCGTCTTAATAAAAAAACCCTCAAAAATATCAATTCCTTCCTTCCATACTCACGTAACATCCATCAATCACACTTTCTGAATTTGCGTGCCAACACGATCTGTTCGCAAATTACTTCAACCCAAAAACCTGGCAAAATCAATCATAATCCACAATCAAATATCACTCTAATTCCTTAACATCCAAGTCACATATTCGCGTGTGATCTTACCGTGATCTACCGTGATCTAGGTGTAAAGAATCTCAAGAGTGTTCAGTGTTATATATTTTAATTAATTCGTGAAGATGGTTATCGGTGTGTTATGATGCAGACGTAAGAAAAGCTGTAATAAAAACGTAATAGCTGTTATTTTTTTAATGTTTCAATCTTTTTGTTTATCTGAATTGTTTGAAGATGCGATTATTTGAAATGTCTATTTAATAATAACTCTAAGGAAGACTGTTTTACTACCAATAGCATCGCGTGGCTTTATCTGCGTTGTAACTATTCTCTTGGGAATTTCGGGATGAAAAGTATAATCGACGTCTTTGTGGCTATCGCGTCAATTCTTATAAATCAATCTTATCAATAGGATACTACAATAGTTTGACACATGAGGTCCTCACAGAAAAACAATTGTTTCAACTATTCTATCGACATCCAATTAAGCCTCAATTAGCACACACACAGACACAATTAGAGTCGACCCCCAAGATAATCGAAGTTTCAAAAATCATCTGACTCTACAATATTCAGCTATAATTGAATTCTTAACTGAACTGTGGACTGTCAGTCAATAAATGATGAAACATCACGAGTTATATAAAATGA